>CAMZMU010000108.1:24663070-25382898 GCA_947311845.1 Poa pratensis | reverse complement strand
ACGTGTCTCCAACGTATCCATAATTTCTGCTGTTCCATGCTTATATTATACCATTTGCTACATGTTTTATATACACTTCGTATCACTTTTATGCATTTTCTGGGACTAACCTATTAACAAGATGCCACAGTGCCAGTTCCCTGTTTTCTGCTGTTTTTGGTTTCAGAAAGTTACTTCTGGAAATATTCTCGGAATTGCACGAAACAAAAGGCCAGTCCCTATTTTTCCAGCACGTACACGGAGTCCGAAGGAGAGACGAAGGAGAGCACGAGGTGGCCAAACCATGGCGGCGCGGCAGTGGGCCCAGCCGCGCCGCAGGTGGTTTGGGCCCCTCGGGGGTCCGCCGACATCGCCCCTTCGCCTATTTATTCCCCGAGACGCGAAAACCCTAAAACACCGAGCCTTTCATCCAGAACATATTCGCTGCCGCCGCCGTCGTCAACCCTAACTCGGGGGGTTCTGAAGCTCTTCCCGGCACCCTGCCGGAGAGGGGAATCATCACCGGAGGGCTCTACATCGCCATGCCCGCCTCCGGAGTGATGCGTGAGTAGTTCATCCTTGGACTATGGGTCCATAGCAGTAGCTAGATGGTTGTCTTCTCCACTTGTGCCATCATGTTTAGATCTTGTGAGCTGCCTATCATGATCAAGATCATCTTATTGTAATGCTACATGTTGTGTTTGCTGGGATCTGACTTATATTGATACCTATGTGGAGCTGAATATTATATTATCATGTCTATGTCATTTGTGATCTTGCATGCTCTCCGTTACTTGTTGAAGCCTTGGCCACGTGAATACTTGTAACTCCAAGAGGGGGTATTTATGCATGATAGTTGGGTTCAACCTCTATTTAACCTGGGATAGTGACAGCAAGTTCTAAGGTTGTAGATGTGTTGTTGCCACTAGGGGTAAAACAGCAATGCTTTATTCAAGGATGAATGTATTGTTTACATTACGCACATTACTTAATGCAATTGTCTGTTGCTTGCAACTTAATACTGGAAGGGGTACGGATGTTAACCGGAAAGTGGACTATTTAGGCATAGATGCATGCTGGATAGCGGTCTATGTACTTTGTCGTAATGCCCAAATGAATCTCATAGTAGACACCACAGCTCACACATGCATGTTATATGCACTTATCAATTGTCAATTGCCCAGCTGTAATTTGTTTACCCAGCATGTTAGTTATCTTATTGGAGAGACACCACTAGTGAACTGTGGACCCCGGTCCATTCTTTTACATCTGAAATACAATCTACTGCAATCATTGTTCTCTACTGTTTTATGCAAACAAACATCATTTTCCATTCGATACGTTTAACCCTTTGTTTTCAGCAAGCCGGTGAGATTGACAACCTCACTGTTAAGTTGGGGCAAAGTAATTTGATTGTGTTGTGCAGGTTCCACGTTGGCACCGGAATCCCTGGTGTTGCGCCGCACTACACTCCTTCACCAACACCTTCGAAGCAAACCTCGTTTTCCTACTGGTTCGATTAAACCTTGGTTTCATACTGAGGGAAAACTTACTGCTGCACTCATCATACCTTCCTCTTGGGGTTCCCAACTGACGTGTGACGTACAAGCATTGTTTCTGGCACTATGGGGAGATATTCCCTCGTCAACTAGAGCCACCAACACGTTTTCTGGCGCCGTTGCCGGGGAAAACAGAATTGCTTCTGCAAGGGGAGTCTCTCACACCCAATCTCTTTACTTTGTTATTTGTCTTGCTTAGTTTATTTTTATTTAGTCTTGTTTGCTCTCTTTATCAAAAACACAAAAAAATTAGTTACTTGCATCTAGTTTATTTTCTGTTTAGTTTTTTTATTTCATCATGCTCTCCCTAAGTACACTTTAAAAGAAATATCTGTGGGTAGTGGGTCTATCATTGGAAGAGACAACATTGAAGAATTTTTTAGTCATGTTAGCAAGCTGAAAGATTTTGAAGATAGATCCTTGGTAGAACTTGCCCCTAATTATGAAATTGCTGCTGCCTCCTTAGTCCACATGCTTGAAGCTAGGTTTGTTAACCTTAACCCTATAATGCAGCATATGTTTCTTAGACTTCATGATATGGAAGAGGGGGAAAAGAAGGATTTTGTTTTAGAAACCCTTCTCAAAGAATTTGGAGATGTAGCTAGTGAAGCTAGAAAAGTTTTTATGCGATATAGGATGCTTGGTTATTACATTGATATCGCCAATATACTTGAAAAATTAGAGAAGGAAAGATCCAAGTACACTAAAGAAACTAGTTATGAAGGAGAGAATAAAATACCAATTCCTTTTAAGATTGCAGGAATGCATGAGGCACTAGAAAAGAACTTTAATTGGATTGTGCCTGAAAATTTATTTGATGAGGATAGTTTACCTAAAAGTAATGAAAGGGGAGTTTCTGAAACTTACATAGATAAAGTGCAATGCATCGTTGAGAAAACTTCTAAACTCTCCGTTGATGCTTCTTCTCTTGATAACACTTGATTTTCACTTTCTGCGCCTAGCTGAAAGGCGTTAAAGAAAAGCGCTTATGGGAGACAACCCATCGTTTTTATTTGCTGTTATTTTTGTTTTCTTTGAGTCAAGGAGTTTTGTTACTTCTGTAGCAACTCCTTTGTATCTTTATTTTATCGCAATGTTGTGCCAAGTAAAGTTCTATATTGAAAGTTGATGCAAGATTTGGATTTCTGCGCAGTGACAGATTTTTAGCTGTCACGGATTTGAGCTTATCTCCCTGTAGAAAATTCAAAAAATTCTGAGAAAAATCACGCATATTCCTGAGATATGTACGCAACTTTCATTATTTTAGGCCAGATCCATCTGAGCAACTTAAGTGCCTCGAAAAAATTCGTCATTCCAGACTGTTCTGTTTTTGACAGATTCTGCCTTTTGTTTTGCATTCGCTCTTTTACTGTGTTTGTGTGGATTTCTTTGCTCCACAAAGCATTGGTGGCTGTAGCTAATGTCCAGAAGCTTTGGGATTGATTGTATCATTACAGAATATGAGAATTTTTGATTATGCACTAACCCTCTAATGAGAACTGTCTTGAGTTTGGTGTGAAGGAAGTTTTCAAGGATCAAGCGAGAAGGGTGATATTATGTGATCAAGAAGAGTGAAAAGCCTAAGCTTGGGGATGCCCCCGTGGTTCATCCCAACCATATTCAGAGAGACTCAAGCGTCTAAGCTTGGGGATGCCCAAGGCATCCCCTTCTTCATCAACAAACTTATCAGGTCATCTCTAGTGAAACTATATTTTAATTCTTTCACATCTTATGCGCTTTACTTGGAGCGTCTGTGTGTTTTTTTTTTTGTTTGAATAAATTCGGATCCTAGCAATCCTTGTGTGGGAGAGAGACACGCTCCGCTTTTTCATGTGAATACTCATGTTCTTCACTTATATTTGTTGAGTATTCTTAACTAGCTACTGCAGTGCTTTTAGCTCCTGTTTTTCATGCATCTCTTCGAGCTGTTAGCACTTGTTTATAAATACTCTCTTGCTGCATTATATTATCATTTGGAGAGTTTATGTTTAAATAAATTATTGGTGTTTGTTTGGAAGAAAGAAAATGCTACATGTAGTAGTTGGTATTGGAAAAGACATATGCATTCTTGTAGATCATTGTCTTGTTTTGATTTGATGCTTTGCAATTGTTTTGAGCTCTCAAGTAGATCATGTTTAAGCTCTTGCATCATGTAGTTAAAGCCTAGTAGTGGAGAACTACCGTAGAGCTTGTTGAGACTTGGGATGCATATTTGTTCTCTCTAAGGTCTAGATATTTTCTGGTAAAATGTTTGAGCAACAAGGAAGACAGTGTAGAGTCTTATAATACTTGCAATATGTTTTTATGTGATTCTTGCTGTACCGGTTTATACTTGTGTTTGCTTCAAACAACCTTGCTAGCCTAAACTCTGTACTGAGAGGGAATGCTTCTCGTGCATCCAAAACTTGAGCCAAAACCCATGCCATTTGTGTCCACCATACCTACCTACTATGTGGTATTTCCTGCCATTCCAAGTAAATATTTCATGTGCTACCTTTAAACTATTCAAAACTTTATTACTCCTTATTTGTGTCAATGTTTTATAGCTCATGAGGAAGTATGTGGTGTTTTATCTTTCAATCTTGTCATTTACTTCTGACAGACTTTCACCAATGGACTAGTGGCATATACATCCGCTTATCCAATAATTTGCAAAAAGAGCTGGCAACGGGGTGCCCAGCCCCAATTAATTACAACTTTCATTAATAATTCTCTTCACATGTTTTGCCCTGATTTATCAGTAAGCAACTTAATTTTGCAATAGACACTCCTCCATGGTATGTGAATGTTGGAAGGCACCCGAGGATTCGGTTAGCCATGGCTTGTGTAAGCAAAAGGTTGGGAGGAGTGTCATCTATAAAGAAACTAAAATACATGTGTAAACAAAAGAGAAGAGGGATGATCTACCTTGCTGGTAGAGATAACGTCCTTCATGGGAGCCGCTCTTGAAAGTCTGGTTGACAAGGGGGTTAGAGTGCCCACTACCATTCGTTGACAACAACAAACACCTCTCAAATACTTATTTTGTGCTCTCTATATGCTTTCGAAAACTTAAAAAGCTCTAGCACATGATTTAATCCCTGCTTCCCTCTGCGAAGGGCCTATCTTTTACTTTATGTTGAGTCAGTTTACCTACTCCTTTCTATCTTAGAAGCAAACACTTGTGTCAACTTTGTGTGCATTGATTCTTACATATTTACTTATTGCACTTGTTATATTGCTTTATGTTGACAACTATCCATGAGATATACATGTTACAAGTTGAAAGCAAATGCTGAAACTTAATCATCCTTTGTGTTGCTTCAATGCCTTTTACTTTGAATCTATTGCTTTATGAGTTACCTCTTATGCAAAACTTTTTGATGCTTGTCTTGAAAGTACTATTCATGAAAAGTTTTTGCTTATATGATTCATTGTTTACTCTTTATCTATTTGTTAGCAAACTATAGATCATTGCTTTGAGTCACTTCATTCATGACATGAGCCTTGCAATATATTGATCAAGATTGTGTGAAAGCATGTCTCCTCAGAAATTATTTGTTGTTATCGTTTTACCTACTCGAGGACGAGTAGAACTAAGCTTGGGGATGCTTGATACGTCTCCAACGTATCCATAATTTCTGCTGTTCCATGCTTATATTATACCATTTGCTACATGTTTTATATACACTTCGTATCACTTTTATGCATTTTCTGGGACTAACCTATTAACAAGATGCCACAGTGCCAGTTCCCTGTTTTCTGCTGTTTTTGGTTTCAGAAAGTTACTTCTGGAAATATTCTCGGAATTGCACGAAACAAAAGGCCAGTCCCTATTTTTCCAGCACGTACACGGAGTCCGAAGGAGAGACGAAGGAGAGCCACGAGGTGGCCAAACCAAGGCGGCGCGGCAGTGGGCCCACCGCGCCGCCAGGTGGTTTGGGCCCCTCGGGGGTCCGCCGACATCGCCCCTTCGCCTATTTATTCCCCGAGACGCGAAAACCCTAAAACACCGAGCCTTTCATCCAGAACATATTCGCTGCCGCCGCCGTCGTCAACCCTAACTCGGGGGGTTCTGAAGCTCTTCCCGGCACCCTGCCGGAGAGGGGAATCATCACCGGAGGGCTCTACATCGCCATGCCCGCCTCCGGAGTGATGCGTGAGTAGTTCATCCTTGGACTATGGGTCCATAGCAGTAGCTAGATGGTTGTCTTCTCCACTTGTGCCATCATGTTTAGATCTTGTGAGCTGCCTATCATGATCAAGATCATCTTATTGTAATGCTACATGTTGTGTTTGCTGGGATCTGACTTATATTGATACCTATGTGGAGCTGAATATTATATTATCATGTCTATGTCATTTGTGATCTTGCATGCTCTCCGTTACTTGTTGAAGCCTTGGCCACGTGAATACTTGTAACTCCAAGAGGGGGTATTTATGCATGATAGTTGGGTTCAACCTCTATTTAACCTGGGATAGTGACAGCAAGTTCTAAGGTTGTAGATGTGTTGTTGCCACTAGGGGTAAAACAGCAATGCTTTATTCAAGGATGAATGTATTGTTTACATTACGCACATTACTTAATGCAATTGTCTGTTGCTTGCAACTTAATACTGGAAGGGGTACGGATGTTAACCGGAAAGTGGACTATTTAGGCATAGATGCATGCTGGATAGCGGTCTATGTACTTTGTCGTAATGCCCAAATGAATCTCATAGTAGACACCACAGCTCACACATGCATGTTATATGCACTTATCAATTGTCAATTGCCCAGCTGTAATTTGTTTACCCAGCATGTTAGTTATCTTATTGGAGAGACACCACTAGTGAACTGTGGACCCCGGTCCATTCTTTTACATCTGAAATACAATCTACTGCAATCATTGTTCTCTACTGTTTTATGCAAACAAACATCATTTTCCATTCGATACGTTTAACCCTTTGTTTTCAGCAAGCCGGTGAGATTGACAACCTCACTGTTAAGTTGGGGCAAAGTAATTTGATTGTGTTGTGCAGGTTCCACGTTGGCACCGGAATCCCTGGTGTTGCGCCGCACTACACTCCTCCACCAACACCTTCGAAGCAAACCTCGTTTTCCTACTGGTCGATTAAACCTTGGTTTCATACTGAGGGAAAACTTACTGCTGCACTCATCATACCTTCCTCTTGGGGTTCCCAACTGACGTGTGACGTACAAGCATTGTTTCTGGCACTATTGCGGGGAGATATTCTCTCGTCAACCTAGAGCCACCAGCTCGCCCCATATAAACAACAAGCTTTACACAAGTATATTGTAACAAAGCAATCAAAAAAACTATCCAAGTCTCGTATTACAAAAAAGTACTAGCCTATTCGGTTGGTTCCTCCTTCGGCTCCACCCAATTTTTCTCTTCCTTCAAAACCTTGTGCACTATAACAAGGGCTCAGCACGAGTCGCCCGTAGTGCTCCTGCATAGGCACAGGGCCACCACCAGGCACAGGTGGTGGCCCCGCGGCAATCTTTTTGGAAGTCGAATCTTGGGTAGTGCGACCGGATCCACCCGAGTGCAACGTTGGCCCGCAATAAGCTGCTCTCGGACAAACTTCTTGATCGCCTTGCCCTGCGGAACCTTACCAACAGTTCGGCTAGGCTCTGTGGTGCTCGTTTAGTGGAAACAACGAGCGATGCACTCGAACCAAAGCTAACCGACAGGTCTCCAACACAATAGCAGCATGCCAAGAACGGTCAAGAAGTGTCGCCAGTACTTGCCCCCTAGCCCTGTCCGACCAGAAGGGGTGGGTGGAATACTGGGCACTGCTCGCATAACCATCCAGCCGATCGCGCACGCGAACCTCTTCGGCTTGCTGGTCAAACAGACACCTACAGAATCAAGGTTCAAGAAAGCGGAAAGCGTAAGCGGAGCGTTTTGCTCTCGCTTAGTGTTTTAATCGCTTAAGTGACGCTTAAGCGCGCTTAAGCGTTTCTAAAATTCACTGATTTTAGTACAGGGCTTGCATCTAGGAGCAAATGAGAAGTTGAGGGGAGTAGAGGAGACTGGTACTTGATGCGGGGAAGGGGATGCAAGGGAGGCAGGGAAGGGGCTGTGCCTGTAAGGCCGCCATTGTTGATGTGAATCTGTGCGTAGAGAGTAGAAAGTGAGAGAAGAGATGAGGAGAGTAGATGGATGGCTCAGATTAGAAAGAATGAATGGCTCAGATCGGGTTAGCAGACTAGGGTTCCATAATGGGTCTTATTGGGCCAACTTTGTAGCACAAAGACCTTATCAGCGCTTAAGTAGTCGTTATGGCCTAAGCGGAGCGTTTTGCCATCGCTCAGCGCTTAAAGCGCGCTTAAGCATACGCTTAATTACGCTTTCTTGAACCTTGTACAGAATAAATCCTAAGTCATTAGCAACAGCAACTCGCAGCAAACCCGAAGATTGCGAAGAGTGAACTTACACTTTATTGCTCATTCACAGTCGCCAATTCGGCAAGCAAAAACGCTTCCCGCTCAGTAGAAGTTGGGTTCGACTTTAGCACATTCAGCTCCTCCCGCACGGCCGCCAGATCTGCCTCCAGCTTCACGATTCGATCCTTCATCCCGTCCATGATTTTCTGGTCATTCTTGCTGCGCGGAGCAGGTCGAGGTGGTGCATTTGTGGACGGAGAAGCATCGGGCATGGTAGTCGACCACGCTGCCCAGAAACAGGCGAAATATGAGAAGATCCCTAGGCAAAGGGAACGGCAAAATATACTCAGGGGCTGCAACCCACGAGAACAGTCGAAAATCGCAAAACAACAAAAGAAAGCTTCATATTAACATCCGGACTAGTTCATTACAAGCACAAACAAAGTAGCACAAACAAAAGTAGCACCCGAAGCTACACCTACGAGACTGACTCAGACCTAGCCTAGCAGTGCGGGCTGCACGCTCAGCAGCATTAGCAGCCGCTTTTCCATCATGGCGATCATGTCCTTCCCCAGCTGGGCAGATCGCTCCTTAATGGCAGCCAGGGGAGTCGCTGGCATTTCGGCCTTCCTTGGGAAGCCCGACACGATCTTCTCGAAATCAGCGACAACCCCGTGCAGTTGCATCAGAGTAAAGGCGGACTCGAGCACATACCGTGGCCGAGTCATATCGGCGGAGGTGTCGGGGATCGGATCGGCCAGAGGCGTGAAGCTCGGAGTGGCCGAGGAGTGGAGCTCGGCGAAGGTGTCGGGGTCGCCGGAGCTATCTGGTGAGGATTGCGTCACGATGCACCATGAACCACTCCCGAACCTGGGGATCCATCGCCGCCGGGTCGCCTCCCATAGGAAAGCCAGGTCATTGTTCCTCTTCTTCGCCGCGGTGGTGGTTGGGATCGGATCGGCCGGAGGCGTGAAGCTCGGAGTGGCGAAGGAGTGGAGCTCGACGAAGGTGTCTGGGTCGCCGGAGCTATTTGGGTGAGGATTGCGTCACGATGCACCATGAACCACTCCCGAACCTGGGGATCCATCGCCGCCGGGTCGCCTCCCATCAGGAAAGCCATGTCATTGTTCCTCTTCTTCGCCGCAGTGGTGGTCTTGAGGAGGTCGAGCTTCGTGCCCTGGTTGGCCACGAGCGCCGTCCAACTCTCTTCCGTCTTCTTCTCCCTCTTGGCGGCGTGGCTTTGGGTGTTGGCGATGCACGTCTTGATCGACGCTTGCAGCTTCGCCGCAGCTGGCGCTGCATCCCTCACCGCCTTGGATTTCTTGTGTCCTTTCGGGCGCCTTCTGCCGCTCCAGCTGCCGGCGCGTCCGAGACGAACTCCTTGGCCTTGCGGAGAGCAAGACAAACTTGTGCCCACATCTCGCACCCCTCAATCCTTGTGAAGACGTGGAGGAACTTGAAGTCGGCCTTCTCGTCGTGGCGGTACATCTCGAACATCCGGACAATCTACAAGGCCAAATAAGGGCTGAAATGAGCAAGCCGGCATATATGAGAGAAACCAAGCCGAAAGGAGCTCACCTCCATCTCGTTGTTCGCGCCGCTCTTCGGCGATTTTGGACTTCCTCTTGAATGCCATGCCACTTGTTGCAAGCTTGTTGGATGACCGCCCAATGGTTGGCCATGGCCTTTTCGCCGCTCTCGTTGGCCATGGCGTACTCGGGGTCGACGATCCGGCGCTCATCGTATAAAGTCTTGACCCTCTTCCAGTAGTTGTCCATGTTCTGGTTGGCGCCGATGATCGGGTCCAAGCTCACCATCTTCCAGGATTCGGCGAGGAGCACATCTTCCCGGGCGCTCCACTTGATGTGTGGCTCGGCAGGAGGCTTCGGCACCTTGGGGTCCTTCTTCTTCGCCTTGCCTTTGGCCGGTGCTGCTCCTTCGCCGACGACCACCTCCGCCGGCTCAACCTCGACCTCCTCGGTTTCCTGCGCCTCTGGCTCACCCCAAAGCCGCCAGCTTGCTGTGACGAATCGCCGACGCCTTGCGAGAGGAACCCCAGAGCTGCGGCCGAAGCGATGGAGCCGGTGGTGATGAGCTCTTTCATGAAGGAGTCGCTATGCATTCCGCCGAACAGGAGGCGGGTGTCATGGCTCGGGGCGAAAGGAGGGCGCGGCGAAGCGACGGCGAGCTCGAGTATCCCGGCGATCCTGCATAGGGTGGAGGCGCAGGAGCGCATTGCGGGAACGCGAGGTTGGGGTTGAAACCGCCGTGCGGGTCGCCGTCGGCGTACACAGGGGAGTAGTGCGGAGACACGCTCAAGCGCGGCGAAGGTGACGGCGAGTATCCCGTCGGAGACGCGACGCTGGCTTGGCTGCCCCATCCGGCGAACTGAGGATGAGGTGGGAAGCGATCCTCACCTTGGGTGGCCGAGCCGGCGCATCCACCTCCATCGCCGCCTCATCTTCCCTTCCTCGTACTCTTCCACTTCTTCATCATCCTCCTCTTCTTCATCGCCGCCACCCTCCTTAATTGGCACGCTGCACCGCCTCCCTCGCAAGGCGGCTGGCGTTCTCGGTCTTGCGACGGCCACGTCCGCCATCCACCGAGCGTTGGTCCAGCTCGCCGGCTTCTTCTTCGGCTCCCTCGGCTTCCTTTTTTCTTCTCCTTCGCAACGACGGCAGTGGCGGAGGATGCAAGGACAGCGGCGGTGGCGTTGCGGGGGCCGGTGAACTTCTTGGGCAGCATGGCGGCAAGATCTAGGGGGAAATGGCGGGAG
Source organism: Poa pratensis (assembly GCA_947311845.1). Taxonomy (NCBI): domain Eukaryota; kingdom Viridiplantae; phylum Streptophyta; class Magnoliopsida; order Poales; family Poaceae; genus Poa; species Poa pratensis. The sequence continues at coordinate 25,372,212 of CAMZMU010000108.1, read as the reverse complement.
CGGCAGGATGGGGAGGGGATATGTGGGACGAAATGGCGGGAGAGTGGCGCGAAAAGGGAAAAAAGGGAGGGAAATCGCCTTCCTCGCCGATAGGTCTAGCCCACGTCGCCTTTAGCCCCCCAGGCCGAACCCAGCGCGTTGGGTTCGGCTTGGGTTCGCCGGCGCTAAAACCGGCGCTAATCGAGGGTCTGGGGGCGACTGGGAAAATTTCCTTCGCGCCGGCGCTAAAAAAGCCGCCTGAGGGGGGACGGCTGGAGATGCCCTTACGCTCTTTCAAGATATGCCACCAGGTGAGAAGGATGATCGTGTGCCATCTGCACCGAAGGTTTGGAGTCAACGTTTCAGATGACTCGTTCCACCATGTTTGTAAATTGCTGTATCTGAGGATGGGACAAGCGTGGTCGACAGTGTAGTGCAGCGTAGCACCCAGCCAGCATACTCGGGTGTAGGAGCAGGAGGCGAATAGGTGATTGGCTGTTTCAGGTTCAGAATTGCATATTGCATGCTGGGTCGTGTGGCCAGCTCGGGTTGCAAGATTATCTGCAGTCAAGATCTTGCCACGGAGGGCTAACCAAGCATGCATCTTGCACTTTGGGATCGCTTTGGACTTCCAAACATCAGCAAGGGTGTGGTTGGCCTGCCGCCCTACCAGCAGAAAGCTGTATGCCGAGGCGGCAGTACTGTCCAGAGTTTGTCCATCTCCATTTCGTTTCATCTTTTTCCTCGTTCAAAATGAGAGGTTGCAGGGAGTCTAGTCTTTCCCACAGATGCAGATATTCAGAGAGTACCTGGCGGGATGGTTGGGCTTTGATCAAAGTGATCCATTTCCGTCCAGTTATGGCTTCACGGAGGGAGATATTCTTTTGCTTCGAGTGTTTGAAGAGATCGGGGTATAGTAGCATAGCTGGTTTGTGTCACACCAGTTGCTCCTCCAGAAACTTGTAGACCTGCCATCGTTGATCGAGATGCTGGTTGATGCTCTGAAGGCAGCTCTAGAGATGTTATCAACCGGGATGGGTTAGCCCATGCCAATATTTAGCTGCCTCCTGCCAAAGCCAACGCATGCGCAAAGCAATGCCTTGGAGGTAGAGGTTAGAGACTCCCAGCCCACCTAGCTCCTTTGGCATAATGACTGTTGTCCAATTCACCAAACACTCCCTCCGGTTACTGTTTCGGAACCAGTCCAAAAGAAACTTCTTCTTAGTTTGTCCAGCTGTTTTAGCAACCATTTAGGATGGAGAAGGGCTATCATTTGATAGGCAGGTAAAGCAGACAGCACAGTAGTTACCAGAGTAAGACGACCAGCCATAGATATCCATTTGGCTTCCAGCAAGCGAGCTATTTCATGAATTTGTCAATGATCAGTTGCAGCTCGTTTCTCTTTAGTCTCTTGTCTAACAGAGGCATTCCTAGGTAGGAGCAAGGGAACTGCCCAAAGGCACACCCAGCATCAGCAGCAGAGATGTTCAGGTCAGCAGCTTGGCAACCAATTGGTATGATTGAGCTCTTAGCCATGTTTGTGTCCAAACCATTGGATTTTCCAAACAGATTTAGTAATGCCCATGTTGCTTGCAAGTCATGCAGCTCTGGTTTTATGAAGATCATGACATCATCATCATAAAGAGATGCCCTGTATCTTAAGGTCTGTCGTCCAATTGGGAGTAGAAGCTGTGAGGCCTCAACTTTTTTGCAAGAGCTTGCTGAGGCAGTCCATTACTAGGATAAAAAGCAGGGGTGACAGTGGGCCACCTTGCCTTAGACCTCTCATGTGCTGAATTGGGTCAGAAAGCTCTCTGTTGACCAACACCTTTGTTGTGCTTGTGGCCAGTAAACTAGTGATCCAAGTTATCCACTTTGTGCTGAAACCTCTGTGCTGTTGTATTGATCTCACCCTCGTAGGGATATATATAGTGTACAAGACTTGGGAGGCAAGAAGCCAATAGGCTTGGAGTACAAGATGATCTCTAATTTCTATTTATAGTCGTACACACACTATGTCACGTCCTAAAATCAAAGGCATTATGGTAGAGGCATTTTTTAAAATTGCCTCTGTTTGTTACTTTAGGAGGCATTTTTGATAAGTGTCTCAAATGGCCAAGTTTTTAGGCACTTTTATATGCCTCCAAAAGTAACCATTTGAGGCATTATTGATTAGTGCCTATAAAAACTATCAATTAAGGCACTGCTAAAAAATGCCTTAAATGGTTACCATTAACAACATTTCTAAATGCCTACAAAAATAATCATTTGAGGCATTATAGAATAGCGCCTCCAAAAACCATCTATTGAGGCACTGATAAAATAGTGCCTCAAATGGTTGCCTTTGGAGGCATTGTACAATTGCCTCAAAAGATTAAGTATTTGTAAAAACGTGTTCATCTTTGTTTTATGTCGATGGATTGAAGATGCAGTCATTTTGTACACGTGTATATTTTTCATCTTCTTTTTTATCTCAAGAAAAACCCAGGAAAGCAAAACCGGAAGAAGCCAAGGGCCTATCTGTAAACCGGCTCTTATTCCTTCTCCTCATCGCCGAAGTCCAGCGCCCCTCCATACTTGGTCTGCTCTGGTTGGACGCTCGACTCCCTCCGCGCGCAGCCGCCACCGCCCGCCGCCGATTCATTCCTCCCCCAAGCCACTGACCGATTCCCTCGCCATCGCCGAGTACCTCCGTCCCTCCCGTCGCCATCCACCCAACGCACGAGCAAGGGCACCAGCGGCGAAGGCGTTGGCGACGGCGCCACGGCGTTCGAGGTCATGTACACGGGGTGCCGCTCGGGGTGGCGGCCGTCCCCGGGTCAGAGGAGGGGACGGCTTCCTTCGACCACGTCCTCGAGCTGCATCTCCCCCACCCACCCAGATCGACATCTCCACGGAGGTACACCACACATCGACCCTTCCCTGTTTCTCAGTCGGACCTCCGCACGCAATGTGTTCGACGTTTTGACCCGCCCAAACCGTGCCCTGCAGGAGAAGGACAAGCTGGTGCCCTTCCTCGGGCGCGAGGATGCCGCCGCCGCAATGGACAACATGGACAGAGCTGAGTCTTAGGCCGTGTACTGACCGTGAACTACGCCTTCCCAAGCGCATCAAGGGAGAAGAACATCGAGTTAATGTTTCCTTTTGTACAAAATCATATGTTTCAAGGTGAGCTAAATGTTGCAAACAGTGAGATAACTTGGTAGGTTAAGAAACAAATAACTCTATATAAGCTACCTCTATTTGAATGTCACTGTAACATTCACTTGCAGTTCAGTTATTTGATTGTGCTAGTGAACTTGCCATAAAAGTCTTGTTTTGTACTTGCAGTTCAGTATTTGATTGTGCTAGGAAGAGTAGAGGGCGGAAATGGGTTCTATTTTCCAGGACACAAATGGATTTCTCTTCAATGTTTGTACAATGCCTTTTCCGACTGTATTTCTAATTAGGAATACTCTAGGGAGCCGCGAACTTAGTTAAACTATCCTTTTGTAGGCGATACCATCAGCCTTAGGTGTCAGTGCCACCAAGGGATACAATGTTAATTCTCTCGCAGTTCTCGGAAGGCTAAGGAAGCCATTGGTGGAATAACCAAACTTACTCATGTTGATGGTAAATTGTTGCATTCACCTATGCATACATGAAAGTTCTGACATTTTTCTAGAATCAAGTGATTATAGAATATATCAGTACAGCCGAAATCAACAAAAAATCATTAACTGTTTCGGAAGATTTATGCAATCCCTATTCTTCAGGTTGTCCCGTAATGTGTCCATTTACTCTATCCATTCTGTCTGTAGAATGTATTTTTACATGTTTTTATTTCTGTTCAACTATTTTGTTCTTGTAAGATTTGATCTGGTTAATTTCTTATGTGTAGGCAGATCAATGGTGATCAATGTTGAATACAACCAGCTTGATCCACTCCTTCGTGCAACTGGGCATCCTGACAGAGATGCCAATTCTGAAACATGCTCTCTAAGCCAACTGTTCATGTTAGGCCTAAATCCCCACTTTATACTGATGCTTAACTTAAACTCTATGATGACTCCTGTCTATAGAAAGCACGCTCTATCCTCTCTATAAAGCATTTTTTACTTGGAATAGTGCAAATTCATGTTCTTTTTGTGACAGGTGTTGTAGGTCTGATTTATGTTCATGTATTTCTCTTCAGAAATAAGACAAGTGTTGTAGGTCTGATTTCTTTTCCATTTTCTTTTTGTGAGAGCAGTGCAGGCAAGGTAGAATTTCATATAATTGTGTTTAGGAAGCTGCAACCTCGGTGAAGCTTACTACCTCCACAATTGCGAGCACGGCTTCAGCTGCTACTGGATGGCGGTGCCTTGACGACACCACAACCGCAGCGGCGGTTGTCTCCTCTTCGTCTACGTTCTGGTATGATTCGGTTCTCCCTGTTTGAAGAGTACTATGTTTCACATGACAGTATTTTATTGAGTAGTACTAGGTGCAAGTACTGGGTTGTAGAAAGAAAAAGTTGGGGGCTTTACATGAGGTGTGCCACGAAATGTTCATGAGTTTCCTTTCCTAAAAAACAGATCACTAGATTACATGATTGCTTCTATACGCAATGTACATTGGCACTGAAGATGGTATCTTTTGTAGCTCTATTTTAGATTTCTAGAGTTGCGATAGCTACTTTACACTTACTGTAAACACTCTACATGGATTTTCTAGGTTTTTTTGCTTCTACACTGAGAGTAAATTAGTAAGCAAAAGGTTTATCATAGCCTCATAGGTCATGTATTTTTCTGTTTTAGACCTGAACGAATGTGCCGGTAGAGTCCACTTTGCTCCACCAACGTGTGAATCACCTGTTGTTTGGTTCGAAGTTCATAGGATTAGGCCAGTTTCTGAATGAAGACTGTTTTTGTTGATACAGACTACAGAGTCACAAGTTCCAGACAAGGAAAAAGAATAATTCAAATGGAGCTACTAGCAAGATAAGTGCACAGGCTTCAGTTACAAAGATCTGCTGATTCATTGCTGTTATAGTTACAAAATATAGAGGGAAAATACATTTGTAATTGCTATCATTGTAATTATGTTGTCATTGGCGTCACTGATGCTGGTTTATTCACCATGCTTGTCAGATTGTGTCTCAGGAAGGTTGCTGAAGGTTGTTTGTGATATTTGACTGTAATTGTAATTACTGTGATATTTGAACCCGAATATAATGTGATATTTGACTGTAATATATATTTGAACCTTACTGTGATATCCAAAGGGTTTACATTTGAGATATTATTGAGTGCCTATCATTAGAGGCACAAATCAAAAGTGCCTCAAATGTTTATAGCATTTGAGGCATTATTGAGTGCCTCAAATGGTATACCAATGAGGCACAAATCAAAAGTGCCTCAAATGGTATAGCATCTGAGGCACTCAAAACTGCCTCAATTGGTAAGCATTTGACGCACTAAATAATGCCTCCAATGGTAAGCATTTGAGGCACTCAAAACTGCCTCGAATGGTCACTTTTGCAGGCATTATTGAAAAATGCCACAAAAGGCTTTTAACTACCACAGTAAATGCTGCACTTTTTTTTCGCCTCCAAAACCTTTTGAGGCATTTCTAGGACTTTTGGAGGCATTTTTTAATGCCTTCAATTCTTGTACGTGGTGTAGTGACATATTCACATGCACCAATTGTTACAACAGAATGTATCCTACTAAGAACTCCAAAACCTTATCATTTAACATGCTACACCTCAGTTTCAATGGATACAAGCATACATAACTTCATACTCATTTGATCTGATTACATTGTTGACTGCATCACTAGTGACAGCACGACATGCATACTTACTATTATAGACACCTTTTCACGTTGCAGGTATTCTACACACAAAATACTTTAACCCCGCACATAGAAGTAATGCAACCGTGAGACGGTTTCACAATGCGGATTCCCCATACCACAACAACTGTAACTGCAAATCCGACACCAAATCCCAGTCCAGTAAAGAGAAACAGTATAACATCCATTGGTTCTTTGTCCGAACGATTTAACTCCGCGTCTGGGGCTGAGTTGTCACATTGCTTTGACAATGGAGGTCCACAAAGGCCAGTGTTTCCAATGAAAGAGAGATTGGAGAATGTCTGGAAATGAGGTGATCGGGTGGTATTCTGCCAACCAGCTGGTTGTAGGACAGGTTCAACACTGAGAGGAAGTCCAACCATGTTAATTCTTGTGGAATCTCTCCGGACAGACCATTTGAAGTGAGGTCCAATGACTCGAGTTCATGAAGAGCACAAGGTGAGATGTAAGCCTTCCAGCGAGGGCATTATGTGACATGTTTAGCCCACGAAGCAGAACAAGCTCCCCAATTGATTGGGGAATTACGCCAACGAATGCATTATCTGAGACATCAATGATTACGAGGGTCTTCAGAATCTTGGAAAACGTGACAGCAGAACCTTTATATGTTACTAGGGGATTAAGCGCGGCCTTCGCCGCACCTGTGGGCAATTTTTTTGATTTTTTTCAATGGTAAAAGTGTTGAAATTCATTTAGAAACGATATGGAAATTTGGAATTTAAATTAGGAACGATATGGAAATTTGGAATTTAATTTTTGGTCGTGCATATGTAATTTTATGTGATCCCGTTGATATATTTGTCATTTTTTTGTATGAACATGTTTTAAATTGATGGTTTGCATTATTTAGAATTACTTCAAAATCGTATGGATAGGTTGGATTGTTTTGCCAAAAAAAAAGAAAAAAATGGGGGCATTTTTGAAATCATTAGTTTGCATTATTTGTAATTATTGCAAAATCATATTTAGAACTACTTACAATTATTCAAAAAGAAATGTCTATATTTTTTTTGGATTGTTTTCTATTTTTTTAGTTTTGGAATATTTTGTTTTTTGGACTATTTTTCCAAAAAATAAATAAAAAATGGGGTATTTTCAATTGTTAGTTTGCATTATTTAGAATCATTGCAAAATTATACTTAGAATTGTTTACAATTATTCCGAAAAAATGTCAACATTTTTGTTGCTATGTTTTTTTTTTAAAATTGATGGTTTGCATTATTTAGAATTACTTCAAAATATATGGATAGGTTGGATTGTTTTCCAAAAAAAAAAATGGGGGTATTTTTGAAATCATTAGTTTGCATTATTTGTAATTATTGCAAAATCATATTTAGAACTACTTACAATTATTCAAAAAGAAATGTCCACATTTTTGTTGGATTGTTTTCTATTTTTTTTAGTTCTGGAACATTTTTTTTGGACTGTTTTCCAAAAGGAAAAAAAAGTAAAAAATGGGGTATTTTCAAATTGTTAGTTTGCATTATTCAGAATCATTGCAAAAATATATTTAGAATTGTTTACAATTATTTCCGAAAAAATGTCAACATTTTTGTTGCTATGTTCTTTATTTTTTTAGTTTTCGCGGTTTTGCCGCGCCGTGGGCTAAAATTTTGAATTGTTCGATCGTAAAACTGTTGAAATTTAAAAATTGTCTAGGTTGTGAAGTTGTTTAAATTTTTGAAATGTCCATATTAAAAAGTTATTCAGATTTGGAACCGTTGATTTTTTTTTAAAAATACATGTGTAAATTGTTTAGTTTGTTGGAATTTGTTAAAATTGGTAATTTATTGTATGTAAATTTGTTTTTTAGTTTGTTAAATATTTGAATTTTGTAGGAATGAAAGATTTTAGTATATGCAAAATTGAAATTTTATCGTATTTGAATTATTGTTTTCCATATCTGTAGGTTCGAAATACTGTTGTAGTTATTGGTCAAATATTTACAAAACATTTTCGCATTAATATTTTTCTTCGTGTTTATATATTTGTTTCATATGTAATGATTATTTTGATTGTTACATGTTTGAATTTTCAAAACTTATTTGTTTTGTGTTGTAGATTAAATTTTCCTGGTTTTGTATCTTTTGGGATTTTTTTTTTCAAATAAGGGTTTCCTTTCGAAGGAGAAAAAAAATGTCATAATTAGAGATCATTTTTTGTGTGTTCTATCTATTAATATGTAGGTAGATTAAATTTTCCTGGTTTTATATCATTTCTGGAACTGTTGAATTTTTTAAAAGAATACATGTGTAAATTGTTTAGTTTGTTGGAATTTGTTAAAATTGGTAATTTATTTGTATGTAAATTTGTTTTTTTAGTTTGTTAAATATTTGAAATTCGTAGGAATGAACGATTTTAGTATATGCAAAATTGAAATTTTATCGTATTTTGAATTATTGTTTTTCCATATCTGTAGGTTCGAAATACTGTTGTAGTTATTGGTCAAATATTTACAAAACATTTTCGCATTAATATTTTCTTCGTGTTTATATATTTGTTTCATATGTAATGATTATTTTGATTGTTACATGTTTGAATTTTCAAAACTTATTTGTTTTGTGTTGTAGATTAAATTTTCCTGGTTTTGTATCATTTGGGAATTTTTTTTTTTTTCAAATAAGGGTTTCCTTTCGGAGGAGAAAAAAAATGTCATAATTAGAGATCATTTTTTGTGTGTTCTATCTATTAATACGTAGGTAGATTAAATTTTTCTGGTTTTATATCATTTGGTAATATTTTTTTTTTGAAAATAAGGGGTTTTTTTGGAGGGAAATAAAAAAAACGGAGTTGACATGTAGGCCCGCCCTGGCGTCGTGCTGACGTCAGGGGGGCAGTTTTGGCGACCTGTGTATATTTCTACATTTCTAATATTTTGAATAATTTAACGCATTTGAAATACTTTTGATTTATACGGGAAATACAAATTTGGACGGCACATGGAATTTTGAAATTTGAATTTTGGTCGTTTACATTTATTTTTATGTGACCACTTTGACATATTTGTCTTTTTTTTGACATATTTAAAGTATTGTTTTGGATTATTTAGAATTTTTCCAGAAGTATATGAATAATTTGGGCTTTTTCAAAAAAAAAAATCTAACATGTGGGGCCCTGTGACGTCGTGCTGACGTCACAGGGCAGTGGATCTGGCCGGGCTGGCCGCGGCGGCGCCGAGGTCGACGGCGGCGCGGCAGCGCGTTTCAGGACGCGGGAGCGGGCTCATCGGACGCGCAGCGCCGCGCCCGACCCGTAGTTGGCGGCGCCGCCCCGTTTGCGTCACCGGAGCGGGCACGGCGGCGGCGGAAAGCGGCGGCGAACGGCGACGTCTTCCACCATGATTCGGCGCCCGTCGGGCCTCCCGGCATGCCGTCGACGGCGAGGGTGGAGAAGGAGCCGCGGCGAGCGGCTGGTATGCGGCGATTTGGCCGGGAAGGAGCGTAGGAGCGTAGGAGCGGCGGCGCGCGGCGGCGGCCGCGGCGACGACGGCGCCGTGCGGGGCAGAGGAGAGCCCGCGGGTTTTTTTGCATGGAAAACCCGAGCTTTCCAGAAAGTGATTTTAGGTCCTCGCGCAGAAGAAAAAATGGAATTCATGCGAATCTGTGAAAGTGGGAGGGTGTTTGTGTAAAATGTCGCGGCGACCTGGTGGGCAACCGGTTGCGCGCGGGGTGACCGGTCGGTCACCGGATGACGTGGCACGTTCTCATTGGCTAAAATTCGGAATGAACAGTGGTGGGGAGGATTTGGGGCGACGTGGCTTCATCCTGGCCGTCCGTCGCGGAGATCGGACGGCCAGGGATCGCCGGCGACGTGACGAATGACGGGGCTGCGATTCTTCCCCTTTTATATATAGTAGAATTTCAGTGGTAAACTGATAAGTTGGCCAATACTCACCAAAGTGGTTTTGCATAGACAACGTATCATCGGTAGAATTAGCCATCATGAAACTGAAACTCTTAAACCAGTTGTTTGACAATTCCCCAAAGAAATTATTTGAAGCCAAAGACAAAATCCTCAGTTTCCTGAACTCACAATGTTTTTTTTCATGTCCAATTGCAAAAGGCCCCAAGGGTCCAAAGAACTGGTTAGACTTGAGGACAAGGACTTGAAGTTGTGGCAGCGTACTCATCCAACATGGAAAAGTATCATTGATCTGATTATTTCCAATATCCAAAACCTGCAAGCCTCTGCAGCCGCTAGAGATGGTGGTAGCTGTCCTTCTATCCGGTTGTTGCTTAGATTGACTTCCTCCAGTGCACAATCTTGTTTGAAATTGTGCGGTAATTCTCCTTGAAGTTGATTTTCTCTCAACTTTAATTCACGCAGGGAACCGATATCCTCCATTAAACAAGTTGGAATCGAGCCACTCAGATTGTTGTAAGAGAGATCAAGGAACTCTAGGACCCTTGCATCACAAATTGACTTTGGAATTTCTCCAGAGAGGTTGTTACTCAAGGCGTTGAGGTAGGCGATACTTATCAGTCGAGAACCAAAATTATTTGGGATGTATGAGAACCGGTTGTTTGAGCAATCAAATATCTGAGTGTCGGGTCCAGGAATAGGTATGGGCCCTTCCATTAGGTTAGAACTAATATCAAGTGCTTGTATATCACATAGAAATACAGAGCCGTACCCTATGGCGTTGAATTGATTGTGTGATAAGTTAAGGACTATCATGTCGTCCCATTTTTCCCAAATCCAATTAGGTATAACACCGTAGATTTGATTATCTGAAAGGTCAAGATGACGAACCTTACTGATATTCCTCAAGGAATCAGGGAAGCTGGATATGTTACAAGAGGCTAGACGCAAAGAGCGCATTTCCCATGAAGAAATAAATTCCCCTTCTATCACGGAAAGTCTGTTGTTTGAGAGACTCAATAGTAATAGATCTGGTAGTTCCAGGAATGAACTGAGTTTCACTGTACCCGTGAATTTGTTCGAGTGAAGATATAGCCTTACTAACTGAGGTAGATTAAATAGTTGTGCAGGTATTGAACCAGAAAAGTTGCACTTATATAAGGCTAACCACGTTAGGTTCTTGAGGTTACCTATTGAAGAAGGTATGTGTCCAGATAAGCCGCAGCTGGAGAATTCGATACGGACTAAAGAAGTTAATCTTGTGACCCAAGATGGTATTGATCCTACTATACCAGCTCCAGTTACCTCTAACCAATTTAAGGATGTGAGCTCACCGATCGAAGAGGGAAGCTCTTGGGTAAAGTCAGTTGCTGCAACGCCCAAGCTGTTCAAGTATTTCAGATTTTGTAGGGAGCTCGGAATAGGACCAGAGAATTTTGTGTTGCTAACTAACAATTCGACCAATTTATTGCCTGACGAGAAATTTGGCAAAGAACCGGAAACTTCGAAATTGTACCTAATATCAAGAGCTGTTAAGTTTTTGTCACTAAAGATTATCACTGGGAACTGTCCTTCGAGATAATTATGGGTGAGCCGAAGAACACTCAGGGAGCGCAAATCAGCAAGGAACGCTGGAATTGGACCATACAAGTAATTATACTGTAGGTCAATCACATTGAGTGATGGTATGCTGGAAAGTGATCCACAAATTGTACCATCAAGTTTGCAATAACGTAGGCTTAGAATCTGGAGCTGAGGAGTGGTCGAATTAGCAAAGGCAGTGCACCATTTGGCACCATTGCCGGACAAGTCTACCTTGTCGAGTTTGAGCTCTCTCAAATTGCTAAGGTTTGCGACCAACGACGCTATGTTTGGCTCTAGGAGCCACAAAGAAGGATCTGACCATGTGTCAAACTCTGTATAATCATCGATTTCTTCTACAACATAAAAGGTGGTTGAGAGGTCAAGAGATACCAAATTAGTGAGGCCTCCTATTCCAGCCGGTATGTGGCCATCAAAGCTGGAGCTGGAGAGATTGAGATGTCTGAGCTCGGCGAGGCGCTCGAACCCAGAGACCGGGAGATGGGCACCGTTGAAGTCGTTCCAGGCGAGGTTTTTTTTTTCGAGAATAACGGGGGGATTGCTCCCCACCGCTTGTTATATTTCCGAAAGTAGCCTGGCGGGCCATGTTCTTACAACAGAATAGCAGTTTTACAGGGGATACAAGGGAGAACAAAGAAAAACAGAAAAAAAGACCACTAGAAAAGGAAAGCAAGAGCCGTCAAGAGACACAAGAGGTGGGGGTGCGGTCGAGGGATCACCAATGCCAAGAGTCTTCAATCAGCCCACGCACACGCACCGGCATGCGACTCGAACCCCACGGCACAACTGAGGAGCACCACCAACATCATCGGCGAGTGTCAAGCCTAGCACCTAGCACAAACCTAGCTAGGGAGCTCCGCCACGAAGGCCGAGAAGCAGCAGGTGGGGGAGACACACATTGAGTCGTCGTTGAGCAAAGTTGAGCCAAGACGCGACCAAAAGCCCGAAGCTCCACACCGCAACAGCAACCAAGGAGAGTCTTGGGCAAGCACATCAGCGGAGCCGAAACCACGCGAAGGCCAGCCGAGGAGAGAAACAAACCACCATCGACCCCAAGCTGGCCGCCCACCACCACCACCAAAACACAGCCCCGACAGCACACGCAATCAACAAGGCCAATTTTTTGGGTTTCCAAGATGACGCCTCCAAGGAGGAAGTGTTGTCCAAGGCACAGCACCGTCATCCGGTCCGGCAAGCCAGAACCAAGGTTTTCACCCGGAGAACACCAAAGTATTGTAGGTGCTGGAGCTCCACGGCGGCACCTCCAGCGAGGAAAACGGCGTCCAGAGACACCGCTGCCGCCGGCATTGACAAGTCAATGCAGAGTTTTCACCCGGAGTTGAGCATTTCCCCTACAACAGAGGCCGTCGGACACCACCAGCCGCAGTCGTCAACCACACCATGCGGAGACCACCACGGCCAACACCAGAACAAGCTCAGGATCCTCCAGGGTCGCCGGACGCAGCGCCAACCATCATCCCCGCCGAGCACCATGCCGGACGAAGCATAGGAGCGATGCCCGTGGTCCAGAACCTCCATGGTCCCGGACTGCAGCCCTGCAACCGCCGCCGCCGCGCCCCAAGCGCGCCACCGCGCGGCTGCCGAGGGAGGATCCGGCGCCGCAGCACCGGAGATGGTGCGCCCGGAGCGCCGTTGGCCACACAACCCAGCGCCACCGAAGAGATCTCCCAGCAGGCAAGATCTGGATCCCCGCAGCTTGGTCGCGACCAGCTTCAGCTCGCCGAGCGCGGCGTAGGAACCACCACGCAGCCACCACCACAGCACGCCCCCCCCCCCCCCCCCGCACCCCGCCGGCACGAAGGAGAGCAGCGCCGCCGCAACGCCCTGCGCGAGCGTCGCGTCCTCGCCAGGCAGCCCCGGCCCGCGCCGCAGCTACCAGGGAGTAGGAAGAAGGGCCCCGCCGCCGCCGACACCGGCCCGGGCTTTCCGGCGGCGCTCTCCGGCGGCGGCGAGGGGGAGGAGAGGTGGGGAAGGGGTGGGAGGCGGCGGCGGCGGCTAGGGTTCGCCCTCCCGCTCGCGGGAGCGGGGCAGGGCGAAGAGTCGTTCCAGGCGAGGTTGAGGTGCCGAAGGGACGTGAGGCTAAAGACAGCAGGATCAAGAGCAGGGCTCTCCAAGCCGCACTCACTAGGTCAAGCGAGGTCACGCGGCCGTTGGCATCGCGGCAGTGGACGCCCTCCCAGTGGCAACAGTCCGTGCCAGCCCGCCACGAGCGGATGTGCACGCGGACTCGTCGGTGACGTTGAAGGAGCGCTTCAACCGGAGGAGCGCCGAGGCCTGGTCCGGCAGGCAATGAACGGGCGGCATGCCGGCGGTAGTGCCGTTGCTGTACGTAGCGCAGCAACGGAGCAGGGAGAGTTGGATCGCTAGGATGACAATGCAGAGTAGCACTAGTGGCTCGCGACGGCGCTTGAAGATGGAGGCCATGTTTGCGAACATGAGCCGATGACTCGAGCTAGTGCTAGTTTTGGGCTTGTATGCGGTGTGAGAAATGCACTCGATCTACCCACCAATATATACGCATAGATCGACTCCACCGTTCGGCTGTTCTGAGGATAAGAAACCAGTGGATCAGCTCTCGGCGAGAGGTCGTTGCCGGCAAATGACCGGCAGAATGGAGCCGCTCTCGGCTGTAACCAGCGTCAGGCTCTGCCGTAGTTCGATACCGCACGTCGGGACGCTACATGGGGCCGGCCATGCGAGGTGCAGCTCGATCGGGCGGTGACCAATCGGAATCCGTCGACCAAGTCAATGCAACGGTCACGGCACGCACGGAAGTATATGCACTCCACGTGATCAGATATAAGAAGGGTGTCCATTATATAAGGACATCTCAATTCTTAACAAACATATTAATATCAAGTTATAGACATGATATTAAGCACCCAAGGTGAAAAGGTTTTTTTTTGCACACACGATTGTCTTATGTCGTACATCGAAAATTTATGTTATGCACTGTACACAAATAGTTAAGTTCATATTGGCATAACAAACGCAAGATCTGAGCCATAGCAACGTAGTCAAACACATAAAACAAGCATAACGATAAACATTTTACACCGTATTTTTGTAACGCCATGTAAATAAAAAGTTTACGACGTGTCTATATTTTTTTATGTTTTCTTGTCGGTCAAAAGTAAGACAAAAAGGCACCACTTTCCATTATGATTTAAAAAAACCACCAAATTTGCCGCTACGGTAACAAAAAACCACCACTTTTCGGTAGGGTTTCAAAAACCACCGATTCCTCGCTTATTCGCAACAGATAGCCCTGGTTCGACTGAGATGCTTGTCTAACCGCGAATTAAATTGACATTTGAGATGCATGAGGAGAATAAGTACGTCAATTTGGTTGTAATTAAGAGAATTAATATACATTCTTGGGACATTAATAATTTTCCCCATAATCATAAACTCTAGGAGGCATCATATTTTTTCAAACTGAAGAACCAGACACAAGTAATCTCTACTACCGTACCCAGTTCTGCTTCATGTTCAAAGTCAACTTAATACAAGATTTACTGAGTGAAGCGACATGTTCTCTAAACAAACGCTCTACTACCGCAGCGAATTCCGCTTCATATTCAAGCATGACTTACCATAACCTCTATTGTTATGCCCAGTTTGACTCATTTTCAAAATAGTTCTTCATATTCCCACATTAATGCGTAAGATATTTCTAGGGATACGCTATTTTAAATTGTTAGTCTAAATGAGCACACTATCAAGGCACACTTCCGTCTTCTCAGATATAACTTCTTAATAGTACGTATTTTTTTACGAGTCAAAACAATAAAACCTACACACCTACTTTCGATCTTCATGTCTTGGAACCGCAGTCCCGCACTATATTTTTTGAGTATTTTTTTGATGCAAAATGTTTTTTGAGTACTCGAGGATTCATCTCCAATAAATCTTCACTCGTGCGCTTTGCACTAATTTTGTTCCATGCCTGAGAGCAAGTACAATAAGGTCCAGTCAGCGGGCTATAAGGATTAAATAATATATTCATGCTTACATGGAGGAGAGAGAATAGAGGAGAGAGTGTAAGCGGGCTCTCATGCAAGAGCCAGCTGCAGCACTTGCTCCTAGTCACTTTGTGAGAGTGAAAGGTGGGCCAACTATTAATAAAGTACTCCATATTTGTAGCCAACTATTATACTTGTTGGCTATTAGGTTGGCTATAGATGACATGACACTATCTTATAGCCAACAGCTGTCTATACTATTGTTGAGGGTTATCTTCCATGAATTCTCAACTCAGCGTCTGTGCTCTTCTGCTTGTCTTGAGGGTTCATCTATATGAATACTCCACTTGAGAGCTCTGTGCCATTTACATCTTTTAGAGACGGGTCAATCTTTTAGAGTGGTTAAACCTATCCTCTTCAAAATTGTTAGTGTATACTAGCGAACATACTAGCTCTTTTAACCATGTGTCACATATCATCCAAAAACACGTGGAGGGTATAGATGTACTTTCAGAAAGGAAAGTGGGAAGAGCATGTAAAATGGAATGCCAAAATTGGTTAAAACCGTGTTCATTGAAGTACATTTTGCATTTTTCACTTAACTGTAATTACAGTTTTAGAAGACGATTGGGACTTACGAAAGTCTCGATAAATAGAGATTTACTAGACGTATTCATAATTCGTCATAGTTTGATGAAACTTGTTTGATCTAATTACAAAATTTTGGGCAATGACTTAAAAAGACGCACGTCCATGTGTTAAAATGAAGCACACCGCGCCGTGGGGAGTCCAAGGAGGTGCCATGCATCGACCAATGACTGAAGACCGCCTATTTGCACCAGCACGCGTACAGGAAGAGGATCGAGGAGTTGGCAGCATTCCAGTTAATTGCATTTACAAGCACGCCAGTTACCAATAAATTCATTGCTTGCTGACCTCGCATCGATCGAGCGCGCGTGCAAGCCAAACCCGTCTCCTCGCTTCACCTCCCTTGATCTGCCTATAAAATCTCCTAGTGCCCAGCGATCCCTTGGCCATTGCCATCTTCATCCCAACCTGCTGGTTAGTTAGCAGCATATGCAATCATCTTAGCATCAATATATGTTAATAGCGAGGTCGTTGTTCATGATTTCTAAATCGATCGTCATTGATTTTTCTTTCGCAAGGGCTTGCACACCGGATCGGGCGATGCAGAAAAAGAGCGGCAGGAAGGGCCCCAAGGGCGGTGGCGAACCAAAGGGTTGCAGCAGTGGCAGCGCACCAAAGAAGGCGAGAACAACCAGGAAAACAACATCCAAGTGCGACCCGCGGCATGAAGAAGAAGAAGAGGAAGAGATATGCAACGTTTTCACACATGATATGGATAATCTGCAATGCTACATATGTTATGTGCCCTTCGAGTCCCAAGTTTACTCGGCAAGCATCTAAACCTTTCATCATTTTTTTATCATGATGTTGTTCAGCTTTTCTGCAGTCGTAATAGGTACCATTACGGTTTGCTCTGCTAACCATAGTACATTGTCTATCCTTATTGCCGATTGATCAGTGCAAGAACGGGCACGCGGCTTGCGCCAACTGCTGCATCAACATGGAGCGCAAGTGCCCCAGCTGCAACGAATCCATCGGCGACTTCCGGTGCCGTGCAACGGAGAAGATCCTTGCCGGCATGACCAGGCCCTGCCGGTATGAGAAGAACGGCTGCTGGGAGACCGTGCGGTACACCGAGGCGCGGAACCATGAGGAGGAGTTGTGCCGCTACGCGCCCTACCGCTGCCCATTCGACGGCTGCGCCTACCGCGGCCTGGAGCTCTACGGCCACATGCAAGACGCCCACGCCCCAGGCGCCACCTCCGGCTTGGGCCTGCTTCGGCGTATGACTGTGACGCTGAAGAAGTGCGAGCCCTTCCGTGCACTCCTGCACCGCGACAGGGAGAGTGTGTTCCTCCTGCTAAACAGTGGCGACGTCCTCACTGGGCGCTCGCTGTCGGTGGTCAGCGTCTGCCCCTACCCGGAGGAGGAGGGAGGGCGATTGGGTGAAGACAGACTACACGATGGCGGTGAAGGGCGTCGACGCGCCAGAGTCTCTCTCGCTGACAGCGTCTGGGATCGTGCAGTTCGTCCGCCGGCTGCAAGGGTACAAGGCCAAGGGTTTCCTGTTCGTGCCGGATGATTTCTGGGCTCTTCCGGCAGCGTCACCGTCACCATCCACCTTTGATGGGTGTTGGTCCGTGTTTCGTTTTGCTCAATCGACAGCTCGAGTTGTGTTTCGTAATCTGAATTTAGTAGTATCTGCGGAATCCGGGTAAATGCTGGATTAGTAGCGTTTGGTTTTCGGTGCACAGACGCCCTTCACCACAACGTATTAATATTGGCATAGTCGGTGCACAGACGCCTTCACCACAACGTATTAATATTGGCATAGTGGTGCCGTCCTGTTGTTTTAAGTTCCAAGTTCGTCCGCAACGTATTAATGTTGGCATGGTGGCATTCATGAACTTTTTTTTTTTTTGCTCAGCTTACCTGCTATAGCTATGACCGTGCTTGGTTTGATCCTGCATCAATCCTTTTCTTTGAAATGTCATGCCACAATTCTTTGCCCCCAAACATATTGCTAGCCTAGTTCTCTTATGAGCATTATGTGTCGCCAGTACTCCTGGGAAGTAATTTAAACTAAACTCTGGGATAATTCTCGAAGCTACTCCCTCTGTTCCAATTTAATTGACTTGTTATGCACCACATGTGGATGTATCTATACATGTAACATGTCTAGATACATTCACATTTGGTATATAGCAAGTCAATTAAATTGGAACGGAGAGAGTAATTATGAAATCAACAAGGACATAAAAAATGAAGATCATTCCAATGTCTTAATATGATTCAATGAACCAATTGCCAAAGGTTACACATTGCTTGCAGATCTGATAAGCCTAAGCGTAGTAGAAAACTGACAACATATCACAACTGATCGTCTGAGTCCACACACAAGAACCCATTTGTTCCAATAAGTATTCTGCGTAGGCTGATCTCTTTACCATGTGTTAGAATATAGGTTGTGGCCAAAGTGTACAAGTTTCATGAAAGTTTGGAATAATTTAGGTGAGGCAGAGCCCCTGAGATTTGACCAGTCAACTTGGCCGAATATATTTTGACCAGTGGTAAATATTTGTGTAAAGCTCGTCTTCACTATGTTTAAGTTTTATGGATTAAAGGAAATAAAGGATATGATTTTGTTACATTCCCGATACACATCCTCACTCAATTCAGATACAATTTGGTTCTCAGTGCATAGAATTTTAGGGATTGAGAGAGAGAAAAGCAAAGGGGATCGAGATTAGGGATGGCAATGGGTACCTTTACCCGCGTACCCTGCGGGTAAAAACCCTGGGTTTGGGAAGAAAAAATACCCATGAGTATGTAAACGGAGAAATCTTGTACCCATCGGGCAGAGAGGGTAGGGGTATGGGTTCGTATAACCCATACCCGCGTACCCATGTACCATTCTAAATCTGTGACAAGTGGGTATCCAAATAATAACCTAAACTACCTACTAATTTTTATGACTATGTGTTGTTTATGCGCAAGTGCTACTGTTTACATGCGTTGCTTATGCGCAAGTGTTGCTGTTTATAAGTACATGTGCTGCTGTTTTCAATGTGTTGTTGTTGACACTGTGCTACTATTTATAAGTATGTGATGCGGTTTAAAATGTGTTTTTGATTAAGGTTATATGATTATATGATGTTGTTTATGATTATTTTCTACTAAAACTGCTATGTTGCAAACGCGGGTATTTTTACCCGCGGGTACCCTTTTATCCTGTCGGGTGAAGGGTATGGAAAAAAATTGTACCCGCACAAGGGTATGGGTACGAGTGACGGGCAAGATTGAGGGGGGCGGGTAAGGGTATGGGGTGGCTCCACCCTTACCATACCCTGCGGGTGCCATCCCTAATCGAGATAGTGTCGGCCGACCCTTACTGTTCTAGTTTATCATCCACACCCGTATCGATTCTGGTCGTCCTTCCCTTGTAGTGGATATCACGAACGTTCTGGCGGAACGCCCGGATAACCGTCACGTCAGGAGCCTCAGGGATGTGGCTCAAGATGTGACAAAACCGCAGCGTGAACCCTCGAAGGGACTCAGAGGGCCTCTGAACCACAGAGCTAAGGTCGCTAATCAATCCAAGGCGCAAGTATTTGCCCCGGATCGATTGTGCGACCCGTGCACACATGTCCTGCCACGACGCGACCGATCCCTCCGGCGAGAACACCAGACGGGTTCTGGCGGGTCGGGGGACAAAGAGGCTGTCGAGCCCGTTGGTCCCTTGCGTGGTGTCCCGTGCACTGGGTCCAGATGCGGCCGCACGCCCCCCAGCCCCAGCGTGGCGTGGTATGGTGCCATGCAAGCGTCGGGTTCCAAAAGCGAAACACGGGCGCCCCCTACCTGGCGCGCCAGATGTCGCGTATCGGTACGCGGACACCGGGGATGCCGGACACCCCCTATTTGTTCGGTGGGAGGGCGCGAGGTGCTCCGAAATCGGTCCCCGAGCTCAAACACAAGCACACAAAGATTTATTCAGGTTCAGTCCGCGTTGCCGCGTAACACCCTACGTTCTGCTTGTCTGGATGTATTGTTGTGGTTGTGGTGGTGGATTACAAGGTGGTGACTTGAAGGCCTACACTACTCTCGTGAGCTGAGGAAGAACAAGCATAGGGGGTTCCCGGGGATTCATTTTTCCAGCCCCCCGAGTCTAAGTGGAAAACCAACAATGACAGCTAGCTAGGGTTTTCTCCTTCCGCTCCGATGTCCTCCTCCAAAATGACCAAGGGTCTCCTTTTATTGCCAAGGGGTCACCACAGGTGGTCAGGCTGCATGTCTTCCATGCCGTCCATCCCGCCGGAACGGAAGAGACGGCGGGTCTTGTCTTGTCAAAGGTCCGGGCATCGCGCAGAGCTCACTGCCTGCGCCAAGTGGACAGCGCGCGGAGTCTTGTCGATGTCTCCAAGCGGGCCCCAAGGAGTAGGATCCAAAGCGTTCCCGCAGCCCACTGATGACTCCCAAGTGCAGGAGATCAATCGTAGTACCTTTCGATTAGAAAAGGTTGTCGAACCCACGAGGAGCTGAAGGTATTGGTTAGCAAGAATGATAAATAAAACAATGAAAGATGCAAGTGTTTTTGGAATTTTTGGTTGTATAGTTGCAAGAGAATAAAAATGCTGGAAATAAATGGTAACAAGTAAAAGCTCTCAAAGAGAGAAAGCCCAATCCTCTATGTGGCAAGAGGACAAGCTCAAGTGATGTGTACTTATATGTGGAAAACGTTCCCGAGGGCGGCGTGGATATTGCTAGGCATAGAGATTTATTAAACAACACGTTGAATATCTTGTCAAGTTTTAATCTTCTTTGGACGGAGCCATTGTTAGGTAAAGCTAAATAAATAAACTAAACCCCTTATGATGGATCATGTGGCCAAGTAAATGACTGCACAAGAATTATTAAGACATAAAGTCCCACCATAGCATTACACTCTAAGGTCCCCGATACTAATACCCTCATAATGCAACTTCATGACTCGGTCTTAGGTTTACTGTCCCCCCAAGTCTCCCTCAATTCATTACACTACGGTGTTTTCCTATGAGCCCATAAAGGTGAAGTGTTGTGCAGTCGACGTTCGCACAACACCATCATAGAATCAAATAAAAAGATAAACACTAGACAAAATACCAACACATGTCATATATAAATCATTGCCAATTCATCCTATGCCCTCAGGAACATACGGGAACTACTCACAACGTGCAAACATGATGATATTCAGTGGCATAAGTGGTACAACACAATCTGAAAATATAACTTCACCTCCAAATAATGACAAGTACTCAATCACAAACATGAATAGTAGCACAAGACAAGTATCTAGGGTATAGCTACTCTCAAACTACGAGGGGAACGGAGTGGATCACGGAGATGATGATGGAGATGGTACTGGTCTTGGTGATGGTGATGATGTAGAGGCCTCCTCCCACGCCAAGGAGGAGATGATGACGATGACGATGATTTCCCCCTCCTCCGGAGCTCCGGAGCAGCAGGATCTGACCCCCCTCGGAGGGGATCAGGAGTTTCGCCGCCGCCGCGGCCTCAGATGGACTTGGGAAAATTAGGGCGTAGGTTTTTGGGCGAGACGAAGGCGTGTTAAAAAGCCCCGAGCGAGGAAGTGCCCGAGGCCCCATTTGGTGGGTCCCACGCGGCCAGATTCCTTGGCCACGTGGGCCCCCCTCTTTTGGGCCTCGTGGCTCTTCTTCCTTCGATCTTCTTCCCACAGTCATTCTCCCGATGAAAAACCAGCTGTGCAATTTTCCTTTTCTTATTTGGGTCCCTGTAGCTCCTGAAACATTAAAAAGAAGAAAAAGGAGGTTTTCTGCCTCCCAGAAATTAAATACTAAAATAGGGGCTTTGTATGAAAGTCCCATAAATCATCTAAAACATGTAAAAATAATGATATAACAATGCCAATAACATTCTAATATGATAATATAAGTTGTATAAATGATGATATAAAATGCACGTATCAACTCCCCCAAGCTTA
Source organism: Poa pratensis (assembly GCA_947311845.1). Lineage (NCBI taxonomy): Eukaryota > Viridiplantae > Streptophyta > Magnoliopsida > Poales > Poaceae > Poa > Poa pratensis. Next base: position 25,350,357 of record CAMZMU010000108.1, on the reverse strand, counting down.
AACCTTTACTCGTCCCGAGTAAGTAAGGACATAGATCATTACATGCATCAATGGACTTATGGTTGATAAATAAATACGAGCATTGTATCATCATCATATTCAATTGCAATGAAAGATTAATGTACTAAAACTCATACACATGAGGGCAACATAAGTAGAAGCTCTAGCAATCACCCCTTACTTTTGAAAGCAAATAACCATTGTATGTTGGAGAACTGAATCATACTCTTTTTCACATGCTTTTGCTCCTTATGGCAAGCATTATAATATTTTATACTTTGCTGAAATTTAAAGACAAGATAAACTCTCATTGGATAACAAGTTTAAAGAAGACAAATGAAAAGATAGATATAAGATTGTTACAATCTTGCTTCATGCTGGCGCTGAGTTGACGAGGGAATATATTGCGGTGTGCTTCTATCTCCCCGGCAACGGCGCCAGAAACTATGCTTGATGCGTGTATCGTCACACGTCAGTTGGGAACCCCAAGAGGAAGGTATGATGAGTGCAGCAGCAAGTTTTCCCTCAGTATGAAACCAAGGTTTATCGAACCAGTAGGAAAACGAGGTTGCTTCGAAGGTGTTGGTGAAGGAGTGTAGTGCGGCGCAACACCAGGGATTCCGGTGCCAACGTGGAACCTGCACAACACAATCAAATTACAGCTGGGCAATTGACAATTGATAAGTGCATAAAACATGCATGTGCGAGTTGTGGTGTCTACTATGAGATTCATTTGGGCATTACGACAAAGTACATAGACCGCTATCCAGCATGCATCTATGCCTAAATAGTCCACCTTCCGGTTAACATCCGTACCCCTTCCAGTATTAAGTTGCAAGCAACAGACAATTGCATTAAGTAATGTGCATAATGTAAACAATACATTCATCCTTGAATAAAGCATTGCTGTTTTACCCCTAGTGGCAACAACACATCTAATAACTTAGAACTTGCTGTCACTATCCCAGGTTAAATAGAGGTTGAACCCAACTATCATGCATAAATACCCCCTCTTGGAGTCACAAGTATTCACTTGGCCAAGGCTTCAACAAGTAACGGAGAGCATGCAAGATCACAAATGACATAGACATGATAATATAATATTCAGCTCCACATAGGTATCAATATAAGTCAGATCCCAGGAAACACAACATGTAGCATTACAATAAGATGATCTTGATCATGATAGGCAGCTCACAAGATCTAAACATGATGGCACAAGTGGAGAAGACAACCATCTAGCTACTGCTATGGACCCATAGTCCAAGGATGAACTACTCACACATCACTCCGGAGGCGGGCATGGCGATGTAGAGCCCTCCGGTGATGATTCCCCTCTCCGGCAGGGTGCCGGGAAGAGCTTCAGAACCCCCGAGTTAGGGTTGACGACGGCGGCGGCAGCAAATATGTTCTGGATGAAAGGCTCGGTGTTTTAGGGTTTTCACGTCTCGGGGAATAAATAGGCGAAGGGGCGATGTCGGCGGACCCCCGAGGGGCCCAAACCTCCAGGCGGCGCGGCGGGCCCCCCTGCCGCGCAGGCCTATGGTTTGGCCACCTCGTGGCGAGTCTTCGTCTCTCCTTCGGACTCCGTGTACGTGTTGGAAAAATAGGGACTTGGCCTTTTGTTTCGTGCAATTCCGAGAATATTTCCAGAAGTAACTTTCTGAAACCAAAAACAGCAGAAAACAGAGAACTGGCACTGTGGCATCTTGTTAATAGGTTAGTCCCAGAAAATGCATAAAAGTGATATGAAGTGTATATAAAACATGTAGCAAATGGTATAATATAAGCATGGAACAACAGAAATTATGGATACGTTTGAGACGTATCAAGCATCTCCAGGCTTAGTTCTACTCGTCCTCGAGTAGGTAAAACGATAACAACAAATAATTTATGAGGAGACATGCTTTCACACAATCTTGATCAATATATTGCAAGCTCATGTAATGAATGAAGTGACTCAAAGCAATGGTCTATAGTTTGCTAACAGATAGATAAAGAGTAAACCATGAATCATATAAGCAAAAACTTTTCATGATAGTACTTTCAAGACAAGCATCAAAAAGTTTTGCATAAGAGGTAACTCATAAAGCATAGATTCAAAGTAAAAGGCATTGAAGCAACACAAAGGATGATTAAGTTTCAGCATTTGCTTTCAACTTGTAACATGTATATCTCATGGATAGTTGTCAACATAAAGCAATATAACAAGTGCAATAAGTAAACATGTAAGAATCAATGCACACAAAGTTGACACAAGTGTTTGCTTCTAAGATAGAAAGGAGTAGGTAAACTGACTCAACAATAAAGTAAAGATAGGCCCTTCGCAGAGGGAAGCAGGGATTAAATCATGTGCTAGAGCTTTTTAAGTTTTCGAAAGCATATAGAGAGCACAAAATAAGTATTTGAGAGGTGTTTGTTGTTGTCAACGAATGGTAGTGGGTGTTATGAATATGCAACTTGTATTCCATGGGGGCCAAAAGCCACAATATATAATACATATGACTTGAGAGACAAGAAAGTAAATCTAGTCTAATACGGACTCCTACACCAATACTAATACTCCTTAACACCCCCCCTCAAATGCAAAGCGTATGCAATAGCATTGCATTTGAAGAAGTGTAAAACTAGAAAAACAAATGATAATCCAAAATCCGCATCTGAGAGTGTCGCCATAGCATGAAGAGTCTTCAGTAACCTTGAGTCAAGCCACAATCGATCAAAGAAGAGACCGACACAGACCGAGAGACGGTCAGAAGGAAAGCATGTCACAAAAGATCATAGCACAATAAGCCCAACGGCACAAGAAGCCCAACGGCAAGGAATGTGGTAGATCAATGACAATGCAACAAATGGCGCATCAAAGAAGACACACACCACATCGAGAGAAAGATGGGTTGTCAAAAGATGGCACATCAAGATAATCAAGCATTGCGCACAAAATCATAGCCCAAGAAAACCGGCGGCAAAACAAGCACGTCGGCAAGAAAATGGGCGTAGATCCACAATGCAAAGACAGCCACAGAAATCCTATAGAAAGGACCAGGGCAGAAAAGAAAAGAAAAGAAGGCTGACAAAAACAGGTATAGTGGACTCGCATGGCTCGAGAAACACAAAGAGCAACGAATTTTGGTGTACGTAGCGGAAAATATAGGAAAAGAAAAAGACACAAAAGATGGTGGCAACGGAAGTGATCAGCCGTACAGCCCCAAGCGATAGCAGCCCAGCTCAAAAGCAGCGCTAGCAGCACACCGGCCAGCTAGGAAAAGCAGCGCACAACCCAGAGCAGAAAACTGCCGAACGAGAAGCAGGACCTGCAGGCGCAATCCAATCAGAGGAGGTCGGGGACGGCAGCCATCGGGAACGGAATCGATCTGGGATGTAGACAAAATCGATCTTGGCCGATCTGGAGCAACGGGGTGGCAGTAGGGCACGTGCAGGCGGAGAAGATCCCGGCGACCGGACGAGGATCTGAAGCACCAGGAAACAACCGCCGACGAACGACGGGTAGCAGGCGGACGGATCCCAAACTTCCAGTCGATCCGATCTGGAAGTCGGAGAGCGGGATCCATTGCGGACCAACGAGGAACAAGAAACTTCACAACACTAGCAGCGGAATCAACACGATCGGCAGATCAAAAGCATCAGGAAGAACAGAGATTGGATCATGGACGAGTTGCGCGTCCGGGAGAGAGGGGAAAAAAATCCTAACCGGGCTCTGATACCATGTTATGAATATGCAACTTGTATTCCATGGGGGCCAAAAGCCACAATATATAATACATATGACTTGAGAGACAAGAAGTAAATCTAGTCTAATACGGACTCCTACACCAATACTAATACTCCTTAACAGTGGGCACTCTAACCCCCTTGTCAACCAGACTTTCAAGAGCGGCCCCATGAAGGACGTTATCTCTACCAGCAAGGTAGATCATCCCTCTTCTCTTTTGTTTACACATGTATTTGAGTTTCTTTATAGATGACACTCCTCCCAACCTTTTGCTTACACAAGCCATGGCTAACCGAATCCTCGGGTGCCTTCCAACATTCACATACCATGGAGGAGTGTCTATTTGCAATTTAAGTTGCTTACTGATAAATCAGGGCAAAACATGTGAAGAGAATTATTAATGAAAGTTGTAATTAATTGGGGCTGGGCACCCGTTGCCAGCTCTTTTTGCAAATTATTGGATAAGCGGATGTATATGCCACTAGTCCATTGGTTGAAAGTCGGTGACAAGATTGAAAGAAAAACACCACATACTTCCTCATGAGCTATAAAACATTGACACAAATAAGGAGTAATAAAGTTTTGAATAGTTTAAAGGTAGCACATGAAGTATTTACTTGGAATGATAGGAAATACCACATAGTAGGTAGGTATGGTGGACACAAATGGCATGGGTTTTGGCTCAAGGTTTGGATGCACGAGAAGCATTCCCTCTCAGTACAGAGTTTAGGCTAGCAAGGTTGTTTGAAGCAAACACAAGTATAAACTGGTACAGCAAGAATCACATAAAAACATATTGCAAGTATTATAAGATTCTACACTGTCTTCCTTGTTGCTCAAACATTTTACCAGAAAATATCTAGACCTTAGAGAGAACAAATATGCATCCCAAGTCTCAACAAGCTCTACGGTAGTTCTCCACTACTAGGCTTTAACTACATGATGCAAGAGCTTAAACATGATCTACTTGAGAGCTCAAAACAATTGCAAAGTATCAAATCGAAACAAGACAATGATCTACAAGAATGCATATGTCTTTTCCAATACCAACTACTACATGTAGCATTTTCTTTTTTCCAAACAAACACCAATCAATTTATTTAAACATAAACTCTCCAAATGATAATATAATGCAGCAAGAGAGTATTTATAAACAAGTGCTAACAGCTCGAAGAGATGCACGAAAAACAGGAGCTAAAAGCACTGCAGTAGCTAGTTAAGAATACTCAACAAATATAAGTGAAGAACATGAGTATTCACATGAAAAAGCGGAGCGTGTCTCTCTCCCACACAAGGATTGCTAGGATCCGAATTTATTCAAACAAAAACAAAAATAAAAACACACAGACGCTCCAAGTAAAGCGCATAAGATGTGAAAGAATTAAAATATAGTTTCACTAGAGATGACCTGATAAGTTTGTTGATGAAGAAGGGGATGCCCATCCAAGCTTAGACGCTTGAGTCTCTCTGAATATGGTTGGGATGAACCACGGGGGCATCCCCAAGCTTAGGCTTTTCACTCTTCTTGATCACATAATATCACCCTTCTCGCTTGATCCTTGAAAACTTCCTTCACACCAAACTCAAGACAGTTCTCATTAGAGGGTTAGTGCATAATCAAAAATTCTCATATTCTGTAATGATACAATCAATCCCAAAGCTTCTGGACATTAGCTACAGCCACCAATGCTTTGTGGAGCAAAGAAATCCACACAAACACAGTAAAAGAGCGAATGCAAAACAAAAGGCAGAATCTGTCAAAAACAGAACAGTCTGGAATGACGAATTTTTTCGAGGCACTTAAGTTGCTCAGATGGATCTGGCCTAAAATAATGAAAGTTGCGTACATATCTCAGGAATATGCGTGATTTTTTCAGAATTTTTTGAATTTTCTACAGGGAGATAAGCTCAAATCCGTGACAGCTAAAAATCTGTCACTGCGCAGAAATCCAAATCTTGCATCAACTTTCAATATAGAACTTTACTTGGCACAACATTGCGATAAAATAAAGATACAAAGGAGTTGCTACAGAAGTAACAAAACTCCTTGACTCAAAGAAAACAAAAATAACAGCAAATAAAAACGATGGGTTGTCTCCCATAAGCGCTTTTCTTTAACGCCTTTCAGCTAGGCGCAGAAAGTGAAAATCAAGTGTTGTCAAGAGAAGAAGCATCAACATCATAACTTGCTCTAACAATAGAGTCAAAAGGTAACTTCATTCTCTTCCTAGGGAAGTGTTCCATACCTTTCTTGAGAGGAAATTGGTACCTTATATTACCTTCTTTCATATCAATGATGGCACCAACAGTTCGAAGAAAAGGTCTTCCCAAAACAATAGGACAAGATGCATTGCATTCAATATCCATAACAATAAAATCAACAGGGACAAGGTTATTGTTTACTGTAATAAAAACATCATTAACTCGCCCCAAAGGTTTCTTCATAGCATTATCAGCGAGAAAAACATCCAAATAACAATGTTCCAAAGGTGGCAAATCAAGAATATCATAAAGCTTCTTGGGCAAAACCGAAATACTTGCACCAAGATCACACAAGGCATTGCAATCAAAATCATTCACCTTTACCTTAATGATGGGTTCCCAACCATCTTCTAATTTCCTAGGAATAGAAGCTTTAAGTTTCAACTTCTCCTCCCTAGCTTGCAAAAGAGCATTTGTAATATGCTTTGTAAAAGCCAAATTAATAGTGCTAGCATTGGGACTTCTAGCTAATTTTTGCAAGAACATAATAACTTCAGAGATGTTACAATCATCAAAATCAAAATCATTATTGTCAATGGTGGTGGAACCATTGTCTCCAATAGTTTGAAAAATTTCAGCACTTTTATCAGAAAAAGTTTCAGCAGTTTTAGGCAATTTCAAACGCTTTGCAGAAGTAGTAGAGACATTACCAACACCAATAACATTACTATCAATAGTAGGAGGCTTACTAGCATGTAAAACATTAGCATTACTAGTGGTGGTGATAGTACAAACTCTAACTATACTATTCTCTTTTTCAAGTTCTTCCTCTTTTTCCCACCTAGCATGCAATTCAGCCAACATCCTAATATTATTATCAATTCGAACTTGGATGGCATTTGCTGTAGCAAATGACTTAGTATCTTTAACTTCATTAGGCATAACTTTCAGTTTTAGAATTTCAACATCATGAGCAAGACTATCAACTTTAGAAGCAAGAACATCAATTTTTTCAAACTTTTCCTCAACAGTTTTATTGAAAGCTTTTTGTGTGCTAATAAATTCTTTAAGCATAGCTTCAAGATCAGAGGACACACTTCTATTGTTGCTGTAGGAATTACCATAAGAATTGCCATAACCATTTGAAGGATAAGGCTTATAGTTGTTGCTACCAAAATTATTCCTATAAGCATTGTTGTTGAAGTTGTTGTTTTTAATGAAGTTTACATCAACATGCTCTTCTTGAGCAACCAATGAAGCTAAAGGAACATTATTAGGATCAACATGAGATCTACCATTCACAAGCATAGACATAATAGCATCAATCTTATCACTCAAAGAGGAGGTTTCTTCAACAGAATTTACCTTCTTACCTTGAGGAGCTCTTTCGGTGTGCCATTCGGAATAGTTGATCATCATATCATCAAGTAGCTTTGTTGCTGCACCTAAAGTGATGGACATAAAGGTTCCTCCAGAGGCCGAATCCAATAAGTTCCTTGAGGAAAAATTTAATCCTGCATAAAAGGTTTGGATGATCATCCAAGTAGTCAGTCCATGAGTGGGACAATTCTTCACCAAAGATTTCATTCTTTCCCAAGCTTGAGCAACATGTTCATTATCAAGTTGTTTAAAATTCATAATGCTACTTCTCAAGGATATAATCTTAGCAGGAGGATAATATTTCCCAATGAAAGCATCTTTGCATTTTGTCCAAGAATCAATACTATTTCTAGGCAAAGAAAGCAACCATTCTTTAGCTCTTCCTCTCAAGGAGAAAGGAAAAAGTTTCAGTTTTATAATATCCCCATCCATATCCTTATACTTTTGCATTTCACAAAGTTCAACAAAGTTATTAAGATGGGCAGCAGCATCATCAGTACTAACACCAGAAAATTGCTCTTTCATAACAAGATTTAATAGAGCAGGTTTAATTTCATAAAATTCTGCTTTAGAAGCAGGTGGAGCAATAGGAGTGCATATGAAATCATTGTTGTTTGTGCTAGTGAAGTCACACAACTTAGTGTTCTCAGGAGTACTCATTTTGAAAAACAAAATCAAACCGAATTAAACAAGTAACTAATTTTTTTGTGTTTTTGATAAAGAGAGCAAACAAGACTAAATAAAAATAAACTAAGCAAGACAAATAACAAAGTAAAGAGATTGGGTGTGAGAGACTCCCCTTGCAGAAGCAATTCGGTTTTCCCCGGCAACGGCGCCAGAAAACGTGTTGCTGGCGCTAAGTTGACGAGGGAATATCTCCCTCGGCAACAGCGCCAGAAACAATGCTTGATGCGTGTACGTCACACGTCAGTTGGGAACCCCAAGAGGAAGGTATGATGAGTGCAGCAGCAAGTTTTCCCTCAGTATGAAACCAAGGTTTATCGAACCAGTAGGAAAACGAGGTTGCTTCGAAGGTGTTGGTGAAGGAGTGTAGTGCGGCGCAACACCAGGGATTCCGGTGCCAACGTGGAACCTGCACAACACAATCAAATTACTTTGCCCCAACTTAACAGTGAGGTTGTCAATCTCACCGGCTTGCTGAAAACAAAGGGTTAAACGTATCGTATGGAAGATGATGTTTGTTTGCATAAAACAGTAGAGAACAATGATTGCAGTAGATTGTATTTCAGATGTAAAAGAATGGACCGGGGTCCACAGTTCACTAGTGGTGTCTCTCCAATAAGATAACTAACATGCTGGGTAAACAAATTACAGCTGGGCAATTGACAATTGATAAGTGCATATAACATGCATGTGCGAGTTGTGGTGTCTACTATGAGATTCATTTGGGCATTACGACAAAGTACATAGACCGCTATCCAGCATGCATCTATGCCTAAATAGTCCACCTTCCGGTTAACATCCGTACCCCTTCCAGTATTAAGTTGCAAGCAACAGACAATTGCATTAAGTAATGTGCGTAATGTAAACAATACATTCATCCTTGAATAAAGCATTGCTGTTTTACCCCTAGTGGCAACAACACATCTACAACCTTAGAACTTGCTGTCACTATCCCAGGTTAAATAGAGGTTGAACCCAACTATCATGCATAAATACCCCCTCTTGGAGTCACAAGTATTCACTTGGCCAAGGCTTCAACAAGTAACGGAGAGCATGCAAGATCACAAATGACATAGACATGATAATATAATATTCAGCTCCACATAGGTATCAATATAAGTCAGATCCCAGCAAACACAACATGTAGCATTACAATAAGATGATCTTGATCATGATAGGCAGCTCACAAGATCTAAACATGATGGCACAAGTGGAGAAGACAACCATCTAGCTACTGCTATGGACCCATAGTCCAAGGATGAACTACTCACACATCACTCCGGAGGCGGGCATGGCGATGTAGAGCCCTCCGGTGATGATTCCCCTCTCCGGCAGGGTGCCGGGAAGAGCTTCAGAACCCCCCGAGTTAGGGTTGACGACGGCGGCGGCAGCGAATATGTTCTGGATGAAAGGCTCGGTGTTTTAGGGTTTTCACGTCTCGGGGAATAAATAGGCGAAGGGGCGATGTCGGCGGACCCCCGAGGGGCCCAAACCACCAGGCGGCGCGGCGGGCCCCCTGCCGCGCCGGCCTATGGTTTGGCCACCTCGTGGCGAGTCTTCGTCTCCCCTTCGGACTCCGTGTACGTGTTGGAAAAATAGGGACTTGGCCTTTTGTTTCGTGCAATTCCGAGAATATTTCCAGAAGTAACTTTCTGAAACCAAAAACAGCAGAAAACAGGGAACTGGCACTGTGGCATCTTGTTAATAGGTTAGTCCCAGAAAATGCATAAAAGTGATATGAAGTGTATGTAAAACATGTAGCAAATGGTATAATATAAGCATGGAACAACAGAAATTATGGATACGTTTGAGACGTATCACTTCACTAGTGACTAGTGCAAACTTTAGTCATGGATATTTCAATCAAGTTCTTATGCTCAACACAACCTTTATCTTACACTTTCCATGGCTAACTGAATTTTCAGGTGCCTTCCTTTTCATTCACTTTCCAAGAGCATAAGTATTGAAATATCCATGATTCATTAATTTGCTCAAAAGATACTAGATTCTAACAAGAGTGTTTCATATCCTTTTCATTAACCCTTCCTAACTTTTTATCCTACAAGACTATATCTCAACCTTAAACTATTAATTTCAAGTCATATTGACTCATTCTCTTTACTTATTTTATAATGAGATAATTCTACAATTGTCCAACACACTCAAGTTAATTAAATTCAAGGCAAGATGTGACTGAAACCTCTAAATATGCCACGCTCATTTGCATGAGTGTTACCCATAAATCTCCAAACAAGAGAATCATGGATGACACCATACTTTAATATTCATTGATAAACCACAAGATAGGGATACATGATAATGCTCCATGAGCTCACACACGCCTAAGAGAGATTGATAACTAAACGATAAAAGCAAAACACACCATGACTAGATAGATATGATAAACTAGTAAAGATAAAGACTAGGTTGAACTCCCCCAAGCTTGACGTTTTGCTAGAGCCTCCTCTGCTGCAGCCTCTTCTTTCTCATATTCTCCTCCCATTCCGCCATCTTCCATGGGAAAGGCCTTCCATCACGGAAAGATGTAGGTGGATTATACCTGAGGGTAGCAGCTTCTGCAATCTTCTTGAAGCGTTCTTCATACTCGCAGTTCTGGTTCTCTACATCCCACATAAAGCATTGGATCCTGTCCAACTTCTCGATGACGTCCTTGTATCTTTCTTCCAGATCTTCGAGCCTCTCCTTGTACTCTTCAACCTTCTTCTCCAGCTCCAGGTTCATGAAGTGATGAGCATCAAGGCTGCGTTCAACAACAGTGCCATACCTGAAGGTCTTCTCCTCCAGATCATCCAGCCTTTCCTCCACCGTACCGGTGGTCTTGGGAGCCTTCACCTCCTCCACGAGCAGCACACCCTCCTTGAAGGACAATCTTCGGCGGTGCCATCACGGAGTTGAGGTAGTGGTTCACAACACCTCCCTTGGGGAGGCTCTCCCCTTCATGGTTGGATTCGGAGCTAGACATGGCTAAAACCTGACAGACAGAAACAGCAAAAGCAAAGATCGCTCGAGAACGCTCGGTGCGAGATTAGATCAACGAAAAGGGGTATATATTGACGGTTTTTAGGTCAAGACGAAGCGTCGGAGACGAAAACGAGACGAAACGGGACTCCGAGGGGCAAAAGGAGTGGGCCCACGCGGCCAAAGAATCTGGCCGCGTGGGACCCCTCTTTCCTCCTCGGGCTCCGTTCCTTCCAGTTTCTTGTCCCACACGTTAATTTCCATAAAAAATGACTCCGTAAAATTTTACGCAATTCCGAGAAACTTTCCAACACAAAAGTTACCTATTATTGATTTTGGGTTTCTGAAACTGCAAAATTCTTCGCAATTACCTCCTCCGGTGTCTTTAAATTCAACTCCTCCACCTTTCCGATGAAGCTCTTTCCTGCAATATAATGTTTAAGGCGTTGTCCATTGACTACATGAGGTTTACCTTTCATATCACCGTGAAGACGGATAGCTCCTGAACGGTACACCTCCTGTATCACTAATGGTCCCTGCCACTTTGAAGCCAACTTCCCTGCAGAAAACTTGAAACGAGAGTTGTATAATAAAACTTGATCACCTACTTTGAATTCTTTCTCTTAATTTTCTTGTCATGCCAAATCTTAACTTTCTCTTTAAACATTCTGGCACTTTCATAAGCTTCATTTCTCCATTCATCTAGTAGGTTTAAATCAAGAATTCTCTTCTCTCCGCAGTTTTAAAATCAAAGTTCAATTGTTTAATAGCCCATCTAGCTTTATGTTCTAATTCCACAGGTAAATGACAAGCTTTTCCATAAACCATTTTATAAGGAGACATTCCCATAGGATTTTTAAAAGCAGTTCTATAAGCCCACAATGCATCATTAATTTTAAGTGGCCAGTCAGACCTAGACTTATTCACTGTCTTTTCCAAAATGAGTTTAATTTCCCTATTACTTAATTCAACTTGTCCACTTGTTTGGGGATGATAAGGAGATGCAATTCTATGGTTAACATTATATTTTGCCAATGTTTTCCTAAGAATACCATGTAAGAAATGAGAACCACCATCAGTAATTAAAAACCTAGGAACACCAAACCTGGGGAAAATGATGTCCTTGAGCATCTTCATTGCTGTGGCATGATCTGCACTTTTGGTTGGAATTGCTTCCACCCACTTTGTAACATAATCCACTGCAACCAAAATATGAGTATGCTTTGTCTTTGATGCTGGGAAAGGTCCCATAAAGTCAAAACCCCACACATCAAATGGCTCAAGTGGTAAAGAATAATTCATAGGCATTTCATTTCTCCTACCAATATTTCCTACTCTTTGACATTTATCACAAGATTTAACATATTCAGCACAATCCTTAAATAAAGTAGGCCAATAAAAACCAGATTGTAATACCTTTGCACCTGTACGATCTCCTGCATGATGCCCTCCATAGGGACTGTCATGACAATCTCTTATAATAGCCTGTTGTTCATGCTCAGGTACACAACGTCTAATAATACCATCCACACTTTTCTTATAAAGGAAAGGATCATCCCAAAAATAATGTCTAAGATCATAAAAGAATTTCTTTCTTTGTTGAAAAGTGAAGTGTGGAGGTAAAACTTTACCAACAATAAAATTTGCATAGTTGGCAAACCATGGAGATGCAACTTTAGCACTAGAAACATTAATATTTGCAAGTTGTTCATTAACAAAACTATCATTAATAGGAATAGGATCATCAGGTATATTTTCCATTCTAGAAAGATGATCAGCTACTTGATTATCTTCCCCTTTCCTATCAACAATGTGTAAATCAAATTCTTGCAATAAAGTACCCATCTTATTAGTCTAGGCTTAGCATCTTTCTTATTCATTAAATATTTAATAGCAGAATGATCAGTATGTATTGTGACTTTGAATCAGTAATATAAGGTCTAAATTTGTCACAAGCAAATAGCACTGCTAAAAATTCTTTTTCAGTTGTAGCATAATTCCTTTGAGCAGCATCAAGTGTTCTACTAGCATAATAAATAACATTCAGTTTCTTATCAACACGTTGGCCCAAAACAGCCCCAACTGCATAATCACTAGCATCACACATAATTTCAAAAGGCAATTTCCAATCAGGAGGTTGAATAATAGGAGCACTTATTAAAGCATTCTTCAAAATATTAAAGGACTCAATACAATCATCATTAAAAGAGAAAGGAACATCCTTTTGCAAAAGATTGGTTAGAGGTTTTGATATTTTGGAGAAATCTTTAATAAACCTACGGTAAAAACCTGCATGCCCAAGAAAACTTCTTATACCTTTGATGTCCCTTGGGTATGGCAGCTTTTCAATAGCTTCTATCTTTGCTGGGTCAACTTCTATTCCTCTTCCAGAAATCCGATGCCCAAGACAATACCTTCAGTAACCATGAAGTGACACTTCTCCCAATTAAGAACTAAGTGTTGGTCTTCACAACGCTGCAAAACTTTGTTAAGGTTGAACAAGCAATTATCGAAGGAAGTACCATACACAGAAAAATCATCCATAAAAACTTCCATTATCTTTTCAATATAATCAGCAAATATAGCATTCATGCATCTTTGAAAAGTAGCAGGAGCATTGCACAAACCGAATGGCATTCTCCTATAAGCAAATGTACCATATGGGCAAGTAAAAGTGGTCTTTTCTTGATCATCCTTATGGACAGGAATTTGTGAGAAACCTGAATAACCATCTAAATAGCAAAAGTGAGAGTGTTTAGATAACCTTTCTAACATTTGATCAATAAATGGCAATGGGTAATGATCTTTACGAGTTGCTTTATTTAACTTCCTGAAATCAATACACATCCTATAACCAACAACAGTACGTTGAGCCACAAGTTCATCCTCATCATTTGGAACAACAGTCATTCCACCCTTTTTAGGAACACAATGAACAGGACTAACCCACTTACTATCAGCTATGGGATAAATGATACCAGCTTCAATAAGTCTTATTACCTCTTTCTTACCACTTCTTTCATTTTTGGATGGAGACGGCGTTGATAATCAACAACAGGTTTTGCATCCTCCTCCAAATTAATTTTATGCATACATAGAGCTGGGCTTATACCTTTAAGATCATCAAGAGAGTATCCAATGGCTGGTCGGTGAGCTTTAAGCACATCAAGTAATTTTCTTCTTCTTCAGCTGAAAGGTTAGCACTAATAATGACAGGATATATGCTCTTCTCATCCAAGTATGCATATTTAAGATTTTAGGCAAAGGTTTTAATTCAAAACTAGGATCCCCTTTAGGTGGTGGTAGCACTCCTAAATTATCAGGTGGGATATGCAATTGTAATTGTGGGGTTGTTGCCATAATATTTGTTCTAAAGCATCTTTTTCTTCATCATTAAATGGTTCATCTTGATTAAGCATATAACGTTCTACCACGTCTGATGAAGCTACAGCTATATGAGCAAGAGTTTCAATTACATCTTCAGAAATTGGCTCTTTCTCTGAATGTTTATCAGCAAATTTAGAAAAGTTGAATTCAAGTTTTTCCAGCACATTTAATAAACACTTTCTCTTTAGGCAAATTAATTTCAGCACCAACAGTGTGTAAGAAAGGTCTACCAAAAATGATAGGACAAAATGAATCTTGAGGACAACCAAGCACAATAAAATCAGCAGGATATTTTATTTTGCCAACCAATACTTCAACATCTCTAACAATTCCAAATGGACTAATATAATCTTTATTAGCAAGTTGAATTGTCATACCTGTCTCTTCCATAATGATAGGATCAATATCAGGCTTGATTTCAAGATAAAGAGAATATGGAATGACACTAATACTTGCTCCAATATCACACAAACCATGATAACTTGAAGTCCCAATAGAGCATGATATAACAGGCTTACCAACCTTGGCCGAATTACCTTTATGACTTTAGTAGCATCTTCACATAAATAAACATCAACAGGGTCTTCTTCATTTAATTGTTTGATAATGAAATTTGACTGTTGACTTCCACCTGTTCATAAGGCTGAGAACATCTTCTTTACTCTTGTTAGTAACAGCAATAAGTAAATTCTCCTTAACTTGGTTTGGATATGGAGGTGGTTCAACATACTCTTCAATTGTCACAGATGACACTGGTTCTACCTGTTTAATAACTTTAGGAACAACAATAGATTGTTTAACAGGTTCAACATAAACTTCAAACCACTTTTAGGAACACAATATGATCAGCAAAAGTTTAGCTATCTCAATTATAACATAAGGATCAAGACCAAAATTATCACTCAGATTTTTAAACAAATAGAAGTAGAGAAGTTCTCTACACATGAATATCCATAGTCCAAATAGGGCTCATTACCTTTATCAAGATCCCAATGACAGTGTTTTCAGAAATCTCCAATAAATTCCATGCTTCTTCTTCAGTATTATTTGTAAAACTTCCACCAGATGAATTATCCAGAAATTCCTTTTGTTTCATTGGTAGCCTCACATAAAAGTTTATCAATATAATTTTCCTTGTAAGATCATGACAAGGATTCTTGCGAAGGAGTTCCTTTAACCTCCCCCAAGCTTGAGTAATACTCTCTCCCAGATGTGGCCAGAAATTAAATATATAGCAGCGGTTCTCATAAGCTTCTTTAGGAGTAAAATATTTAAGAAAGAAAACCTTCCTCAAATACTCCATTCAATATGACTTCTTCATCCAAAGACCTGAACCAATACGAGCATTACCAGATAAAGACAAATATAATAGCTTCCTTTTTACCTGATCCTCAGAAATACCAGGAAGCCTAAATAAACCACATATGTCTTCAATTGTCTCCATGTTCACGTGCAGACTTAGTTCCATCCCTGTAAATGGATTTTTCATAACTCTTTTAACATGACCAATGGGAATTTTAAATCCCACTTTAGGTACCTCAGACACAGTAGTTTCAACCACTTTAGGAGTAGTGGCATAAGCACTTTCATATAAGCAAGATGCAGCGAGGCACGATTCATAAATGCCATAGTAACAATGAGATAAAACAGTAAATAAAATTCAGCTTTCAAGTTTCCTTACCAAACTTCTTACCAATAGCGCTACGCTCCCCGGCAACGGCGCCAGAAAAGTGTCTTGATGACTCCCAAGTGCAGGAGATCAATTGTAGTACCTTTCGATTAGAAAAGGTTGTCGAACCCACGAGGAGCTGAAGGTATTGGTTAGCAAGATGATAAATAAAACAATGAAAGATGCAAGTGTTTTTGGATTTTTGGTTGTATAGTTGCAAGAGAATAAAATGCTGAAACAATGTAGCAAGTAAAGCTCTCAAAGAGAGAAAGCCCAATCCTCTATGTGGCAAGAGGACAAGCTCAAGTGATGTGTAACTTATATGTGGAAAACGTTCCCGAGGGCGGCATGGATATTGCTAGGCATAGAGATTTATTAAACAACACGTTGAATATCTTGTCAAGTTTTAATCTTCTTTGGACGGAGCCATTGTTAGGTATAGCTAAATAAATAAACTAAACCCCTTATGATGGATCATGTGGCCAAGTAAATGACTGCACAAGAATTATTAAGACATAAAGTCCCACCATAGCATTACACTCTAAGGTCCCCGATACTAATACCCTCATAATGCAACTTCATGACTCGGTCTCAGGTTTACATGTCCCCCAAGTCTCCCTCAATTCATTACACTACGGTGTTCTCCTATGAGCCCATATAGGTGAAGTGTTGTGCAGTCGACGTTCGCACAACACCATCATAGAATCACATAAAAGATAAACACTAGACAAAATACCAACACATGTCATATATAAATCATTGCCAATTCATCCTATGCCCTCAGGAACATACGGGAACTACTCACAACGTGCAAACATGATGATATTCAGTGGCATAAGTGGTACAACACAATCTGAAAATATAACTTCACCTCCAAATAATGACAAGTACTCAATCACAAACATGAATAGTAGCACAAGACAAGTATCTAGGGTATAGCAACTCTCAAACTACGAGGGGAACGGAGTGGATCACGGAGATGATGATGGAGATGGTGCTGGTCTTGGTGATGGTGATGATGTAGAGGCCTCCTCCCACGCCAAGGAGGAGAGGTGATGACGATGACGATGATTTCCCCCTTCTCCGGAGCTCCGGAGCAGCAGGATCTGACCCCCTCGGAGGGAATCAGGAGTTTCGCCGCCGCCGCGGCCTCGGATGGACTTGGAAAATTAGGGCGTATTTTCGGGCGAGACGAAGGCGTGTTAAAAAGCCCCGAGCGAGGAAGTGCCCGAGGCTCCATTGGTGGGTCCCACGCGGCCAGATCTTGGCCGCGTGGGCCCCCCTCTTTTGGGCCTCGTGGCTCTCTTCGATCTTCTTCCCACTCTTTCTCCCGATGAAAAACCAGCTGTGCAATTTTCCTTTTTTATTTGGGTCCCTGTAGCTCCTGAAACATTAAAAACAAGAAAAAGGAGGTTTTCTGCCTCCCAGAAATTAAATACCAAAAATAGGGACTTTGTATGAAAGTCCCATAAATCATCTAAAACATGTAAAAATAATGATATAACAATGCAATAACATTCTAATATGATAATATAAGTTGTATAAATGATGATATAAAATGCACGTATCACCCACTCCCCGGGGTCTTCCGTCGTCTCCACTTCCTCGTAGCTTGGTCATTGGTAGCGGCACGGGTTCGTGCACACGGGGTACAGGGAGCCTGCGTTCCCCGAATGCCGACACTACGGCCACATCCTGGACGCCCACTCCCCTGGCGCAACCTCCAGCATGGGCCTCTATGGGTACATAAATATGACGCTGAAGAAGTGCGAGCCCTTTCGTGCCCTCCTTCACCGTGACCGTGAGAGCGTCTTCCTGCTGCTCAACGGTGGCGACATCCTCACTGGGCGCTCGCTGGCGCTCGTCCGTGTCTGCCCGTACCTAGCCGAGCAGGATCCTAAGAGAGTGGCGGCGATGTACACGATTGCGGTGAAGGGTGACGAGCCGGGGTTGCCCTTGCTGACAGTGTCCGGGAAGACAATCCACAATTTTTATGTGCTTTGCTTCAGACCATGTCCCATATACTAGACTACTCAGAGATATTTTTTCCACAATGAATAACCCTTCACAACATCTTGTGCACGCTGCACCCACTATATAGGTGATGTGTTTTGTTTTCCCTATTCTATGCTTATGTGCGAAGGATAGGCCTGTCGTAGTGGTGAAGTGCTCCCAACTTGTGCTAAGAGGTCCTGCGTTCAACACTGCCTATTTGCATTGCACTATGCAGATCGTATAGTCCTTCCCCAGACCACAACACCTGATGTGGGATCTTCTACTAGTGGATTTATCCTTTAACTTATACTAATGTGCGATGCCATGTGTGGTCTGTACTCCATGCATACAGAAAGCTAGTTTAAGCATCCTATTTGTTGTTGTGGTCACTTATTTACTTAAAGAACTATGACAAGTGACCTACTCGTAAACATCAATAACTTATTTAATCTATACAAGCCAACTAACGATTCAGTGAACTCTTCACAAAACAAGCTAGCAACATGTAAATGATTCGAACAGAATCTGTAAGCCACAAACAATTAAAAAAATATCAAAGTGTATAATATATCATTGTAATTGTCCAGCATATAACATGTGCAATAATTTGTACATGGTAATAATCAACCTATATCTCATTGTTATGTCCAATATAACTCAAATCAATGCAAGTACCATTCTGATCAGAAAGCAGGTCAAGCCAGCATGGTGTGTACACATATGACTCCCGTACATTGGGCCAGCAAAATGATGATTTTCCTCGTGTCAACACATGATCGCCCAAGTATTCAAGCTTAGAGGTTCGCAGGCAGTAACTGTAAGCGCAATTATCTTTTTGTATCCTAGAAAGATGATCTCCTGGTTAGGATGCATACCCAGCAAGTCCAACCAACCCTCACTCTTGTCATAATGGTAGCCCAACTCATCTGGGTCATTGTCGTGGTCACCTTCGTCTTCTTCTGCTTCTTCTTCTACATATTCTTCTTCCTCTATTACATTTCTTCTAATTCTCGTTTTCTTCTTCTACCTCACTTTCACCTCCTTCTCCTTCTTCAACACTAGCATCGTCATCGTCGTCATGAGAGTCCAAACCCTCGCCCACCGACACTGCCGCTTTCTCATGATCTAGGTTCCAGGACTTCTCAATATCTTTACTTTTTACGTCCCAAATAAGTGTTATATGCTGAGAAATAGCTGGTCCAAGGTTTGCATTATACTTTATCTCCCACACTGGCCTTTCATGACATATTGATTCGTTCAGTAACCATCGCCTTTTAATTTGCATAGGTAGGAAGCAGAGAATTACTTCCTCCGTATCAAAATATAAGACTTTCTACCTACTTTTCACACGCATGTATCTTGACATGTTTTAGTGCAAGATTCATGAATATAGTTTCACATTGCAACTGATTAAGTGATTATGAAAGTTCACATGTGAATTTCTGAACCCTAAAACTGTCGCCTAGTTTGGTTACCAAAGGGTCCAGATTAGCCTATATCCCTTCAAGTTGTGAAGATCTGACGGTTCAGGCTGAACATGACATCATCCTAGCGCACCAAACTGTATCTGAAGCTATCACTGTCAGCCGTTTGTTTACATTACTTTCCGCTTACCTCTATTCATCTGAACTACACATACATCCAAGTGGATGAACCTGGCACAACGTTATTGTTTCATGTTTAATTGAAAGAGTCATCGAATTGTGCGATAAACTCCTAGGGTTGATGAAGCTGGCAAAATGTTATTGTCTCAATTGAATTCAAATAGTAGTTTTAAGGCCTAGAGCTGAATGAAGTATCATCCACGTCTGGCTCGACGGATACAACATGCATTACATGACAAACCGGAAATTTGTGCATTTAATCCCTCGCTAGAATCAAGTTAACAAAAATACATGAGTTGCAGTCTCTCTTAATCGAAAATACATAATAGTACTTCTTGATGCAATGGTTGACATTGTACCTCATGTTTGTACTATAAAGCTTCACTTTTGTTTCATAACATAAGCAAGCATGGCTATGAGATCTTTGAGAACAGAGGGGCATCATGTAGCAAGACTGTCCAAACCACCAGCCGCCATGACCTTCTGCAGGTTTGCAGTTGAATTGGGAAACTCCAAGCATGTCTCCTTCAACCCAAGACAATTGTGCTGCTCAGCAAGAGTCAAGATTGTCGAGACCGTGGTCACATCAGTGAAGTCACACAACTTCTCTTCACACATCAGCCTTAGCCGATGAAGATCATACTTGTCCGCAGCGATGAGCAGGTGCTGCCACATCACATCTGAATCTTCTTGCTCCCGATCTAACTCCGGCAGCCAGTCACTGTAAATGAAGGAAAGCATTGCCCGAAATACTTGCGCGTTTATGTCTGCTACTTCTATGTCACTGGTAGTTTTAGTGCCCTCTTTCATGGTGCCAAAGAGCTGTGCCTTGAAGATGCTGATCTAGCCGCGAGCACACACCGGTGTGCAGCGATTTTCTCACCGCTGACGTCGAACGTCACGTCGGTTCCCTCCTCGTTTAGAAGAAGATCACTGAAATGTTGTTGTATCTCGGAAGGCGGCACTTCAATAGACGCAGAGCTGGTGTCAGTGTCCACGCTATTAGCATCCTCGAACATGATGATGTCGCATCGGATGGTGAAACTATCATCCTTAAGGTATTTTGATTTTTCCAGCTTCTCCCTTTTGATGAAGTGGTTGACGGCCGCACATGTTCTGGCATTCTGTCGTGGTGGGAATCACGCAGATGCCACGGGGTGGCTTATTCTGGGGTCGAACGGGAGCTTGTGGATTCGGGGAGGGATTGCGCGGCGGAACCGCACACGAAGAACTCACGAAGAACACGAAGAACGATGCAAGAACGAGAATGAACAACCAAGAACACAAAGCACACACGATTTACCCTGCTTCGGGGCCCTCGTGAGGAGGTAAAACCCTACTGCAGCACTAGCCTAGTTGGTGTATTCTCCTCTTTGTATACTGCGGGCTACAAGTGCTCCATGAGCTGAGCTAGATTTGCCTCCAAGAGGTCTTTTCTCTCTAGAGGAAGAAGAAGCATGCTCCAGTGAGCTAGAGGAGGAAGAAGAGCTCAGGGGGCTGTGCGTGGTCGCGCGTCTCTCTCCCTGGTGCTCCTTATAACGTGGAACCCAGGGAACAATGTGCGGAGGAGGAGACACCACGCACTGTAGCACAGTTGACTCCTTTGTCTTCTAGCACTTGTCTCCGGCATCTCCGGGAGATGCTGTCCTTCCCTTTGTCTTCTAGCCATTGTCTCTGGCATCTCCACGTCCTCTTCTTATCCTCTCCGAAGATATTTGTGATGATCCGGATAAGCATGTCCCGGCATCGGCGGAGACGATCCGGTTATGGATGATGCGGCGTCTGTGTAGATGACCCGGTTAGTGATGATGCGGGTAGCAATATCCTCGGGTGACGACCTAGATGTAAATACCCAGGTCCAGCCGAGTTTGGAGCCTAGCCGAATTAACTTCTGACCCGGCCTTGCCCGAAATATGGGAGCCTCAGTCCAGCCGTATTGCTAGCGTAACTCAGTTCATCCGAGTTCAGTAGACCTTAGCCCATCGAACAAGGGAAAAGGCTGCATACTCCGGGATAACCATCTCGTTTACCGAAGCAGGAGCCTTGTTTGCCTTGTCTTGCTTTACCGAGGCTGGAGGCGAGATTCAGCCTGCCGTGCACGTACGTGAGCATGCATGCGTACGTAAATGCATGTGCATGTGAATTCATGTGTATGTGAGCTATGCATGCAAGCCCAGCCGAGGCTGCTCCCTTGATTCGGTTTGTACAGAGGAGATTCGGTCCACTGGATTAGGGAGGCAACGGCCTAAACCGAATCAGCAAGCATTTCAGCCCATCCGAGGTGCAACGACCCGGCTAACACGGAGATTCGGTTTAGGATTCGGCTAGTTGATTCGGTCCGGATTACTCTTTTACTTTCTCTTTATCTTCTATTCCGCCTTTATCTCTCTTGACACCTCGGTTAAACCAATAATTTTGGGGTACCCGGGGTCACATCCCCGACAGTAGTCCCGAGGCTGTGGGGGACTCGCAGAGTCGCGCACAGACTTACAAAAATAAATAACTGTACTGGAAACCTCCTGCACCGTACATCTTTGCCTTTCAGGCCAAATGCGACATCCGGTTGACCGAGCTCACCCGAATCAACAACGAGATGGACAATTTGTACTGGAAATATGTTGCCTGAATGGTCACCATTGCCTGTCGGTTGTTAGCCCTCCTGGCCTTTACCGAATTGTGATGCCGCCAGCGTCGGTTAGCCCTCCTGGCTTCTACCGAATTGAGATGCCGCCAGCGTCGGTTAGCCCCCTGGCTTTTACCGAATTGAGATGCCGCCAGCGTCGGTTAGCCCTCCTGGCTTTTACCGGATTGAGATGCCGCCAGCGTCGGTTAGCCCTCCTGGCTTTTACCGAATTGAGATGCCGCCAGTGTCGGTTAGCCCTCCTGGCTTTTACCGAACTTGGATGTCGCCAGCGTCGGTTAGCCCTCCTGGCTTTTACCGAATTGAGATGCCGCCAGCGCCGTTAGCCCTCCTGGCTTTTACCGAATTGAGATGCCGCCAGCGTCGATTAGCCCTCCTGGCTTTTACCGAACTTGGATGTCGCCAGCGTAAGCTGGACTGACATAAACCTGCAAGTATGTATCTCATATGTCTCGTTACCTCGGCCCCACTGGGCATATCACATATCTCTCGGTACCTCGGCCCCTCTGGGCATATCACATATCCCGGTTCTTAGCCACTTCGGGCGTATCACACATGTCTCGGTACCTCGGCCTCCTTGGGCATAACTCATATGTCGTTTCTTAGCCACTTCGGGCGTTTCACACATGTCTCGGTACCTCGGCCTCTTTGGGCATAACTCATATGTCGGTCTTAGCCACTTCGGGCGTATACTGATATTGATGTCTCCAGCCTCAGCTGGTTTGACATAACCATATCTCGAATGCCGGTTTTAGCCACCTCGGGCGTATACTGACATAGATGTGTCCAGTCACTGCTGGACTGACATACAACCTGCAAAAACATAACTCAAAGGTTGCCTCTGGCTAACAAACATAAACAAAGACCTGGTATGCAAATGATGCCATGATACGCTGGTAAACAGAACAAACAACGATGTGAGATATGGAATGATGTCATGATATTGTGACAAACCGAAATAAACGGCGATCTGTGATGTGGAATGATGCCGTGATACTGTGGCAAACCGAAATAAACGGCGATCTGTGATGTGGAATGATGCCGTGATACTGTGGCAAGCCGAAATAAACGGCGATCTAGAGAATACCGATAATGCCTCGACAACTTGGGTAATTTGAGATAACCAATATAACCATGACACTTCGGATTACCAGGATACCTCGGATTTCCGATGTGATTCGGATTACCAAAGTGATCCGGATTACAAATATGATTCGGGTTCTCAATGTGATTCGGATAACAACAGGACCAGAATTCCAATGTGATTCGGATAACAACAGGACCAGAATTCCAATGTGATTCGGATTACCAATGTGATTCGGATAACAACAGGATCCAGAATTCCAATGTGATTCGGATTACCAATACACCTCGGCCTTCTGGAATACTCCGGATTTCCAGGATACCTCAGTAACGATCGTTCTCAACAAAACCGATGTCACCTTTCAATGTTAGTCCAACATGTATATCATGAAAAATAATTGACGGAAACAACCATTACACTAGCGAGGCAAACTAGCTATAGCACTTGACAGAAAATGAATCTAACAGCAAATATTATGCACAAAAAACTAGACTCGGTTTCAACCGAGTCCCCGAGTTACTTTTATTATCTAGGAGAAAACGTAAAACAGTCTGGCTACCCAGTCCCGGGTCAAGACATCTCGTCCCGGGTAAAGCACTTAGACAAAAAGCGAGGGGGCAGCCCCCGAGTATCTTTTGAGAAAAAACTAAACTGGACTGGCTATCCAGTCCCCGGGTCAAAACATTTTGCCCGCGGGGAAAACAGCTAAACATGGCAAGAAGGGGCAGTCCCCGAGTAACAAGACCGTCTAACTGTATGCGGAGCAATTCTACATACAACAAATACTTACGCTCGTACTGCTGATGGAGAGTAGAGGTAGGTGACTCGAGGTCCGCAAGAGATGCCGCGCCTGTCGAAGTGAGAGGAAGCGTCGGCCCGCTCCCAGGCGAGAGAAAAACGTCGAGCCAACCGAAGCTCCCGCCTGCCTCGGCCATCCGAGATTGGAGGATGCGCTGCGACCTGATCCATCCGAGGCCACGCCAGCCGAAGTCGCACTCATGACTCGGCCCATCCGAGCCATTCCAGCCGAGGCTGCGCTGCTGATTCGGCCCAGCCCAGCCGAGGTTGCATTCTCCAACTAGTCTATCCGAGGCAGCTTGGCCCAACCGAGTTAATCTAGTCCGGTTCGGCCGACACAAGCCACGCCCTAGCTTTTTCCCTCTCCTTTTATTTTCTACCTGACACAAGCATTACTCAGCTGGCTGCCTCCAACTCTCTCTCTTTTCCTTTTTCTGGATGCATCGTTGGTGCACTTGGCAAGGTAGGTACCTGCTCACACATGCAAGCACAAATCTGCTCCACACGTGCATGCCTGTCTCAAGTGTACAGAAACACACGCGAGGCTAGCTCACATATACTCGCCCCATGCATTGGCTGAATAGTAATCCGGATGAGTGAGCATCCGACACACTACGCAGGACAAGCCTATTGTACTGCTGATTCTTTGTACATGGACAAACTATCCGACGAGGAAGCAGCGGAGTAGCCGGCCAGCAATGAGGCTAGCAGGCCGGTCGACGGACCAACCGGCGCGTACACAGGCGCAGAAAGGCCGGAGCCGGGCAGCGAGGTGCAGATCTGGACAGCGGAGACGCGGCCGGAATGCGGCCAGCGAGCCGGCGAGGCGCGACGCTGCCGGCGCGCTAGCGAAGCAGGAGCAGATCTGGGATCTGCTAATGACGCCGTTGACGAAGGCCGCGCCGACCTCTGCTCGCTGCTGCAAGCTAAATCGCGGAGGACCATGGCGACGTCGAGTCCCCGATGACGATGAAGATCCCATCCGAAATTAGCCCAGCAAGCGCCACTCAGCCCCACGGTGGGCGCCAACTGTCGTGGTGGGAATCACGCAGATGCCACGGGGTGGCTTATTCTGGGGTCGAACGGGAGCTTGTGGATTCGGGGAGGGTTTGCGCGGCGGAACCGCACACGAAGAACTCACGAAGAACACGAAGAACGATGCAAGAACGAGAATGAACAACCAAGAACACAAAGCACACACGATTTACCCTGCTTCGGGGCCCTCGTGAGGAGGTAAAACCCCTACTGCAGCACTAGCCTAGTTGGTGTATTCTCCTCTTTGTATACTGCGGGCTACAAGTGCTCCATGAGCTGAGCTAGATTTGCCTCCAAGAGGTCTTTTCTCTCTAGAGGAAGAAGAAGCATGCTCCAGTGAGCTAGAGGAGGAAGAAGAGCTCAGGGGGCTGTGCGTGGTCGCGCGTCTCCTCTCCCTGGTGCTCCTTATAACGTGGAACCCAGGGAACAATGTGCGGAGGAGGAGACACCACGCACTGTAGCACAGTTGACTCCTTTGTCTTCTAGCACTTGTCTCCGGCATCTCCGGGAGATGCTGTCCTTTCCTTTGTCTTCTAGCCATTGTCTCTGGCATCTCCACGTCCTCTTCTTATCCTCTCCCGAAGATATTTGTGATGATCCGGATAAGCATGTCCCGGCATCGGCGGAGACGATCCGGTTATGGATGATGCGGCGTCTGTGTAGATGACCCGGTTAGTGATGATGCGGGTAGCAATATCCTCGGGTGACGACCTAGATGTAAATACCCAGGTCCAGCCGAGTTTGGAGCCTAGCCGAATTAACTTCTGACCCGGCCTTGCCCGAAATATGGGAGCCTCAGTCCAGCCGTATTGCTAGCGTAACTCAGTTCATCCGAGTTCAGTAGACCTTAGCCCATCGAACAAGGGAAAAGGCTGCATACTCCGGGATAACCATCTCGTTTACCGAAGCAGGAGCCTTGTTTGCCTTGTCTTGCTTTACCGAGGCTGGAGGCGAGATTCAGCCTGCCGTGCACGTACGTGAGCATGCATGCGTACGTAAATGCATGTGCATGTGAATTCATGTGTATATGAGCTATGCATGCAAGCCCAGCCGAGGCTGCTCCCTTGATTCGGTTTGTACAGAGGAGATTCGGTCCACTGGATTAGGGAGGCAACGGCCTAAACCGAATCAGCAAGCATTTCAGCCCATCCGAGGTGCAACGACCCGGCTAACACGGAGATTCGGTTTAGGATTCGGCTAGTTGATTCGGTCCGGATTACTCTTTTACTTTCTCTTTATCTTCTATTCCGCCTTTATCTCTTGACACCTCGGTTAAACCAATAATTTTGGGTACCCGGGTCACATCCCGACACATTCCGTATTTCACATACTTCGCTCGCGCGAATGACGGTGGATTCTTGCATCTCAATCTGGTCGACGAAACTAATCCCAACCTGCAGCTTCAGCGGCTTTGAAAGCGCAACATTGTTATAAAGGCCAACATATACAGATATAAACTCTGCGTCCTCCGGCCTGTCGCCATTAGGGAAGTAGTAGATGCACCAAAGGTAACCACCGACCATGAAAGGGTCGGACCTGATGCTCTCGCCAGTTCGTTTGCTTTTGGTGCGCGAGTACCCCTCGACTATAAGCAGATGGTATCCGTTGCCGTTGGAGACGTCGGCGGTGAATGCCGAGGAAGATCCATCACCAACAACAGACACGCCGGTGAAGGACATGATCGACGAAACGGCTCCACCCAGATCACCTCAGTATAACTTGGTAAGGGGAGGAAAATTGGAAAGAAGGAAGAGGCTGCACACTGTGACCTACTGACCTATACATACGAAATATATACTCCAGCTTAGGGTATGAATGAGTACCTGAAAAGATATACTCACTGAGCGGATGCGCCTCGTCTTCGTATGTGAACATTACTGCACGCGTTTAGGAAATTGAGCAGTGCGCCGTCCGCCTCCTCGATAGCTGAAACAGTAGCTCTTCCACTTTCTAGGGCAGTTAATTGATGGACCGATGCATGGCTAGGCGTGTTGTTTCGTTTCAACTGCCACTTAACTCCTTTTCTTTTTTGAAATAACTTCCACTTAACTCTGATTTTTTTTTGAGTCTATCCACCTAACTCTGATGAGCAACGAAAGCGAAGCAAGTTTTCCTGACGTGCACTGCTTAGTGTTTTTTTAGCGAAGTGTTTACATAAACTGGACGTTCGGCCCGACTAGACGTGGCTCGACCCGAGCTCAGCTCGACCCGCGAGAGAGACTGACCTAGATGAGCCCATTCTCCTGGACCGCCTCGACCCCGGACCGAGCCACGCTCCGCTCGGGCCAGTCAGATGACTCCGCCTATTTTGAGTTTTTGAGGAAACGAGGAGAGGATGGGCTTGTATACCTGCGACCATAAACTACTCTCCAGCCGAACAAAAATGCAATTCCACAACTAAGATGATCTCCACTAATTATCCTGACCGTGCACAAATTTGTATAAGAATTTCAAATAGGAATACATTATCAATAATTTCTAGATTTAGATAATTTACTTTTGTTGATTCAAGTAGTAACAAGAAATTTATGTACATGTATCGACAAAAAAAATTAAAACCACGTATTAACATATATTTTATTTTATTAACACATCAATTGGTAGAAATAATATCGTTCGTTGGATGCAAAATCAATGGTCACGATAAGCGGTGGATATCCTCCTAGTTGTGGAAAAACTGTGTTGCCAGCCGAAGGCATATGCTTCCTTTCAGAGCATACTTTGCTTATCTACCATTGACGAGTGGGACCTACTTACCGACGCTGGAAATTTCTTCTGCGTGGTGGAATAATATTTTGGCTAATCCCTACTATATGGAGAATTACTACTAGTATAATGAACCACTAGAATACATATATTAATATTAATGATTATTATATTACATAAGGAGTAGATATTTATAATAAGTAAATTACACATGGTACTACTAACTACTTCTTATTTTTCTTGGGCCCTGCTTCCGCGGAATCCTCCTCCTTCTCACGGCGTCGCTTGTTGGAGGTCATAGGAGGCGGAGGGGGCATATCATCGTCTTCGGGGACGACGTCTTTCTCCTTCGTCTTTGTTCACTTCTTTGGGAGCGGCGCCTCCTCATCCTGGTTGTCGTCCTCCTCCTCCTCGATCGACTCCTCACCGGAGTCAACCTTCGGATTGTCCTTGGTCCTTCCATCCACTCGGAGAGCTCGTAATCCGTAATGGACGTCGGGTTCCTCGGTCTGTCAACAGACCCGTCGCTGACGGCGGGAATGTCAGGCAACAACGGAGTGCGCTTCTGTCATTTCTAGATCCAGTGCATCTTGGCTAATCACTAGCAGGGAGCGAGAGAGAAGAGATTCAATGGTGTACCGATATAACAGGGATCGGTTTTTTAAAGAAGTTGCGGGGCGGTTCCACTACGCCGCTGCATTTATTCGACTCAATTCCATTTCCAAGGAGATGGAACGTGTCCACATTGCAAATGAGTTCTGAATTTTTTTCGTTGCCATAGATGTACATATTGCAAACGGGTCATAACACATGACCGTTGCGAATGAAATGAGTGACAGAGATTCTTACTTCTCCATAACCAATGTTGACGGGCCAGCCGCGGTCTAGTTCTATCAGACCTCGTCGGCAACGATCAAATCGCGGTTTTCCGTTGCCTGACTCGTGCCTCAAAATTCCGTGCACGGTGCACACACTATAGATGTAGGTGTTGTGGGTCCGTTTTCCTATTCTGAAGCATTTGTGGTGGACAATGCGGCGCCACATGTTCTGTGCTCCATGCATAAAGAAGGCAAATTTAAGCATCCTATTGGTTTTTGATTTACCTATTTTTTCAAAGAATGATGACAGTGACTTACTAGTAAACATACATAAATTGTTTAATCTATACAAGTCAACTAACAATTCAGCAACTCTCCATAAATATTTCGAGCAGAAGCTAACACACACAAAAAAGTATCAAAGTGTGTAGTACATGACTTTATTTTCCAGCATATAACATGTACAATAATTTTGTTTACATGGTAATCACAAACCTATGTCTCATTGTTATGTCCAATAACTCAAATCAATGCAAGTACCACTCTGATCAGAAAGCAGGTCAAGCCAACATGGTGTGCACACATATGACTCCCGTACATTGGGCCAGCAAAATGATGATTCCCTCGTCTCAACACATGATCGCCCAAGTATTCAAACTTAGAGGTTCGCAGGCAGTAACTGTAAGCGCAATTATCATCTTTGTATCCTAGAAAGATGATCTCCTGATTAGGATGCATACCCAGCAAGTCCAACCAACCCTCACTCTTGTCATAATGGTAGCCCAACTCATTCGGGTCATTGCCGTGGTCACCTTCGTGTTCTTCTGCTTCTTCTTCTACGTATTCTTCTTCCT
Source organism: Poa pratensis (assembly GCA_947311845.1). NCBI lineage: Eukaryota > Viridiplantae > Streptophyta > Magnoliopsida > Poales > Poaceae > Poa > Poa pratensis. The sequence goes on along the minus strand of CAMZMU010000108.1, from coordinate 25,320,788 downwards.
CTATTACATCACCTTCTAATTCTTCGTTTTCTTCTTCCACCTCACTTTAACCTCCTTCTCCTTCTTCAACACTAGCATCGTCATCATCGTCATCACAGTCCAAACCCTCGCCCACCGACGTTGCTGCTGCTTTCTCATGATCTAGGTTCCAAGACTTCTCAATATCTTCACGGTTTACGTCCCAAATCAGTTTTATATGCTGAGAAATAGCTGGTTCAAGGTTTGCATTATACTTCATCTCCCACACCGGCCTTTCATGAGATATAGATTCGTTTAGTAACCATACATGGACCTTCATTGTGTAGTCAATTACAATGTAGTAAACCCCGATCTCGGACTTCAGCAGGTGCGGCCTTGGAGTTTCCCAACTCGAGTGGCTATGCTGGCTAGCAACTTTAGGAGTTTTGACGACACAATACTTTCCTGCCAGTAATGTAAACATGCACAAAATTTGAAGACTCGCCTTTTAATTTGCATAGGTAGCAAAGAGGGAATGATCTGTAAATAACTTTCTATTCTATCTTATCGGATGGCGGATACAACCGCCTTGAACCTCAAAAAAAAAGAGAATGACCTGCTACTACTAGATGCTAGCAAGAAAGGATGATTTGGATAAGTGAAGAGGTGTACCCTCATCAAATCCCATGGTTAAGTACCTAGGGTTGAGATTATGGGGAGAGAACGTGGTAGTACTGGTGGTTTCGTCGGCTGACAAGCAGAGGCAAAGATTTACCCAGGTTCAGGCCCCTCGGGTGGAGGTAAAGACCCTACTTCCTGCTTGTCTGGTATTGATTGTGGATTATGCGATTACAGGGTGACTCCGGCGAGATGACGATCTCGCAAGAGCTTTGGTGGTTCGAGTATGACTTGTCCCCCCAGATCGGCACCCCTCCCAGCCTTTAAATAGGCTGGGTCTCGGGAGTACGTAACCGACCTGGTTTACATGTATGGAAAGTTCAAACCGACTATGCCTATGTCTAATCTTGGAGGGTACTCCATCTTCTTGGGCCTCTTGTCTTGGGCTTTCGAGTAGACTCTTTGTATTGGGCCTTTAGTCGTCACGTGCACCAGGTACCCTCACGGTAGGGTACCCGAGATGTATACCCATGTCAGTAGCCCCCGAGTACGTGGCTGACTCGAAGAATCAGGCATGGACTCTTTCGTAAGTGCACGTCATATGCTTTGTGTTTTGTATACATAATTTGGAATTCCTGTATGAATAGCACACGTTTGGCTATGTCGAGTATCTCATCGACTGTGGTTTCTGCTTATGGTGATCAAGGGATAATAGCTTAGCAGGCCCAGTACACTCGACGGATCGGGACTGGTTAACTACACATTCGGGTAAAACTTTGCTAGCTTTCAATCAAACTCAAGTCCCCGGAATCGAATTTGGAACAAACTGGTCAGATTCGACTAGGCCGCTGAGGTCTTACTGAGTCGATCTGCAGTATAATTTTGAATTTTACCCAACGCGTCCGTCGGGATTTTTCATCATGTCTGCTGACACGGAAACTGTAAGGATTAACGTTGCTGGAACGGTCCTTAGCCCAGCTCGAAAGTTCGGCGGGTCTTACCTTTGCACTATGCATGCAGCATCCAAGGTATTTGCGACGGACGCAACTCGGGAATGTTTCGGGTATGTTTTTTGAATTTTGATGGACGAGTCGTGTCCTTTGTCGACTGATATTTGCTGTTATGCTATCGGGTGCGCGACAGCGCTCCCGATGGGAGTAGCCCCCGAGATTGTGCTTTATTGCTTGCAATGGAGGATAATCTCAAAATGTTTTTATCCTGCACACATTAGTCAAAGAAATTTTTGGTACGCTCCCGATGGGAGTATGATGTTGTAGTCGAAAGTCCTTCGACTGGCATCTATGACTTTTGCCGGAGAACCAATCGACATATATGTGAGAGACCACCCGAAGATATCATCGAGTAACTTTTATGCCATGTGAGAAAGATGAAACAACGTCAGCAATGACGCATTCTGCGACTGCCATCTCTGACAAGCGGTGGCGTGCTTGGTAAGACTGATGGGACGCGACACTGCTGTGCGCGCCCATTTATGCAGAGCTGACCAGGGATGATGCCGCGTGGACTGGACTTGACCGCCCTGGCGCGATTTTCACGGTGCGTGATTATGGTTTCCTGGATTCCCGTGCGTAGTGGGCGGAGTGGCCGGCGACGGTTGCTCTCCGTGGCCGCCACGTGTATGGTTAGATTTCACGCGGAGCGTATGGATTTGTTTTGACGGTTGGGATTGTTTTTGCGATCTGTGGTAAATAGTGGGGACGGCGCTGGCAGGGTTTTTTACTTGCCATTTGCTCCTTGCGCCGCCCCTCGTCTCCTTCCTCGCGCTGCCCCTCCATTGTCTCTGTGCCCAAGCTCTTTGCTCTCCACTCTTCCCACTGTAGCAATGGCGAAAGGTGGAGGTGCCAAGCGCGGTGCTGCCGCCGCCACCGCGACCGACGCGGCCAAGGGCAAGAAGACAGTGGCGGGTACATCTGCTGCCGCTGCCCTGAAGAAGAACAGCGGCGATTGGGCGAGGTCCACTATCAAGGACACCCATTTGCTCAAGCTTCGCGAGCAGGGATATCTGCCACCCGCGGAGCAGCTCACCGTCCGCGCTCCGTCGCCCAAGGAGGTATGCCCCGAACCACGCGCCAACGAGCGCGTTTGCTTCACGGAGTTTGTTTCCAGGGGTTTCTCGCTCCCCCTCCACGACTTCGTGCGTGGACTTCTTTTTGCCTACGGGGTGCAGATCCATGATCTCACCCCTAACGGTGTTATGCATATTGCGTGTTTCATCACGCTGTGCGAGTGCTTCCTCGGCGTCGCGCCCAGCTGGGCACTGTGGAAGACAATTTTTATGGTGCGGCCCAACAGAGGAGGTGGTCGCACCTACCCCGTGGGCGGCTGCGGCATCCAGGTGCGCAGCGACAGGCGCTATTTCCGACTGAAGACCGTCGACTCCGCCCAAGGCTGGAGGAAAGGGTGGTTCTACGCGAGCTTCGAGCAAGACGGAGTCGCCGCCTACTCGACTGCAGCTTTTGCCCGGACCAGGGCGTGGGATCACCAGCTCTCAGTCGAAGAGTTGGAGGAAGTAAGCCCTTTGCTGACTCGGATCGAAGGCATGCTGGACAAGGTCACAGGCATCCACCTGATCGCCACCTTTGTGAAGAGACGGGTGTGGCCCATCCGTGCCCGAGCGCACCCGATGTGGGAGTATGAAGGCGCGGGTGACATCACCCGAATGAATCCAGAGGAGCTGTCAAGGAACGAGTTGCTATCGCAAGTGCGGCACATTACCAACTTGTCGGCTGGCGACAAATGCGATGTCGACTGTCCCATTGAGCCGTATGGGTTGGAAAACCCTTTGCCTGAGGTATGTGTGCTCTTTTGATACGCTTTGCATTTTTGAAGAGTTGCCACTCGTATGTTTGCGCCTTTGTCGATTCTTGCTTCTGACTATGCAGTATTTGATATATGCTATGCAGGGCCACTCGACTGCCACCTCTCTTCCCCCTCTGCCGGAAAATGGCGAGACTGAAGAAACTCAGGTGCAGGTGGTGGACCCGAAAGGGGATCAGTCGCCAATCCTTTCTGCCACCACTTCACATGTGGAGGAGGTTGATGAGGAAGCAGCAGAAGAGGTCCAATCTGAGGATAAGGCCACCGCTGACCAAGAAATCGACGCTGCGCCACCAAAGAGGCGTCGACTGGCCAAGAAGGCGCCTTCTGCTGTGAGTTCACCCGCGAAGGGGCAGGGCTTGGAGGATGACGAGGAATCAGGCTCACCACCTGTTTTCCAAGCCGCTCCTTTGCGTATGTGCTCAACAAGCTCAACTCACCCTCTTCAGTCGAGTGGCACCCCAGCCTTTGGAGGCCCAATTTTTGGCGACTCCGAAGATGAGGAGGATGAGGAGCACAGGTATGTGGTTTTTGAGTATGATATGAGAAGTTGTGCCTGTTACATATTTGTGCTGACCGTCTTTTTGCTTTGTTGTGTTACCCACAGCGCTGAAAACAGTCAGCCTGGGACTCCTCCAGTCGAGAATGTTCCAACCCTGGAGCACTCGAATTATGCACCGACTGGAAACGAGGCTGCCCAGCCAATGGCCACTGATGCTGTCGTTGAGACAGCCAAGGCGGCAACTCCAGATGTCGGGACATCAGTCGCGGCTCCTGAGCCGTGGATGAACCACGTAAGTAGCTTTTTGCTTGACCCGTTTAGTTGTAGGTCTGTGAGAGTTTGAATGTTTGCTTAATTCGTGTGCTTGCAGCCCTTCTACCACACCTTGGCAGATTCTGCCAAGGCTTATGTCCAGGTGGAGTAGGAGAGGGATACCATGCGCGCCGAGCTAGAGCGGCTCTATCGTGAGTTCTCCTTTTTGCCTTTGCTTGCTGAATTTCTTTTTGCAATGCCTGACCCTGTCGAGTATGTATGCGATTGGGCGAACCAGGCGAGAAGAAGGAGCTGGAGGATACACTCGCGGCGCAGCGCGAAGAGTCGAAGAAAGAGCTAGACGCCGCCATGAACTCAGCCGCCACACGCGAGCGAGGGTATGCAGACCAGCTCGTGGTACTTGCGCAGGCCATAGGAGGTAGGTATTCTCTTTCTCCTTTTGATATTACGACGCAACTTTAGAGTGCCATGAAATGACTTTTGCCCTTTTGTGACTTGTGTAGAAGCTGTTGGCGCACCGGCCTCTGCAGATGCGTTGAGTTGTGATCTTCCGCTGGACCAGGTTGTGGGCGGCCTAGGCGCCGTATGCACCCAGGCGAAGGACGCACTCGCCAAATCGGCGAGTACACTTGGCGCTGTATACAAGGTGGTGTTCCCGACTGGCGTAGTGCCGTCGACGGCGGACGACTTCGCCAACGTGTTTGGCCCCGGGACGTCCACCATGGCGGATTTCGCTCGCGCCAACACGGTACGCGGATCCGAGTCCACCATCAAGCTTCTTATGGGACATGGGATAGATTGCGACTACGAGGCAGCACTGTCTGCGTTCCCTCGGAAGCCAGATGGGAAGCCCATTTCTCTGAAGGGGGTGAGCGGAGCCGCCGCGCGACTGGCCGAGGTTTTTATGACCACCATGGAGCGCGGGCACTCGAGACTGCCACTCGTCTGCTTAGGAAATCGAACTCTTAGGTTTAGGGTAGCTGTACCCTTTTGTTTTTTATGCCTTGTAATGATACCTTCTGAGCTGCGCGAGTATGCGCTTTGTTTGTGCTACCTTGTTTATGCAAATAGTCTTTTGCTAATGTAATTTAGGCTCGTAGACCTGTATGCTTATGATTTGAATGCTTTGCCTCTGATACAAACTTTGTGTTTGTGATTATGCTCTTTGAACAGTCGCGAGAAACTGCTGCTGCGACTGGTTCCTCACAGGCTCCAGCCACCACCCGATCGCAAAGTCAGGTGGTAAACGACGCCAAAGTGATGGAATTTATGAAGGCCAAATACGTGAAAATGGAGCAGCTGCTGAAGAACGCCCATGACGAGCTGAATCGACTGAGGATGAGGCCCGCGTTGGCCACCCAACGCGAGCGTTATGTGCTTGGAGAGATGGATCTTGTGAACAGGCAACTCGATTGTGAGTTCGAGTCATGCTCTGTTTACAATCTTTTTTGCATAGTTTTTGCCTTTGCAGTTTGACTGATACGCTTGTTTTGCAGGCTTTGTTGACAACTTCGAAGCAGAGAAAGCTCGCGTGGAGGAGCGTTTGGATAGTGTTACTGACGATCCCACGACTGGGAGTCAACACTTTTGGCTTGATAGGTATCATGCCCGCATTCTTGCCACCTTGAAAGATCGTGCCTGGCGAAGTGCAGAATTGCTCGAGTTATGCCGGATGGCGTTTATTCGCCTGAACGAGACTCTTTTTCCTGCGGGGCCGCAACCACAAGGAATCCGCGCTTTGTTGAACATCTTCCGTCAGACAACTCCCATTCGAGAGTTGCTAACTCAGAGACTTGTGATTGGAGCCAACGCGGCGATGGCGTATGTACGCAGTCGAAGACCAAGGTTGGTGTTGCAGCCACCCGCAGCCGGAGAGGTTCTTGAACGAGGAGATCTGGATGACACAATAAGAGCTGCGGAAACACTAATCGAGTGCACTCGCGAACAGCTATGTGGTCCCGAGCTACCCATAAAAGATGAGCCTGAGGATTAGTGTAGCTTGCGAGTGCAATTTTTGACCAGGGGGCGCAGCCCCCGAGTGTAAATTGTAACTCTTTGTATATGAATTGATCATGTTTGTATTTGCTCAGCCCCCGAGCCGATCGAGTGGGGTTTATGAAATATACGTTGATTGTGAGAATAATGACTGTGCAGCCCCCGAGCATTCGAGTGCGGCTGCAGAGCTTTTGTATTAGTTTGGTTCCTTAAGACGCAGCCCCCGAGTGATCGGGTGCAGCTAAGGTGTTATGTTTTTGCGAGAGCGAGAGCTCGTATGATAGGCAACGCAGCCCCCGAGTGCTTCGGGTGCGGTTAAGTTATGAATTATGCGAGTAGACACAGAGAAATAGGAGGAACATTGATTATATTCCACTTATGAATGTTAGACTGCAGGCCGCCTCATTAAAAACCTTCCAGCCCCCTTAGGTACCCTGGTAAGGAAAAGAGCGCGTCTGAAACCTGCAGCCATCCGACATATCGCCTATTACATAGTATGATTGTGAGCACTTTATGCATAGAAACGGCGCAGATGCGCAACGTTCCAAGGATTATGAGAGAGTTCGCCTGTCTTCGCGTGCTTCAATCGATATGCGCCTCCACCAAGGACCTCAGTGATGATGAAGGGGCCTTCCCATGGAGAAGCAAGCTTGTGCACCTTCTTTTGCTTCAGTCGAAGAACCAGATCGCCAACAACGAAGGACCTGGTGCGCAGTCGACGGCTGTGGTAGTTGCGGAGATCTTGCTGGTAAACAGCTGTGCGGGCCAAGGCCGTGTCTCGCGCTTCATCGAGTAAGTCGACTGCATCTTCGAGTGCCTCTTCTGCGTCGTCTTCATTGTATGCTTCTACTCGTGGTGCGTTGAACCGCACGTCTGATGGCAGTATTGCCTCTGCTCCGTAGACCATGAAGAACGGGGTGAACTGCGTAGAAGTGTTGGGAGTTGTGCGTAGGCTCCATAGCACAGATGGTAGCTCTTGAACCCAAGCACCCGCAGCTCTTTTGAGTGGCACCAGGAGGCGCTTTTTGATTCCGCTTGTAACAAGTCCATTGGCCTTTTCGACTTGGCCATTGGATTGTGGATGTGCCACCGATGCGTAGTTGAGCGTGATATCTTGCTCTTTGCAGAAATTTTGAATTCCTCAGCCGTGAAGTTTGTACCGTTGTCAGTGATGATGCTACTCGGCACACCAAAGCGGTATATGATAGACTTTATGAAATTGACTGCTGTAGTGGCAGTTGAACTTGTGATAGGGACTGCTTCAATCCACTTGGTGAACTTGTCGACTGCCACCAGAAGGTGAGTATGCCCTCCATGGGAGGATTTTTTGAGTGGTCCAACCATATCGAGCCCCCACTGGGCGAAGGGCCAGGCCAGTGGTATTGTCTTCAACGCCGATGCGGGTGCGTGCGGCTTTGTGGCGAATTTTTGGCAGCCGATGCACCTTTTGACTATGTCCTCCGCGTCTTTGAGTGCTGTAGGCCAGTAGAAGCCTGCGCGAAAGGCTTTGGCTACGAGTGATCGACTGCTGGCATGATGCCCGCAGGTACCTGCATGTATATCACGAAGGATGGCTTGGCCATCTTCAAATGCTATGCAACGTTGGAACATACCTGATATGCTGCGTTTGTACAGTTCACCGTTGATGACAGTGTATGCTTTAGATCGTCGGGTGACGCGTCTTGACTCTGTTATGTCTTCGGGTACCTCGCCGCGGAGTATGTACGCGAGAAAAGGTTGAGTCCATGTTGGCTCAATGAGGAGTACCTCGACTGGCGGGTCCTCTGTGCTGGGTGCCTTTTTCTCGACTGGTGCAGTCGATGTAGGAGGTGCTCGTTTCTCCTTTATGGATCTGTGCTCGATGCGCTCGAGGAAAACACCAGGTGGAACTTGTGCGCCAGTAGAGCCAAGATTGGCTAGCATGTCTGTTCCTTCTCTCTTCCTATGTGCCGCAACTCGCAGCCATCGAAGCTGCCTTCCAGTGTGTTGTACAAGTCGCGGTAGGCGATCATGTTGTCTGCTATGGCGTCGCAGGCCTTCATTGTTTGCTGCACCACAAGATTCGAGTCGCCGTAGATCATCAATCGAGTGCACCCAAGTGCTTTTTCCATCCGCATGCCATGAATCAAGGCTTCGTATTCAGCCTCGTTGTTGGAGGGTAGTTTGAATCCCATCTGCAGAACATAGCGGAGCTTGTCGCCTTTTGGTGATATGAGGATGACGCCTGCTCCCGCGCCTTCATGTTTTTTGGATCCATCAAAGTACATAGTCCAATAGTTGGATAAATCTGGCACACCAGGCAGTTGAGCTTCGATCCACTCGGTTGTGAAGTCGCGTAGGACTTGTGCTTTGATGGCCTTCGGGTGCTCATACTTGATGTCCCTTGGTGCCAGCTCGATGAGCCATTTTGCGACTCGCCCAGTTGCATTGGGGTTTGTGAGAATGTCACCAATCGCCGAGTTACTCACCACGGTGATCGGGTGCTCCGTGAAGTAATGCGTCAACTTCCTTGAAGACATGAATACAGCGTTTGGCCAGCTTCTGATAGTGCGGGTAGCGCTGTTTTGATATGGAAAGAACCTCGCTCAGGTAGTAGACTGGGCGTTGTATGCTTTGGGCGTGCCCCTCCTCCATACGTTCGACTACCAGCACGGTACTCACCACCCTGTTCGTAGCCGAGACATACAGGTATAGCGGCTCCCGTTCCTTGGGTGCGACTAGGATTGGAGGCCTTGTGAGGATTCGCTTGAGATCTGTAAAAGCTGCTTCAGCTTCTGGCGTCCACTCGAACTTGTCCGCCTTCTTCATCAGTCGATAGAATGGCAGAGCTTTTTCCCCTAGTTTGCTGATAAATCGACTGAGCGCTGCCACTCTACCCGCCAGTTTCTGCACGTCATGAAGTTTTGAAGGCCTTTGCATTGTGAGGATGGCCTGTATCTTCTCCGGGTCTGCTTCGATTCCTCGAGCTGAGACTAGGTACCCGAGGAGTTGCCCGGCTGGTACACCGAACGTGCACTTCTTCGGGTTGAGCTTGATGTTGAAGCGTTTGAGGTTTGTGAATCTCTCGCAAGTCATCGAGTAGCGTCTTTTCTTCTCTTGTGGTGATGACGATGTCATCTACATAGACCTGGACGTTTCGCCCAATTTGCTTCTTGAGGCAGTCTTGCATCATGCGCTGGTAGGTTGCGCCTGCGTTCTTGAGCCCGAAAGGCATTGTGGTATAGCAGTAGACCCCGAGTGGGGTTATGAACGCCGTTTTCTCTTCATCCTCTTCCTTCATCCTTATCTGGTGGTAACCCGAGTATGCATCCAGGAAGGATAGGCGAGCGCACCCGGCGGTGGAGTCGACGATCTGGTCGATTCGAGGTAGTGGAAAGTGATCCTTTGGACAGCATTTGTTGAGTGCTGTGAAATCAACGCACATCCGAAGGATATCTGTGTTCTTCTTCTCTACAAGTACGGGGTTGGCCACCCATTGTGATTTCTTGATCTCTCTGATGAAACCTGCTGCGAGTAATCTGTCGACCTCTGCTTCGACTGCAGTTCTTTTGGGCCGGATATGCGGCGCATCGTTTGCTTGACTGGTTTAGAATCTGGAAATAGTTGGAGAGAGTGCTCGGCGAATTCCCTGGGAATACCTGGCATGTCAGCTGGACACCACGCAAATATATCCCAGTTCTCACGGAGGAATTCGACGAGCGCGCTTTCCTATGCGATAGGCAGACTCGACGAGACATTGACCGTCTTGGACGGGTCAGTCGGGTGCACCTGATGTGACCTTGTGTCATTGGTGGCATTGAATGATCTGTCGACTGCCACCTTCTTGTGCTCTGGCATAAGTGTGCGGTCGTTGGAGACCGCGAGCTCTGCGAGTGTTGCTTCCACACCGAATGTCTCGGAAATTTTGCTGAACTCTCGGTCGCAAGAGTCAGATTTTTGAAAGTTTCCTTTTACTGTGATCACTCCTTTTGGTCCAGGCATCTTCACCTGGAGATATGCGTAGTGTGGCACGCCATGAATCGAGCGAACGTCGGGCGTCCAAGTATAGCATGGTATTGTGATTTCCAGTCGACAACTTCGAACTCAATCGATTATGTCCTGAAGTGGTTCTTGTCTCCGAACGTTACGTCGAGTTGTATGGTGCCTTCTGGGCTTACTGCTTTCCCTGGAACGATACCGTGGAAGGTATTTGAAGATTTGGCAGGTTTTCGACTGACCTGTTCATTTTGCGTAGCGTATCTGCGAAGATTATGTTTATGCCGCTCCCACCATCCATGAAGACCTTGGACATGGCGTAGCCTCCTATTTGTGCATCGAGTACCAGAGCGGAGTGCCCTGGGCGAACAACCGACGGAGGGTGGTCCCTTTGCTGAAGCTTATTGGAGTTTCAGATCCCTTCAAGTACTCAGTTACAGCAGGAGGTGACATGACCGCCATGTTTACTTGTCGGGTGCGAAGTTTTTGCTCCCTGTTGGAAGGTCGACCTTTCTGTATCATGTACATCTGCCCCTGGGGCGGAGGGTATTGAGGTTCTTCCACCCGAGGTACGGGTTGTATGGCACCCGCCAAGTTTCCGCCTGCGCCAGGCTGTGGTGGAGGGTGGTGCCATTAGAATAGGCACGTTGTTTGGCTGAGGCACGTGTGCAGGTGCTTGTGCGTTTGCGGCTGCTGCTTTATGCGGTTTACGTAATCAGTCGCCATTTGGTCGAACTCCCTGCAGTTCCTCATCGAGTGATTGGATCGCAGTTTTCCATCGTCCCCCTTGTACAGGTGGAATCTGCAATCAGCGTCCAGCTTTTCTTCGAATGATCGCTCAGATTGTGCCCGTGACTTGCGCCAGTCCTTCCTCTTGTAGCTATCATTGCGTTGGCTACGGTCTCGACTGTCCCGACGATCGTCTCGACTGTCCCGGCGATCACCTCGACTGTCTCGCCGATCTTCCGACCGTCGGTCGCTTCTGTCATGGTCATTGCGGGGTGTGGAGAACCCAGCCGCCATGAATTCGGGTCTGTCGTCGTCGTAGTGATGTTTTGAACGTTTGCGCCTTCGATCGTCTCTGAATGAGTCTCTGCGGCTTCGACTGCCGCTTTCATGATTGTCACGGGGTGAGGACCCGCGTGTTGTGCGCGCCATGTCTTCTCCGTCTGCCCACTCAGTCGCGGTCATCAAGAGGTTAGCCACAGAGGTTGGCTTTTTGCGACCAAGTGCTTCTTTGAAGTCATGCCTGGCTAGGCCCATGATGAAAGCATCCATGGCCATATCTTCTGAAATTACTCCGACTGAGTTGCGTATCTCAGTCCATCGTCTGATGTATGATCTCAACGTTTCGCCTGACCCATGTCAATAAGACTACCTTGTGAGGAAACCATTGTGACAATGTACATATAGTGATTGCTGCCAGTACATGCCGTACGGACGGCGTGGCCTTTGACTCCATTCGAAGTCAGCTGTTAGTTGATGAGGCCACATGTCCGCTACGGTTCCCGCCGCATCGCCTTCCCAGGCGAACGCCTTGTCTTCCCACCGTCCGATGACGAAGGAGAACATTGCACCATGTACACCGGCGGCGGCCATTCCATGAGCTTCATCGTGCCCTTCAACTCGCGGTACTCACGAAAAGTAGGAGTATAATAATTCGTCCGCGGTACTTTTGCGGACTCTGAGTCTACTATCCAGTCTTCTCCATCGTCGTCCGTCTCGACATCGGGCCACTGATCCTCACCCTCCACGAAGAGCCGTCCAACGTTGAACGGCGACGGTGTTAGGCTCCCCGGCATGGGACGCCAAGGCTTGGGAGGCGGCTCGGGGAGCAAGAACACCTCGTAGTTGAGAGACACGGCGAGGTCGAACAAAAGGTATGCGGCGGGGCGGACACCCCACGCCCAGCTAGATTCCTCGGCGCGCAGGGGCGGGGGCAGCAGCGCCGATGACCGGCGCGTCGCCGGGTTGTAGATGAAGCGCGTCTGGTAGTCGTCGTGGTCCGTGCAGAGGAGGAGGCCGTTGCAATGGTCGACCACGGCGCACCTGGCCGCCGGCGCGGAGGAGAGACGTGTGTCGATGCTGCCCAGCGGAGTGTGGCCGAAGAAGCTCGTCTCACTCCACACGTCGGCCGTCTTGAATAATTTGCTGGTGTTGTAGTTGATGAAGACGCCTCGCAGTTCGCCAGGCAGGAGATACCGGAGGACAAGCTTGTGGGCGTCGATGACGTCGCGCCATCCCTTGCCGACGCGCCTGCACGCGGCGAGCTCAAGCGGCGGGTGGACGCGGCGGAGGATGTTGGCGAGCACGTCGTCGGGTAGCTCCATGTATCGATCTTTGCTGGCGGCCTGATATCGATCTAGGAAAGTACTGCGCGTGGTACAAAATTAATCCTTCTATACTAACTATATGAAAGAGGTGCCGATTCGCAAGTTGTGAGCGCTCGGGTTACTGTACATGCTACAGTGTTAAACAGTGTTCTACAGTGATGCGTGTCCTTTTTGCGAAAAGGCCCCTGAGTTTGCCGAGAATTATGATTCGGTCCTTCTAGATACAAACCAAATCCTAACTCTAACACTGTCCCTAGCTACAGTGATGAACAGTGCGTGGCCTTTTGCGAAAAGACCCCTGAGTTTGCCGAGAATTACGATTCGGTCCTTCTAGATATAAACTAAATCCTAACTCCAACACTGTTCCTAGCTACAGTGATGAACAGTTCGTGTCCTTTTGTCCTTTTTGCCAAAAGGCCCTGAGTTTGCCGAGAATTGCGATTCGGCCCTTCTTCACTGCATTTAAAAGTGTCAGAAAATGCTTTTGGTGTATGTTGATACATACTAACATAATCTACGTATGCGTAAACCATCCATTAATTTTACTTGAGAAAAATACATTTTCCTGCTGACTTTGCTTGCTGTTCTTGCTAAATGTTTAGGGTACGAAGATAAGTCCTTTTATGGAGAAATAAGGACTGAAGTTTGTTGCTTTTTTCAGATTGGCGTTGCTTGATTGTGTGACTATTTAATTGTACTAATAGCTGATATTCTTTTGAAGAACATATGCAATAGAGATAAAAGGACTCATTTGGACCAATGGCCAGATTTCAGGGAAGTGGGAGTAATTATTTTTGTTCGGTGGCGATAAGAGAAATTCCTTCATTTTAAAATGGTGAATTAAATACGTCCATAAATTTTATTACCTAGAATAACTCTACTAACACAAATAATTTGTTTACTCGATACATTAGTTTAGTGTACCAAATCAAATCGGTTACAAAGCTTAACCCATTATACTGATAAATCCACCGCTGTTACTTACAAAGTGTATTATACAGCTAAAAGAAAAACAAGAAAACATACCGACAACACAAATTTTCACTAAGGCCGCGGCGTGCCGCCGCGCGAAATTCAACTAGTATGCTACTCCATAGAGGAGAGCACACCAGCCGGTGGCACTGCCAGCCTACACACCACTTGTAATTTGAGCACCTCACACGTTTGAATACATCGCCACACACATGAGTATGGTTGTTATCGGAATTCTAGGCCCCAAAATACGTATATATCTTTGCGTGCCTAAATCTGTTAGCCCATCCGACCGTGATCACAAGCCGTGTACCTATATCCAAATTCACTAGCCGGTTACCAAAACCAACAATTCTAAACAGTAAATTAAAACCAATAGTAAATAATTCAATAAATTCTGGAAAATTTGGCAACAAAGATATCGAAGTGTTCTTTGCGTGAAGAAATGATATTTGTCATTTCTATACGAAAAAACAAAATCATTGGCCAACATGGGATTTTAAAATAGTCTTTTTAGAGCACGATTTTCTTTTTTGACACAGAGCACCAAACATTTCATTTCTGCACGAAACTTTGCAGAATATAAACCACTTGATATATTTGTTGCCTCAGAATTTTTAGAATTGTTTTACTATTTGTTTTCAATTTCCTACTCCTGTAAGAGCATGATCCGGAAAAGCAACACTGCATCTCCTAAACCTGAAATTCAACTCAGCTCGCGAGCATATAATCGTGCATTTGATGGATATTACCCTACTTAATGAAAATTCTAGTTGATAGATCACAGCAGGCTGACATCGATGCAGAGTTGGGCCTCCCCTCAACCACCTGTATAAAATTCAGACCCATCTCCTCCCTCTGGAATAGACGTGATAGCAGAACGAATTAATGCCGTTACACTTGGTGATACTATACATCACAAAGGCCAGAGCCCAGAGGCACACACCACTCGAAACAAACACAAACGATGAAGCTGCTAGCGCGACTACTCCTCGTCGTCTCCGTCGCCGCAGCACTGATCCTGAGCCGCGGCGCCGTCGTCGTCGCCGCCGGCACCCACGCGATGCCGGTGCACGCCGCCCTGCGAGACAGCGTTGAGGATGTCTTCGCGGAGCTTGAGGAGGAGGAGGCGGCGTACCCGAAGAGGAGGGTGCTTTACAGCCCACAGTACGTCGGCTACGGAGGGCTGCAGCCGAACAAGGCGGCGTGCCACGGCTCCTGCCCCGCCCGCGGGCGGCCGTACACCGGCAGCAGCTGCCACCACATCTACGGCTGCCGCGACCGTTGATTACAGGCTACTACCAAGTCTACCATCTATTTGTTCCATGGCACTGGCATGAAAGAAGGTATCCGCAAATGTTCTACTCCCCTCCCGTGCCAGAAGATGCGGAGAGATAAACGTGGTTACTGCCTAAGCTCGATTCTACGTATACCTGCCTCTGCGTTCTTGTTTGTAATGTTATCTGTGGTGAAATAATGCTTAATTGCGTTTACAATGCGTCTGGATGTAACTGTGTAGTGTGTCCATCATGTACGTACCATATAGTATGATCTTTTTTTCCGGGTGTACAAATATACATATATCGTATTTGATCATCTTTAAGTTTCCTGGGATGAGGAATAAGCAGCCGAAACAAAATAAAGCTGCTGAGAGAAATTCTGAATTTTAAGATCAAAACTGACTGCCCATGTACCGCCCATATACCGGATGATGTACGTTCTTCGTTACGCATAGTGAAGTGTGAATGCTAGTGAGCTGACACGTGTCCCCTTCACCAGCCAGACCATAAAGAATTTAGTTTGTGTTGAGAAACAAAACGACGTCCCTACAGAACGGGCACGCCTCTTCGATGCATCCCAAACCTTGTATAAATAGGGTTTTGCCCAGGTCAATGAGAACACAAGTTTTTTCTAAGCTATTTCGAGTTTTAACGCGTTATCAACACTGCCACTCTCGAGAGAGACATCTCAAGAAGGAGAAATAAGTGTAGAAGAAGGAAAGATTTCTTAGGGGGAGTCGATCCAAATGGAAGAGGAAAGGCGCCTTGTGGACAGTGGTACCACAAAATCTATACTTGAGAAAATAAAGTATTTGTAAACTCTTAAAAATTTAAATGGAGACATTTAGTCTAACTGTCAGTCGACTGATTATCAATTCGTCGTCAGTCGAATTTTTTGTCCAATAGTAGGTGGACACGTCAACCAACCTGACCCCCGCTGCCCAGCGCAGGAAAAAAACACGCGACTAAAAAGGCTCGCGACTGTTTCCCTTAACGGGTTTTGTTGGGCCCGAGCCCATCAGCCTGCTGCCTGCGCCACCAGCCCAAATAAAGAACAACCACATAAGACCCCGGCCCGATAACACAAAAAAGACAAGCTCGATCTTCTTCTTCCTCAAAGAAACTCCATAGCAGACGCCTCCAACCCCAGATGCAATACACAAATTCAAAAAAAAAAAACCCAGACGCAAAACACAAACACGAAGATCTGGAAGAGCTTCCATTTCTGATAACTAGAGATAAATAAAGACACTAGACATAGAGACTGAATATATGCAGCAAAAGAGACACTGAAAAATGAGAAATAAAAACACATGGCTATATAGATAGACAGCCAATCCTATATGCAGCGAAAGATACAGTTTAACAAGGACTAAACTGACACTGAGAAATACAAACACATGGCTATATAGAGACAGAGCCAACCCTAGAATCTAAATATAGAGACACTAATAATAACTGAATCCGAAGTCAAGGCCTCGGACCTCCCTCCGTAGAAAGTTCAGGTGTCAGGCGGAGTAGGTTACCTGAATCCGAAGTCGCAGCAAAAGTTAGTGCCTGAAGCAAGAATCCTCCTTAGCAAACTGCTTCCTCTCAGATCCTCAAAAAATAAATCACATTGGGACAAGCTCATGATTAAGATCCCATATCCATTATGGCAGCAACGAGGTTGTACTGACACAATAGTTCAGGTTCGAGTAATAAAAAAGGTTCAGAAGATACAGACTACAGATCACCTAAAACGTGAAGCAAGAAGGTTACATAGTTTCGAACTACATTCATATAACTTCAGTTCTGAATGAAATAAAACACACTACATAGCTGACTGGACAAGTTCCCATGTCTAGAACTGCCATCAAAGGGGAAAATGCCAGATTTGCTAGTTCACAAAATACTGATAAAAAGGCTCGTCCCTGACCTTACAAAGACTAGAGGACATTAAAGGAAATGTTCACAAAACCATTTCCATCCTTGTGAACATCTGTGAGATCTGTGAGATGTTACTATGTTCGAACCAAGTCAGGATGGAAGATGGATGAACCTCATATACTCTCTGCCAAAACAAGTTTAGTTAGTTAGGGAGCAGCATCACCTACTCGGCATGGCACATCACCTTTGTAAAAATAGGGTTTGGGGGTCCAAGGTACACATAGGTGAGGAAATCTTAGCGGATTCTAGCATGCACAAAGAGAAATAAGAAACACATGAAGTTCAGAGGCACAGAAAAAGACACACATCAGAATCAACAAGCAAGAGCAGAAAAAATAAAATTAACTGACGGACAGAGATGAGGACAGACAGAAAGAGACACACATCAGAATCAACAAGCAAGAGCAGAAAAAATAAAATTAACCGACGGACAGAGACGAGGACAGACAGAAAGAGACACACATCAGAATCAAAGTCAAATATCAACAAAAATAGAGACAACTTGGCAGTAAAAATAGAGAATCAAAGTCAAATAGAGACTCAAAGTCACTAAACAGACTGAGACATAACAACTCAACATCGGCGCAGAATCAAAGTCAAATAGAGAATCAATAAAAATTGACTGAGATTCAACACAAATAGAGACAACCTGGCAGTAAAAATAGAGAATCAAAGTCAAATAGAGACTCAAAGTCACTAAACATACTGAGACATAACAACTCAACATGGGCGCAGAATCAAAGTCAAATAGAGAATCAATAAAAATATATATATATATATATATAGAGAGAGAGAGGGGGAGAGACATACGGATACCAAACAGAGAGAAATAGAGTTTGAGAGAGATAGAGAGAGAGATGCCTTTGAGAGAGAGAGAGAGATGCCTTCGAAAATGATTGAGAGAGATGAATAGAGAGAGACACAGAGAAAAATCCATGGTGGAAATGTATTATTATTTCTACACTGGTTCTCATATGAGGTTACTTTGAAAAACTAAAATGAAAATTAATCAATGCTTTCTAAAAAACAAAAATGGAACTATATTATTTAACTTTTGATCTGAAGTCAACAGACAATGGAGACACAACGGGGGAGATTCTGGATGGTCCAGCTGAATAAGAACACCCCAACCCCTGCGCCCAACAAATTAAAACAAAGGATTAGAAGCCAACAAAACAAGATACTAACCAAAAAGAAACAAATTGAACCATAATCAAAACACAAAAAAGACACCGAGAAAAAATGGCATACTTTGGTCTGATGGCCACCAATCCAAACATCTTTCAAATGCTTTTTCCCAAACTGATGTCCACATTTACGATCAAAATCAGAAAAAAACATGAATCATGCTACCCCGCCATACAATAACCCTAGGGGTAGTGTGAGCAACATTCTTTATGCCAAAGTACAAACAATCAAGGTACAA
This sequence comes from Poa pratensis, assembly GCA_947311845.1. Classification (NCBI taxonomy): domain Eukaryota; kingdom Viridiplantae; phylum Streptophyta; class Magnoliopsida; order Poales; family Poaceae; genus Poa; species Poa pratensis. The sequence goes on along the minus strand of CAMZMU010000108.1, from coordinate 25,302,689 downwards.
CACCTGAAAAGCATTAGACAAATGAATAAAAAAGAACAGTCAAATACAGACAGTAAAGAACAAAAAAAAAACAATAACAAACATCAGATGCTCACTAACCACTGGCACATATATGCAGCAGACATGTGACTTCATCCTTCTCCCATTAGATTTAGCAAATGAGCTAAACTCATACAACCCATTTAGACAATGGGCGTACACAAGCTGACTAAAATCAAAACCTTTAGAAGCAGCCGGATCCTTCAAAATTGCAAGGTATTTGGTGTTGACAGAACAACTGATATCAGGGCAGAGGAAACAAGAAATGGCAACAGTCATAAAGCTCACAAAAATCTCAAACTCGCATGAAGAATCAGAACTGCTGAGCTTGTTTCCAAAAAATGTAATGTGAGGCATCTCTGTGAGCTTGAAAAGAGATAGAATGAAAGCAATTCCATTATCAGAGTCGCATGGGACCTGTAACCCGCCTACAGGCAACCCTAACACAGTATGAAAGGTGTCCTTGGATATAACAAAAGGCTTTCCCCCGACTGTGAGCTGGGAACAAATTGGATCAACACAATTTGCAACCCAATTGCAAAAATCCGAAGGAAGACTGGAACAATCGAAGAATAGAAGACAACCAAAACCAAATTTCTGAATTATGGATTTTTGCACAAGTGTCAACTTCTTCAGGACATGAAAGAAAATACTTGGACCCGAATCTGGTGAAAGCACTCTTCCCCACACCGACTGATTTATTCCTTTTAGCCTACAATAATAGCAGAAAAAGTTGTAAGGAGATATAATCCAAAGCTGAAAAAGAGAGACATATCCTAAAAATCATTGACAAAAAAATAAAGAAGTATAAAGTAAGAAATAAGATAACACCTAACCTCAATGGTGGCCATCGAATCCTTGCAGTGGTCGGTGAACTTCCGCGTCAAACTTTCAACAGCTTGCATTTCACCAGATTTCTTAATAAAAAGAATAAGAGCCAACATAAAATACAATTCACTCCAAAAAAATAAAAAGAACATAGGGCCACTTCTTTTGGGCTTCTAGAGTCGCTTCTAGGTCCAGAGAAGCAGAAGCCCAAAAGAAGTGATTGCCTTCTACCTCGCTTATTCCCACCGATAAGCAGAAGCCCAAAAGAAGTGATAAGCAGATTGCCCAAAAGAAACTGGGAGGGAGGCGTTTCCCGAGCTTCTCGTCTATGGGAGCGAAGGGCTACGAAAAAAGGGACATGTCGTTCGACCAAATTACTCCAAAACTGCCACCCTCGTCCAGAGAGCGCAACTGGTCAACTCCCGACCCGCTGCGATGGAAAAAAAAGAAAGAAGAAAATCGAGCCACTCACCCGCATCTTCCCCAAGCTCCTGACCCCCACCCCCACCCCGCCGCCGGCGACCCGCCCCCTACCCCCACCGCCGCTTGACCACCTCGTCCGCCGCCACCTCTCTCCGTTCGCCGCCGGATCCTGCAGCTCTGCCGCGTATCTCCCAGCTCCGCCCCGAAAACCTGAAGGTCGCTCGTCCGTCGCCGGCGCCGCCAGGTTCTTGTCGCCGGTGCCTAGGAGCAGGTCGTCATAGATCTCGAGCTCGTCCACCACAAAGAACCAGCGCCATCCTTCTGCTCCAGCTCCATGTCGACGTCCCAAGCACCGGTAAGAACTCGAAATTTGCAAAAATAATTTTCTGGATGTGATTGTTTAGTAGTGGTCTAGTGGACCACTTGCTGTGTAGCTGATTCAAGTATTACTGTCAATAACATGTAGATGATGATTCAAGTAGTACTGTCCAGATTTTGTTGTACTAAGATTTTGCTGTATCGATTGTGCTAGTAGTGCTGGATGTGTAGCAAAATTCCAGATTTTGTTAATAGATGATGCTAATAATACAAATACAGTAAATTCCACTTATGTCAGTTGATGATGCTAGTAAATTCCAGTTCTGTTAATGCTATGTTATTTGCTTAGAATTAATATTTGTCATGAACTTGTATTAGTTTACAAATTGTATTTGTGATGAACCCATGTTATTTGTTATGAACCCGTTCTTATGAATGCTTGATTGTTTATTTTTGTCCAATTGCAGATGAATTACTCAAATGATGACAGAGCATCGCGTAAGGAATAGAAGCTTGAGCAGTTCTTGTTAAATCAGGGGCATTTCAGACATCTCACCACTAGACACAGCAAATAAGCTAAATCTGTAGAAGCACAAAAGAAGTCTCCAGACAGTTTCTACGAGTTTCTACCCACCACAATTTCTCCCCGCCAAAATCTATAAGCAAGTGGCCCATAGTGACCTTGACATAAAACGAACCTGATTTCTTAATAAACCAAAGAGAGCATCTTCTAAATCAGTGTTTTTCCTTCCAGTGTGACCAGCCTGAAACATTTAAACAGAACATAGCTAAACAACCAAATAAAGGGCTGAGATATTTAGAGAAAAATGTAACCAACAGGCAGAACTCACATCAGTGTCGCTTGAAATGGTGTAATCTTCGATATACTCATAATTAGACCTTTTAGAGTGTGATCTGCATAGCACAAAAGACAGTGTATATAATGAAAAACCACACATACAGTACAAAAGCAACAAATTATATTATTCGCTGTTACCAAAAAGGATTTAACAACCAATCACCTCAGCAAAAAATAGTTGATGGGATGATCAAGGATACTGCTATACACCTCAGCAAAAAAATAGAACATAAAATGTAACATAACAAGGCACATACAGTCTGAATCCAAACTACCAATATACTACTAATTAATCAACTAAAACCTCTAGGTTATGGGATGAACAAAAAACGCACCACCCCACATCAAAAACTAACTTAACCTCTCCAAAAAATACAACGAACTATACAGTCCAATAACGTATGAAATTCAGAAAATGAATGATGAACTGATGATAAGCTAACACACAGGATGGAGTCCTTCCCAGCACCTCAAATCAACAGATACGAGATGTGAATCCCCCCGAACACTAACCATGCGCGTATCAACAGCACCCTAAGAATCGAGACACGGCAGATCCGGGCCGATTCAGACACGACCAAAAAGGGGAAATCCTAAAAAATTCGTCACCACGCTGAACAAGTAAGGGAGACGGCGTAGCTGACTACGATGAGAACAGAACAGAGCCGATGCAGACCTCAACTAACCCCAAAACCACGAGACATCTACTTCAAAACACGCCGCCGACAAAATCAAAACTCCGGCGACTAAGCGAGGTAGAACAAAGAGACGGATGCGAGATAGCGCGCACAACTGCGGCGGATAAGAGTTGACAGATGGAATCACCTGAACCGCCTCCGGCGACGCCTCCGGCCTCCTTCGCCGTCGCGGATCTCCGCCATGCCGTCTCCCCTGTTCCGCCCCTCCTCTCGAATAGACACGCGGCCAGGAAAATTGGGAGAAGAAAATTCAAAATAAAAGCCTCCTCTCACCGGGCCGCACACAACAAATCCAGACAAAAAAGCAAACGGGCCCGGGAAAAGGGCCGAAACCAAACCCGGTAACAACAATACTACCCGCGAACCAAACCAACACGCGGACACACAGCTGGACGAGGCGCACCAATCTTGACGCGAAACGAACGGACAGAGATGCGACTGACGATGAAATTTAATTCAGTCGGCTGAGATAGAGCAAAAGCCGACATTTAATAGTCGCCGGACACGATGCGGTAATTGTTGGCACAAGACGTGCCATAGTTACCCTCCCCCTATGGGTATAGAAATTATAATTGAGTAGTTTTATTGTATCCCGATTCAACTTGTATCCCGCTAATATGCGTTCAATCAGAAGGCTGACTGCGTGTGGGATCTGTTTGTTGCACACAGTTTTGATGTCGCACGGTTGCTTGGGAAAAAGAATAGATTACTAACTATATTAAAGACAAGCGCTTTCGCGAGCGGGGAGCGCTCGTGCTACTGTAGAGCTACAATGTTGAACAATGTTCTACAGTGCTTTCGATCCGCGCCGTCGCTTCCCGATCCTACGGTCCCAGTGGCTGTTTTGCAAGAAAGTCCCTGCGTTTTATGAAATTTCGGAATCGGTCCTTCCTACAAATAAACTGAACCCTAACCCAATTCCCCGAAAACTCAGGGACCTTACTGCAAAACTCCCACACATCTCAACCTCTCCTCCCCGTGCTCTCCTCCGTCCTCCGGGCGGAACCCTAGCCGTACGGCCGCCGCGGCGGCGCCGCCGTCTCCGGCCTCCCCGTGACGAATCGAGGCCTCCTAGACCTTCGTCGTGCTTCCCTCTCCCTCCTGGTCGAGTCGTGCTTGCTGGGAAGCAACGAGCCCGACGAGTTTCGCCGTTTCCTTCCGCCTCGGTCCGCCGCCGTCGCACACGATTCCGGCCGCCCTCGACCTCGCCGAGCTTCCCCTACCTCTCCATCACGCTCCTGGTGAGCTTTCGGTCCTCCCGGACCCCTCCGCTCTCTCCCTCTCGCCTCGGTTGCTCCAGCCGCGGTGAGCCACCTCCGGTCGCCGCGCATAGCGGTCACCGGAGCAACTCCGGTGACCAATAATGGCCGGCGCCGCCACCTTCTGGACGCCCTTGACCAGGTGCGTCCAATGCGCCCATAGGCGCTTGCTCGCACTCGCTCCGGCGTCGAGCGCGTGCACAGCAGGAGCTCAACTCCATTGCTGACGTCATTATGACGTCAGCGTCTCTTTCCTTTTCCCGGAATTATTTTTAGAAATTAATAAAGTTATGACATGTGGGTCCAGTTCTCTGACTTTTAATCATTTCTAAAAAATATTTTCTGCAATTAATATAAATCTTACGGTGGTCCAACTTTATTAATAATTCGAGGAAATGAATTAAATCTATTAAACTTTGGAAATTACTGCAATATTATGTACTGGATCTTCTTCCCATTGTTACACAAATATTTGTCTGCAGGTATAAGGAACTCAATTTGTCACCTGATTTATGGTGGAAATTACTCTTGTGTGCTGGAATGTAATTCAATAGTGTACTACTTTTACAGACGGCTGGGTGAGTGTTCTTCTTTATTTAAGTGAGGGTAGTGCAATATCCAGCCAATTCTTTTAAGTGCATTTTTTTTGTCTTCCAAATATGCTCATTCTACTTTTTGGTGCATTATATAGCTGTATTGGTCTTTACATACTTCTGTACTGTGTCATGTTCCACAATTGCTTGGTTACCGCTGCGATTTCTAGGTTGCCGATTGGACCATCGGGAAAACCAGATCGTCCTACGTCACAGTGTGCCTCAAGGTGATGAAGGCCATGGCTGACCGCCTTCTGAGGTTGCTCCTCGCCATCACCACCGCTGATGGGGCCATTGAGGTGGTGTTGCACATGTCGCCTTGCTTGCCGCCACTTTGACGGCATGGAAATTTCCACCGCTGTAATTTTTCCACCGCCATGTCGACCTGCTCGCCACCACTGTGATGTTGTATAGTCTTCCACCACTGCAGCCGCGGCGACGCTTCCTTCAATGTTTGTATATGTTGCCTCTACCTTTTCTGGTTGTCCCCTCAACTGAAGGGCGTGTTCATTCTCCGAAAATAGCAATCGTGTCTTGTCTAATTTCAGGTCCTAATGTGAAGTCAGCTATATTCATGCCTCCCTGATTCTACCAATATCATGAACCCATATTATCCCTTATTCAGACAATTAGGCAGCAAGAAACTTATGTTTAGAGTAGAAAACATACAAACATGAGCTGTCAGTTGCAAACTGCACTTTGTAAATATGGAGATGTGTCTCTGTTATAGTTTGCTATGATAAGATATACTGAATTGCCTTCTCCTGTTTCTCAACTCCTCTGGCACATTTCTTTTTCCTTATAATAGAGTAGTGTTAGATGCTTCTCCAAAGTGTATCCATGAGTGATTTACTGCAAGCATGGTTATATGCATGCTTCAGATTGCATTTAGGATAAGAGTTTGGGAGAGGCTCTTTTTTGCGAACTTAGTTTCATGTTATATCTCAACTTTTTACTATCTTTTGGCATGAGCCATGCATTCTGATTAGTGATTATACAATTACTTTTCCTTTGGAAGCATACTGGATATGTATTTTTACCATGCAAAAACTTTTTATATGCTCCATAATATAATATAAATATCGTGGGACGGGATTCTCCTATTGCCATGCAAAAAACTATTGAATTGTTGTTTTCAAGGTATTCTCCTATTACCGTGCTGGACTTTTTTCTGCAGCTGTTCAACAATGAACTTTTGTCCTCCCTATCAATGTAACAAAGAACTCTTTCGGTGTCCCCTGCAGCAAATATAGGTGGTCTGTCATTTGTTTCAGGTGATTTCACCGTTCCACGTTACAATGTCGCTATTGTATGATACAGTCTTGTGTATTTTTCATAGCCATGTACAGTCACAATCTTTAGATAGTAAAGGAAATAGGGACAATCTGTACACATGTATGCATTCCATTGTGCATATGGTTTGTATAGTATCTCTATAATACTTTGTATTCATATATGGGCACACACAACTATGCATTTTTTTGTCTTACACTAAATACTCTTGCTGCTTATGTCATCTGCAGGAGGTGGCATTTTCTCACACTTCTACTGTATCCATATGCCTGAAACACTTGGACAGATGTCGCACATTGTCTTGATGAAATGGCCATACAATAAGCTTCTCCAATTCGGTTGTTTAGCTTTGTTTATCAAAAAAAATTATTTTAGCTTTGCCAATGTGGTTAGATGTTGCAATAAATTGCATGGTTGGATTTTGGCTCGACATATTATTTTCTGTTAATATGCATTTGATGCTAGGAAAGGATACTATGTGTTCTTCATATTTTTCTTACGCAACTCGACCTATATCTGTACAGCAGGCTCACGTAGTTGGCCAATTTCCATTTTGTCAGATGGCAAACAGATATAGCTGAGCTTTAGTGTTCACATATGAGGTCACATATGTTGTTTACCGCGCTGCAGTCCACAGCAGCGCCGCTGACAGCAACACGAACTGTTGTACGCGGCGCACGCCTATCCGTCTAAGCTACTAGAGATGGCAGTTCATTGATAGAGAGATATCTGCTTGGCCTTGGTGATACAATTATCTCTGGTTATTGTTTTTCTCTACATTTAGGTGTTGGACCTCATGTACCAATACACTAAGGATGAAATGGAGGCCAAGGAGAGTCATCTTTCTGTCAGGGTATCATTTTGCTTCTTATTTCTTTTATGTGTAACTTCCAAACGTGTTGCCTGCTCTTGATTGGTATAGTTTCGGTGGTTCATATGAAATGTGGGTTAAGAAAAACAAAAGGCACTGATCCTACACCCTCTACTTTTAACTTATGAAAATATTTCTTTTAAACGAAGCATTAGGACCCTTTAAGCAGCAGGATCAGTCTCTGATGCTCTATAGAGGTAGTTTCACTTGGTAAATTTGTTGTTCCGCTCCAGCTTAAACCGTGGATAATATAGTATGTGGGTTTTGTTGTCTTAAACCAGGGGCACGGCGTGTCAGCTAAAATAAATCAGACCCACCACTCCTACTTACGAAATGTATTATACGACTAAAACTATAAAACAAGCTATATTCACAGAAATTCTCGCTAAGGGCGCGGCGTGCTGCCGCGCTAAATTCCACTAGTAGAATCATAGAAGCGCACGGAAACCTGAATCCAGGTTCCAGGGTACTTGATTCTCGTGGTGGCCTTTGAGAAAGCGCTGCTCTTCCATTCAGCACAACCATCGTCAATGGATGATCAAAGCTGTTTCGTTCTTGCTACTTCTCAACTAAACTAGCCGACCAGTTTGGGCAGCCATGATGCTGAACGTGACCCAAACATAAGTAATTATATTTATTTTATTTTTCGATTTTGCTTATTATCAATCGAGTGTCATGAATTAAATTAGAACTCAGTTGGGTTCTCGCCTGTTGGATTTGTCTCCGGATTCATGCTAGTTTGAAAGTCACACATGGGTTAATTCTCCGTTGATAGAGATCTAGTCTCCCCATTTCTTTTTAGGTATCTTTTTTACTAAATGGCCCTTAATCAGACATTAGGCTAATTGTGGTCCTTTAGAAAACTTTCACTCAAGTATGGCCCTTTTACGAAACGTCACATGGAATGGCTTGTTTCCGGCCCAAAAACATCACCCGACCTGGCGTTTCTTGAGTTGGGCCGTCACCTGCGAAGGCGTTTCCCGGAGTCCACTAACGGTTTCATCTGACGGAACAGTTAACGGCGACGCTTTCTTATAGACCACAACCTTCAGCGGAACCAGCTACGCTAGGGAATACAGACGATTTGTATAGGCCACGACCTTTAATAACATAAGAAAACGTCGCTGTTAAGTGGGCTGTCAGACGGAACCGTTAGTGGACACCGAGAAACGCCTTCGCAGGTGACGGCCCAACTCGAGAAACGCCAGGTCGGGTAACGTTTTTGGGCCGGAAACAAGCCATTCCATGTGACGTTTCATAAAAAGGTCGACTGAAAGTTTTCTGAAGGGCCACAATCAACCTAATATCTGATTAAGGGCCATTTAGTAAAAAAGATACTCTTTTTAGATGATGGAAGAAAAATCTCTCGGCTCTGGACCGAGGTACACGCAACCGTAAGGAAAGTCGGACATGGTTAATCATCATCGGGGGTGATTGACTGATCATGGCAATGTTCGATCCCGCGCCCGCTTGGCACGCGCATACCAGAGACAAACCCACCCCGCGCATCATTGCCTCTAATGGGTTAAATATGAGAGATGAACTGTTTTTAGTGAACAGTACACCTTTTTTTTTGAATTTTTCCATATATATTAAACCAACAAAGAGTACACGATTAAATCGATTACAAAAACAATACTAGAAGAGACGAGCAAATCTATGAGATCTTCAAGCTCTTTCTTCTTCCATGACACAATCTTGTACTTTTCTGAAGGCAGCCGTAGAACAACGCGGAAAACACCAAACCACATACCTGTGAATACCAACGAAGGTTCTCCCCTTTTAATTTTGAGCCGCAATGCCAAGTCTTTGTGCACGCATGCAATCACTAAATTAATCAAGCAACATCGGCAAGAGCACCACCACTGATATTCCAGGGACAAATAACCGAGCCACTTTGTCGAGGTCGTTGGGAGCCGAGAGAACGAATCACCATTGCTGAAGACGTAGTAGCCGGGATAGATAATGCGAGGACAAACCTCTTCGCGGCAATCATGAGAAACAATCCAAGATTGATCTGGCGAAGCAAGATCTGAAGAACCATACCTAGACAAACTTAATCTTCCAAAGCCACCATTGACGTCGGAAAGGAGATCTCGCCGACGCACGAAACGCGGAAGATCACTTATTGCAGACGATGCCATCTCCATTGACGAAGAAGACAACAACCAAAACCAAACCCTAACATTAAGGACCTTTGTATAACGCCCTGCGCAGGTCCGAGGTCCCCACCCCTCCTAGTGCCAGAGCGGCACCTAGAGGTGGTGAGGACCCGTCAAATCTTAGACGAAGGCGACGATGAAGATGCAGATGGCGACGGCGGCGACGGCTAGGGTTGAAACCCTAGGCCGCCGCCTCTCTTTCTTTCTTTTCCAACGAGCGAGATAGTCCAATTTTTGTGAATAGTACACCCTTTGTCCCATATTATAAGAGAAAACTCTAATCTACAACCGGCTGATCGATCAGTCGGGTTTTGCTCCACGCACACGATCCCCTATGACTAACCTCTCCACATCGCCTCACTCACCTCCACTCATCCAGACGCACACGCGCCTCTCCTCCTTGCGACTCGCGCATGCGCGCTCCCGCTTGCTTCCTGCCGCTCGACGCCGCCAGGCGCCTCCTGTGAAGACCTCCCGCGGGCCCACGCCCTCCTCTCTCCTCGACCTCCTGCGACCAGCGCCGCGTCCGGCCGCCTGCTTCCTGCCGCTCCGACGTCGTTAGCCGCCTCATGTGCAGACCTGCCACGCACTCACGGCCCTCCTCCCTCCCCGACCTCCAAGTCTCCAACAACCAGCCGCGCGTCCGGCCGCCGCTACAGCCCACCTCTTCCCCTAGCACGCCTGCACCGCCAGGAGCTCACGATCTCAGTCTCCGTGCAGAGCTACAATTGACCACGAGCAGAGCTACATGTGGTGGTCGCGGTTGCTACAAAGCAAGTGTGACAGAGCTACATGTGGTAGTCGTCGATGCTAAAAAGTAAGTGCGACGGAGCTACATGTGTTCGCTTTGTAGCAATGCCGGTGGCCTCGTGCAGCAGCGCCGGTGACGGCTTGTAGCAACTCCGGTGGCCGCTTGTAGCAGCGACGGTGGCCGCTTGTAGCAACACCGGTGGCCACTTTGTAGCAATGCCGGCGACATTTTGTAGCAGCACCGGTGGTGGCTTGTAGCAACTCCGGTGGCAGCTTGTCGCAGCGCTGATCAGCGCCAGCGCCGGTCGCCTCTTGTAACAACAACGGTGGCCTTTTGTAGCAGCGTCGGTGTCGGCTTGTAGCAACTTCGGTGGCCGTTTGTAGCAATGGGCGACGCATGACGATAAGGGCTACAATGGTGGTCACGGCGCGTTGCGGCGACTAGACTAATGGTGCCACGACGGCCACGATGACAGTGACAATTGGTGCTACGGCGGTCACGGGGTGCTGCGACGGTGGTGCCGAGCAGCGCTGGACGCCGATGAGCGCGACTTTGTGGGAGCCCGGAGTTTCCTGCGAGCGGGGACCGGGGGAGCGACGATGTGCTGCATGGGGATGAGGGCGAGTCGTCCACAACGCAGTGCGAGGCGATAGGGATGAGGGGACGCGAAGACACTTTTGATCCAATCGACCATGGGCAAAGGAATCGTGCGGCAGTCAAGCCGGCTGTAGCTACAGCCGGCTGACGCCTAGTGTTTGCCTATTATAAGATGATTTTCAAGCTACGTAGGGAGTAGTAGATAACCTAACTTGGGTCAAATTCAGCCCATTATCACTATGGATGCTAAATTTGTTATTTTAGTTTCGACAATTGTGTTTTGAATCTAGAACTGAAGTATGGTAGAGTCTTGCATGCATGGTTTTTACTATAGTTTCAACACTCAAATTTTCTTAGAATTTTTTGAGGTATCTAAACAAATTTGGGGTAATGTTGTTTCTATATTTGTGTTCTAAATGAATAACACAAGAAATGACATTTAATATGCCATTTAGTGCACGCGAAAAATATGGCCTATAAATGTAGTCAAAGCCGTATGTTTCTCAATTTAACTAAGTATAGTATATAAATATGAATATCTAAAATATAAAATCAATATTACTAGACCCATCGTAAGACATATTACTATTGCATATTTATTTATATTTTATGCTATAATTGTTTATTTTCTATTTCTATACATTTGCTTAACATTAGTAAGTTTTGGCTTTTGAAAAAACTTAGCGATTAATTCTTAGTTGATTGAGAATTAACTTAAGGGCCCTTAAATTCATGGTGATGCTGCTTAACTTCACTTACAACATATGTGAAACTCCCAAGGTTGGCATGTATCAAGCAAGTTACTCATTATCATCCTCTATTTACTCATTACATATGCCGCTGAGAACTTGCTTGATCGGTGTAACACATGTCATGAGTAACTAGTGGCAACCATGTGCAACACACATTTAGCACGAATTAGACAGTATGATACTTTTTTTTTAAGAGTACGCAATTGCGTACCTTTGATTTATAGAAGGAGATAGAATTTTTTACAAGAGATTGCTCCTGCCTAAGCAAAGATAGGGCAACCTGAAACACCACACCACATACAAAAGCCTACTCTCGCGCTACGGTGTTAACTCCAGCGACTCCAGCTCCACCTCTGTTTCTTCTGGCGAGGCTCCACAGCTTGAAGTCTTCCAGTACTCTTGCAGCCAGCACATCTTCATTGCATTGCTGACTCACATTGCCAAACACTCGAGCATTCCTCTGCCTCCAGATCCCGTAGCAGCCAGCCGCGACTAGAGTATCAAAACTTCGCCGGTTCCTTTTGTGCACCCGTTGCCGCGCTGTTAACCACCAAGCCTCCAGTGCATCATCCTCCCTTGGCAACTCGACCTCAAAGTTCATCGCCCGGAAACACGAGAACCAGACTTGGCGTGAGAACACGCATTGCATAAGCAGATGCTCCGTCGACTCCTCCACTTGATCACAAAGCTGACAGTTATCGATCTCCTCCTGCAGCCCATGTCGGACACGTCTGTCCGAAGTCCAGATCCTATGTTTGAGCGCAAGCCACATGAAGATTTGGCATGTCGACGTGGCCCAAGACCTCCAAACACAGGCGTCGTACGCCACTCTGATTGCTCCTTGTGTCAGCATCCTGTAGGTCGATCTGGCAGTGTAGGTGCCCGTGGAGGACCAAGGCCAGGAGAAGGAGTCCGCGATGTTCTCGTTCCTGTTGACCTCAGTGATCGCCCTCCACAACAGCGCACACTGCAGCGCACCGGCCTGCGACAGCTCTCCGCACATATCCAGCAGCCACCCATTACCTCGCAAGGCCTCGGCTACCGTCCTGCTGTTACGTTTCCGAGTACACACCAAACTCATCACCTCCGGGGCAATGTCACACACCGCTCTACCCTGGATCCAACGGTCTGTCCAGAAGAGTACGTTCTCACCGTTGCCGGCCTGAATCGAGATCAAACTGTCGAACACCTGCTGCGCATTGGGGTCATGTATCATCGGAAGCCCATACCAAGGCCTGGAAGGATCGGTACGGCGCAGCCATTCCCAACGCACACGCAACGCCAGGCCCTGCAACCTCAAATCCTTGATGCCAAGTCCTCCGAAGCACCTAGGCTTGCACACCGACGGCCACACAACTAGACATTGGCCGCTGCTGGCCTCATCTTTTCCTGCCCAGAAAAAGGCGCGCATCCAGCTATATATCTCCTCAAGCATCCAAATCGGCGCGTCCGCAACCAACAGTTAGTGTATTGGGCGAGCCGCAACCACGAACTTGATCAACACTAGGCGCCCAGCCCTGTCAATGAGACCTCTCTGCCATGCCGGCATGAAATTGATGATTCTATCCAATGCCGGCTGCCATTCGTTCTTCGTGAGGGGTCGAAGTGCTAACTGCAAACCAAGGTACTTGATGGGGAAATGGCAAACCGTGCATTGAAGTGTATCTTTCACCAAGAACTCATCTATCTCCGTACCCCTGATCACCGTGGCTGACGATTTCTGGTAGTTGATTCGCAGCCCTGAAGCATCCCCAAAAGCAGAGAGGAGATGCCTAACTGCCAATAGATCTGCTACAAGGGGTCTGACGAAGAGCACCACATCATCAGCGCGTTGCAAGGGGGTGACACCATGGATCACGGAGAACAGGTTCTGCTGGATTGCGCTCGAAATTAGGGCAGTCAGCGGCTCCATAGCGATGTTGAAGATCATTGGCGAGATGGGGTCGCCCTGTCTCAATCCCCTAGCATGCGAGATCATCCGAGTCAGGATACCATTCACCAAGATCCGAGTGGTAGCAGTGTTGAGGAGAAACGCCAACCAAACACACCAGATGCGACTAAAACCAAATTTGCGCAGAACCTCGAAGAGAAACGGCCAGGAAAGAGTATCGAACACGCGGGAAATGTCGAATTTGATCAACACACCTTTCTGCCGCTTGGAGTTGATCTGGCGCGCCACCTGTCTGACGAGCACGAAATTGTCGTGCAGGCTTCGTCCCTTGATTAACGCTGACTGGTTGGGGCTGACAATCTGTCCGAGGCGAGATCTAAGGCGATTTGCCAGCAGCTTTGAGAAGAGCTCGGAGAAACTATGTACTGGGCTGATTGGGCGATAATCTCCCACCTCGGTTGCTTCAGATTTCTTGGGGATCAGAGTGACTAGCGCACTGTTTAGTCTGTTGAACCCTCGGCCATCACCGACAAATAGCTTCAGAAACGCAGCCATGATGTCTGTCTTGATGATAGGCCAAGCATGGACATAGAAGGCGCCAGAGAACCCATCCGGCCCAGGTGCCCGATCCCTGGGCATGTCTTTGATCGTTGCCCAAACCTCCTGCTCCGAGAAGATGGCATCCAGCTCCTGGAGATCATGGTTTTGAAAAGGCCGATAGCGTCCAAGTCCAACGTGCTCTCCCGTTGCTGGGCCGTGCCAATTAAGCCCGTGAAAGCATTGTGAAACATCTCTTCTTTCCTGCCCTGCTCCGTGATTACCTCCGTGCCATGTCTGATGGAGGGGATGAAGTTCTTGATGCGTCTGCCGTTTGCAATTGAGTGGAACAGCTTCGTGTTGGCATCCCCGTCCTTGAGCCATCTCATACGTGAGCGCTGACGAGCGATGGTCCGCTCAAGCGAGGCCAGAGCAAGGACCGATTGCTTCAGCGTGCGCAGCAGCCATCTCTCCGCAGGCGACAGTGGGCGATGATCTTGCGCCGCCTCCAAGCGATGGATCATCAGATTCGCAATGGCCAGCTTTAGCTTGATGTTCCCCACCGTCCGCTGGCTCCAGGTTTGCAGATGCCTCGCCGTGTTGCGGAACAGCTTGTCTAGCCTCTGGAAGGGATCCGTGACCTCCGCATTGCACACCCATCCCTCCTTAACCGCCTCGGTAAAACCCTCCAATTTCGGCCAAAAACTTTCGAATTTGAACCTGCGCTTGGGCTTGGCACAGGCGTTGAGACCCAAGTGGAGCGGTGTGTTGTCCGATATGTTAGAGGAAAGCGCCTGAAGAACGCAGTCAGGGTGCTCCAGGTCCCAGTCCACGGACACCAGCGCGCGATCAATGCGAGTCATGGTAGGGGTGTCCCACAGTCTGATACTTGAGTGAGAATTAAACTAACAAAAGCATCGAGTAAATGTATACAACATATATCGTGGGATGGAGGGATTAGAGTAAAAGACATTTGCAGCACGATAAAAACACGAACCAGCTCGAAACTTTGAACTTTTTTGTCATTCTTTAAACACATAGGAAGCTAGTTTCAGAATAATAAGTTCACATGAGAGGACGACAAACATAAAAATACAAATTAAGCTCATACTAGACGAATAAAAAGACATATAAATTTATACATCTATTTCAGGATGGAGAAAGTAGAAACAAAAACACTCGCAGCATGATAAACACCAAAAGGGCTCGAAACTTGACTCTTAATGTCACTCTTTGGACACATAGGAAGCTAGTTTCAGAATAACAAGTTCACAATAGAGGACGATACTTATACCGAATAAAAAGGCACATAAATCAACCTGCCTTAGAAATTGTCGCTGAGATCTTGCTTGATCTGTGTAAGCTGGCCGTCTAGCCGCTGCCGCTTCCTGCTTTGCTCACGCGACGTCTCCACCATCTCCTCCATCTTGGGAGTGAGGTACGCCCGAGGAGCCTTGCTCGTGGACGAGGACGCAGAGGCGCGCTGCTGCGCGTGCGAGCTCATGCCGGCCAGCAGGCGAGCGCGCCCTGTCTGCTGGTACTCCCGCCGGTCGCCCACGCGTGCGCTAAGGTCATGCAGCTCCTCCTTGAGCGCCTCGCACGCCGGGTCCCTTGTCGCCGCCGACCTCTCCACGGCCTTGAGCCGAGACTCGAGTATCCGCTTGGCGCCGGCGTGCTGGCCGCCGTCAGCTGCCACTCGTGCCGCTGCGATGTCCTGGGTCGCCGCGATGCGGACGAGCTCCCGCTCCACCTCCATGGACGGGGGAGCCATGCCATCGGTAAGCTCCAGCGGCCTCTTGATGACCGCGGCCGGGGCGGCGGCCTGGGCAGCCTGCCCCGTCGAGGCGACGCGGTAGGCGCAGGTCACCTTGACCAGACGGGTGACCGACTCCTCGAGCCGGGCTCTTGGCACGTAGACGAGCACCAGGAAGCGCCTCTCCTCGTCGTCGCACAGCTCGCCGACGTCTATGGAGGCGGCGCGGCCATCGGCGTCCACGTGGCTGGCGTAGGAGCCGGACTTGACCTCCTGGACGCGCACGCCGCGGTGCAGGCACGTGACGGCGATGCGCGCCTGCTGCACGGCGACCGAGAGGAGCCCGCCGATGCACTGCGCGAAGGAGTCTTGGATCGCCGCCTGGTTCTCGATGAAGGAATACGTGCCACCTGTAGCCTCTGCGATGGCGTGCATCGCCGCCGCGTCGTTGTCGGCGCCAAAGCCGAACGTGTGGATCGGAGAGGGCCGGGTAGCGACCTGCCTGAACGATGGTGGCACGAGATCTTGACCGGGGCCCTTCGGCTTGAACGTGTCCGCCCCGTCCGAGAGAAGGATCATGCTCGCGACGGCGTTCTTGTACCGGCGATCGGCGAGCACCTTGGCGCCCACACGGAGGCCTTCTCCGATGTTGGTGCCCGTCCATCTGACGACGATGTACCCCACGGCCGTCTTCGCCGAGGCCTTTCCCGCGTCCGTCATGCGCGCCAGCGGGGTCAGGCGGGTGGCCTCCCCGGAGAAGGACACCATGGAGAGGCGGTCGTCGGGGCCGAGCTGGTCGATGACGAAGCACATGGCTTGCTTCAGAAGCTGGACCTTAGGGCCCTCCATGCTGCTGCTGACGTCGAGCACGGTGACGAGATCGAGCGGCGCGCGCGCCACGTCGGCAGGCGCCTTGGCGTGCACGAGCACCGCGAACTTGTCCCGGGACGCGCCCCTCCCGAGGGCCGGGAACTCGCACTCCGTCCTCAGGAGCAAGCCGCCGTTGGTTGCCGGCGGGGCAGGTTGATACCCCAACGGCTCGTCGTCCGGCAACGGCTCATCGTCTTGGTAGTTCACGCCAGCAGGGGCCGGCGGCGGAGCGTAGAGCTGCCTATTTGCCAGCGAGATCGATTGCATGTAGCGATAGTGAGCTAGGGTTTGATGATTCATTTTCGGCACCAAGAGGGAGATGAATCAATCGGCTGATGTATTTTACCGGCCAACAGGCCGAGGTATATGTAGAACCTGATCAAGGAGAATCCTGTTACTGCGTGATAGTAGGCACAGTCCCCTCCGTGCATGCAGGACCTACCCAAAATATCTTACCAGAATATATGTTTCTGCCGTACACGAGAAGGAAACCGAATCCTGTAATTGCCTAATCAGGAGTGCCACGATCCGAAAATGCTCGTTGGAGAACCGGCGACACACCCACTTCATATCTTACTTCATAACTAACCAACATACTTGATGAGAGTTTTTTTTTTTTGCGAAACACAGTACAACGCAGACGCTCATATACACGCGCGCACACACCCCTATGAACACACGCACGCACACCCTACCCCTATGAGCACCTCCGAGAAACCGAGTCGGCGGGTCGAGTCTTTAGATTGACGAAGTCACCATGGGCGCCTCTCTGTCGACGGGAACGTCGCCTCCTACTGAAGAATATTCCGCCTTAAATGAGAAACACCAGCGTCAAAACTGGGGTTTGAATTCTGGTGGGCTGGGGTACAACCACCCTCCTAACGATCTTGCCACAGACAACACATGCTATCTTGTATCCCACGCACGTGTACACGCCGTATAATACGCTCACAACCGTGCGGTGATATCAGCAACAATAAATGACATGCAGACTCCTTTTAATAGCCCATGTGAGCAATAAATAACGTGCAATCTCACATTAACTTAACCTAATCATGCTATTCTATCCAGCATATCCAATATCATTCTCAATATTTTGTATCGGTGATATTTTTTGAACCGAATATCCGATTTTAAATATTTTTATATTTTTTAGATCCTGGCGAGGAGATCTTTTAACCAAGTCAATATTGGATATATTTCATACATATTTTCCAAAAGGTCAAATTTTGACTCTAAAAATGGTATTGGAATCACAAATATTTGCATGCATAGTTTCATTATTTTTGCTTGTAACACCACAAATATATCATAAAAGTTTCGGACATGTAAAACATTTTCATGTCCACTTTATTTTGTGAATAAATTCCAAAATATATTTTCAATTGATTTTTTACCAACAAATAAAATAGATGTTTCATAAATTTGAAAGTTTAGTTCCTAATTAAATAAATATTATTTTTGTCGACATGTTGTCTAATACAATTTAAAAATTCAATTTTTGCCATCCATATTTCAATTACTTGAAAAAACATCCACTTAGATTACACACATATTTGAATTATGTTAGTTTTGTTTTAAATTAATTATTGTTCGAACACGGTTTCTTAAAAAGTTTCACAAGTTTCATTACGGAGTTCATATATTTCGAAATAAATTTTTAGAAGGGTTTATTCAGAACACAATGAAAATCCTTTACATGTGCAAAAAAACATGAAATTTTGGTGGTTTCATAGTCAATTTCTGAAAATTTTCAAAATATGTCCAATATTTATCTTGTTCTAAGATCTACTCACGAGGATCTCAAATATAAAAAATATCAAAAATCTGACATTCGGTTCAAAAGATATATCTGATACAAATATTGGGAATGAGATTGAAAATGAAAGGTGGATGGATAAAAAATGCACTTCACATTTCATATGTGCTCGTCACTCACTTACATGTGGGGGTACGGACTGCTTTTTTACCTACACGGGTCACCACACTTAAGTTGACTAATCAATGTCACCATAATTAAACTAATATCACCACAGTTAAGTTGACTTATTAAACCCACCAGACTTCCAATTCACATTCGTATTAAACTCACCCATTAAATGCACACATGCTAGATGTTGTTTCATGTTGTCTACATGACGTACCTACTCCATATTTGTACGATCGACCGGCCGGAAACGCTATTTTAATTCCTAATCACGAAGTACTCTCGGCCACTGGATTTGCTCCGCGCGCGTTGCCTGTAGCCAAAAATCCGGGTCATGCCACGATCCCTTTATAGTTTATAAACTGTTGGGATCTAAACTACAATATATTTGTTGAAAACTTAAAAAAAATATGATATTATGACATTTGAAAACTAAAAAACTACAGATTGCTTTCCGTTTCTCGAAAAAAAAATACAGATTTCTTTCCTTCATCAGCCAGTCTTTGTCATTTACCTCCAATTCTCCAGTGATTCAGAAACGTGCTTCTAATAATGAGATATAGCAAGTAACACCAATGTCAGAAATACTTGCAATTGCTTACAATTTCAGTTAGGTGAATTTGGCGAAGTGCTAACTGAAGATACTGTCCAATCGTTGGAACTGTTGACTGCTCCTGGCTTTGCAATTGTCCGGTGTTTTGTGTTATCTCTTGAGGCAATATCTAGTGGTAAAGTTAGACACACCATTCAGTTTCATGCTCAAGTCAGTGACCAAGCAATGATCATCCGGATTGATTTGAGTAGTAAGTAGTAGTAACTGTATCAGCAATGCTCATCTGGCTGGGTGCACTCTGGTGGCAGTACACGAGCAGTTCAAGTCAAAGTGCCGTACAACTATGCAGTCTGATAAACAGGTCCTAGCTCATTCTTGGATGAACAAGGGTAACATGTTCAAATTGTACGCGTGTCCTTGAGTTGGGAGGATATGATGTCGTGTTAGGCATGGATTTTTTGGAAGCACACGGTCCTATATGATCTGTGATTGGTTGGGCCAGTCTCTCACGTTCCACACAATGTTACACAAAATGACCATGAAATGTAATGGTACTGAGTAAAGGCATAAAAGTTTAGTGCGTTTGGGCAAAGGAAACGAAGTAACGGTGTCCACTAGCAAATATTTCCTTAAAGTATTCAGTCTTCCGCACCCATACTGACGCCCATGGTGCCGAACAGTTGCACAAGACCTAGGCAGACCTAATTGAATTGATGTGCGAATTTGACGGTTTGTTTGCTAATTCACAGACTCCGCCCCCTCACCTCTATGATCATGCAATTAATCTCCAAACAAACCATTCGCCTATCAGTCGTCGTCCCTGATGGCGAAGGAGTGCACTAAGCTGCTTTGATGATAAAGGAGGGTACTAAATTGAACTATCATTAATAACAGAAAATCCGACGAAAACCAGTACAACACGACCGACTGAACTGGCACACAAAAACGATGCGACTCACATCGCCCGTGAAGAGACCACAACGGAAGCACATAAGCGTCATCATCGTCGCTGCTCCTCGAGCAAGCGGACCCGACTTTGTCATCGACTTCCATGGGAAGGGCACTTGTCCAATCTCGTAATTGAAATGTAACATGCATGTGCTAAGAACAATGTGGATGCTTGTTCAATCCCATAATTGAAATGTAAAGTTACACATGATAGGAATGTGGCAAGTTCTTTAAACTTTTGTGAGTTTGATATTGGTCTTTCCTAGATTCCTCCAAAGGCCCATAAAAAGTTCAAACAACTCATCGACATTGTCATCTTTGCTATGCTTGATTTCAATGACCTCCAAATTATCACACTTGAAAGTCATAAGATTCTGGCATTCGAGAGCTACATTTCGCCACTTTGCTCTTGCAGTCCTCTTCCTTGAGCGATCTGAAAACTTTAGGCCGTATAAAGCAATTCAAGTAGATGTTTCATCAGGGAGAATCAAGTGATAAAATATTGTAATGCGTAACATAGAAGGAGTACCTCACAATTCTGCAAAGTAAGTTTTTCCAAGCCAGGTGTGCTTTGTAGAAAGCGACCGAGTGCTTGAACGTTTGCATTCGTTTTGAGATTGCATCTGTCAATTGACAATGTTCTCACATTATTGAACTTTGGGAGCTTATCTGAAATACTTTGTATTTCGTCCTGAAACTCAAAAAGGTATTATATTATTAATAATCACACAAAACCTCCAATGCTGCAATATTTTATCAAACGACGGAGTTTAAATATATGAATTCTTTAAATGTTTTATCTGTATTGTAATTCTTTGATAGATGTTTAATATTTATTGTATATGATTTAATAAAGGGCAACTACCACACAAGAGAAATTATAACCCTCAACATAATAAGAACGCAAGATTAAATAAGCGGTTTTGCTAATTCTCAGCTAGCTGAGAATTAGCTTAGGGCTCAGTCAACTTTTTAACCGTTCAATCCAGCATTGAGATTCATATCGTTTTATTCGTCCCGTCGCCGTACGCGACATGTACGCCTGTGCAGGCTAGCACCGTCCGCGAGAGGGAATTGATCGATCAAGAGTTCGGATGATGGATTTTTTTTTCTCTTCTTTGTCTAGTTGGACCCTATCCACGCATGCAGATTTTTTTCTGTTTTTTTTTGTTTTTCTTGTGAAGGGAGAGCAGTGTACTGTTTGTATTTCCTTGTACTAATCTTCTTTTCTTTTAATTATATTTCCCCATTTAACTTACTAAATCTGATGTGGGATTTTGGTAGGCTTTTCCTTGTGCTATTTTTCTTGATAATTTTTTAGCAATGCAGTAATAGAAATTTGCTACGTGCTCGATTTTCGGTTGCAAGTTGGGTTGTAACTGTTAATTTTTTTCCAACTGCAACTTGGGTTGTAACTGAGTTTTTTTTAGTTGCTAGTCAGGTTGTAACTAAGATTTTCCAGTAGCATGTCCGGTTGCGATTTATTACAAGTTGATGCAGCAACCGTTGGATCCTGGAACGCCAAGATTTGTGTTTTGTTTGTATATTCCGAGCGTTAGTCCGAGGGAGGCGGATGATTGTGTGTACATACATTTTGTCGTTGCATTTTCTGAGCCCATGGTCGTCTTGGTCTATTATGTTGTCCCATACTTTTGTTGAGCGGCCCATATGGGACTTCCTCGTGTTGGCTGGGAATTTTCTTTTGTGCGGTATTTTCTTATCTTTTCTCTTGATAACTTTTAGTGTGTACTTCCAGAAATTTACCATGTTTTCATTTTGTCGGTTACAAGTTGGATTGCCACTAAGATTTTTTCAGTTGTAAGTTAGCTTGCAAGTGATATTAATTTTTAACTGGCAAGTGTGATCAAAAGTGAGATTTTTTAGGTGCAAATCGGGTTGAACTGAATTTTTTCAGTTGCAAGTCAGTTTGCAACTGAGAATTGTCTAGTTGCAAGTCAGATTGAAACTAAGACTTTTTTCAGTTTCAAGCCGGATTGCAACTGAGTTTCTTTTCAAGTTGCAAGTTATGTTACAATAAGAATTTTTTTTGGTTGCAAGTTACGTTGCCGAGTTGAGAGTCGGGTCACAATTGAGTTATTTTCCAGTTGCAAGTCGTGTCAACTGAGTTTCTTTTCTAGTTCCAAATCAGGTTGCAACTGGAAAAAAAACTCAATTGCAAATAAGGTTGTCCAGTTGCAAGTCGTGTTGCAACTGAGATGATAAAAAATGAAACCATTATTATTCGTCGATTTTGCTATTTTTTTTGTTTATTTTATTATATTTTTAGCTTTAATTATTTTTCCTTTTTAGTATATGCCAAACTATCTACTTTCATGGTTTCAAATAGCCACGGGAGGATCAAGTTATCTACTGGAACATGTGTTTGTAGTCTCCTATATGTTAACAATACTAGAGTTAGCGTGATGGAAGAATTGAATTCCACTTGAGATTTTGTCTAATTTCGAAACCAGCTGAAATTGCACTTCCAAATGAGATTTGCCGATTCTGGAAGCCAGTTTCAATTGAGATATATTCTTTTTTTTTATGTTTATGTTTATGTTTATGTTTATTTTATTGTTGTTTTGATTATTATTTTGCTGTTTTTTGGTGTAAGACAGTTGCAACTGCACTTGCAATTGGGATTTTTTTGAGCGAGTTGGAAGTGAGATTTTTTTTAATGACGAGTCTGGAAGCCAGCTGCAACTGAGTTTTTTTTTGTATTGTGTTTCTATGTTTAGTTTATTATATTATTGTTTTTATTTATTTGTTTTCTTTTTTAGCCAGTTGTAATTACCCAAAAAAACCTAGGATTTTTTGAGCTAGTTGCAACTGCACTTGCAACTGTGATTTTCTCGAGTCTGTAAGCCAGTTGCAACTGCAATTGCAACTGATATTTTCTCGAGTCTGTAAGCTAGTTGCAACTTCACTTGCAAATGAAATTTTCTCAGGTGTGTACGCCAGTTGCAACTGCACTTGCTACTGAGATTTTTCTCGAGTATGTAAGATAATTGCAACTTCACTTGCAACTGAAATTTTCTCGAGTGTGTAAGCCAGTTACAACTACACTTACAACTGAGATTTTTTCGAATCTGGAAGCCAGTTGCAACTGCACTTGCAACAGAGATTTTTTGAGACAGTTGTAACTCTACTTGCAACTAAATTTTGCCGAGTCTGGAAGCCAGTTTCAACTGAGATCTATTCTTTTTTACGTCATCTTTTAATATTATTGTTTTAATTATTTTTATTTTACTTTTTTGTCTGGAAGTCAGTTGCAACTGCACTTGCAATTGAGATTTTTCGAGCCAATTGCAACTGCACTTGCAACTAAGATTTCCCAAATCTAGAAAAAGTTTCAAGTAAGATATATCTTTTTTTTATGTTTAGTTTTTTAAATTATTGTTTAATTAATTTGTATTTGCTTTTTGTTTTGTCTGGAAGCCAGTTGCAACTGCAATTGCAACTGAGATTTTCTCGAGTTTGTTAGCCAGTTGCAACTAAGATTTTTTTGAGCTAGTTGCAACTGATATTTTCTCGATTCTGTAAGCCGCTTGCAAGTGGAGTTGTTAGTGAAATATTTTTTCCAGCTACCAGTATGGTTGCAACTGAAATATTTATTTTCCAGTTGCAAATAGAGTTATAACTGACATATATTTTTCACTTGCAAGTGCGGTTGCAACTGGGATATATTTTTCACTTGAAGTGTGGTTGCAACTGAGATTTTTTTTTTTTGCTAGTTGCAAGTGGAGTTGTAACTGAGATATTTTTTCAGTTGCAAGTGTGGTTGTAAGTGAGTTATTTTTTCCCAATTACAAGTCGAGTTATAAGCAATTTTAACTGGGTTTTAGTTATACAAATTTTTCATTTTTTTATAGAAATTTCACTACTAATATTGCATGAAAACAATTTTTTCTAAAAATTTTGCGTCGTCGGTTTAGCCCAAACTGAAATAAACCTTTTGTTTTGTGCCAAACCGATATCAGCCTTTCGTCCTAGGCTAGGCCAAAAAGTTGTCTGCCTGTCATGACAAAAAAAAAAATCTAAAATGTCAACAATCAATTTAACTCGTGTACACCTGCAGTAATCGATTGATTTATGCGCGTATGAGTCCGTCGAAACGTAAACGTTACTACGTGAAAGTTGTGGGAAACGACAAGATTGATCTACTCACGAAAGGAAATTTTAAACAGTCAACTGAGTGCGATAAATTTGACAAAATTCATCTAAACATGGTGCAAACTTTAGTTCAAAATTAGGAAGTTAGAATCGACGAAACTCAAAACCGATTACGGGAATGGAACCTACTCGTCGACGCGCTTATATTTTGTGTATATTTTTATCTCCAATACTCGAGAAAAAACAGAAAATAGACACACGGTGGACACGTAGACACATATTTCTCTACCACTAGAGCTAAGCTAGCGTACGAGTAAAGCGGGCATAATGACCCGGCTGGCCGGTCGGCTGATTCGAATTAAACCAGTCAGAGCAGCTCGCGCGCATCCGGACGTGGGTGAGGGTGAGGTCAGCTGACTGAGAATTAGCTTAATTCTGATGTGCATGCCCTTGAGGATCCAGCGCATGAGTGAACAATTAACATGCGCATGATGAATCCATGTAGTTTCGGATTAAGCAACAAGGAACTAGTTGAGCCAATATATGATTAAACAAACATCAACTGATACCATCAAAACTTAAAAAAGAGACTTACCATCATCCCGGCACCAAACAATTCCAGATGCATTACGTTAAATATGTTGCATAACTTCTCCCAAATGGTAGCATTCATCTTGAATATTGTCATACAGACTGATGCCTTGACAAAAGAAGGTGTGTCCATTACGAATGTACCATTTGGACAACAGATAGTTGAGAAAGAAATACGCAAAGATATTAGCCTTGGAGCTGTGACCACCATTCCCCCCGACCGACAGTGGCCTACACAATCCTCAATTGTGAGGTGTCTTATCCTTCTGGACATAATCTCGCCAAACCGACAGGAGCATCCGACAAGACTCAACTCGTCAAGCACAGGGTACCCGGAGCGGAGCTGCTCTACAAAACTGCCACCCAATTGCACACGATGAAGGAGCAGTCTTGTGAGGCGAGATGAACTAGATTCCAAATCGGGGAGGAAGTAATTCCCCCAACTCCAGCTTATGTCCATGTGGATGTCGATCACTATGGGGCTGCACTGGACGCCCCTGCTGATCCATCTGAAGCATGGATAAATCACGCACACTAGTAGAAAAAGGGCCTGTGGTCCCGGTTCGGCTGGGCCATCAGTCCCGGTTGCCCAACCGGGACTGGCCAATCGGGACTAATGCTAGTCCCGGTTGGGCCACGAACCGGGACCAATGGGTCCCCACGTGGCCAGTTCTGGCTGGGCGTGGTCGGAGACTCATTGGTCCCGGTTCTTGTTAATAACCGGGACCAATGAGTGTTTTTTTTTTGAATTTTTTTGAAAAAAAAAAATTGGAATTTTTTTTCGATATTTTGAATCTTTGAATTATTTGTCAGTTTAATCTCGAATCATCCCTAATCTCACACTGCTCCACCCATCCTCACACTTGTAGGCTCACACTGCTCCACCCATCCTCACACTTGTAGGCAAACTTCCCGATCGGTCACCCATCCTCAAACTGCTCCACCCATAGCACGCTTAACTTTTGAGTTCCTTCCCAACTAGCTTCCAACATGACATTGAGTACATCTTGATAATACTATGCTATCAATCTTATTATCCCCTACACTTTGATGGCACATGATATTATTTTTTGAATTGCAAACCTATATCAACCTATATTAACATAAACAACAATGATTAAGTAATACTAATCTTTATGCAGAAATCAATTATTAATTCAAAAAAAATTAAAAAAATAAAATAATTTGAATTTCCGGCAAAAACGTAAATCTTCCTGCACGATGGCAAATGATATTATTTTTTGAATTCCAAACCTATATTAACATAAACAACAATGATTAATTAATACTAATCTTAATGTAGAAAATTTTTAATTTTTTGAATTTTTTAAATTTTTTTTGATTTTGTAGAAAAAAATCTTCTGCTTGAAATAACTTTTTTTTCTTTTGGAATTTGAAGAATTTGAGAATTGCTGACCGGGTAAACCCGGGTTAAATCGAACTCCAAATTTTCTCTAGTTTTTTTTGATATATTAAACGCATTTTTTCGACATCGTATGCAAAAGTTATGGCCGTTTTACTTTTTTTTTCTGGTTTTTGCAAAAAAGGTCAAAATTCATATTTCAAAATTTCTATACAAAGTAGACACTAAAACCTAACTAAATCTCAAAGGATTTTATTTTTTGAAGGTTTTAGCATTTTCTTTGTGTTTTTGCAAAACTAAAAAGGCGATCCACGGGGGGGGGGGGGGGGGTGGGATCTGTTTTCAAAAAAAAAATGCCTTTAGTCTCGGTTCGAGATTCAAACCGGGACTAAAGATAGACCCTTTAGTCCCGGTTTGAGACACCAACCGGGACTAAAGGGGCTCGCCCTTTTAGTCCCGGTTCCAGCCACGAACTGGGACTAATACCCCCATCCGAACCGGGACCAATGGCTCACGGGGCCCTGTCAGCTCGAACCGGGACCAATGCCTGGCATTGATCCCGGTTTTTGCTTGAACCGGGACTAATGGCAAACAGGACTCCGGACGAAAGGTCATTTTTCTACTAGTGGCACCGATCATCGAAGTCCAGAGCCGGGATGTTTATCCGGAGCCTATCCAAGGACGGGGCGACGTGAAGCTGCAATAGGTTGTTGGTGAAGTCCTCAAACGGCCGCCATTCCTTCTTGCATACCCTGGTTTTTCCATAGTTATGTTTGCGGCACTCTCGGTTTCGGCATGAAACTCGACGGTAGCGAGAGGATGCTTGATCGGACGACCTGCCGGGACTCGAGGAAGGAGAGGATGCTCTGGATGAGGCAGTCGGGAAGGTCGCTTAGCCGGTCATCGTCGCCGGCGCCGATCCGCTTGCTGGGTTGATCCATTGGTTGATCATCGCGAGGTTCTATGGCGGCACGAATCTACTTGCTCGGGGGCTCCATCGATCTAGTCGGATTTCTCGTGAGGCTGCGGGCCGGCGCCGACGTCTCCCGACGATGTAGACCATAGTTTTTTTTATATAATGTAGATCCTAGGTTTTTTTTTTTGCGAAACACATTATAACGCAGACGCTCACATACACGCGCATACACTCACCCCTATGAAGGCATACACGCACACCCTACCCATATGTTGTAGACCCTAGGTTGGACGGAGAGGTTTACAGTGTTTCTGAAACGAACGTGATAACATATTTACGCTTGCCCAATTGGTAGCGTAGTCGTCTCATAGCGATTTAGGCCACCTAAGCGTATGAAACATGATTAGCCACAGCCACCGTGCCACGTAATATTCTGAGCTATAGAGGCATGAAGTGCTAGTCAATTTCGGTACGTTTAACTTCAAGAACACATTTTCCCTTACCAATTTCCAACACCACGAACCCTAGCATTGCCCTTGCAGCTCAACCTCAGCGTTGGGTTTGTGACAGTAGCGGCGGCGCAACGTTAAAGGTAGTACTGGGTGCAGCTACACCTGCGTGATTTTGGCAATCTCTTCTGAAAATCCATAACGGGTAGCAGGTGCAGATTTGCAGACTATGTGCCATTTTCACGTGATACGTTCCCCATTATATAGCGATCGTATAGGTTCCTGACGGCAGCGGTGGCGCAACGTTAAACGTAGTGGGTGCAGCTACACCCGCGGGATTTTAGCAATTTCTTCTGATTTTGACTATGGATCCATCATAAATTCTGGACTAGCCAATGCGTGAGCGCCGACGTTGTGAGTTAGTGTGTACCAGTATACGTGTATTATACCGCAGCCTGAGGAGCGAATCACCAGCGAGATCATGGAGCTGTGTTCCGTGAAAGCCGAGCTCACGACATGAAGGATACACACCAGGTGAGTTGAAGCCGGCTCAATACGTACAGTCGAAAATAATGCTTACTCGAGCGAAGGCGTTGTTGTGTATGTTGCTGAGTTAGTTCAGAGATCTTATTCCTAGGTTCACAGCTACAACAATATGGATGCTTTTCCAAATAAGGTAACGTGCATACACTTAGAACAATGTGTGGATGCTTTCAAACCTCGTATTTAAGATATATAAAGGTACGTATGACATGAAATTATAGGAATCGAAGTACATAGCATGTTGCCACTATGAATGTGGCAAGTTCTTTAAACCTTCGCTCCCCAGGGCGACCGAAGGGGCGACCGAACCCTAGCGCCGCCAGAGGAAAAGACCGGCGATCTCCTCTCCGCCGCTGCCGTCGGCGCCGGCCACGGTGGCGGCGGGCCCCGGCGTCAAGGGCGCTCGGGGGTGGATGCAGCGGCGACACGAGGTGGCGGCTGGGGCGGCATCTTCGGTGGAGTCGCGGGCGGCGTTCCAGGCGGAGTCCCTGGATGTGCGGCGGCGGCGGCAGCCTCCATGGCCGGCGACGGTGATGGATGATGCCGGCGGCTGCGGATCTCGGCCCCATCGAGATCCATCTTCGACCCGAAGGTGCGAGAAGGGGGCAGCGAGGGGCGGCGGCGCTCCGCTGTCGGCGCTCGGGCTCCATGTTGGGCCTAGCGCGATCCGGCCAGCGGCGGGATCGGGTGGTGCGGCTGCCGGTGAAAATCGCGCCGGGCTTCGGCTATGGCGGACGATGGCGGCGTCTCCGACGTCGTTTCCTTATCGAGGCATCGTCATTGCAGTCCGCGTCATCCATCTTGGACTGCTCCGGGGGAAACCCTAGATCTGGGTCTCCTGGATCGGACGATGACGGCCCTTTCAGGGTCGTTCTCCCTCTTGGGGGCATCGTTTTGGAGCAGCTGCTGGATGGGACGGGCAAGGAGAGGTGGCGTGTTGAGGCATATAACACGTCGTCGACGGCGAGTCTTGGCGGCGCGGCGCAGCGGAGTCTCGGCGCTGGACGTGTGATGATGATGACGCGCAGTTCGGATATGCTGGTTGGCGTCATGGCGACGTCGCCGGCTGGTCTTACAAGGCCATGGCGTTGATCTTTGCCTGAAGATGGGTTCGAGGAAGACGGCGGAAGCGACTGCTGTAGCGTGCGCATGCGGTGTGCGTGCAGGGTTTGCTGGACCGGTACTCCGGTTGTAGATGATGCGTGTAGGTGGGAGGTCAAGGCATGCGGCTCTGATCTTCGCCACCCCCATCATAGTTGTAGCGACTTTTTGTTGCCGAGCGGCTGATTTCGGTTTGATCAATGTTGTAACTTGTAAGTCTTGATGAATAATTGCGGATTGCTGTGTGCATCATTTTGATGCAGAGGCCGGGGACCCGCACCCTCTTATCTAAAAAAAAAGTTCTTTAAACCTTGGTGAGTTTGATATTGGTCTTCCCTAGGTTCCTCCAACGGTTCATAAAGAACTCAAGCAGCTCATCGACATTGCCATCTTTGCTATGCTTGATTTCAATCACCTCTAGATTCTCACACTTGAAAGACATAATATTCTGACTTCTGAGAGCTACATTTTGCCACTTCGCCTTTGCAGTCCTCCTCTCTGAGTGATCTGAAAACTTTAGGCAGTATAAAACACCATCATCAATTCAATAAGATGTGTCATAGGAGGGACGTCAAGTGATTGAATATTGCATTAAATACATAAAATAGTCGGAGTACCTCACAATTCTGCAAAGTAAGCTTTTCCAAGCCAGGCGTGCTTTGTACAAAGCGATCCAATGTTTGAATGTTTGCGTTTGTTTTGACATCACATCTATCAATTACCAAGGTTCTCACATTAAGAAATTTTGGGAGTTTATCTGACATATGTTGTAATTCGTCCTAAAACACACAAAAAAAAGATTATATTGTTAGTAATAACAAAAAAGTCGAAAGGAAACTAAAAAAAAAGTCAAAAGGACGATTTAAAATATATCCAATGTCGAAATATTTTCCGCATTTTGTCAATCGATGGTGTTAAAAATATGATCTCTAATTTCCATGTTTTATCTATATTGTAATTCTTTCACAAATGATTATTCTGTGCGGTTTATCATTTAATAAAGCACAACTACCATACGTGATAACTATGACGATTAGCATAAGATTGGATTGCATGATTAAATAAGCCGATGTACATGCCCTTATGCATCAGTGCATTTGTTAGGATCCCTCATAATTCAACATTATCATGTGCATGAGATGAATCCACGTAATCTCGGATTAAGCAACATAGAAATACTTGAGCAAAAACATGCTGATTAAATACACACATCAACTGAAAACAGTTGCACAACCATAACAATTGAAAGAGAGACTTACCATCATCATGGCACCAAACAATTCTAGATGCGTTACGTTAAATATATTGCATAGCTTCTCCCAAGAGTTGGCATTCATCTTGTCGAATGTAGTCACACCTACGGATGCCTTGACGAAGGAAGATGTGTCTGTTACATGTATACCATCTGGACAACAGATAGTTGAGAAAAAAATACGCAAAGATGTTAGCCTTGGAGCTGTAACCACCATTCCGCCCAACCAACTGTGGCCTATAAGATCATCAATTGTCAAGTTTCGTAAACTTGTGGACATAATCTCGCCAAACTGACATTCGCATCCCACGAGACTCAACTCGTCAAGCACAGGGTACCCGGAACGGAGGTGCTCTCCGAAGCTACGGCCCAAGACTACACCGCGAAGGAGTAGTCTTGTGAGGCGATGAATTAGATCCCAAATCGGGGAGGCACGTGTTCCCCCAGCTCCAGTTGAAGTCCATGCGGATGTCGATCACCTGGGGCTGCACTGGACCCCCTGCTGATCCATCTCAAGCATGTATAGCTCACGTACCGATCATCAAAGTCTAGAGCCGGGATGTGTATCCGGAGCTTATCCAGGGACGGGGCGACGTGGAGCCGCAGTAGATTGTTGGTGAATTCCTCAAACGGCCGCCACTCCTTCTTGCACGCCGCTTGATTATATACTTTCGTCTGCCGCACTCTGGGTTTTGGCAACAGACTCGACGGAAGAACGACGTCTGGTCGATGTCGAGGCACGGCACGGAACGCCAGAGATGCCTCCACCTCCGCGAGAGGAGGCTTGATCGGACCACCTGCCGAGACTCGAGGAAGGAGAGGATGCTGTGGAGGAGGCAGTCGGGCAGGTCGCTTAGCCGGTCATCGTCGGCGGCTCGGATCCTCTTGCTAGGTGGCTCCATAGGTTGATTTTCGAGGAGGTCTATGTCGGCATGAGTCAGCCTGCTGGGGGCTCCATTGATCGATCGATCGATCTCCGGGATCGTGACCGCCGCCGTTCCCGACGATGTACCCTAGAGGAGCGGAAGGAGAGACGGAAAGTCCGTTTACATGGAAGACCTGAATATATACGTAATGTTCTGAGATACAGGCGTGAAGTGCTAGTCAGTTCCTGGCACGTTACCCCTGAAAACAGTTTTTTCTCCCATGCCACTTTGCAGCGCCATGAACCCTAGCCCTTGCAGCTCGGCGCCCGTCATCATGAGTTTGTGACGGCAGCGGCGGTGCCGCGGTGCAACGTTGAAGGTAGTGGGTGAAGACATGATTTTCGCAATATTTTCAGGACTCACTTTATCTCATCCGTTTTCAAGACTGGATTATTAAGTGCAAATATGCACACTCTGCACTAACATGGTATAAATTCTGGACTCGCCAATGCGTGAAAAGACCGGCATGTCGTGAGACGTGAGGGGCAATGCCAGCTTCTTAAATATAAAATAGGTGTGTTCCACAGAAAATAATATTCACCATATAGTCTATATATTGTTCAACGGAACACACCTAAGATCTTTGAAGTTTTGGCACGAGTAGCTAGCTACATATACTAAACAGAAGCAAAGCAACTATATAAATACTAATAATAGTTTACATCCTTGGCAAATTAAAGTGTCATTTTCTGGCATCCGTCCTGAACCTAGAAATCATGTACTAGAAGGCAGCAGACATGTTGTGGTCGAACAATCTGTCGATACTGACTGACTACAGCCGCTCGCCACGGATCCTCCTAGCCAGGTGAACATCCTTCGACATTATGGTCACGCGTTTTGCATGGACGGCACACAGATTGGTGTCCTCAAACAGCCCGACGAGATATGCTTCTGCTGCCTCCTGCAAAGCAAGCACGGCATGGCTCTGGAAACGCAAATCAATCTGTAGATGTATAACAAAATTAATATACACTCTTTATTTTTAAAAAAAAGATGTAGAACAAAAGCCAAAGAAAATTGGTGTAAGCACAGACACTCTATTTATACTTTCCAATTAAAACGCATTAGAGATTGCTTTTATACAATCTAAACTCACGCATATGTATGCACAACTTTTCGAGGAATTGGGTTGGATTGGATGTTTCTAAATTGGGTGCCTTTCAATGGATATGATAAAAAGGAATCATACCTTAAAAACTTGAGCAATCTCCCTAACAAGCCTCTGGAAAGGTAGCTTCCTTATGAGTAGCTCGGTGCCCTTTTGATATTTGCGAATTTCACTACAAGAGCACGTGCACTGAAGATAAGAGCCACATAACAAATGTGCAACCATTATAGTACAAAACCTGAAATTATATGTTTTGCACATACCGAAGAGCAACAGTTCCAGGGCGATACCGACGAGGCTTCTTCACTCCGCCAGTAGTGGGAGTTGTTTTCCGAGCAGATGCCTATCATTGCAAAAAGAAAATTAAGTATTATCAAACAAACGACTCTAATGTACAAAATAATTGTATGTTAATGGAAATTGTAGGGGCAAAGAATTTATTATTACATAGAAAGCTCTAAGGTGCTTCGTAGGAGCCTTTCCTCCGGTGGACGTGCGAGCTGTACACTTAGTTCGAGCCATCCTGAAACAAAATGGTAAATAAATCCATTTAGCAAAGAGGTATGATTATAACATACTAACTCAAATCAATGTTTTGGATCGTATGTGGAAGACAAAAAAATTGATTACCAATATATCTTACAATATTTTCTTCTGAAACCTAGGTGTCAAATGCAGAATATATTGCTGAAAATACTAAATGCAGTTCATCTTGAGGCGTTTCTAACATGAATTCTAGTTTTCAAAATAAGTATAGCTTCAAACACAACAAAAGGATCACGTAATAATAATATCCTAAGCTAGTTCATATGTTTTAGCAATGGAGGTCGATCATCCACGGTCTTACAACTACGCGTGCATACATGTTGAGGAGTGACAACCAACACAAACAAACCAAAATACAGCCGTAAGAAGAAGCACTGAAGCAGCAAGGAAACTACAAGGACGTGAATCAGAGCAATTGAAATCAACTACCTCTCACGGTTGCACGTCCAGCGAATACTCAGGCTGGTGGATGGAAGAGGCACACGGATATCGTTGTGAGGTGGAAGAGGGGAGATGGCTGGGTATTTATAGGCGGTCCTAGCAAGCACGAAACTGACATAGGCTAGATCGATCTGGTGCTGCGGGTTGCACTCTCAGATCTGATTATCTGGACGGCTGAGATCGATGATGATACGGATCAGCGTGCTCGCATAGAGCCCTGCTATTGGTCGGTATTTGGATGACACGGATCGTGGTAATTGAATTATGGGGCTAACCGAAGAAACATGATCGGAATTTTCAATTCCTGCATACAAGTGGAGATTTCATGTTTCAAGCCACATACCGCGCGATTTATAAAAAAAAAGCCACATACCGCGCGATCTGCGCCAAAACTGCAGCTCAAAAAGGATTTTCATTATAAAAGTTGTGTGCGTCATCATAATGTGTAGAAGCTGGTCTTTGCTCCAATTTCAAAAATTAAATGGATCTCTAGTCAAGAACACGATCCACAGATTGTGCGGACAAGCCGGTACTACAATAGCATAGATCGAGAATAAAAGCCAAGGACAATAAATTGGTACATACAAATTACGAATGAGAGTTTGGTCGGGTACTTAGACCATCGAAAAACATAAAATTTCCCTTTTCCCCTGCGAAAAAAGTTTCGTCGATTAAGCAAATTTCATTGATTAAGCAATTCACATCCTCCGTTGGTCAAAATAAGTACTCAAAAGAAGTCAAATGTTCACAACTTTCTATGTCGTCTCCATACAAATGTCAAAACATCTTTTTTTAATACAAAAGGTTTAAATATTTAGAATAAATTGCACACACATAAACTAATTTATACTAGCTAATAGAGATACCTATAACGGTGATAAATGGTAAAAGTTCTAGCATGTATCTAGACATAATGTGTAGATACCTGCAAATTTGAGGTTGGTTGTGACATCTTTTTGTGAACGGAGGGAGTATATGGCTGCATATGCTCGCATGAATTTTGTATATCATTTCTAAACTCTATGCAGGAAATAAAGTTAGTGCACCCAAGGGCTGAAGATATGACCACCTGTCTTTTTCTACTTAGATCATAAACCTATTTTTAATCTAAATTCGGGAGAGCATATGACTCAAAAAGTACGTGTGTTTCCTTTGTTTTTTATAGGTTTCATGAATTGGTTTCTTTTGCATCGGAAGTATCTGCTCCCCATACGCATTTGATTAAGGCAGATTATCACCATGGTCCAGTCACTAACTAAAGACTGCTTGAGAAAAATGATATACTTTCAAGAAAGATAATAGACTTTGACCGTGGGCACTGCACTGGAAAAGACCCTCACCTCTTCGCTCTCGTTCCCCTTTTCTCTACAGTAAAGGCGACCGGGAGGGCGACCCGTTTTCCGCCGGCGATTCGGCCGTCCTCCTCCTTCCCGCCGGCCTTGGTGCCGTCGGAAGGGGGTGGGGGGTCGAATCGCCGGGCGGATCTGTGTACTCGTAGTCTAGGGTAGGCTAGGTAGCTAGGTTTTCCTGCCGGCGTCGTAGGTGGCGGCGGCGGTGAATAAGGTGCTTCGGATCGACGGCCGGTGGCTTCGCGGCGGCCGGTGGTGGTTCGATCTGTGAGCCTGGTGGCCAGTCGAGGTGGTTGTGGCGGCGGCGATGACCTCGACATGGCTTTTGTGCCTTGGCTCCGCCGTTGCAGTGACGAGTTCTCCGGCGTCACTGTGGAGCTATGGGGCTTGTATAGGAGTTGCTGCTGCAGGTATGTGCCTCTGCCTCCCCTGGCCGGCCGTGGTGGTGAGGGGTGGAGCTGTGGGGGTGCTGCGCCTGCTTTTGCTGGAGGCTCTGGTCTCTGTTTCTTCGGGGCTCCTCCGGCCGGCCGTGGAGGCGAGGGGTGGAGTTTTCTGAAGTTGCAGGTTCGGAGCGGGGAGGCTGGGTGCTCGGCGCTGGAGCTGGGTTGGTGGGCGCGGTGGTGGTGCTGCTGGCACGGCTTGGCCGCCCCGGCGGCAGGTGGTGCTGGTGCTGGCGGTTGGGGCGGCTTGGCCGTGCTTGTTCATCGTTGAGATCTCGGTGCTTGCGCCGAGTGGCTCTTGCGGTCTTCTTCAATGTTGGAGGTCGTCCTTCTTCCAGGTGGTTTGAGGTTTGCTCTCTTCTTCTCCGGTGATCGTCGGCGTAGAAGAGCTTCGGTGGTCCAGCTACTCGTAGCTGTAGTTCTTTGTGCTGAGTTCTTGTTGTATGATTCTGCTTCTGTTCTTGTTGTTTGCTTCATCTGGTTGTAAGCAGGATTGTACTCCTCCCTTTAAAAAAAAAAGATAATAGACTTTGACCGCCGACAGTCTCCTTCATTGTCGTTTTCATCGTTCGACAATCGACGGACCACACCTACACTTCTTACCATTCTGGCGCTCGGAGAGGATGGGAACCTCAGATCTAGACTCGATACTATTGTTATGCCCCCAAAATTAGAATTTTGTCAATGGACTAGATTGTTATGATAGCTATGGCGGCGTTGTGCGGAGGAAGAATAAGGTCTTCTCGTCTAACTCGTGGTGACGACTTGCCGTGTCGCTGGCAAGAGCAGTGAATTGTCTGAACATTGCTCTTTTGTAGTTATGAATCATGTTTTGCCTGTGTTCTTGGTTTCAGAAGATTCCGGTCGATTCAAAGGTTCAATGATGATGACTTCGACTCTTAGACGCTTATACGCTACATTCACCAATAAGTCCCAGCTATCATCACCAGTGGCATGCCGGTTCCGATAGAGGAGCGATGACAGTTGTTCGACATCGTTTCGCTCCGGTGACCGTAGAGGTCATTAGGTATTGTCCAATAATTTTGATACAATTTATTTACGTTTGGGGTGATTTAGAATTTTTTGCAATTTTGTATACTAGACCTGGATCCTTCTAAAAATACACATTTGAATAATATGAATTTTGGCTCGCCAAAAAATGCATGGGCATTTACTTTCATGCCACAGTTCAGATGCGGCATTTAACATTTTGTTGCGCAACTGCAAGGGCAAAAAAGATGACAAAATCTGCCAAGCTCGCCGAAACAACACAGTTGATGCTTTTGCTGCGGCCACAAGCCGACGAACCACAAAAGGGTCCCATCGCCTGCCCGTACCGCCGTACCGGCGTTCACGCCGCCGTCGCCGTCAGGATCGAGATGGCGTCCGCCGCGTCCGCGTCGCCGTCACCGTCGTGGGTCATCCTGGGCAGCGTGCCGCGGGTGCTGTCGGCCGCCGCCGCCGCCGCCGAGCTCCCTCCGGGCCCGGGCGCCGCCGAATTCTCCCTCGCGCTGCCGGCGCCCCCGCGCGTCGCGCTCCTCACCATCCCGCCGCGCGTCTTCCCGGGCCGCCTCACCGCCAGCAGCTTTCCCTCCGTCCTCGCCGTCGACCCCTCCGGCCTCCTCCTCCTCCACGCCGACCAGGGGCCCACCACGGCCAAGGGCCGCGCCGTCACCGACGCCCCCGGCCTCAAGCAGCTCCCCTGGCGCCCGTTCCGCGCCGGATACTACGTGCTCGACGCCACCGCCGCCGCCTCCGCCCTCCCGCTCCCCACGCCCGAGCTCATCTCCGACCGGGGCCACCTCGGCCTCATCGCCTCCCCCGACGGAGACGGCTACATGGTCGCCGAGCTCCAGCGGGACCCTGGCAGCGACAAGGCCGTCCTCCTTCGCTACTCATCGGAGGACGGCGACTGGGTAAGCTTGCCCGTGGCCTTCCCGCTGCCGCCCGGCAGCCCGTTCCACTCCATACGCGTCCTCTCGTGCTCTGGGCGGCTGTGGTGGATTGATCTAGCCTTCGGCCTCCTCTCTTGCGACCCATTCGCCGACGCGCCGGTCATCACCGCCGTCCACCTCCCGAAGAGCAAGGCGGCGAAGGCGCTCAAGCCCGAGGAGGCCTGGGGCATACCCGAGAAGTACCGGCTTGTCGGGGTGAGCGCCGGCAAGCTGCGGTTCGTGGACACGTTCCGAACCCGTAAGACCGGAGGGGCCACGGTGATCAGCGTGTGGACCCTCGCCGACCATCCGGACGACTCGTGGACGCTGGAGCTAGGATGCCCGGGTACGGCGATACGGACACGGACCGATACCGCGATACGCCGATACGCCAATTTTTCAAAAACACGGATACGGAGATACGTTTATATATATAAATAAAGTTAATAATATATACTCCCTCCGTCCAACAATAACTGTCTTAATTTTGTCAAAAAGTGAATGTATGTAGACATGAAACATGTATAGATACATTCATTTTTGTGCAAACTTGAGACACTTATTTTGGGACGGAGGGAGTATAAATTAGTGATTTTTTGTACGAGAATGAGAATTACTATTAGTATATAGGAGTCTTCGTGACTTTCTGTACATGTCTGCCACTTCCGATCATCATTTGGAGGAATACATGGGCAACATTCAACATCTGGACTGCATTTGATCGAGGTGGATAGCAATCCATCAAGTTCGATGGAGGCTTTCTGTATCCTGATGTATCCGATACGTATCCCGTATCCGATACGTATCCGACCCTGATACGTGACTTTTCTGCCGTATCTGCGCTTCCTAGCGCTGGAGTACGAGGCCACCTTCGCGGAGATCGTCGAGGATCCGAGCTACAAGGCCACTTGTCTGGCCAGGAAGAAGCCCGTGCTCGTGCTCATTCACCCCATCAACCCCGACGTGG
This sequence comes from Poa pratensis, assembly GCA_947311845.1. Taxonomy (NCBI): domain Eukaryota; kingdom Viridiplantae; phylum Streptophyta; class Magnoliopsida; order Poales; family Poaceae; genus Poa; species Poa pratensis. Next base: position 25,264,728 of record CAMZMU010000108.1, on the reverse strand, counting down.
TCTACTTCTTCGTCGATGGGCACCTGCTCGGCGTCGACGTCCGTGCTCGCAAGGTCGTGGAGTGCGAGGTCTACGAGTTCGTCCAGCCGCCTCTCGACCAGCTCAGGGAACACGTCGCAAGCCGCTTCCTTCACGCTTGTCAGCTGCCACCGGCTCTCTGCTCAGGTGATTCTACTGAATTTCACACTCTTCGTACGAACATATCCTTGATCGTGCTACTTCCTGATTGTTTTCGGTGCAGCATTGTGAAACATTGAGTTTGTTTTAGTATATCTTGTGCTAATGGATGCTGCATGCAGTGCTTGTGTTGAAAAATTAATGTGGCTTTTAGAATTTGGAGTAAACCACTGATCTATTTCAATGTGTCTGATCTTAGGTAGCTGTGTGAGATTAACTATTAACTTCTCTGAATTTTCCACCAAAATCATTCTTAACAATCTGTCCAGTATACTGTTTATGCCTCAATTGAAGTTTACATGCCTGATATGGGTCGAATTGATAAGATGATTAACTGCGACTACCTCCGTCTCATAATTCTTGTCATCATTCTAGTTCAAATTCACAACAAGAGTTATGGAACGGAGGGACTAGTATATATTTGCTCTGTTTCTTTCTTGTATCCGTTAGAAAGCGAAGTCTATGTTTTACACAACTTCAGTGCATGATAGAAACAGTAATTTAGTTCTTTGTGGATAGTACTGCTTGGTTATGGCTGCTGCTAAATAGTTGGCTGTTGTTGGATGGGTCTCCTCCAGTGACTATCCTGACGGCATATCTCGTATTGATATAACTTGGCCAATAATTTCTTCGCAAATCATTTATGCACATATGGCAAGACTCAGTGTCTGAGAAAATATGTATAGAGAATCAGATGTTACACAAAAACAGAGTATTGAATTGAATCGCCAAAGCTATTGTTTTCGTGATTTCATTCAGTCCCTTGAACACATGGATTATGTCCCTGAAGATTCTCTGTTGTGCTTCATTATGAATAGTTGCAATGTCGAATTAATTTTGATAAGGGAGCTACTCTTTTGACTTGGAATTGTCACTTGATTCAATGACTAATAGATTCGTTTCTTCAAGCCTAGTATCCCTTTTGTTCCGTATAGTTATCAGAATACCTCCTTGGCTTCAGTTTCCATTCGTGTGACAGAGGTATAATTTTATGAATAGACATGATGATCAACTATTAGTCTAATGTCTGTAGCCTATAAAAGAATTAGATGATCAAATGGGCTGAAGCTTGTATTGTCTAATATGATATGCTTTCTTCGTTGAAGGTTCTGCAAAGGAGGCTGGCGATGGCTTGAACGACAAGCTTGCAACGGAGACTGAAGATGGCCTGAAAGAAATGCTGCAGCGGCTGCATTTACAATGCCCAGGTATTCTCAGTTTATGATAGTTTTTAGGAGTACATGCATGTTGCTAACTAGAGCCTGTTGTTGGATGGGTCTCCGCCAGTGAGTATCCTTACGGGCTTATGGCACTCGTATTGATATAACTTGGCCAATAATTTCTTCCAAAAGCATTTATGCATATAAGGCAAGACTCTATATGTGAGCCTTATTTTTATAAGGCCTTTCAACGGGTTTCATGTGGCTCCTTGAGTCATAAGATGCAAGACCAACATTCAAGAAAACATTTATGCTTCTAAAGATACTGACTGTTATTACTTCAACATATACATGCACATTTTTTATACAAGATGTTTGCTCAATCCATAACAAGTGTCTGGTTTTTTGAAACAGGGCATCCTCTCTTACTTGTACTTACTACTCCTCATTGATGATAATGTGCTATTTTTAGTTGAGACTTGCAGTGTCTGAGAAAATATGTATATAGTATCAAATGTTACACAAAAGCTTTTTTTTTTTTTTTTTTGATAAAGGGAATTTTATTACTTAAGAGTATTAAGCATTACACCCGGCCTCTGCATAGCTAAGATGCACACAGCCACAAATCCACCAGTACTCAAAACGACGAGAAAAAATAAAAAAGGCGAATTACATATCAAAATGAGAAAGTGTAGATCCGCCTAAGAAGATGGTAGCTCAATCCGGAGTCTATGTTGCCATCCATGTCTGGAGTATAGCTCCCTGACCGCAGCCTCCAGTCTTGACGCCACCTCCATAAATAAATCCTGGTGCTCCACACGCTGCAAGGCCGCCCAAGCTCGTAGCGTAGCTGTACACCGGTAGATAACCTGCATAACAGAATCATTTTTATCATTAAAAACCTTGTCATTTCTACATAGCCATAGCGACCAAATAACAGCAATCGCTCCCACCCTACTGAAGAGTTTAAACCTAGGATCCACCCCATTTAAACAGCTGCCAAAAATATTCGCAACCGATATTGGGGGATGTAAGGTAGAACCTATCTGGATGGCTGACCATATAGACCTGGCGAACTCGCATTGGAAGAATAAGTGAGTAATAGTCTCGTCATGGTGACAGAAGACACACTTTTTACTTCCATGCCAATTGCGCTTGGCAAGGTTGTCTTTTGTAAGAATTACACCTCGACGAAGATACCACGCGAACACTTTAGTTTTTAGTGGTATCTTCATCTTCCAAATTTTATTATTATTTCTACTATCGACTGGAACTTCAGGTAGAATTAGTGCTCTATACATGGAATCAACCGAGAATTTACCATTCGTCGTAAGATTGCATTTAAATTTATCTGGACCTTCCGATAGTTGGACAGAAGCCAATCGAATGAGCAATGCATTCCAGGCTGCTTGTCTTGATCCAAGTAAACTTCTTCTGAACGAAACATCTGGTGGGTAAGAACCTAACACCTTCGCGAGCGTGTCGCTCTTGTTTCGTACGATAGAATACAGAGCCGGATATTGTTCTTTGAGGGTAGATTGGCCTAGCCACTTATCCTCCCAGAAACGAATTTCCGATCCATCTCTAATTGTGAAAGATCCATGTGGGAAAAAGAACTTCTTTGTGGACATAAGACCTGCCCAGAAGTGTGAATCGCCAGGTTTCCAAAGAACCTGAGAAACAGCTTGATCTCCCACATACTTTCTCCTAAGGAGGGTTTGCCAAACTCCATCTTCCGACAGAAGTTTAAAAAGCCACTTACCTAGCAAGGCTCTGTTCTTGACCTCAAGGTCATGAACTCCGAGCCCTCCTTGGTTTTTAGGGCAGCAGACCACACTCCACTTAGTCAGTCGATATTTTTTCTTCTCACAATCCCCCTGCCAAAAGAATCTGGATCGGAAGTAATCCAATCTTTTTAAGACTCCTTTAGGCAACTGGAAGAATGAAATCATATACAGTACCATATTCGTTAGTACTGAATTTATGAGAACCAGTCTTCCACCCAGGGATAAGAGTTTGCCTTTCCAGCTATTTAAACGTAATTGAAGTCTTTCCTCCACCTTTTTCCACTCAGCATTTGTAAGTCTCCGATAATGAATCGGAATACCCAAATAGTTGATAGGAAATTGTCCTTGCTCACAGCCAAAAAGCTCAGCATACAAGGCGGCGTTTTCTTGAGCCTCACCAAAACAAAACAATTCAGTTTTATGGAAGTTTATCTTTAGACCCGAAAGTTGCTCAAAAGCTGACAAAATCAACTTTAAATTACGAGCTTTTTCGATGTCATGTTCCATGAAAAGGATTGTGTCGTCAGCGTATTGGAGGATCGATAGGCCACCATCAACAAGATGTGGAATCACCCCCTCAATATGGCCCTCAATTTTAGCACGTTCGATCAGAATAGCCAACATGTCAGCCACTATATTAAATAGTATTGGCGATAGTGGGTCACCCTGTCTGAGGCCTTTTTTCGTTTGAAAGTATTTGCCAGTGTCGTCATTGACTTTGATGGCTACACTTCCTCCGGAAACAAAGCTATTAATCAACGCGCACCACTCAGTAGAAAAACCTTTCATTCTGAGGGTCTGTTGAAGGAAAGACCACTTAACTTTGTCATAAGCTTTCTCAAAATCAATTTTAAGAATTACCCCATTCATTTTTTCCTATGTAATTCGTGCACTGTTTCATGCAGAACCGCGACCCCATCTAGGATGTTGCGGCCTTGCATGAAAGCCGTCTGAGACGGACGAACCACATGATCTGCCACACTGTTCAGTCGAATCGTCGCTGCTTTGGTGAAAATTTTAAAACTAACGTTAAGGAGGCAAATAGGTCTAAATTGTTGGATCCTTTCCGCCTCGTTAACCTTAGGTAATAAAATAATCTCACCAAAATTGAGACGAAACAAATCTAATTGTCCACGGTGCAGACAGGCAAACAGTTGAAGCAAATCCGACTTGATAACGTCCCAAAAGTTCTGGTAGAACTCACCCGGGAAGCCATCAGGTCCAGGAGCAGAATTATGTTTCATTTGGAAAACCGCCTTTCTCACTTCTTCCTCTGAGTAGAGTTTAGTGAGTAGACTGTTTTCCACAGCTGAAACCTGGGGAATATCCTCTGTTCTGGACTCATCCAAAGAGAAGGAGCCTTCCTCTGGGTCACCGAACAGGCCCTTATAGTAATTTGTAATATACGCCTTTAGTTGTTCATGGCCCTCAATCGTTCCTTCATCCTGTACTAGAGAATGAATACGTTTTTTCCTGTGCCTGCCATTGGCAATGCTATGGAAATAACGAGTGTTCGAGTCCCCTTCTAGGATGAATTGTGCTTTAGAACGTTGATACCATTTCAACTCCTCCTCGCGCAGTAGTTTCGCTATCTGAGCATTTGACTGGCTCTTAAGCACAATCTCTTGCTCGGATAGAAGTCTAACTTCTGCTAATGCTTCTAGAGCATCAATTATCGAGGAAAGACGTATCTTTTCTTTTTTAAGTAGCCCAGTTACACAAAAGCTAGCAGAGTATTGAATTGAAATCGCCAAAGCTATTGCTTTCGTGATTTCATTCAGTCCCTTGAACACATGGATTATGTCCATGAAGATTCTCGGTTGTGCTTCATTATGAATAGTTGCAAATTTCGAATTAATTTTGATAGGGGAGCTACTCTTTGACTTGGAATTGTCACTGGATGCAGTGACTAGAAGATTCGTTTCTTGAAGTCTTGTATCCTTCTGTTCTGTATAGTTATCAGAGTGTATTTTTATGAATAGGCATGATGATCTACTATTAGTCCAATGTATGTAGCCTATATAAGAATTAGATGATAAAGTGGGCTGAAGCTTGTATGTATGCCTTGGCTAATATGATATGCTCTGTTCATTGAAGGTTCTGCAAAGGAGTCTGATGACGGCCTGAACGATAAGCTTGAAGGTTCGAAAGAGGAGACGGACGATGGCCTGAACGAATTACTGCAGAAGCTGAATCTGGGAGGCGACAGTGAGGAATGAGAAGAAATATTTACTTAGCAGGTTAGTTTAGCTAAGCTGTATATCTCCATGTACCACATTAATTAAGCTTTGACACACTATTTGTTTTTCTCTTATTGCAGGCAGGGGAAGTCGGACACCAGGTAGATAGGTGGTTTCTGAAGTGAAGTGACAATGGCTGCTGAAACGTTTTGGTTGTCACTGTTTTAATTCAGACGTTAGTACTTAGTCATCAGAAGTTGGTGCCATGCTTGATCTGTTTTGGCTCTTGGTATGTTTCTATGAGTCTATCTCTTGTTAACTTGACGTAAGCGAGGTTAACCACACAGACTTGCCTTTAGCATCTCTGCTGCTGTCGACTGAACGGAGGAACACGTGTATGCAGGATGTTGCATTCACCTAGTCTGAAACTCAGTTTCTGAAGTAATACATCAGGTAGATGGGTCTTTTCTGAAGTAAAGTGGCTACCGGTTGGCAATGGCTTCTGAAACGTTTTGGTCGTCACTGTTTTAGTTCAATCGTTACTCGTAGTTAATAGTGCTGTTCTTTTGAACATCGTGTTATGCATGCAGCATGTTTGACCTGCATTAGCTCAGAACTGAAGGTAGTTTCCAGTTCTCAGGGATTATGGTATGGTGGCAGTAAGACAGTTATTAAGTTCTTCTCGTTATGGTTATACATGTTGTTAACTTCCTGTCAGTACATCATGTGAGTCTGAAACTCAGTTTCTACGGAGCAGTATAACATAGGACTAAGCACATAGTAATAAATTTAGGCTGAACATCCATAGATTAGGTAGCTTCGTCCATTTTTGAGATAGGGATATGGAGACAGCTGCTACGAGAATGTAGTCTTCTTCAGCATAACAAAGACCACTGTATTTTGTTTTAGGAAATGAAGTCCACAAATCATCAGCTACTCTATCAGCAATATATCACAAATTTTCAAACAAAAATTCAGCTCGTTTTAAGCCAAACCAATTCACATTTCTCACAGCGTAAGTGGCAGCCCAACACTTTGGCTTGACGTTGCCGAACCCTGCTCGATTACCCTTTACGGAATTTGTAGTGAGTTAGCACGCTTGCACTGACCAATAATATTGCAAAAAATATGACAAAACATATACTCCTAGGTCCCGGAAACCAGTTTTGGGTAGTAAGGGGGCGAATCTGGGGCATTTTGGTCTTCAATATGATCCCACTACCTAAAAAACGTATTTCAAAACGTCAAAAAAAATCCAAACGAAACTTTCGGGTATATATCCGAACATTTATGTCCGTACACAAAGTTTTTAGGAAAAATGAATTTTTTTGTGGACTATGTAAAAAAGAAATTTTGTGTCGCTTCAGAATGACTTTGTACAAAAATGTCTTTTTATTGTCAATCTTGTATTATATTTATAATTCATATCAGGAACATCTGGACCCACGAGTTAAACACATCGTGTCCCAGGGGACACAGCTTCAGTAACTTGGTATCGCCGTCGTTCTCGTCGATTGGATCCAGCCGGTAAGTAACCATGCATGCGTGCTTTCATCTTGTTCTTCGCACGTTTCTTCGATCTAGCAAGGTAATTATTTTGTTTTCTTCTCACGTCACACGCATGACTGTTTATTTTCTTTGCACGCCCACACATGCAGCATTCTATTTTCTAAGATAGGTTCTTGTGTAAGTAAGAAGTATACTATAGTAGTACTTTATAGCAATCGCAAAAAGGAAGAAAGTCAAAATTGAGGGCTTATAGGTCATTCGGCACCAAACCAAGGATTTATTTGGTTCCAGAGAGCTCGTTGTCTAACCCTGTTTTGTGCGCCATAAATTCAAGGCGCCGAAATTCATCATGCCGACGGTGAGAGCATCTTCCTCCTGCTCAACGGAGGTGACGTCCTCACTGGGCGCTCGCTGGCTCTGGTCCGCGTCTGCCCGTACCGGGTCGAGGACGATCCCCAGGGAGTGGAGGCGAAATATTTGATGGTGGTGAAGGGCGGCGAGCTAGGGTTGCCCGCAATGACGTCGTCCGGCAAAGTGCAGTTTGTCCGTCTGTTGGAGGCGTACAATGCCAAGGGGTTCCTGTTCGTGCCAGATGCTTTCTGGGGATGAAGGCATGAACGGACAGTTCAGTTAGCATCACCGAAAATTAAACTTAGTTAATTAACTTCTATTAACATGCTTTGTTGGATCATGCATTAATGTTTTCTTTTGCGAAATTGCAAACTCATGCAGCAGTGCTTTTGCAGGCATGTTGTGCCTACAACTCTAGTACATCATGACACTAATTCAGCATGCTATTTTTGGGCCAAATCCCCAGGTTAATTATGAAATCAACCAGTTCCCAAACGTCACATAATTTATTCGCAAAGCATTTATGCACGTAAGGCAAAACTCTATATGTGAATATTTATAAGGCCTTTCGACGGGTTTCATGTGGCTCCTTGAGTCATAAGATGTAGGACTAACATTCAAGAATTTTGTTTTGATGTTTCTAAAGATACTTACTGTTACTACTTCAACATATACATGCAACGCAGACTGAAGATGGCCTGAAAGAAATGCTGCAGCGGCTGCATTTACAATGCCCAGGTATTCTCAGTTTATGATAGTATTTTAGGAGTACATGCATGTTGCTAAATAGAGCCTGTTGTTGGATGGGTCTCCGCCAGTGAGTATCCTTACGGGCTTATGGCACTCGTATTGATATAACTTGGCCAATAATTTCTTTCAAAAGCATTTATGCATATAAGGCAAGACTCTATATGTGAGCCTTATTTTTATAAGGCCCTTCCACGGGTTTCATGTGGCTCCTTGAGTCATAAGATGCAAGACCAACATTCAAGAAAACATTTATGTTTCTAAAGATTCTGACTGTTATTACTTCAACATATACATGCACATTTTTTATACAAGATGTTTGCTCAATCCATAACAAGTGTCCGGTTTTTTGAAACAGGGCATCCTCTCTTACTTGTACTTGCTACTCCTCATTGATGATAATGTGCTATTTTTAGTTGAGACTTGCAGTGTATGAGAAAATATGTACAGAGTATCAAATGTTACACAAAAGCAGAGTGTTGAATTGAAATCGCCAAAGCTATTGCTTTCGTGATTTCATTCAGTCCCTTGAACACATGGATTATGTCCATGAAGATTCTCGGTTGTGCTTCATTATGAATAGTTGCAAATTTCGAATTAATTTTGATAGGGGAGCTGCTCTTTTGACTTGGAACTGTCACTGGATTCAGTGACTAGAAGATTCGTTTCTTGAAGTATTGTATCCTTCTGTTCTGTATAGTTATCAGAGTGTATTTTTATGAATAGGCATGATGATCTACAGTCCAATGTATGTATCCTATAGAAGAATTAGATGATAAAATGGGCTGAAGCTTGTATGTATGCCTTGGCTAATATGATATGCTCTGTTCATTTAAGGTTCTGCAAAGGAGGCTGGCGATGGCCTGAATGATAAGCTTGGAGGTTCGAAAGAGGAGACGGATGATGTCCTGAACGAATTACTGCAGCAGCTGAATCTGGGAGGCGACAGTGAGGAATGAGAAGAAAGATTTACTTAGCAGGTTAGTTTAGCTAAGCTGTATATCTCCATGTACCACATTAATTAAGCTTTGACACACTATTTGTTTTTCTCTTATTGCAGGCAGGGGAAGTCGGACACCAGGTAGATTAGGTGGTTTCTGAAGTGAAGTGACGATGGCTGCTGAAACGTTTTGGTTGTCACTGTTTTAATTCAGACGTTAGTACTTAATCATCAGAAGTTAGTGCCATGCTTGATCTATCTTGGCTCTTGGTATGTTTCTATGAGTCTATCTCTTGTTAACTTGACGTCAGTGACTCAGTGAGGTTAACCACACAGACTTGCCTTTAGCATCTCTGCTGCTGTCGACTGAACGGAGGAACACGTGTATGCAGGATGTTGCATTCACCTAGTCTGAAACTCAGTTTCTGAAGTAATACATCAGGCAGATGGGTCTTTTCTGAAGTAAAGTGGCTACCGGTTGGCAATGGCTTCTGAAACGTTTTGGTCGTCACTGTTATAGTTCAGTCGTTACTCGTAGTTAATAGTGCTGTTCTTTTGAACATCGTGTTATGCATGCAGCATGTTTGACCTGCATTGGCTCAGAACTGAAGGTAGTTTCCAGTTCTCAGGGATTATGGTATGGTGGCAGTAAGACAGTTATTAAGTTCTTCTCGTTATGGTTATATATGTTGTTAACTTCCTGGCAGTACATCATGTGAGTCTGAAACTCAATTTCTACGGAGCAGTATAACATACTTCATAGGACTAAGCACACAATAAATTTAGGCTGAACCAGTTAATCCATAGATTAGGTAGCTTCGTGCATTTTTGAGATAGGGATACGGAGACAGCTGCTACGAGAATGTAGTCTTCTTCAGCATAACAAAGACCACTGTATTTTGTTGTAGGAAATGAAGTCCACAAATCGTGAGTTACTCTATCAGCAATGTAGCACAAATTTTCAAACAAAGATTCAGCTCGTTTGAAGCCAAACCAATTCACACTTCTCACAGCATAAGTGGCAGCCCAACACTTTGGCTTGACGTTGCCGAACCCTGCTCGATTGCCCGCTACGGAATTTCTAGTGAGTTAGCACGCTTGCACTGACCAAGTGACCAATGATATTGCAAAGATATGACAAAACATATACTCCTAGGTCCCGGAAAATCAGTTTTGGGTAGTACGATGATATGATCCCACTACCTAAAAACCGTATTTCAAAATGTCAAAAATTCCAAACGAAAATTTCGGGTATATATCCGAACATTTTATGTCCGTTCACAAAGTTTTGAGGAAAAATGAAATTTTTGTGGACTATTTAAAAAAGACATATTCTGACGCTTCAAAATGACTTTGTACAAAAAATGTCCTTTTTCGTCAATCTTTTTGTGTGAACGTAAGATGTCTAGATTACCCCAAAATTATTGTTTGATTTTTTTGCTATTTTAAAATATATTTAAAATTCATATCAGGTACATCTAGACCACGAGTTAAGGGTGTGTTTAACTCGTGGGTCTAGATGCACCTGATATGAATTTTAAATATATTTTGAAATAGCAAAAAATCAAACAATAATTTTGCTTTGGTGCCGCCACAAGCCGAGGAACCAAAAGGCAGCTTTGGCTGAGAGGGAGGGGTGGAGTTGGAGTTAACCCAGTGACGCGAGAGTAGGAGTTTAGTTGGAGTCGTGGTGTAAATTATCATGGCCTTGTTCTACAGGGACACGACATCTTGTAATTGTGTTTTCTGCCTTCTATATAAATATGGTGCGCCTTTGGCGCACTCCCAAAAAAAAGAGGAACCAAAAAGGGTCGCTACTTTTGAATTTTGAATGCAGCGAGTTAGAGTATCCCCACTTGAGCACTTTTCCTCACGCCGCCGCCACGCAAACTCCTAACTGCCATCCGCGCAGCGCAGCCACAGTGTCGGGCAGGTACATCGGCAGAGTTGAGACCAACGGCTTCAAGCCGCGCACACTGCTCGCGAGAAGACCGCAGAACTGTGGGCCAACTGGTACCCGATACCGCCTGACATATAGTGTCTGGGAATGTGGAGCTTGAGAGTCGGTGGGATCCCCGTCCCGCCGATGCCGACACCACGGTCCCACAACTGGGCGAAAAAAGTCCATGCGTACTACTTGGGCGAGCTTTCCATCGAGGAGCGGTCGGCGCTCCAGCAATCTCGACCATTGGGAGGACGTTTTCCGCTGCTGCCGTGAGGATGAGCTCAACCGTTGGGGCGGCCCTGGAATGCCGCCTCGAGACAAGAACACGGCCGGCCGCGAGGCGTTCTGTGGTGAGTCTGGGCGCAGGCTTGATGTCGTCATGTCGCACATTGCGTCAGAAGACCCTCCGTTGTACATACAAATCCCGTGGCTCCACCGCTACTATCGCCGAACCGATGGGCGCAAAGGACGGCTTCCTAGACTCATCTTTCTCCCGCCCCTCTCCTACGCACTCGAGGATCAGGAGGCCTAGCTCTGCAGTCGCTGGTCGAAGCGGTGCTCGCTGCCGAGGAGAGCCGGCGGCATAACCACACGCGATACGTTCACACCGTTGTTGCCACCGAAGAAGGAGAAGCCCGATTCAAAGAGGACCGCCGACGCTGTGCTCCAGGCCTAGCACGCGTTGCACGACCCCCGAGGTCGATCCCCTAGGAAATCTGGGCTGGAGCCACTCCCTGGAAGCATCAAAGAATGTGGTGTCAGCGCTCTTGTTGGAGGACGACATGACGCCATGGTGTGGACGACCGGGCTGCCCTTCGTCGACCTCATCGGCGACGACGACGAAGCGGGGCACAACATCAACGGCGTGGAGTCAAGCGGCACAGCCGGGGTCAAGGACGAGAGGATAATTGGGAGGTCTAAACCCCCTAACTGTGGTGGCGGTATATTAGGATTTGGTTTGTTTTATCCAAATTTTGTTCCGACGTGTAAAATTTTCTTAAGTTTGAATGAATTTTGTGTGAATTTACTCTTTAATTTTAAGAAGAAAAAAACCCTACTGGGGGCGCGACCAAGCTCGCCGAAACAAACGGTTCTGCCACAAGCCGACGAACCAAAAAAGGTTCGCTCCTTTTGAAATTTGAATGCAGTCCAACTTTTGAAAGTATGCACGTTCCAAAGGCTGCGCTGCTCCTGGCTTTTGAAAGAGAGAATAGCCACAATACCACTAGTGAGAACCAAGAGTTCCAAAATACCACCCAAAAAACCGAACTTGCCAAAATAGCACTGCCGTTTAGGTTTTTGTTGCCAAAATACCACAACCGTGAGATGTCAAAGCTTTTCCGTTAGTCAGACTATTTGGTTCTCGTCAGTTTCTCTAAAATGCCAAAAAAGCCCTCATCTAGCAAAGGAGACCAGAGCCGACCCGACCCAAGTCTCTGCCTCTTCTTCCCCTGACCAACCATGGCGGCATGGCTGACCACCGCATCACCTCGCCGGTGGCCGCTTCCCTAGCCAGCCTCTCTCCCCTATGATTTCCTCTCTCAGCCGCGCCTGTTTTCTTCCCTAAAAAAAACTCCTCCAAATCCGACCCAACCGGCGTCTACTTTCCGGCGTCCTCGCCATGGCTGGAGCTCCATCCCTCCATGGCCCGCGCGAGCACGAGGCCGCTGGCATAGGTCAGGGCCGACCTGGCGCGTCGGCGCAAGGAGGAGGCCGAGGCGTACCTGGTGCGTATGGCGGCGCGCTAGGCGGAGGCCGGGGTGTCCGGCTCCCCCCAGGTGTCTGCTCTCGCCAGCGTCGTCATGGCGACACGCTTGTCTGCTCTCGCCGCTGCGTCGACGACGAGGCAGGCCGGCTGGGAGCCACGGCCATGGCGCCGCCGTCCAAGCTGCTCACGGAGCCAGCCGCCCCGTGTTCCCCGAGTTCGTCGCCTCCTCCACCGATGTGCCGCCGGCGACGGCGAGCGTGCTGTACTTCTAAAATCTTTCCAAAATCTTGCTGACGGATGGTTAATTGTTGTTGAAATTAGTGGAGATGAGAGAATTGTGGTGTAACAAGAGGTAAGGGCATACAAGTCCTTTTGTGTAGGTGTTAGTCCCTGTTAGTACGTAGTGCTATTTTGGCTATTAAAACCAAAATTCAATGGTATTTTGGCATGTTCGGTTTTTCGGGTGGTATTTTGGAACTCTTGGTTCTCAGTAGTGGTATTGTGGCTATTCTCTCCTTTTGAAATGACACGAACACGACCCAGGCGCACATTTTCCGGTCGCTTGCTTCGCGTGGCCGGCCAGCGTCTAACCCTAACCTCCGTCGCCGGCTCGCCACCACTCGCACGCCGTCGCCACGCGCAGGCCACCTTCAGGCTTGGCCCCCAGCCGGTCGAGATGGGGTCCGCCGCGTCGCCGTCGTGGGTCATCCTGGGCAGCGTCCCGCGGGTGCTGTCCGACGCCGCCGCCGCCACGGAGCTCCCTCCGGGCGCCGCCGACTTCTCCCTCGAGCTGCCGGCTCCCCGCGCGTCGCGCTCCTCACCATCCCGCCGCGAATCTTCCCGGAACCCCCAACCTCCAAGCACTTCCCCTCCGTCGTCGCCGTCGACCCCTCGGGCCTCCTCCTCCTGCACGCCGACCAGGGCCGCGCCACGGGCCCCATCGTCATCGACACCCCCGACCTCCAGCAGTTCTCCCGGCGCCCGTTCATCCCCGGCTACTTCGTGCTCGACGCCACCGCCTCCGCGCTCCCGCTCCCCACGCCCGAGCTCATCTCCGACCGGGGCCACCTCGGCCTCATCGCCTCCCCTCACGGGTACATGGTTGCCGAGCTGCAGACCGTCTACGGCAGCGACAATGTCCACCTCCTTCGCTTCTCGTCGCAGGTCGGCGAGTGGGTCAGGGAGAGCGTCGTCCACCCACTTGGGCCCCGCAGCCTGTTCTTCGCCACCGGCGTCCTCTCCTGCTCCGGCCGGCTCTGGTGGGTCGACCTCTCCTTGTGCATCCTCACCTGCGACCCCTTCGCCGACGCGCCGGTGCTCGCCGCCGTCCACCTCCCGGAGGGCAAGGCGCTCAGGTACAAGGAGGCCTGGGGCCTGCTCGACAAGTACCGCTGCGTCGGCGTCAGCGCCGGCAAGCTGCGGTTCGTCGACATGTACAGGAACCGCGACAGCCGCAGCGGGGCCGCGCAGATCAGCGTCTGGACCCTCGCCGACTACCACCCGGAGGCGTCGTGGACGCTGGAGTACGAGGCCACCTTCGCCGAGATCTGCAACGACCCGAGCTACAAGGCGACTGGTCTGCCCAGGAAGATCCCCGTGCTCGCGCTCATCCACCCCACCAACCCCGACGTGGTCTACTTCTTCCTCGACGGGCACCTGCTCGGCGTCGACGTGCGTGCTCCCAAGGTCGTGGAGTGCGAGGTCTACGAGCTGGTCCACCCGCCCGTCGAAAACGTCGGCAGCCGCTTCGTTCACGCTTGGCAGCTGCCACCGGCTCTCTGCTCAGGTGATTGTAACTGCATTTCCACCCTCTTTGAACATACATACTACTGTCTACTGGTTAGTGATTTGTCTAGTTACTAGTTAGTGATTGGACATGTTGTGGAGTGTTTGTGTGTAGCATTGTGATTGTGATGTGCTTAATTACTCTAACATTTCAGTTCCGGCAGAGAAAGATGCAAAACATTATTCGTTTTAGTTTAGCTTGTGTTTATTGATTCTGCGTGTATGTTTAAAAAATGAGGCTTGTAGAGTAAACCACTTGTGTTTCAGTGTGTACATGGAAGTATGGAACATGTTTTGATCCTAGCTAGCTGTATGAGATTTATAGTTTATTACTAATCCTGCATCTAATGCCAATCAAATATTCCACCGAAAATTTCTGAATCAGATGTCCCATATACAGTTTAGGCATCAACTGAAGTTTATTTTCTTGATATGGGTCGAATTGACAAGTCGATTAACTGCCATATATATCTTTCCTTTTTTCCTGCATCTCTTAAGAAATGAAGTTGACATTGTACGCAGTTTCAGTGCATGATAGAAACAGTCATTTACTCCTACTTCTTTGTAGAATAGTACTGGTAGTCTGCAAGGCTATGGCTGGCTGTGTAGTGCTTTTACTGCCCAAATGTTCTCAGTTTATAATTATTTTTTATTAGTTACATGTATATGTTGCTGAATGGTTTGTCTGTTGTTGGAAGGGTTTCCTCCAGTCAGTATCTTATTTATATAAATTTGCCAATAATTTCTTCGCAAAAAATTACTCTGTATAAGGCCCTTCCATGGGTAATGGCTTTCAAGTGGCTCCTGTTTAGTCAAGATGCAGGACCAACATTGAAGTAGTGTATCTTTATCTTTCTAAAGATACTCTCTGTTACTACTTCAACATAGAAATGCAGTATGAAGACATATACTATCTGCAGGAATCTATACACAATTGTTTGGCTGTTTGAAACATAGCTTTCTCCTGTACATAGTGGTACTATGAATAATATCACTTGATATTTTTTAAGACTTGAAATGGTCTGAGAAAATATGCATAATGTCATCTGTTAGAAATAAACAGAGTATTAAATGTGAATTGCCAAAGTTATCACATTCGTGGGCATCATTCAGTCCTTGAACACACGCATTATGTCCCTAAAGATTCTCTGTAGCCCTGCACTATGTATATTTCCAAATTTCCTGTTGATTTTGTTAGGGGAGCTACTCTTTTGAATTGGAATTGTCACTAGATTGCATGACTGAGAATTTGGTTTCTTCATGTCTAGTATCCGTTTGTTTTCTGTATAGTTATCAGAATTGCTCCAGCTGCTTCGCTTCTGTTTATGTTCCTTCAGTTTCCATTGGTGTGACAGAGGTACATTGTCATGAATATGCATAATGCTCAAGTATTAGTCCTAAGTACGAGCAAGTTGTTATATATTTCCAATGGCTGAACCCCATAAATGAATTATATGATTAAATGGCCTGAAGCCTGTATGTATGCCTTAGCTAATATGATATGCTTTGTTCGTTGAAGGTTCTGCAAAGAAGACTGACAATGGCGTGAACGAAAAGCTACAGAAACTGCATCTGCAAGACCAAAATGATGAATGACAAGCAGGGTTAACTTAGCAGGTTACGTGAATCAAGCTGTATATCTCCGTGCCGTAAACCAAATTAATTAAGCTGTGGCACACTAAAATTTATTTTCACTGATTGCAGGTAGGGGTAGTGATGCATCAGGATAGGAAGGTTCTGAAGCGAAGTGGCCACCGGTTGGCACTGGCTGCTGAATCGTTTTGGCTATCGCTGTTTTAGTTCAGACGTTAATGGTCTTTATAATTGGCATTACGCATTCTTGGTCCACCCTCTTGGCACAGAACCGAAGGCATTATTCCAGTTCTTACGGATTATTACATGGTATGGTATGGTGTATGGTATGGTGGCAGGAAGACAGATATTACTATCTTGTTATGTTCGATCTATCTCTTGTTAACTCCAAGCGAGTTCTTGACGTCAATGAGGTTAACCACGAAGACATGCCTTTACAATTTTTGCTTCCGTCGACTGAAAAGAGGAACATGTGCATGCATCGCTGTAGCTTTGCAGATAATGCACGCGAACAGCTCGTCTCCCCGACCCCCTGTACACAAGATGTTGCATTCACCTGGTCTGGAATGCAGTTTCCACATAGCAGTATAACATCGGATCCAGCAGGAACGTTGAAATATTTAGCCCTTAGGTGAGGTATCTTCGTACATTTTTATACAGGAATAGTGAGACCGTTTCCACAAGAATGTAGTCTTCTTCAGCATATATTAAAAAAATAGCGCATTTTCGTTTTAGAAATGAAGTCCACTAATTATTAGCTACTTAATTACAACAATCATGTAAAATTAGCTAGGTAACAAGCATGTACTAAGCACAATGTTGATGCTTGTCCAACCGGGTGATTAAAATGTAGAAGTACACATGACGAGAGAATGTAATAGAACACTAAGTACACAACTTGTAGCGAATATGAATGGCAAGTTCTCTAAACTTTGGTGAGTTTGATGTTTGTCTTGCCCATGTTCCGCCAAAGGCCCATAAGGAGTTCAAACAACTCATCGATGTCCTCATCTTTGCTATGCTTGATTTCAATCAGCTCCAAATTGTCACACTTGAAGGACATAAGATTCTGGTTTTCCAGGGCTACATGTCGCCACTTGGCCCTTGAAGTCCTCTTCTTTGAGCGGTATGAAAACTATATATAGACAAAATAAAACAATTCCCAAGGATGTGTGATGGAAGAGAAACTAAATGATAAAATATATTATATTTAATGCAGAACATAATAGGAGTACCTTACAATCCTGGAAAGTAAGTTTTTTCAAGCCAGGTACGCTTTGCAGAAAACGATCCAATGCTTGAATGTTTGTCTTCCATTTGAGAATGCATCTGCTAACTACCAAGGTTCTCACATTTTGGAGCTTTGGGACTTTATCTGACGCCCATTGTATTTTTTCCTAAAAATACACAAAAGAGTTATACTAATATTAATCACAAACAAACATTCATAAAGGGATATTTGAAATATCCCATGTTTCAATATATGTCTCATTTCTATCAATAGATTAAACTAAAAATATGATTTCTTTGAATGTATTTAATTTCTAAATACAGTATAATGTAATGCCGCACACCAAATAATGTAATATGTAATGCCATGGCCATCCAAAATTAAAAGAGAGACTTACCATGGTTGCACCAAACAATTCCAGATGCATGACGTTAAATACGCTGCATAACTTCTCCCAGAAGTTGGCATTCGTCTCGCCGAATGTACTCACACGTACTGATGCCTTGACAAGGGAAGATGTGGCCGCGGTCACGTATATACCATCTGGACAAGAGATTGTCGAGAAAGTAGTACGCAGAGAAGTTAGCATTGGAGCCGTAACCACCATTCCCTCCCACGCGGAACAATCAGCAAGTGTGAGGTGGCGTAGACTTGTGGACGATATCTGGCCAGGGTGATATGAGCACTTGGTGAGACTCAACACTTCAAGAACGGGGCACCCGGATCGGAGCTGCTCTGCAAAGGTGTCGTCCAAACGCACACCATGAAGAAGTAGTGTTGTGAGTCGAGATGAACTCAAATCAGGGAGGAACCAGGTCCAGAAACGGAAGTCGACGTGGATGTCGATCACCGCAGGGCTGCATTGGATGCCCCTTGTGGCCCATCTGGAGCACGCGTCCATGGCCTGCCTATCTTCGGAATCATCTAGGGCGCGTTTGGTAGCCTGCAGCCAGCCGGGCCAGGCCCGCTGGCTGCAGAACCACCCTGCTTGTTTCTTGCCTGCAGCCCGAAACTTGCATAGCGCGCTTCTTAAAGCACCCTTGGGACAGGCCCAGTGGGAACGGCCGAATCGGCTGTTTCCTTGCGGCCAGGCTGCGGGCGGCTGACCTAGAGAAACGCCGCGCCGCCCAGCTGCAGGACGCGGAGATGGCGCGAGCGGGGAAAATCAGGCGGGAGGATTTCGGTCACCGCCTGCCAAAAATCACCACTCTATTTAGCTCACCTCCAAATCGAGTCCCGCCATTTGTTCCATTCGAGCTCTTGCAATGGCGGCTGGAGCGCTTTGTGTGACGGCGAAGGCGACTTCGACGGCGACATCCACCGAGGTGCTGACCTCGACGGCGAACTCGACGGGGACCTCCACCGCCTCCATGGCGACCTCTGGCATGAAGACGGCCGGCAAGATGCAGATGCAGCCGTTGGATGTAAGATTTTCTGAACCTTATGCTTGTTCGTACCGTAGATCTGTTGCTCGTACCTTCGATCTGTTGTTCTTGCACATGTAGACCACGAATCCAAGTTGCTTAGGGTCCATACCTTCGATCTGTTGTTCTTGCACATGTAGACCACGAATCCAAGTTGCTTAGGGTACATACCTTCGATCTGTTGTTCTTACACATGTAGACCATGAATCCAAGTTGCTTAGGGTCCATACCGTTGATCTGTTCTGCTTCCACATGTAGACCATGAATCCAAGTTGCTTAGGGTCCATACCGTTGATCCGTACTTACATTGCTCCTGTTTCGTGGATCAGGTTCGCGGTAAGAAGAGAGTGCCTCTGCAAGCGCTATGCGAGAATGCACTGCCCGAGATGTTCGACATGAACCAGCTAGCTTCCAAGCCTCTCGACGTACTGCCTCTCAATGCACTCCCTATGGATTCAGTGACTGACTCAGATGTGCACTCTGACATGACTGCCAAGGGGAGTAACAAGAGAGTGCACTCTCAGATGACTAGTGCAGGTACTTCGAGGCTGACAATGCAATGGACAGCTCCTCTATCCCTATTTGTTCTGAACAGGGTAGTGGAGCTAGTGGAGCAGGGGATCCACTTTGACAAATGCTTCAAGGATCGGTACATCAGGAAGGTCAGCGATGCTATTCTTGAGTTCACTGGTCTGACTATCACCAGCACTCAAATCTACAACCATCTGAGGAGGTGGAGAATCAGGTGGGCTAGGATTAACGAACTGAAGCGCATGCCTGGAGTAGTTTGGTATGAAACCAGCACGACTCTGATGATGGATGATGATGTTAAGCTGCTTCATCACCTTCAGGTTTGCTTGCTGTTTTCTATTCAACCCAACTGTTGTACTCCTTTGTTCACTGTCAGCTTCAAATACTGTGTACACTAATGATTTGAAATGCCATTACTAGAACTTCCCCAAGGACGAGGAGCTGCTCAACCATCCAATTACCAACTTCGCTCAAATGAAGGCCATCTTCAAGGTGAGGACAGTGCATCCGCGTAGCATGTACGCTCCAGCGTTGATCATCAAGGCAATGGACTTCCTGGCGGACAACGCAGAGGAGTACATCAAGTACTCCAGCATGACCAAGCCGGAGAGGTGTGCCTGGCTTAGGGCTTACCTGCGTGGCCAGTGCGTGGATGCATTCTACGATGAGTAGACTTCGATAAAGTGGTCTGTAATATGTAGGAGGAGGTATATATTAACCCCTCCGTTGACGAACTTCAGATGCAGCATGACCTTCTGTTTGTGCTGCGTAGACATGTTTCTGAACTCTGGATCCTATTATGCTATGCTATGCTATGGTTTGTGCTCCATTATTTGTCGGGTAACATCACCATAGGTGAAAGAGGTAGTCATAAGCAGTTTCTTTGCATACAACCAAATATAGGCATAGTTGCATATGGTCATGCAATGATGTAACCAAACAGCCACAACAAATTGCCCAGCCCATGCGGCGTTCTTTGCTGCAGGCTACCAAACAAACCCACCAATAGATCTCGGGGGCTGTTTTCCTTCGGCCATGCCCGCTGGAGCCTGCCCCCAGCGAGGTGGGAAACCCCTGCAGGCTACCAAACGCGCCCCTAGTGCCGGCGAGACGTGTGAGCAGCAAGAGGTTGTTGCTGAACTCCTCGAACGGCTTCCACTCCTTCTTGCATGTTTTTATTTGCCCGGACTGTGTTTTGCAGCAGTTTTGATCTTGGCAGCAGTCTCCACGGTGGAATAACGCTAGGTCGATGTCGAGGCACGGCACGGAGCGCCAGAGATGCCTCCATCTACGGGAGAGTATGCTGGATCGGACCACCTGCCGGGACTCGAGGAAGGAGAGGATGGTGTGGATTAGGCTGTCGGGCAGGTCGCTTAGCCTGTCATCTTCGGCGGCGGCGCGGATCCGCTTGCTGGGCGGCTCCATGTGTGTATTTCCGGTAAGGTTGTCTACGGCGTTTTTATGGAGTGGGTTGACGGCGGCATGAATCGGCTTGCTGGTCTGATCTGGGAAGCGTCTATATAGAGAGGTACTCTGCTGTCCGTGGTCGCGTGTTGGTGTTTGTGTCGGGCTCGACCATATCCATGACCGCGACTATCCCGTATGCATGTGGTTTCTTTAATTCGGAAGGAAAGCGTACGGACGAACGGCTATACCCAAGAATCAACTGCACTCAGCTAGCCACCTATCACCCGAGCCTGTGTGAGATATCGCATCGCAATCCACTATGTTTTTTCCTCGATTAGTTCGCAGTCTAGTTCGTCAGGCCAGTGATTTCTGGATGAGACCGTCACGTCGTGCTCTCAGTTAGTTTGTCCTTGAGTTTAGTTTAACCTAACCAATTGGACGCGTGATTACCTTGCCGAGGTAGGGAACAAGGCGGACTTGCATCTGCCAACGTCGACGACTGAACAAGAAGAAGAATGATGCATGGAGAAAGAAGAGAGGTGCTTATATAGTGTAGGAGATTAGGGTTTTGGGGGGAAGCCTCACACGTGATAACGTGGGGTTCCGGTGTGTTTATAAAGAGGCAAAAAGCCTAAGAGTCCTAATACAAAGCTACTAGGTTACAATACATGAACCGACCTATGCAACAGATATACAGACTCTAACAGCCCCCCGCAGTCGCAGCGGGAGGTTCTCGGATGCAAAGACTGGACCGAAAATCAAGAAACAACTGTGTCGGCAGCCCCTTGGTCATAACATCAGCAAACTGAAGCGCAGAGGGAACATGCAGAACATGAGCTTCGCCGAGAGAAACCTTCTCTCGAACGAAATGTATGTCAATCTCAATATGCTTGGTGCGTCGGTGTTGCACTGGATTGGATGACATATAGATGGCGGAGACGTTGTCACAGTAGACAACGGTAGCAGAGCGTAGAGGACGATGAAGTTCCTGGAGGAGTTGACGAAGCCAGCAACACTCAGCAACGGCATGGGCAACAGCTCTATACTCAGCCTCTGCACTAGATCGGGACACGGTGGTCTGTCTCTTGGAGGACCAGGATATCAAACTATCACCGTAGTAGACACAGTAGCCGGAAGTGGAGCGTCGAGTGTCAGGGCAGCCGGCCCAGTCAGCATCAGAATAAGCTGTCAAACTAGACGAAGAAGAGCCGCGAATATGCAGACCGAACTCCAAAGTCCCACGGACATAACGGAGCACACGCTTCACGAGAGCAAGGTGAGGCTGTCGTGGAGCATGCATATGAAGGCAAATCTGCTGGACAGCATAGGAGATATCCGGACGCGTCAAGGTGAGATACTGGAGTGCACCCGCAATGCTCCTATAATCCGTAGCTTCCTCAGCAGAAAGAAGCTCGCCAGCGGAGTCAGAAATCTTGGCATGTGTATCAACTGGTGTAGCTGTAGGATGACACTCAGCCATACCAGCACGCTGAAGAGTGTCGATGGCATACTGATGCTGGGACAAGAACAGACTGTCAGACAAGCGACTCACAGCAATACCAAGGAAGAAGTGAAGGTCACCAAGATCTGTCATCGCAAATGCACTGTGGAGCTGGGCGAGTAGACGCTGCAGAAGAACCATCGAGGACGCAGTCACAATAATGTCGTCGACATATAGCAACAAGTATGCAGTGTCAGTCCCAGAGCGCAGAACAAACAAGGAGGTGTCTGTAACAGAGGCGACGAATCCCAGGGTGACGAAATGAGCAGCAAACCGTTGGTACCAGGCACGCGGAGCTTGCTTCAAACCATAGAGGGACTTGTGGAGGCGACAGACATAATCAGGCTTGGAGGCATCAACAAATCCTGGGGGCTGCTGACAATAGACCACTTCCTCAAGATAGCCATTCAGAAAGGCGTTCTTCACATCAAGCTGACGGATAGGCCAATTACTGGAGACGGTGATATGAAGAACCAGACGAATTGTAGCAGGCTTGACGACAGGACTGAAAGTCTCATTGTAGTCGATACCAGGGCGCTGGGAGAATCAATGGACAACCCACCTCGCCTTGTAACGAGCGAGGGATCCGTCAGAGTGGAACTTATGCCGATAAATCCACTTGCCGGTCACCACATTAGCCCGAGGTGGGCGAGGGACAAGCGACCACGTCTTGTTGTCAACAAGGGCCTGATGTTCGTCAGCCATGGCCTGGCGCCACTCGGAGCTCTGCATCGCCTGACGGAACGTAGTGGGCACAGGAACAACTGTAGTGTCGACAGCCGCGAGGGTTAGTCGATCGACAGGACGTATACGACGACCATACCGAGTGACTGGATGAGCGGGGTCTGCAGGAGTCGAGGCCGCTGATGCTGCAGCTGCGCGTGTCCGTGTCGATGCTGCAGCTGCGCGTGTCCGTGTCGATGAAGAAGACGCCCGCGTAACGCGGGTCGCGGCAGGCGGAGGCCCAGCGGGCTGTCGAGGCGGAGGCCCAGCGGGCGGTCGAGGCGGGGAAGAGGCCGCTGTAGATGCCGTCAGAGGAGGCCCATTGGACCGTCGCGGCGGTGAAGAGGCCGGCGCAGGAGCTGGCTGGCGCGATGTGGATCCATCGCTGGCAACCGATGCAGCTGTAGGGCGGGAGGCCGCACGCGGCGGTGTGTCCCAAATGTCGGTGAAGAGGAAGTCCAAGCGTCGTGGTGATGAAGGTATCGGAGAATCCGGTACTTGAGCTGCTTGCTGAAACGGAAACACGGCCTCGTCGAAAACCACATGCCGGGACAAAATAATTTTCCCGGAGGCCAGATTAAAACAGCGGTAGCCACGATGTTGTGATGGATATCCAAGGAAAACGCACGGCACAGAACGAGGAGCAAGTTTGTGCTTGGCGGTGGAAGCAACATTAGGAAAGCAAAGACATCCGAAAACACGTAAAGAGTCATACGAAGGAGCACGATCATGGAGACGTGTGTAAGGCACGAGAGAACCTATGGCTTTGCTAGGACGACAGTTGAGGAGATATGTCGCGGTGGCAAGAGCATCAGCCCAAAATTGCTCGGGCAGATGTCCTTGGAACATGAGCGTGCGCATTGTGTCGTTGATAGTACGTATGGCACGCTCAGACTTGCCATTCTGTTGGGACGTGTAGGGGCACGACAGACGGAGTGTCGAGCCGTGCTTGGTGAGGAGGTTGTCTACGAGGGAGTTTACAAACTCGGTTCCATTGTCCGTTTGAAGAGAGCGTATAGTGGTACCAAATTGAGTGCGAACTTAGGCGAAAAAATTGGCAAGGGTGCGAGAGGCACAAGATTTCTGTCGCAACGGAAAAGTCCAATAAAAGTGGGAGTAGTCATCGACAATAACCAAATAATATCGAAAACCAGAATGACTTATAATTGGAGAGGTCCACAAATCACAATGTATCAACTCAAACTTAGCACTAGACGCAGAAGTAGACAACCTAAATGGTAGACGCACATGTTTGCCAAGTTGGCATGCATGACATACAGAGGAGCGCCTAACTTTATTACACTTTATTAAAGACAATTTTTGAAGTGCCGACATAGCATCTTGACCGGGGTGTCCAAGCCTTCGGTGCCATAAATCAGCATGGGTGGTGGCGAGCATGGCGGTGGGTGGTGCACGATGATGGGTGCCCGGAAACGTGTAGAGATCTCCTTCACTGTTGCAGCGAAGGATCACTTGACGAGTCTTCAGGTCCTTCACAGAAAAACCAAGAGCGTCAAACTCAACAGAACAAAAATTATCTCTAGTAAATTTGCGGATGGACAAAAGATTGCGAATCAAGTGAGGAACAAGAAGGACATGATTGAGTTTAAAAACATGACCGGAGGGAGATTGAAACGAAGTATAACCAAAAGAAGAAATAGGAACAGAATTGCCGTTTCCGACAGTGACGAATTGTGGACGAGAGAGGGGGCAAAAAAGAGTATGTTACCCTCGTCGTTTGTCATGTGGGATGTGGCACCGGAGTCCATCACCCAGCCGCCCTGCTGGTATAGACTGTTGAGGGCGGCGATGAGGCCGGAGTTGTCCCATGCAGGCGAAGCCGACGTCGATGGACCCGACTGGAAGAGCGGGGCAGTCCTTGTGTGGTACGCCTGCGGGCACGAGCCGATGATGGCGGGTGCGGGAGAAGGATGGCGCCATTGTCCGGCACCCGCGCCACCGGGAGAGAAGCACACCCATGGCCCGGTTGGGGCAGGAGTCGTCGCGCGCTGGGTAGACGGGGCATGCTTGGCACCGTTCTTGGGCTTCTTCTTGCGCTGGCCAGAATTGGAGGACTCGCCGCGACAGGCAGTGCCGGTGCAGACAGGGGCAGCCGGGCGTGCTTGGGCAACCAGGGCCGTGGAGGCGGCGAGGGTAGCATCGTTCGCCTGTTGCATCTCCTCCATGAGGAGCATGCTCCGCACACGCAGGAAGGTGGGCAGCGGATCGGTCATTGAGATGATCGTGGCCGCAGAGGCGAAGCCGGGGCCGAGGCCGCGCAAGGTGTTGAGGACGAGTGCGCGGGCCGAGACGGGAGAGTCGTTGTCGGCGAGGGCGTCCGCGATCTGTTTCTGCCGGCGGCAATACTCGGTGATCGACGATGTGCCCTGGGAGAGCTAATGGAAGTCGTTCTCGAGGTAGACCGCCTTGCTCGCCTTGTTGGCGGAGAAGAGCTCGATGATGGCGAGCCAAAGCTGGCGGGCGGTCTGGTCGCGGGCGAGCACCATGTCGGCGACATCTTCATGGATGGCCGAGTGGAGGTGGTTGAGCGCGGTGTAGTCATCGGCGATCCACGCCGGGTCGGTGAACGCGGAGGGCGTAGTGCCGTCGAGGTGGCCGATGAGACCAGCGATCCCGAGAGAAGCCTTGAGGTATATACTCCACTTTGTGTAGTTGTTGGCCTCGAAGGAGAGAACCACAGGGGCGACATGCCGCGGCGCACCGCCAGCGGGCACGGCGCCGGTGTTGGCCGGCACGAGAGCGCCCATGGAGGAGGAGAGCTGGCTCGACGTGGAGGCCATGGTGGGCAGCGGAAGAGGGACCGTCGGCTCGGCGAGAGGCGAGGCGGCAGCTAGGCGGCGGCTCGGCGAGATGCGAGGCGGCGGCTAGGGTTTAGGATCGAGATTAAACTGATACCATGTAGGAGATTAGGGTTTTGGGGGGAAGCCTTACACGTGATAACGTGGGGTTCCGGTGTGTTTATAAAGAGGCAAAAAGCCTAAGAGTCCTAATACAAAGCTACTAGGTTACAATACATGAACCGACCTATGCAACATATATACAGACTCTAACATATAGAGCACATAGCTAGTGTACAACGCATACATGGATATGGTACAAGTTCTTACAACAGAACGCAGCGTGGGTGCGCGCAATGACCCACTACGGGAGAGCCATTCTTTGCCGTTGGCCGACACTCTTCGCCGTGTGCTGGATGTTTTTTTGAAACAGCAGGAGCTCTGTTTTTATTGACTTTTAAGGGGAGGGAACAAGAACCTCATCGAGGTGAAAATACAATTCACACAAAACTTTGTGCACATACAGCCACCGCCAGATTAAAACACAAGGTAAAGAATTACACACACGGCAAATATGGACACACGGCAAAGATGCTCTAAAAAAAGTTAAATCTTTTAAGGTACATAAGTAGTTATATCACAGAACCGTCGATTGTTTTGAAAAATTCGACCCTTTCAATGAATACCCACGCTGGCCGTTTTGACCATTTTTTCAGGAAAAAATCAAAGAAAATAAAAAATTACTTCAAAAAGAAATCCTTTGACGTGGAGTCCTGTTATATGTACTAGTTGCTAGAAAAAATAATAAGAACTTGAGTTTTGACAAACTTTACAAAAGAATGCTTCGCAAAAAGGTATATCATCTATAAAGATATGTATAGGTTTCAAGCCAAACGATCAAGGGTATGACCATTTTCGTGACATAGTTTGTGATAAAGTGCCAATATTTGACACATAGATGTATCTTAGTATGGGCAACAATGTTGCCGAACTGAGTTTCTGGAAAAAATAAATTATAAACATCATTTGTCATTTTCGAAGTGTCAAACTAACTTTTTGTGGGAAGCCGGTACCAAAAATATGGTGCAAAATTTGACCCATCCAATTTCCGAGAAAGTAGTCTATATTTGATTGATAATCCAAAGTATTACGAATTTTCTCGCTTTTGCGCGAGATGGGCCTGGCTGTAGATGCTTTCCGGCCAACACCCCTCAGCCAAAGCGGGTAAATCTTTTTGTTGAAGAAATAAACATGGCAATTTGTTCTACAAGAAACGACCTTACCCTCTTTTCCATTTATTTTTCTACATTCGCCGAAATACTAATATGACAATCATAAGTGAATAATCATACTCTTCGTAGGTGGTGGTGACAGCTTACTACTAGAATTTCCCCCGCAGAGTTAAGACTGAAGCAAAGTACGCATCCCTTGGTCTCAGTCAATATAGAGAAATTTCTACTGATGTCACTGACAAGCAGCGTGCCCGTTGGTCCACGTTATGTGAGGCAGATGGAACCTCCGACCTCTTACAAACCTCATATTTGTTCAGATTAAAAGGTAAGATCCCATTTAAATGGTACAGAACAAAAACCTTTTAAGTGTGAACTATGAGCATTTTTGTAGCATCCTGCACAACGATGTGTGACGACTTTTACCCAGGGTTCAATATTTCGTTTTCAGTTTTTTCTTTCGCCCATCTTTAAGATTCGCAAA
This sequence comes from Poa pratensis, assembly GCA_947311845.1. Lineage (NCBI taxonomy): Eukaryota > Viridiplantae > Streptophyta > Magnoliopsida > Poales > Poaceae > Poa > Poa pratensis. Next base: position 25,237,518 of record CAMZMU010000108.1, on the reverse strand, counting down.
TTTCGAGAAATTACCGAAATTTCGAAGAATTTTTTTAAATATTTCGGTCAGATTCAAAGTTTAGATCTTAAAAATATTTAGCAAAATAAATCAAAAGGTACAGATTCGAAGTCAAGACCTTGCGCAGCATCAACTGAACACTCCACCAGCAGGCTAAAGCCAAGTTTCTGATGGAACAGTGATTGCTGTGTGTTATAATCATAGTATATTTGATATTTTTAAACATAGCCGAAATTTTCAGTCGATATCACTGTTTCTCGTCCATCTTCGAGATTCGTTAATTTCGCGAAATTCGAACGAATTTTCGACGAAATATTTTTCACTGCTTTTACCAATGGAGTCGTCGAGACTTGTGAATCGATCGCCATGACGGATCATTGGCTAGGATTATTGAACTTAACGTTGTTTTCTTTTTTTTTTAATTTTTGTGCAACTTAAAGTTTTCTAGTATATGCTACACTATATATAAACTGCAGAGGCCATTCCCAAGGCAAGCCAAATTACCTGCACAAGCCTTGCAGCTTGCATACCATACACTGTTTTTCTCACGTACAGAACAGTTAATTTAGGTAGTGGACCATCATGAAGCGATCTCCATCTTCTTCCTCTCTCTCTCGCGCACAGCCGTGATCCTGGCTCTCATATGCTGCACTCTGCCCTGCCATGCCCTCCAAGGTAATATTAGGCCAACCAATTATATATAGTCGACAGCTCGTGGTACTAACTTATAGCTAGGCCAGCATCATCCAAGGTCCTTGGCACTATATTTACCCGTTTCATGTGCATGCAGTTCATATGGACGGAGACCGATTGGGACAGAGTCGTCCAACGCAGTGGCACCTGCCGGCGCCGCACGGGAAGATCACCCGTAAATTCTTGGAAACGTCTCTTGTTCATACGGACGGAGATCGCCGGGAAGTGAGTCCTCCAACACCGACGTACCCGCAGGGGCGGGGCCATGAGCCTGCTTCGTCGATGCTTCGACCCTGACACCGAAAACTGCAACGTTGATGTGCAGGACCCTGCAGGCTATACTTGTGAACCACTACAGGAAACGGCAAAATTGCCGAGCGTCAGAGCTATGCCGAGCGGCACGCTCGGCATACTACGCCTTATGCCGACGGTAATATGAAAACGCTCGGCAACAGAACACGCTCGGCAAACATATCATATGCCGAGGGTTTCCTTCACAATACGCTCGGCATATAACCACGCTCGGCATACGTACCTTGTATGCCGAGCGTTGCGCTCGGCATACCGTCCACGCTCGGCAGTACCCGACGGAGTTTGACGGGTCTTTGACGGCGGTTAACATACGCTCGGCATATAGTGACGCTCGGCAAAATGCTACTGTTGTTTTGCAAAAATGCCAGGAAAAAAGGTGTGTGGCATGGGATTCGAACCCAGTACCTCTATGTTGTAGAGGTACAAGGCTTACCATTGGGGTATTTCTAGGATCGTGTTAGGATGTCGTGTTTAACTCTTTTATATACAACTGCTGTGTATCTTTCCAAAAAAAAAATGAAAACCTGGGAATCATTTCCATACCAGTAAGAGAAGTGACAGCAAAATCAATTCCATTACAGAAATATAGCAACCTGAGCATCACAATTTCATAACCTGACATAGAAAAGCCTAGCTTTTATATAAAAAGCTAGGACATAAATATTTAACACAGATCTTACACCCAGTTTGATAACCATTACATTAGTACTAGATACTTAGTTCATATTTAACTACTAGACCAACTAGTTCAACACATTACTACTTGACCAACTACTTCAGAGCACCAATCTGATCAAGTCAAGATGAAGCCCATAGCTCTCGCCCGTACATGGCGTGAAGCTGAAGACTACTATTTCCCCCTCCTCTAACTTGAACTCAGCCATAGCTTTTGCCCATCCGGTTGCTATTATTGCCTTGGGCCTTTTCTCTCCCATCTTCATCGTCACTTCAAATGGTGTAAGGCACGGGTTGCATTCAACAAGAACCTTCAAGGGGTTTACAAGATAGGGTTTCAGGTAGTCTTCGGTGTACTTAGCTCCAAACTCCTGTCCAAATATAAAGATTGCAACAATTATATAGCAAACATGGTATTTATCTATCAAATAGAAAGATTGCAACAATAAATGTACTGTTTCATGTTCAAGTAAACAGCATCTCACCATCTTGCCTTTTTTCATTACAGATGATTGGGACATCTTGTAAACATAAAATTTGATGGGTTCTGCATCAGAACAGTCAACCAACTCTATCAACTGCTCCACTTGATATGAACGCAGCCACATATCACTTGCATATATCATATGCTTGTCAAAGCCGCGAGTTCCCCCATGGTGAGGTCCTATATGTAACAAAATGATATGTAAACATTAGGCAATGTACTACACTACTACTTAACAGTACCTACATGGGATAAACAAGTTTTTCATAATGATCACCTCTCCTGATAACCATTTGTCCATCCACAGCAGAGTCCAAATGTTCATCAGTGGAAAATGAGCCACTGTCCTCACTAGAGATGCTCATATCCCTCTCTGTATCAAAGCAACATGAATATTACTACCAACAACATGAATAGTAATCTCTGTATGAACAATAATTCAATGGAATTTATAAAAATCTCAGCAACAGACAACAATCCCCAATACCAACACCTAGAGGATTCGAATTTGCAGAACTAGAACACTATACACAGCCTAGAGGATTCGAATTTGCATTTGCAGAACTAGAACACATAAAGGATTCGATTTGCAGAACTACAACACCTAGAGGATTCACCCATGAACTCGAGCTGTACCTTCACCTCTCCGCCCCGGACCCGTGCACCAAGAGGCACAAGCCCAGCTACCAGGACGCCGCCGTTGAAGAACTCGGCAACGACAGCTAACCCTAGACTCAGCTAACCCTAGCAGGAGAGGGGTGCGCGGAAGAACAGAGCGGGGGGGGGGGGGGGGGGATTGTGCGGACTTACCAGGAGAGCCACGGGGGAGGTCGGGGCGACGGGAGCCGCCGGGAAGGCCGGGGCGACGGGATCCTCCTCCGGCCTGAGATGGGGCTCCCTTGTCCCTCCGGCAGGCGACGGCGGGCTTCATGGCGGCGGGCCTCGCAGCCTGCGTGGGGGGAGGAGCGGCGAGCACGGGCGTGGAGGGGAGGGCGGCGAGCACGGCGGCGGCGATGTGGATTTGGAGGAGATCGTGTCGATGTGGATTTGGAGGAGCGGCGGCGGCCATGTCTATTTGGACCCACCGTTTTACGTCACTGACCTGTTGGACCCACCGTTTGGTTGGCCCACATGTCACTGAGTGAAAAACAGGGCACGGCCGGTATCTCCTTGTTTGCCGACGGCCAAGTCACATAGGCCCTCGGCATACAATATTTCCTATTTATTAAAAAAATAGTTAAATTTCTAACTAAAAGTATCTAATCAAAAGAGCTTATTTATTTATTTAGGAATAAATAGTAGGGTTCACAAATATGACCTACCCAACACTCCCATTTCGGGTGGTTCAGACGTAAACATGTGATAACATGGACAGACGTAAACATGTGATAACATGGACGAAACCGGGGGATTCGGAGCGTCGGAAACACACCAAAACCTAGGTGGTGTCATATAATATTCATGAGAGTGTGGTGGCAGGTTGTAAGAACTAACTTGAGACTCCTAGGTGTGACCGGCTTCATACGCCACACTTATCATGCACAAAGGTTCTGCCCTTCTAAGTCGAAACTCCCATTTCCGGTGGAACGGACGTAAATATGTGATAACATGGGACAAAAGTTGGTTTTAAATCTTCATATTACCTACCCAAACACAACCAAGTAGCAAAGTCTACTGGACTACCCCCATTCGACGCCCGTGGGAGGTGTAGACGACATGGTTGACTTCGGTCAACTTTGGGGGGGGGGGGGGGGTTCAACGAAACCGGGGGCTCCGGAGCGTCGGAACCACACCAAAACCTAGGTGATGTCATATGATATTCATGAGAGTGTGGTGGTAGGTTGTAAGAGCCAACTTGTGACTCCTAGGTGTGACCGGCTTCACACGCCACACTTATCATGCACAAAGGTTCTGCCCTTCTAAGTCGAAACTCCCATTTCGGGTGGAACGGACGTAAACATGTGATAACATGGGACAAAAGTTGGTTTTAAATCTTCATATTACCTACCCAAACACAACCAAGTAGCAAAGTCTACTGGCCTACCCCCATTCGACGCCCGTGGGAGGGGTAGACGACACAGATATCTTTCGGTCAACTTTGGGGGGGTTTCGACGAAACCGGGGGCTCCGGAGCGTCGGAACCACACCAAAACCTAGGTGGTGTCATATGATATTCATGAGAGTGTGGTGGTAGGTTGTAAGAGCCAACTTGAGACTCCTAGGTGTGACCGGCTTCACACGCCACACTTATCATGCACAAAGGTCCTGCCCTTCTAAGTCGAAACTCCCATTTCGGGTGGAACGGACGTAAACATGTGATAACATGGGGCAAAAGTTGGTTTTAAATCTTCATATTACCTACCCAAACACAACCAAGTAGCAAATTCTACTGGGCTACCAGCATTCGACGCCCGTGGGAGGGGTAGACAACACAAATATCTTTCGATCAACTTTGGGGGGGGGGGGTTCGACGAAACCGGGGGGCTTCGGAGCGTCGGAAACACACCAAAACCTAGGTGGTGTCATATAATATTCATGAGAGTGTGGTGGTAGGTTGTAAGAACTAACTTGAGACTCCTAGGTGTGACCGGCTTCATACGCCACACTTATCATGCACAAAGGTTCTGCCCTTCTAAGTAGAAACTCCCATTTCCGGTGGAACAGACGTAAATATGTGATAACATGGGACAAAAGTTGGTTTTAAATCTTCATATTACCTACCCAAACACAACCAAGTAGCAAAGTCTACTGGACTACCCCCATTCGACGCCCGTGGGAGGTGTAGACGACATGGTTGACTTCGGTCAACTTTCGGGGGGGGGGTTCGACGAAACCGGGGGCTTCGGAGCGTCGGAACCACACCAAAACCTAGGTGATGTCATATGATATTCATGAGAGTGTGGTGGTAGGTTGTAAGAGCCAACTTGTGACTCCTAGGTGTGACCGGCTTCACACGCCACACTTATCATGCACAAAGGTCCTGCCCTTCTAAGTCGAAACTCCCATTTCGGGTGGAACGGATGTAAACATGTGATAACATGGGGCAAAAGTTGGTTTTAAATCTTCATATTACCTACCCAAACACAACCAAGTAGCAAAGTCTACTGGCCTACCCCCATTCGACGCCCGTGGGAGGGGTAGACGACACAGATATCTTTCGGTCAACTTTGGGGGGGGGGGGTTCGACGAAACCGGGGGCTCCGGAGCGTCGGAACCACACCAAAACCTAGGTGGTGTCATATGATATTTGCGGTGACCCAGCACACCACTTCATGTTGTAGTGTACAAGTCGTTGATGTAACACGCACGGAAGGACCTTTCCGCAAATATTACATCTCTCAGAGTAGTACAACAGAAACATAGCCGGTCCAAGGTAACACTATAGGATTACAACACTATTCAATACAAAATCTTGAGACCCTCCTTTATATTGAAGCAAGTCTCGAGCAAATGAAATACAGAAAGATCCAAATCGTAGTACTAAACTGAATATCAGATCTAACTCTAATTCCTGATCCACTACTGCTGTTATCACAGCCCTAATCTATTCCATCTGGAATATCTTTATCCAAGTTGTACTCCTTCTTACAAAATGATGTTGTCTCCTCCATCGGCAGTGTTGTCGTTATATACACCTGGGCAAGGTGGTTGTCATCCTTCTGTCGGTGAAGTAGCTGTTGACTCCTTCAAGGTTCACCAGGTAGACTTGACTCCTAGTTGAAGATCTCCTCGACGTCTTGATGGGTAACTGGCAACTCCTTTGATGGCTCCAAAATCTAAGCAGGGGGTCAACGGGGAAAGGGTGAGCAACACGAGCGTTACTCAGCAAGTTCAAATTATAGGCGATAAGGTGTTTTATGCACTAGCTATTGCCATGACCAACGGTCATTGACATAATGCAAGTTTTGGAAAATATTTTTAGGAAAGGGTCCATTTTATTTTCAGAAAACTATGCTCACAGTCTCCACGGGTTCATAGTCATCACTTGGGATGCCTTTCCCGCTGCGGTCTGTAGTTCCTTCCGGGAACACGGATGTGACAGCCACAATTTCTTGTTGTTGACTCTGCAGAGCTGCGTAACTTTACCCATGAGAGAAACCCAGCCTTGTTGCCTTTACGGGTAGCTAGCCCGTCCATACTTCCATGGTATGGGGCCAGGTGTGAGTCCAAAGCCAATCACCGCCCTCTCCGCACAACACATATCCGCCCATTTGTGGCGCGGCCGGTAACAAAGACCGCTATCCCGCCACCCCTCCCGAGCTTCTATTCCAATCACCCCGTCAGGTGGGAAGGTCACGCGCTTCCACGCTGTTGGCCGCCGCAACAGACACAACCAGGTAATAGCCTGCCGAGGATATGTGAACGAGAGAAGATACAGCTGACTTTTACCGTCCATAGCAGATCTCATGGTAAACGCTTCAATACGGCGCTAGGATCACTGTGACATTGGTAATTAATCCTAGGTATATACTTTCCCGTACAATGGAACCTCCACCACAACATCAATCCATGGTTCCATTGCCAGCCAAACAATATATATATAGCAATTCACATCATTCGAAAATAGTTTTTTTTTCAATGCAATGATAATAATACGTTTTTGAAAATAGTTTTTATAAAATAGTTCAATAAGGATATGCAAGAATGAACTTGCCTGTGGTAGAAGTGATAGTTCAGGCCCTTCGGGGTTCTAGGGTTTGCGGTAAAACCCCGAGTTCTGAAAATAGCAAAGTAATCCTGGTAAGGACTACTGAAAACTCTAGCAGCATGCTATTATGCATAATCATGATATGCATCGCCACCCCAAAATACCCAAGTTGCGGATTTTAAGACTTTTCGAGTGTTTTGGAGTTTTTAAATTATTTAAAGAGTTTGATAACAATTTTCATGAGGAATAAATTTAAAGTGATTAAATTGAAATAGTTCAATATAATTAAACTTCAAGACTTTATTTTCCCATATTATTTTCTTTTAGGAAAATAGTTTTTGAAAAAGAATTTCAAGTCATTTCCACTTAAGGATCCTTGAATTTTTCATCCAAAAAATGTTTTTCAAAACTTCAAATAAAATTTACATAAAAATTCCTCATATTTTGTAGAGTATGTTGCATATTTTTAGTTGATTTTTGTGTATTTGAATTTGGTGTAAAAATTCATTTAAGTTTGAATATTTTTTATTTAGGATGAGTAACAAGATAGTCTTGGTATAGTTCAAATATTATTTTGAACTTAGTATTTATTTTCCCAGATTATTTTTCTTGAGAAAATAATTTTAAGAAATTATTCCAAAGAATAATCCACTTAAGGATCTTTGGATTTTTAATCAAAGAAATAATTTTCAAAAATTCCTGTTAGTATTTTATTTAAATAGCTTATTTTCTGCTAATATTTGTAGATATTTTCAAAGTATTTTTAGGAATTTATTTGAATTTTTAAAGTACTTTGAAAGATTTGAATTTTTCAAATTCATGAAATTACAAAAGTACCCCTGGTCCAACTTGGTTGAACCAAGTCAAAGACCAGACCTGGCTCGGGTCGGGTCAACCGACCGAGCCACTCCCCTTCCTCTCTCTCTAGCTCACGCACGAGCCCGAGCTCGACCATCTCTGGCGCCCGAGTCGCCTGTGCCGTCGCCGTCTTGCTCCGGCCAACTTCGGCTACCTCCGCCGCCGTGCGCTGGGGTAAAATACTCTCCACGCGCCGCTCTGCCTCCTCACCAGAGCGATTTGAGTTCCGCTTCCTCTCGCGGCCGTGCACAACCCGTTAGGGTTTTGGTGCTGGCCCGGCTTGCCGCCGTTCGCGACCTTCTTCCCCGGCGTGCTCGCCATGGCTGGGCGCAGGGCTTCGTCCCCTGTGCCGCCGTGGTGCGGTGTGCTTGAACCTCTACTGCCGTGTGCCCCCTCCATCGGTTGTGCGGGCACTGCCTCGCCGCCGAGGAGCTACGGCCACGGTCGCCAGGTAAACTTCGTGTTCCTACACTCTCTCTACCCACTGCTAGCTCTACTAGCTGATACTCATGCCCGTATGCCTCTCTGGCTTAAGATTTGGATGAGCAGGTGATGCTCTGCTGCTGCTGCTATGCTTGTATATGTGCACTGATTACCTCTCTGTGTCACTCGTGAGGTGAATGGTGTAGATCTTAGTGTGTAGATCACACCACTGTCTCTGAATGAATCATTGTGAGCTTAACTTGCTCATAGATGTGATATGTGCAATAGGAAAAATAATTCTGAGCTAGAATTAATACTAGCAGTGATGATTAGTTTATTTAGAGCATGATTTAATCATGTTTGTTTGCTGTGATGCCTCCATGTAGAGTTACACATCATTCTTGCTTGATTAGAAATGTTTTTATGTTTTCCTGTGCTTCTTCCAAGTGTTCAGATGTGCATAGCTCAGTTAATCCAGCTCTGCTGGTTCACTGGCTTGTGTGCTTTGATAAAAACAGAATAGGAACAGATACTACACTGAAAATCTTTCCCTTGCTTCTGTAGATGCTCAAACAAATGGTAAAACACTCAACTTCACTCCCTTTCATCTCTCTGCCCTATTTCTTGCACAGAACATAAGTACTCTGCTTGCAAATCATCTTCTATAGCACCACACCTTGCTGAGCAAGGTTCTGTTAAGAACAGATGCTAAATTCAGCACTCAAGCATGGTTCTGTCATTTACAGAACCTGCTAAATCACTCTCTAGCACATATGTTTAACAACCTTGGGTGTAGTGCAGATAAAGCTACGGAAGAGTCTGATCTTGCTCCAAGGTTCAACCGTCTCTTCTGGACTGCACCTTGTGGTTCTACCTTCTCCTCCTTGTTGCTTGACTTCTCCTAAGTTTTAATGGCTTGTGGTGGATGGTTTAGGTAATCTCCATGATTGGCTTGTGATTTGTGGTTGTTCTTGGTGAAGAACAGATGGAAATGGTGCTGCTAGATAGATGATTGGCTGCTGTGTAAAACTTGTGGTGTAGCTGGTTGTTCTTGTGTTCTTGCTAAAATGGAAATATATTATTTGGTCCAATTCGTTGGTCCCATAAAACCATGGTGTGTAGTGATCAAAGGGCTGCCATGAGATGTCTTTTATAAGGCTTTGTTATCCCTCACAAGTTGACACCTCAAGTGGTGACTCTTGCTTTACATGGGTGAGTAAGCTACTTGTTGTCATGCCCTCACACATGAGCATTACTTGGGGTTCAAGTTAAGCTAGATATTTCCCTTGTGGATAAAGATGAGTAGTCATTGGTCTTATCCTCTTGTGAGATATTTTGCTTGTGGATAGCTTATCCATCCCAAGCTTGGTCTTATCTCCTTGTGGGATTTATTCTTGAGCAAGACAAGTGGATTTTGTCACTAGATGGACTTGTGGGCTGATTCTCCTATGTGGGCTTGTGAAATATTAGTGGCTTTGCAAGTTATGGGTGGTGATCATGTGGGCCTTACAATTTCAGATTTGTGGGCTTTATCAATTAGCTTATTTTCTTCCTTGGTAATTATTAATACCATTGGAGAAACATTTCCATTTCCATGTGGCTTTTCTTTAATAGGAATTTGACTAGATTAGAGGGAAACAAAAAATGTTGCCTTGTTGACTAAAGATAATTGGATCAATTATATTTGCCTTTGCCCCCTGTTGCCTTTGTTGCTTGCTCAAATGGATCAATGTTGCCTTCTTTTCCTTGCTGCCTATTTGCCTCTAGATGATCCAAATGATCCCAAGATGATCCATGATCCATTGTTGCCTTAGATAAAATTCCCTCTAATCACCACTTGGTATTAGGACATGTTCCTAATATCCAGTAGTCGAGTTCCAGCAGCAAATTGCCTCACCCTTGTGGTGAAGGCAAACATTTTAATTATAAGAAACCTTTCTTTTTGTTCTGGTTTGTATTTAGATGATATTCAATTGCTTTATGCCTGCAAAGAGAAATCTGTTAACAAGGTCATGACTCTTGTTTCCAAACTACTTTTGCATAACACTAGACTTTTGAATCTCACACAGTTTCTAGAGAAGTTTATAAGAATAGTTACTTGCTTTCTTTCTTCCTTTCTTGTTGTCCTCCCTCTTTTGTTGATATGCAGGGATCCATGATAAGAAAATTGGGAGATAAGAAAATCAAGATAGGTTGAGAAGATCAAGATCAACTTAGATTAGGCTTTCCTTTTATTATTTGTATTTTCCTTTTGATTTGGATGAGATATGTACTTATTTGATTAAAGATGTAATATGATTTATTATTTCAACTTCAACTTGTGAAGTTTGTATGGATGTCCCATTTGTAAAAGATGTATCTTATTGTATTTTTGACATTCACGTTCTCATTTGTATTTGAGGTGTATGTAATGAAATGATGAGATGTATGTAATAGAAATGATGAATGTGAGTAATGATGTGTTAAGGTGATGATTTGAGATGGTATATTAAGATAATGGATGTATGAAATATGAACTTGATGCATTTGAATTCTTGTATGATCATAGATGTGAATAATGGGATGAGATAGCTATATAGATGTTGTTGGAAGATGATTGAGTCTTATGATGCTTTATTTGAATTATGTACTTGTCATTTATTAAATTGTGATCAAAATTGTCGAGAGGTTTAGGAAAGGTCATGTCCACTTCTAGAATGCCTCGACAAATGATTCTAGTTTCTTATTAGTTGTTTCAAAGATCACGTCGAAGTTTATAGCACTCAACAGGATGATCTAGCTCCTAATTCATCGAGTCGAGAGAAACATCGATCTCTTTCTCTTTTCTTAAACGCGCCAAAATTACCCGCATTTTCAGATGCATGCTATGCAAATGCACATATTCTATTTCTACCCTTTCGACTCTCTAAACCTTGGGGTATTACAATATTCATGAGAGTGTGGTGGTAGGTTGTAAGAGCCAACTTGAGAGTCCTAGGTGTGACCGGCTTCACACGCCACACTTATCATGCACAAAGGTCCTGCCCTTCTAAGTCGAAACTCCCATTTCCGGTGGAACAGACGTAAATATGTGATAACATGGGGAAAAAGTTGGTTTTAAATCTTCATATTACCTACCCAAACACAACCAAGTAGCAAAGTCTACTGGACTACCCCCATTCGACGCCCGTGGGAGGTGTAGACGACATGGTTGACTTTGGTCAACTTTGGGGGGGTTCGACGAAACCGGGGGCTCCGGAGCGTCGGAACCACACCAAAACCTAGGTGATGTCATATGATATTCATGAGAGTGTGGTGGTAGGTTGTAAGAGCCAACTTGTGACTCCTAGGTGTGACCGGCTTCACACGCCACACTTATCATGCACAAAGGTTCTGCCCTTCTAAGTCGAAACTCCCATTTCGGGTGGAACGGACGTAAACATGTGATAACATGGGACAAAAGTTGGTTTTAAATCTTCATATTACCTACCCAAACACAACCAAGTAGCAAAGTCTACTGGCCTACCCCCATTCGACGCCCGTGGGAGGGGTAGACGACACAGATATCTTTCGGTCAACTTTGGGGGGGTTTCGACGAAACCGGGGGCTCCGGAGCGTCGGAACCACACCAAAACCTAGGTGGTGTCATATGATATTCATGAGAGTGTGGTGGTAGGTTGTAAGAGCCAACTTGAGACTCCTAGGTGTGACCGGCTTCACACGCCACACTTATCATGCACAAAGGTCCTGCCCTTCTAAGTCGAAACTCCCATTTCGGTTGGAATGGACGTAAACATGTGATAACATGGGGCAAAAGTTGGTTTTAAATATTCATATTACCTACCCAAACACAACCAAGTAGCAAATTCTACTGGGCTACCCACATTCGACGCCCGTGGGAGGGGTAGACAACACAAATATCTTTCGATCAACTTTGGGGGAGGGGGGGTTTCGACGAAACCGGGGGGCTTCGGAGCGTCGGAAACACACCAAAACCTAGGTGGTGTCATATAATATTCATGAGAGTGTGGTGGTAGGTTGTAAGAACTAACTTGAGACTCCTAGGTGTGACCGGCTTCATACGCCACACTTATCATGCACAAAGGTTCTGCCCTTCTAAGTCGAAACTCCCATTTCGGGTGGAACGGACGTAAACATGTTATAACATGAGACAAAAGTTGGTTTTAAATCTTCATATTACCTACCCAAACACAACCAAGTAGCAAAGTCTACTGGCCTACCCACATTCGACGCTCGTGGGAGGGGTAGACGACACAGATATCTTTCGGTCAACTTTGGGGGGGTTTCGACGAAACCGGGGGCTCCGGAGCGTCGGAACCACACCAAAACCTAGGTGGTGTCATATGATATTCATGAGAGTGTGGTGGTAGGTTGTAAGAGCCAACTTGAGACTCCTAGGTGTGACCGGCTTCACACGCCACACTTATCATGCACAAAGGTCCTGCCCTTCTAAGTCGAAACTCGCATTTCGGGTGGAACGGACGTAAACATGTTATAACATGGGACAAAAGTTGGTTTTAAATCTTCATATTACCTACCCAAACACAACCAAGTAGCAAAGTCTACTGGCCTACCCACATTCGACGCCCGTGGGAGGGGTAGACGACATGGTTGACTTTAGTCAACTTTGGGGGGGTGTTTCGATTAAACCGGGGGCTCCGGAGCGTCGGAACCACACCAAAACGTAGGTGGTGTCATATGATATTCATGAGAGTGTGGTGGTAGGTTTTAAGAGCCAACTTGTGACTCCTAGGTGTGACCGGCTTCACACGCCACACTTATCATGCACAAAGGTTCTGCCCTTCTAAGTCGAAACTCCCATTTCAGGTGGAACGGACGTAAACATGTCATAACATGGGGCAAAAGTTGGTTTTAAATCTTCATATTACCTACCCAAACACAACCAAGTTGCAAAGTCTACTGGCCTACCCACATTCGACGCCTATGGGAGGGGTAGACAACACAGATATCTTTCGATCAACTTTGGGGGGGTTTCGACGAAACCGGGGGCTCCGAAAAAAAAGGTAAGAAAATTTAATATACCCTTACAAGTGTAATATACCCTTACAAGTTTGGAAAAATATTTAAAAGTAAGAAAAGTAGCAAATAATAATAAAGACATGCTTTAAAAATAATGTTGTCGAGGGTTTCTAGGGTTTCTTAACAGGTACGCTCGGTATAGCTAGGGTTTATATCGTTTGTAGACATGCTCGCGTGTCTCCCGCTCGCTTGTCCAAATCAGTTGCCCCCCGCAACCACTCCTCCTCGCTTGTCCAAATCCCGTCGCCGCCGCCGTGCCCGTGCTAGCCGCCGCCGCGCGTGCTCGTAGTCCCTCGCCGCCGCGCGTGTTTGTTGTGGCTAACCAGGCAAAGCAAGTTTATTATCTATCATACCCATGCCAAAAACCCAGCCTACAAGGTTGGGAAGTTGTGTATCACGTATCACCACATAGTAAGCTACCAGTGCCAAATGATGATGATTACAACAACATAAACCCCAACACATATGAGGGAGAGTTCTATCAAGAGCAAGAGCTTAATGGGGTATTTGATATATCTCTCAATGGTCTTGATGCCATTGGTGAGGATGCACAAAATGACGGTGAGACAGTTGTGAATCTAAAAGACCTAGATATGCTTGGCAAGTTACATCTAGACGATGACGATGAGGATGAAATCGTCATTCCGGATCAACCTTTATACACGCGTGATAGTGACGATGAGGATGAAATCGATTCTGACTTTGATGATGATATTTTTGGTTAGTATGCTTCAGTCTGTTAGGTTTCCATATTGCCAAATAGCACTAGTGTCCTGACAGTATGTTTATGATATATCATTGCATCTTTATTTTATATCATTGCATCTTTATTTTTTTGTTATTACACTTCCTTCCTTTGCATCAAAATATATTATCCTTACTAATTGTTTATTCTTTCTTGATGCAGGTGATTGAACCATGAGCAAGAATACAACAAGCAATACTATTAGTAAGGTGTTTCCGGTGACGAAGACGACGGTGACGGTCAGAAGTGGAAGAGTGGTTCAGCCTAGATTACGCCTAGCTGAGGATGATGTGCCCTCCCGACAGGCGGCGGCGACAGCCAGCCGCGGCCGAGGCCGAGCTCGGTTGCAGCAGCCGCAGGTAGGGAGACCTCCTAGAGCTGCAGGCCGTGGCAGGGGCCGAGCTGGAGCCCGAGCTGCGACACCCTCGTCTAGTACTGTACCCTCAGCCAATGGCACTGTGGCTGAGGAGGAGGAGGCTGAGGAGAACGATGAGGAGGTTCAGATGGATAGAGATGTGCACAGGGAGTTGGTGCTGCATGAGGAGAGGCAGGAGGGCATAGAGATGGAGCAGGGTGAGGATGAGTATAAGGAGGCTGAGGGTGAGGAGGCTGAGGGTGAGGAGGAGGAGGCAATGGGGGAGGGTGACGATGGTGAGGGTGCGGTGTGGTTGCGTGGAGAATCATCTGTCCCTGACAAAAGACCAGCTACTGAGGAGGAGAAGATCTTCATTGAGCCTAATAAGAATAAGTAAATGGCCTAATTTGATCATGTTAACTTGTTGATGGTCTGAGCCTAATACTAACATCTTTTTTGTAGCAGTTGGAAATATGTTGATGGTGTCAAGCGCCGGTCTCCAAATGGGATTGTTGGAGTGTTGCTTAAGACATATTGGCCAGGCTTGGTGAAAATCAATGACCAAGATGAGCTAGCACTCAAGTGGCACCACTATGAAGCCAAGACAGATGATGACTACGGGACTAAGGCCAATGCCGTGCTCACTCGTTTTTGGGTAAGTAGACCAGTAGCTAGCATTGCTATAGAGTGGCACCATTATTTAACTCACTGCTTTTATGCATCATTGTAGCATTGACACCATTATTTAACTCATTTCTTCTTCCATTTTGGTTTTATGCATCATTGTAGGATTACTTTAGAGTTGCACCAGAGAAAAAGGCTAAGGCAGACAAGAATTTGTTGGCAGCAGCGAAGAAGCTTCTCCAGCAGATGCCCTATGAGGTGCGCTTCACGGCCATATCGCACTTCTACGGGGAGATGCTCCACAAAAAGATGACGAAAGTACAAATCAAGGAAGAAAAACCTGTATTGACAAGGCAAAATTACCTAGATGTAAGTAATGTTTTATTTCTTGTTTGTGCTAAATTTGTATCTGTTCACATGTTATGTTTATTCAAATGCTATGTTTTGCCTGCTTGAAATGCATTGTTGTCTATTTAGGTGATTCCTGGTTGGTGCTCCGGACGGTCGGACGGATGGGCGGCATTGGTGGATAGGTGGTTAGATCCTCAGTTCAAAGCTGTGAGCAGTGTCTGTGCAGCGAATTGCGGCAATGCCGGTACACACCGCCAAGGCAGCCTGAGCGATGGTCGTTTCAAGGACAAAGTGGTATATATACTTGGTTTAGATTTCCCATCATGCACCTGGAATTCCTGCTATAACCTGCAACATTTAGCTTCTGCATTTGTTAAACTGATTCCTGACATTTTTTGTGTTGCAGGAGCGTGAACGGGGAGAACCAGTCTCACAACTTACAGCATGGTCACTTGGCCGTAAGCCAAAGAAGAACCCAGAGGTCTTCTTCGACGGAGTTGCGACCAAGTTGGACAAGTACACCACAGAGTTCAAGAAGAGAAAGGGTGATGACGCTGATCCCTTTGCAGAAGATATTGATAAGGTTGCAGTAGTACGAGCAGGACATGGCAAGAAACATGGCCGCCACCTGATGATGGATGGCGAGCTCGAGGACATGCCCTCCCTCTCGCAAGTCAATGACTGCACAAGCGGATCTCCTAGTACCAACACTCGTGCACAGCCTAGATCGAACATGGCCATTCTAGAGGTTTCCAAAATTTCTCCTTTTTCATCCTATGGTGGTCTTATGTTCTTTCATAGCTGGGAACATGGTCATTCTAGAGGTTTCCTAATTAACTACATGATATTGTAGGCCGAGGTGTTTAGGCAGCGTGATGCCTATGATGCCCTGAAAGAGGCCTATGAGACAAACATGAAGCAGCAGGCAGCCTACCAGGAGTACAACAACAATTACCAGATGGTTAGTTCTTCACTATACTGATTCTTGCCCATTATAACCAAGAGAAAACTCTCTACTTCACTACTTAACACTTGTCTGTCTAATTTGCAGGCCATGAACTCCCATTTTAGTCAAGGTACTCCGATGCCAGTGTGGGCGCCGCCACCGCTACCGCCACCTGTGATGTTTTCACAGCCTGCAGTGATGAGACATGAAACTTCTTCAGGCAGTCCGGTTAGTGCTCTGCCCAACTTCAACTAACAGCTGCATTTTTCCAAGCAACTAACAGCTGCATTTTTCCATGCATTCAGTCCAAATTCAGGCAATGCAACTAACAGCTGCATTTTTCCATGCATTGAGTCCAAATTCAGGCAATGCAACTAACAGCTGCATTTTTGCAAGCAATGGAACTAACTCTCGCGAAAACATGCAGGGTTCAGGTGCCTCCAATCAACTTTTCCTTGGCAATGACGGCCCTACTACTGCTGACGGCTCTACTCCTGGTTCAAGGAGCCCTGCTACCCCTCGCACCCCAGCCTCGACCGGTGCTCCTCCAAACATGTAGGGTTCAGCTGCATGTGCTTGGTGTTGGTGTTAGTGGACATTTGTGTCTGCCTATGTGCTTGATGTGAATCTGATGTGAATATGTAGTTAACTAAGCTCTACTAGTGTCACTTTGTGGTATTCATCATGGATTTGATGAGATGGATATGTTGTAACAGTTTGATGTATGATTTCTGTGTTATTTAATGTCAACTGCCTGTGAAATAATCAGTTCTGTGAAATATATGCTGCTGTGCTATTTTTAATTGTGCAGGGATGCCGTAAAACGAAATAAAAAAAACAAAACCTTCAACTATATGCCGAGCGTATACGCTCGGCATATAGCATGCCCTAAGTTATATGCCGAGAGGTAACGCTCGGCAACTAGGATGCACTAAGTTATATGCCGAGATTGTATGCCGAGCGGGAACGCTCGGCATACACGTGCCACGTGGATGGCAGGGCATGGCTTGGACGCAGCAGATGCCGACCGGTAGGACGCTCGGCATATAGCCCCCACCACGCTCGGCATAGTTGGACGTTTATGCCGACGGCAAACGTCGCACACGTGGCGGAAGCAGGGCAACTATGACTGGATGTATGCCGAGCGTCCTATACCTTTATGCCGAGCGTTTCTGGCGCTCGGCAAAAGGTCTACGCGCCGTCAGATGGACGTTTCCGTCAAGTTGTTTGCCGAGTGTTGTTTTGCCGACGGGCACGACGGACGCTCGGCATATGTGTTGTTTGCCGAGCGATTTCTGTTTGCCGAGCGTACGGTGCTTGTATGCCGACCAGGTGTATGCCGAGGGTCAGTTGCCGAGCGGGACGCTCGGCATATATGTATGCCGAGCGTAATCGTGGTTTTGCCGAGCGTTTCTGGCGCTCGGCATTATTTTCCAGTCCCGTAGTGAACATCCGTAAGCCACCGATGAATGAGCACTCCTATAAATACTTACACCCATGCGTGTGAACCATCGTCAACAAGAACCAGCGTAAATCAGAATAGTAGAAGCGTATGATTTTCGTGGCAATATATAGATCTTTATTGATGATCATATTCTACTAAACAACCGGCTATAGCTGGAGCAAGTGATCTACAAGCCTAGTACTTTCCTCATCTTCTGCAAACCCATCTTGCTCGCATTCTGTGATGAGAAAAGCAGGTAGCAATCCAGAGCAGACTGCCGCAAAACACCATAGCAATAGGTAACATGGGTTCGTCTCGTTTTCTATCAACGGTATGCATATGCAAGCGAGAAACATGAAGAAGCCGACGACGGACACGAGGAAGATGAGGATCCACCTGGTATGTTCCTGTGGCTCCGCCGCCACGGCCACGGCATTGTCCTCCTCGACAGTGCCATGGTTCGCTGTCTTGTACCTCGCGAAGAAATCCCTCATCTTTTCTTCACACACCAGATACATGGGCTGTCGCACGAGAATGGCCGGCTCGGCGATGGCCACGTTCTCAACGTCGGTCATACCCTGCAGCGGCTCGGGCTTCGGTCTCCTGCGGGAAGAATAGAGAGCGTGGTTGGAAAACCTAGGTTAAGAGATCTATCAGAGAACGATGATGCGTACGTCTGATCTTCAGTTAAGAATTAGTTCAGGATCCGTATTTTTCTCGATCAGTCGACCGGCCGAGACACGTACGTGGGGCATGCACGTTTTCACAAGGCTAATTTAGAAAGCATCTCGGATAGTGTCATTTGTTTTTTTAAGCATGGTAATACATGTCTCATTTATTATAATGATCAAATTACAAATTACAAGACACGTGCACACCGATCTTCCAAAACTGAAAAGGTAGAATAAACCTATGAATCAACCAGTGTCTATTCCCCTCCTTCGCCGAAGCGACCACCAAATGGACGAAGGACAGATCGCCTCTTCATCCGATCTTGACGCGACCACCAAATGGACCAATGTAGTTTTCTACAAGCAAAATCATTACTGTTGAAAGAATCAAACCGGGCCAACATGTCCCGGGACGCAATCGAACTCCAGAACGGACACCCCGCACGATGGAGGACAGCGGAATTGTCAGCCTCCAACAACAAATCCAGCACATGATACACGATCTTCCATCTGTCACATACGCGGACAACCATCTGCGTGTACTCATGGATGACACATCCTCCTGCTCCACCATGACGTCGGAGAAAACACCTCAACAACGGGGATATAGAAGAGGAGAGACATTCCTTATGGGGTTGATATCGTCGCCTCGTCGACGCAATCCATGTATTCTAATTACGCCAATGTGAGGAATCGGTAAACATACGATGCGGTTCATGGCGCTAGTGGGTGTGTCGTGGGGTTATCACGGCAGATGTTACCATAGGGTAACTTGATATTTGGGGCAAGGCGCTCTGGTCCTTCAGGAGATTGTCTAGCTCGCGGAAAAAAAAGGTTTACCCAGGTTCAGCCTCTCTATAGGAGATAAAGACCTACTTCCTGCTATGTTTTTTTATTGATCTCAAGGTCTCGATAACTCGGCTACAACAACAGAGTCGGGTTACGAGACAGGTTACAAGGGTTTCGCTTGATAGCGGTGATCTCGATCTAGGATTGCTTATCGAACTATGTCCCAGGAGCCCGCTTATATAGCTGCCGGGTCTCCTGGACGTACAGGTAAAGATCGAGTCATACACGAGCTCGGAGTCCTACTCTAGGTTCTACTCGACCTTCCGTAGCCTCCAAGTCACAAGGTTCCTTCCTTTACTTGGACTCCAGATCTTTTAGGTCCTTCCTTCTGTGGCCGAGTCACGTTAAGCGCACTGGCCTGTAACCCGGCCCATGTCTTGTAAGCATAACCCGGGCCAGGCCTCCTGCCTGCCGAGTGATACTTCCTTGGTCATGAGTATACCGGGTTATTATTCCCCCAACAAGGTGTGTCTTGATGGTAATGGAAATGTAAAGTAATTATTCTCATTAAATAGTTGGTAGGCGGGTGACGTGGGCCTACCTTTCGGGTGCCCCACTATGAAGATACCTGGTGCACGCCGGGACTCAGGATCAACCACTGCAGGCCCATGAAGGGCCCAAGAAGGACAACGTACGTCCCAAGGAAGTCGAAGTCTATGTCGGTACAAACTTACCAAATCCTGTAAACCTAACCGACACCGATATCCTGGGACCTAGCCTCCATATAAAGGCTAGGAGGGACCTCTGTCGAGGGTACGTCCATACTATCCACCGAAACCCTAGCGAGATTGCCATCTCGCCAGGATCACCATTGTAACCTTCGACTCCTTCAATACAGATCAGACAAGGAGGAAGTAGGGTGTTATCCTCCGGGAGCCTGAACCTGGGTAAATCGCCTTGCTTGTTAGCCGTGGTAACTACCAGCACTCACCATCTTCTCCCCTTCAATCAACCCGGGTACTCGACCCTGGGATCTGCCGAGGTGACCCCTCGACATTTGGCGCCGTCTGTGGGAAAGACGAGTGCTGGAAGCATGGTTGCACCGGCTCCATCGGTAATGAAGATCGACGCCCCGACCGTCGAGAAACCAATCTGCTTCGGCTCCTTCACCTACGATCCGCACCCGCCGTCCCAGCACTCGGTGTACGCCGATCTCTATGGAGGTATGTGCTTGTCCTTTGGTAACATGCAACTCCATGTGAACAAGTGGGGAGTCTTTCGACCCTCTACTCTCGCGCCTGTGATGGCCGCGAGACTCACGTCTCCATCGACTACGGAGATCGCATCTGCTTCAACGACATCGACCACATCTCCGTCGACTACAGAGATCGCATCTGCTTCAACGACATCGACCGCGTCTCCGTCGACTACGGAGATCGCACCCGCTTCCACAACATCAACTGCGAAGGTCGCGTCCGCGTCGACCCCACCCGCCGCACCTCCATCGACAACGGAGACTGTGAAGATCGTCGACTATTCACCCGACGAGTTCTGCAACGACTGCGGTGTGTATCACGTCGCCTCCATCTTCGACTCCGGGGACAACTCCGACAACAGCGACGCGCAGTCGACAGCCCAGTCGCGCCCGGCGCAAGTCTTCATGATCGAAACCGCGACTCCGAACAACAACCGTCGAGAGGAACCCCCGACGTACCCAATGGAGGTGACCATGCCAGACGGGGTGACGAAGCTCATCATCACCCGGGAGATGGGAATCAAGGCCCTGAAGCACATGGATGAGTATACCATGCCCCCCGAAGATGCAACCAAGGAAGACATGATGGCCTACCGGTACCTGATGTGGAGGGACACCGCGCAGAAAAGGCTGAGTTAGCTCGGCGCAAGGAAGCCGCCGACAACTCGAGTGCCCGACGCGCAGCTTATTCCTTCGCCTCCTCTGAAACCGCAGTCTCGCAAGGAGCAAGGCGTCATAGAACACGCCTGAACCGGATGACGGACGCAGACAGAGTGGGAGCTACCCGCAACCTCGAGTCATCTTACGTGACAGAAGACGCAGAAGGGATTCCAGTCCCAAAAACAACCTATGCCGCTCTGATGTCGATAGGCACATATCTGCAGCTGACCCAACCTCCGGAGGGTGACCCGCGCGCTAACGTACACAAGCAGCAGATCAGGGCACTCAAGCTGGCGGAAGACGCTCTAGTCAAGTCAGGCGCAGCCGATAAACCACCAGAAGATCAAGGTCGACGCGACCGCGAGCTTGCCGCGCACGCGGAGCGGACCACGTGACACCTTCACGAAGGAGAAGACGCACGCAACTACATCACGCAGTGGCAGCTCGACCGCAACCGCGCCAAACGAGCAAGCAGCACCCAAGACCAAGAACTCTACTCCAGCGGCAACTACGAGCCATGCGGCGCCTCGTGCTTCACCCTCAGCATCCGTGACACAAGGATGCCGAAAGGCTTCAAGCTCACAGCCGAGGCAGCCAAGTTCGACGGGACACAAGACCCGAGGCTCTGGCTCGAAGACTACCTCATCGCCTGCAACTGTCAAGGGGGCAACACGACTACAGCGATGCAGTATCTTGAGTTGATGCTCACTGGATCTGCACGCGGGTGGCTCCAAACCATGCCCAAGAACTCCTTCAACTCGTGGGAGCAATTTGAAGAAGCCTTCATCAAGAACTTCCTCGGAACATACTCGCGGCCTGGCACGTTCGTGGAGCTGCAGGCTTGTAAGCAAGGAAAGGACGAACCGTTGCGCTCTTACATCTCACGATGGACCCTGCTGCGCAACAGCATCGGAGTCGTCTCAGAAGACAGGGCGATGGACGCCTTTCAGCGTGGCGTGTGGCGCCAAGACCTCAGGGAAGCGTTCGGTCGACTCCAGCCAAATTCCATGGTAGAAGTCATGAAGATAGCAAACCAATGGGCAGACGGAGAAGACTCTGTGCGAGATGACCATCCTTACTCGTTGAAAGAAGAAGGTGGCCCAAGCAACTGGAGAGACGATCGCCGCAAGAAGAAATCCCGATATGATGGAAGGGACACAATCGAACTAGTAGCGGCTGGGTTTAATAACCCCCGTGAGGATGGCAGTCGCGACAGCGGTTGCCAGTACAGTCAAGGCCAGTACGGTCGAAATCAAGATAACTATCGCAATGATGGAGGGCAGAAACGCGAGTGGAAGCGTCGCACCCTCTCACCTGAGGAAGAGCTCGAACAGCCATGCAGACACCACATGTTCAAGAACCCTGAGACGGGAAAGTGGGGTGCCAACCACCTGCTGAAGGATTGTCGGAAGGCGCACAAGATATACAAAGCCCTCTCGAAGAAAATCGAACCCCCGGCGCAACCCGCTGGACAGCTGGCTCTCCAGCCTCCACCCGCGGCCGCACCACCACCAGCACACGCAGCAGCAGCGTATGCGCAGCCGCAACCCCGGCAGGAAGAGGCTCGAGTGGTGGAAGACCAGTATCCAGTCGTACGCGGACAGCTGAACATGATCCAAAAGGGGCGCCCATCGAACAGGTGCCAAAAGCTGATCAGTCGACAAGTCTACCAAGCTGTTACTTGTCCCCCAGCAGTCCCAGAGTACCTGAGAGGATCCGAGACTAACATCACCTTCTCGAGAGCTGATCACCCGCCGGCAGTACCACGGCCAGGCCACGCTGCACTCGTGGTCGAGGCGCAAATCGGCGACTTCACGATGACCAAGGTGTTCATGGATGGAGTTAGTGGCATCAACATCATATTCGCTGACACCCTCCTGAAGATGGGCAGATCCTTGACGAACTTAGCCGCATCAGGAAACACCTTCCATGGCATAGTACACGGGAAAGCGGTTCTACCCGTGGGAACAATCACACTCGAAGTCACCTTCGGCGCACCTGACCACTTCAAGAAGGAGGCAATCGACTTTGAGGTTGTCGACTGGGCGTCGCAGTACCACGCGATACTCGGGCGTCCTACATTCGCAAGGTTCATGGCCGTACCACACTACGCATACCTCATGCTGAAGATGCCAGGCCCGAAAGGAGTCATCACAGTGAAAGGTGACTTTGATCGATCAGACAGATGCGACAGAGACTTTAGCAAGATCTCCGAGTCCTTCGGCATGCAAGAGCAACTCGAAGAAGTGTCTCAGGACAACGACAGGACCATCTTCCCTGTCGCCAAGAAGCCAGCGTACGACGCAGCTTTCAACGCCACCAACGACACAACAGCTCACCAGGTCCACCCGACTGACCCTAAGAAGACAGTCCGAGTCTCATCGAGCTTGCTTGTCGCATAGGAAAGCGCGCTCGTCGGGTTCCTACGTGAGAACTGGGAAATCTTTGCCTGGCAGCCCTCAGATATGCCAGGATTACCCAGGGAACTCGCCGAGTACTCTCTCCAATTAAAAGATGATGCACGACCAGTCAAACAGACCATGCGCCGCGTCCCCGAGCCGAAGCGGATCTTCATCAGCAAAGAGATCGATAGGCTACGTCACGCTGGATTCATTCGAGAAATCAAGAAATCAGACTGGCTCGCTAATCTAGTCTTAGTCGAGAAGAAGAAGTCGACCGCGCTCCGGATGTGCGTCGACTTCACCGGCCTCAACAAGTGTTGCCCGAAAGACCACTTCCCTCTGCCACGCATCGACCAGATCAGCGACTCAACTGCAGGCTGCGAGCGCCTCTCCTTCCTGGATGCATATTCGGGTTACAACCAGATCAAGCTGAGAGTCGAAGACGAGGAGAAAACAGCCTTCATCACACCCCACGGTGTCTTCTGTTACGAGACAATGCCCTTCGGGCTCAAGAACACTGGAGCCACTTACCAGCGCATGATGCAGAACTGCCTCGAGCTGCAAATCGGGCGAAACGTGCAAGTCTACGTCGACGACATCGTCATCATGACCAGAAAAGAGGACACGCTCCTCCAGGACCTGCGAGAGACATTCGCAAACCTCAACAAGTACCAGATCAAGCTTAACCCAGATAAATGCGCCTTCGGCGTGCCAGCAGGACATCTACTCGGGTACCTGGTGTCAGCGCGAGGAATCGAAGCAGACCCAGAGAAGATAGAGGCAATACTAACGATGCCGCCTCCGACCAAACTCCGAGAAGTCCAGCGCTTGTCTGGTCGAATCGCAGCACTCGGTCGATTTATTAGTAAGTTGGGTGAAAAGGCACTCCCTTTCTACCAACTGATGAAGAAGACAGACAAATTCGAGTGGACGGAAGAAGCACAGGCAGCGTTCGCTCATCTCAAGCACGTCCTGTCGACTCCGCCCATCCTCGTCACACCTGCTGAGAAGGAACCCATCTTCCTTTATGTCGCAACAACTAATCGAGTGGTCAGCACAGTCCTCATTGTCGAACGCGATGAAGGCAAAGGGCACCCTGTACAGCGACCTATCTATTACCTTAGCGAGGTTCTATCCGTGTCCAAGCAGAGATACCCGCATTACCAGAAGCTAGCATATGGTGTCTTCATGAGCTCAAGGAAGCTGGTGCACTATTTCTCTGGGCACCCGATAACTGTGGTCAGCTCATCAGCCATCTCAGACATCCTCACCAACCTAGATGCAACAGGACGAGTCGCCAAGTGGGTCATCGAGTTGGGTCCATGGGACCTGAAGTACGCACACCCGAGAGCAATCAAGGCACAAGTACTCCCTGACTTCACGACTGAGTGGATAGAAGCTCAGCTACCATCTGTCCCAGACCTGTCAAACGCTTGGACCATGTACTTCGATGGCTCCAAGAAATACGACGGTGCAGGGGCAGGCGTCATCCTGATATCGCCTAAAGGCGACAAGCTCCGCTATGTTCTGCAGATGGACTTCAAAAGGCCAACGAACAATGAAGCAGAGTACGAGGCTCTCCTCCACGGCATGCGAATGGCCAAGAACTACGGCGCCACTCACCTCATGATCTACGGGGACTCGAACCTCGTCGTGCAGCAAACCATGAAGGACTGCGACGCCATCACAGACAACATGATCGCCTACCGGGACCTGTACAACATCATGGAGGGCAACTTCGAAGGCTGCGAGTTGCGTCATGTGGGTCGTGAAAGCAATGAAGAGGCAGACATGCTCGCCAACATCGGCTCACGAAAGGGCAAGGTGCCAGACGGAGTCTTCCTCGAGTGCATCAAACAACGCTCCATCAAGCTGAAGCAGCCGTACGAGCCTTCGACATCGACCTCAGACTCGCAAGACTCGCCAGCAAAGGACCAGGAGACGCCTGGCACGCAACCCATCGAGGTACTGTTGATCGAACCTACATGGACTAATCCTTTTCTAGCATACATGCTGCGAAAGGAACTGCTAGCAGACCCAACAGAAGCCAAGCGCATCACTCGTCGTTCCAAGGCCTTCACGATCATCAACGGAGAGCTTTACAAGCGCATCATATCAGGAGTACTGCAGCGGTGCATCGACCCAGAAGACGGCAAAGCCATCCTGCTCGACATCCACGCGGGTACCTGTGGGCACCATGCCAGCAGTCGCGCCCTAGTCGCCAAAGCCTTTCGAGCAGGATTCTATTGGCCTACTGCTATGCAAGAAGCCGAAGACATGGTCAAGAGATGCATCGGATGCCAGAAGTTCGCCACCAAGCCACATGCACATGCGTCAGAGCTCAAGACGATACCACTCGCCTAGCCTTTTGCCCAGTGGGGACTCCACATGGTGGGTCCGTTGAAGAAATCGTCCCCTGGCGGACACACGCACCTACTCGTCGCAGTCGACAAGTTCACCAAGTGGATCGAAGCTGTTCCCATCACAAGCTCGACTGCCTCGTCCGCGGTCAACTTCATAAGGTCCATCATCTTCAGATTCGGCGTGCCCAACAGCATCATCACCGACAACGGCACCAACTTCACAGCCGAAGAGTTCAGGGAGTTCTGCGCGGACCAAGGCATCAAGCTCAACTACGCTTCCGTCGCACATCCCCAATCCAATGGGCAAGTCGAAAAAGCAAATGGCCTAGTCTGTCGTGGTCTCAAGAAGCGCCCGTTCGTGCCACTCAGACGCGCTGCTGGAGCTTGGGTGGAAGAGTTACCGTCTGTGCTATGGAGTCTGCGCACCACGCCAAACAGATCCACCCAGTACACCCCCATTCTTCATTGTCTACGGAGCAGAAGCAGTCATGCCACCCGACCTGCGTTTTGATGCACCTCGTGTGGTACTCTACGACGAGTCAGACGCAGATGAAGCAATGGAGGACAACAAGGACGTGCTAGACGAGGCTCGAGACATAGCACTCTCCCGCACAACCGTATACCAGCAGAGCCTTCGCAACTACCACAGTCGACGACTGCGAGCCTGATCCTTCGTCCCTGGTGACCTGGTGTTGCGACTCAAGCAGAAGAAGGTGCACAAGCTCGCGTCCCATGGGAAGGACCCTACATCGTCACGGAACGACTTGGCAACGGTGCTTACCGCCTGAAGAACTCGAAGACAGGGGAACTCTGCCACAACCGGTGGAACGCTGCGCAACTGCGCCGCTTCTACGCATAGTCGACACCCCAATGTAACTGTACTTACACGCAACAAGCAGCAGGTTTCAGACGCGCTTTTTTCCTTTCAGGGTACCTAAGGGGACTGGAAGGTTTTTAATGAGGCGGCTTGCTAGCTTAATATATGAAGTGGTTTGAAGAAACAAGCTTTCTCTTTTACTTTTTGCAATCAAAAAGCAATAAAACTTAGGCCGCACCCAAAACCTCGGGGGCTGCGCCATACAAGTCAACAAAAACTTAAGCCGCACCCGAACCCTCGGGGGCTGCGCCATACAAGTCAACAAAAACTTAGGCCGCACCCGAACCCTCGGGGGCTGCGCCATACAAGTCAACAAAAACTTAGGCCTCACCCGAACCCTCGGGGGCTGCGCCATACAAGTCAACAAAAACTTAGGCCGCACCCGAACCCTCGGGGGCTGCGCCATACAAGTCAACAAAAACTTAGGCCGCACCCGAACCCTCGGGGGCTGCGCCATACAAGTCAACAAAAACCTAGGCCGCACTCGAATGCTCGGGGGGCTGCGCCGTACAGGTCTATCACAAAAACCCTAGGCCGCACTCGAATGCTCGGGGGCTGCGCCACAAAGGTCCAACAAGGAAGCCTAGGCCGCACTCGATTGCTCGGGGGCTACGTGATCATCATCATTTATATACATAATTCACAGACCTAAAACCCCAAAAACCTCACTACTTCTATATCCAGAATTGCAAATATCTGCATTTTACATTGCCTCTCACTCATTTTGTAGTTCAGTGCGCAAAGGCACATAATCTTCAGAAGATCCAATGTAAAGTGAGGCAAGAAGCAACATTCAACTCATGTCAATGCAGCAGACAAGATGGCCATGATCAACAATCCAATTCAAGCTAGAAACTGAAGAACACCTCTGTGCCAGAAAGTGAACAGTAACTGACAGACATTCTGTCAGTAAACTCAAGTTCTTCATCACCATTCGAAGCAAGGCACAAGCAAAGCAACTCAAGGCCCCAGGAGAAGATAAGAAGCAATTCAAATAAGTTTGAATCATAGAAAGGGAAAGAAGATCAACTTGGAGATCAAGGAAACCACAAAAGGCAAAAAGGTGAAAAAGGAGAAACATGCCATGTGCACTATGAGCTGTGGCCAAGGAGGAAGCTTCCCTCTCCATCAACTCGTACCACACCTCCACCACAAATGGAAAAAGGTGTATAAAGCCACCACCACCACCACAGAGCATCTCTCTCGCCTCTCACTCGCCATTCACTCGCCAATCCACCACCACTCACTCCACCTTTCCCTCAGCCTCCACTACACCTTTCCACACCAACTCGAGACCAAGAACACCAAGAACTCCAGAACCAGAGCAAGAACAAGATGCACAAGATGATGGAGAAGAAGTACAAGGCCTTGGTGACCAGAAGCTCATGATCTGCAACTCTTCTTCCACCCTCTGCTTCCTCTGCTTCGACTAGGGTTTCTGTGAGCTAAAGCCAAAGATTTCTCTCCACTTTCTTGTGTAATCCTGTGTGAAACTAGTAGATCATCCATCTGCAAGTAGGGCTTGTGATATTTGGCTACTGCAGTGAATTGAGTGACACAGTTCTCTGTTTTATCTGAAGATTTACTTGATCTGTTTGCTGTTTGCTTTGATCTGTGTGTGTAAGGCTAGTCCCTGCACACTGAGTGTTGTAATTCTGTCCCTAGCCTCCCTTTGCTTGTTAACTCACTCGTGATCTGGCTTGACAACCCAGAAAGCAGTGATCTTTGTGTTATGCATTTTTCTCCTGCCTAAACCTGCTAAAAACCCTTGCTTGCATGACTAGTCTCTGCAAGCTGTTCGAGTAATCTTGTTCCCTGTCTAAACCATGCTTGGATCCTTGCAGTGGACTTGTTGACAACCAGAACCTGCAAGTTAAATTCTGAAATCTAGTTCTTAAACCCTTTTCAGTAAAAACCTTTACTTTCTTGTTGGAAACCTAAAAACCTGAAGTTTTGGTTTAGCTTCTGCCAACCCTTAGAACCATCATAACCTTGTTGATCCCTGTGGAGACGATAACACAAACCCCCCTAAATCTGCATTGATCAAAATTGGCGCCGTTGCCGGGGATTGACTTATGATTGTTTCTTTGAAAGAGCAGTAGACTAGACTGTGTGAGTTCAGTGAAATGTTAGCAAATTTGCATGATCTAGATGCTTGTGATGCTTTTAGTGCAGTAATCTGAGAACTAGAATTGTTATTAGGGGTTTTAATTCACTAACCCTTGATAAAAGTTCTTGTCTGTGACTGTGTGTAGAGGAAAAATGATCTCCTTTATGCAGTGTTTGGATTCTATTGATGCAGTCGTCTGAAGACTCTCCTCTAGCTCCATTTGATCCAGAACCTGAAAGAACTTTTCTTGCAAGAAGAAGAGCAGCTTCAGTGTCTTCAGTTGAGGAAACAGAGGAAAGACAGGCAGTATCAACATGGGTGACAAGAAACTGAGAGATTTGTGGATCCCCAAGGATCAGATATCAAATGCAGATGTTATTATGCCTGCCATTCAGGCAAATAACTGGGAGATCAAGCCTGCCTTGATCAACATGGTGCAGCATAATCCATTCAAAGGCAGTGCTTTGGAAAGTCCACATGAGCATATCAGGAATTTTCTGGAGTATTGCAACACCCTCAAGCACAATGGTGTGCCCCCTGAAGCAATAAGGATGCAGTTGTTTCCCTTTTCTCTGTCAGGACAGCAAAGATATGGTATCATGCTTTACCAGTTCATTGCAGAGACACCTGGGAACATTTGGTGCAGGCCTTCTTTGAGAGATATTTTCCACCCACCAAAGCAGCTGAGTGCAGAGACAAAATCACCAGATTTGTGCAGTACAATGGTGAGAGTTTGTATGATACATGGCAGAGATACCAGGACTCATCAGAATGTGTCCTAATCATGGCCAGGAACAGTGGCTAATTCTGCAGACATTCTATAAGGGTCTGACAGAACAGACCAGAGCTTTTGTTGATTCAGCTGCTGGTGGAGGAATTATGAACAAGACACTAGATGAAGCTACTGAATTGATTGAGAGTATGGCTTCTCATAATTTCTCTTGGACCAATGAAAGGACAGTTCATCCAAATGGTCAGGTGCTCTGGAAGCAAAGCTTGATAGTTGACAACTCAGATATCTCAGCTCATGCAAGAGAAGAACAGTAAGGCAATAGTGCCTGTGAACCAAGTTTCTGCCACTTGTCTCATTTGTGGTAATGAAGGGCATTCACCTCAAGAGTGTACTCTGTTTGTACCCACAGATAACCAACTGGCAGAAGTGAATTATACTCAGAATCAAGGCCCTTTTTCTCAGAGCTACAACCCTGCTTGGAGAAACCATCCCAACTTATCATACAAGAATGCAGCTCAGCAGAGTTATCCTCAAGCAAATCAACAGAATTACCATCAAGCAGCTCAGCCACAGTATGCTCAAACATCACAGCAAAATTTCAGACCTCAAGGCAATATGCAGTACCAACAGCAACACCAACAGCAACAGCAGAATCAAGCTAATCAGCAAAATGCTTCTACAAGCAACAGCAAGTCTGAAATAAATGAAATGATGAGGCTGCAGAAAGAAATGTTCAGTGGTATGCAGGAAACAATGAAGATGCAGTCTGAGCTTTTTATAAAACAATGCAGCAACTAACAGCTGGAATCTCTAATACTCAAGGCAATCAGCCTGAGAACAAGTTGCCAGCACAAGCAGAAAAGAATC
Source organism: Poa pratensis (assembly GCA_947311845.1). Taxonomy (NCBI): domain Eukaryota; kingdom Viridiplantae; phylum Streptophyta; class Magnoliopsida; order Poales; family Poaceae; genus Poa; species Poa pratensis. The sequence goes on along the minus strand of CAMZMU010000108.1, from coordinate 25,207,193 downwards.
CAAAACAGTGTGGTGCCATATCCACTACTGTAGTTGTAGATGCTGTAACAACTAGGAGTGGAATAAACACTGAACCAGTGCTCAAAACACCCCCAGCTGTCACTTATGTAGCACCACAAGAAGAGTTCATAATCAGCAAACAGTTAGGCAAGAAACTGTCCCAGAAGAGAAGGTGGCAGAGCCAGAAATTGCAGTGCAGCCTGCTACTGAAACTGAAAAAACAGCTAACACTGTAACAAAACCTGCATCAGAAAAGCCTGTGTTGCAGAAAATCCATTTCCTGAAAGATTGGAAAATCTAAGGATGAAAAGCAGTATGCTAAGTTCCTGGAAACTATGAAGGAAGTTCAGATCACAATACCCATTCTGGATGCAGTGTTACACATTCCCTTGTATGCAAAATTTTCAAAGACCTGATAACAAAGAAGAGAAGCTTGGATGACCCAGAAATTGTTGCTCTGACAGAGGACTGCAGTGCTGTCATACTGAATTATATGCCAAAGAAGCTGGGTGATCCAGGGAGTTTTAGCATCCCATGTGTTGTGGGAAAGAGAACATTCACAGCATTGTGTGATTTGGGTTCATCAGTTAGTGTTTTACCTTTGGCTGTCAGTCAAATATTGCAGTTAGGAATTCTGAAGCCTACATCAATGACTCTGCAGTTAGCTGACAGAACACTGAGGAAACCAGCTGGAATTCTTGAAGATGTGCCAGTACAAGTTGGAAATTTTGCTTATCCAGTCGATTTTGTGGTACTAGAAATGGAAGACAATTCTGAATCCATGATACTAGGCAGACCTTTCTTGGCAACAGCTGGAGCAATAATAGATGTAAAAGGTGGAACTCTGAAACTGCAGTTTGGTTCTGAACAAGCTGAGTTCAGCATGAAGCATGCCTCTCATCTGCCAAACATACTGGAGCAATGCCAGTCCATTGATGTAATAGACCAAAGTGTGTTGGACACATACAAGAAATGCAGTCAGAAGAACCTGAAGCACAAGTGTTTGTGACAGCAGATAGTCCTAATCACCAGGAGCTGTGTGGAATATCTCTGTGTGAAAAAGATGCAGATGCTGAAGGAATTGAAGTAGCAAACCAGTTCACAATTCTATAGTTGAGCTGAAAGAATTACCATCTCATCTGAAATACATATTCCTTGAGAAAGAAAAGATACACCCAGTGATAATCAGTTCTGCTCTGGACAATGAACAAGAAGAAAGCTTGTTGTCAGTATTGAGGCTGTACAAAATGTTATTGGGTACTCTATTGATGATATCAGAGGAATTGATGAGAAAGTTTGTTCTCACAGAATACACTTAGAAGATGGCAGTAAACCAACTAGAGAAGGGCAGAGAAGACTGAATCCAGCAATGCAAGAAGTGTGAAAAAGAAGTACTGAAACTGCTAAAGGCAGGAATGATTTACCCCATTTCTGACAGTGAGTGGGTGAGCCCTATACACATTGTGCCTAAGAAAGGAGGTTATACAGTGGTAGAAAATGATGAAGGGAGATTAATGACCACAAGACCAGTTACTGGATGGAGAATGGTCAATGACTTCAGAAAGAATAAGGCAACTAGGAAAGATCATTTTCCTTTGCCATTTATGGATCAGATGCTGAAAGGCTTGCTGGTCAGAAATTCTATTGCTATCTAGATGGATATTCTGGGTTTCTGCAAATACCCATTCATCCATCTGACCAGGACAAGACAACATTCACTTGTCCATATGGAACATTTGCTTACAAAGATTACCATTTGGTTTGTGTAATGCACCTGGCACATTTCAGAGGTGTATGATGTCTATATTTTCTGATCAAATTGAGAAGATCATGGAAGTATTCATGGATGATTTTACAGTATATGGAAAAGATTTCATCTCTTGCCTGAAAAATCTGACAGCAGTATTACACAGATGCTCTGAACAAAATTTGATCTTAAATTGGGAGAAGTGTCACTTCTTGGTAACTGAAGGCATAGTGCTTGGTCACTTGGTGTCTGCCAGAGGAATAGAAGTGGACAAGGCAAAAGTAGATGTAATTGCTAAGCTACCTCCTCCTGAAAATGTAAGGAATACAGAGTTTCTTGGGACATGCTGGTTTCTACAGAAGGTTCATCAAGATTTTTCTCACATTGCAAAACCACTTACACACTTGCTGAATCATAATGTAGAGTTTGTGTTCGATGAAGCATGTATGCAAGCTTTCAACAAGCTAAAAGAAGCTCTGGTTACAGCTCCAATTGTGCAACCACCTGACTGGACAGTGCCATTTGAACTGATGTGTGATGCAAGTGATTTTGCAGTAGGAGCAGTACTTGGTCAGAGAAAAGAGAAAGCAGTTCATGTGATTTACTATGCCAGCAGAACACTAGATGATGCTCAGATCAACTACACAACCACTGAGAAGGAATTGCTAGCAGTAGTGTTTGCATTTGATAAATTCAGACCCTATCTTGTTGGGCACAAGTGTGTTGTTTACACAGATCATGCAGCAATAAAATACTTGGTGAGCAAAAAGGATGCTAAGCCTAGGCTGATCAGATGGATTCTCTTGCTGCAAGAGTTTAATATTGAAATCAAGGATAAAAAGGGTCTGAAAATTCAGTAGCAGATCACCTGTCAAGAATCAATTGCCCAGAAGGCAGAGAGATACAAGATAGAATGCCTGGTGAGCAGCTAATGGCAGTAAATGCTAGTTCTCCTTGGTATGCAGATATTGTGAATTATCTGGTTGTGAAATTATGCCAGCAGATATGTCTTACCAGCAGAAAAAGAAGTTCATGCATGATGCAAAAAGCTATTACTGGGATGAGCCATTCCTGTATAAGCATTGTGCAGATGGAATTGTGAGAAGATGTGTGCCAGCTGAAGAAATCAGTGATGTTATGTACCAATGCCATGCAGGCATGTATGGAGGCCATGCTGGAGTTATGAAGACCCAAGCAAAAATCTGCAAGCTGGATTCTATTGGCCTAACTTGTTCAAAGATGTGCATGATTATATCAAGCAATGTGATCCCTGTCAGAGAACTGGAAAAATATCAAGAAGAAATGAAATGCCACAGAAGGGAATTCTGAGTGGAACTATTTGATGTATGGGGAGTGGATTTTGTTGGTCCTTTACCATCATCAAATGGATACAAGCATATACTAGTTGCAGTGGATTATGTGTCCAAATGGGTTGAAGCAATACCCACTGTCAGTGCTGATTCAAAAGCTGTCTGCAAATTCTTCAAAACTGTCATTTTCCCAAGATTTGGAGTACCAAGAGTAGTGATCAGTGATGGTGGAGCTCATTTCAACAATGAACAGTTAGAGAAGCTCTGAACAAGTATGGTGTGAGAAACCACAGAGTAACTACACCTTACCATCCTCAAGCCAATGGACAAGTTGAGCTGTCAAACAGAGAAGTGAAACAAATTCTGGAGAAAGTTGTTTCTAAGTCCAGGGGGATTGGTCAACAAAATTGCCAGATAGCCTGTGGGCATACAGGACAGGATATAAGACACCTATTGGTATGTCACCATTCAGGCTTGTCTATGGAAAAGCATGTCATTTACCTGTTGAGCTAGAACACAGAGCACAGTGGGCAATGAGGAAGCTGAACATGGATTTAGGCAAAGCTGGAACTGCAAGAAAGCTTCAGATGTGTGAGTTAGAGGAACTGAGAAATGATGCTTATGAAAGCTCAAGATCTATAAGGACAAGACCAAGAAATGGCATGACAAGCACATTCTCAGAAAGGAATTCAGTGTTGGACAGACAGTGTTGGTTTATGACTCCAAACTGCATTTGTTCTCTGGAAAATTCAAGTCAAGATGGTTTGGCCCTTGTGTCATCAAGAGAGACCTAGGACATGGTGCTTTTGAAGTACAGAGTGCAACAGATGGTACTTTCAAGGTGAATGGACAGAGACTGAAGCATTACAGAGCAGGAGAGCAGTTGAACACTGAAGAAAGTGAAGAAACTGATGATGAAGCTGAGGATGATCCCAATGCATCCTCTGCAGCTGAGAACCAGTGAAGGAGCTACAGTCAGGCTCATGACTATAAACAAGCGCTCATCAGGAGGCAGCCTGGTACCCTTGTATATTATTACTTGTTATTTCCTTTTACTTGCTATGTTTTGTTTGTGTTTTCTTTTTGTCTTTGTTTTTCAGATTTTGAATAAAAGAAGTGGAGAAGTCTTGGCTATGATATCATGAAGCAAGAGGCAGCAGCAATCACCAGGTGGAAACATTCCAATCTTTTATATCCATTCACAGCATGAATAATATTGTTATGCCATGTTTCAGATTTATGATCAATTTGGCAATTTTATGGCTGTTACAGAAAAATTTTATGGTTTTGCTCTGTTCTGATCAAATAGCATTACATTCTGTTGTGAATCATGTATTGTATCTGTTTATTATTCTTGCAAAGGCTATGTTCAGACCCATTTCTCAAACAGAATTATTTATTTCTCTGTTCAAAACTTGTGGAATACTTGATAATGCCATTTGCTATGAAACTGAATTATATGATCCATTTTAGAGCCATTTACTAACTCCATCTCTGCACATTTGCATTTTTTGCATTAGCAATCAATATCTCTGGATAGTGATTTGTGAAGCACTAACACTAACATAACTGAAAATGTGAACAAGAAATAATTTTTTGCATTAGCAACCACAATCTCGGGATTGTGGTATGTGACGCACTAACCAAGAAAAAGTGGACTGAATCTTCAAGCAATTTTTTGCATTAGCAGCTATGATCCTGGGATGGTAGCTTGTGACGCACTAACTAATAAAGCAAGTGTCTTCCTAACACTAACTAACTAACTCATGCATTCCTGCAGCATTAGCCTATTATGTTCCCTGGAACTGTAGTAGGTGAAGCACTGACTAAGCATGCATCTTGCATTATGGCTATTTTCTGGATCATTTACTTTCCATTTCTGTGCAAATTGTCTTATCATACTAATCCCAAGCATTTGAACTTAGAAATGGTTAAATTCTGCTATTTGAAACTTGTTCCAAACTAGCACTTGCTCTAATAGTAAACAGAACTGCATTGAATCCAATTAGAATGAACTGCTAAGTTTTCAGAACCTTGCACTATTCATATTCTGCTTGTTCTCATTTGCATCCTTTTCTTTACTTGAGGACAAGCAAAGGTTTAAGTCTGGGGGTTTGATCACCATCATTTATATGCATAATTCACAGACCTAAAACCTCAAAAACCTCACTACTTCTATATCCAGAACTGCAAATATCTGCATTTTACATTGCTCACTCATTTTGCAGTTCAGTGCGCAAAGGCACATAATCTTCAGAAGATCCAATGTAGAAGTGAGGCAAGAAGCAACATTCAACTCATATCAATGCAGCAGACAAGATGGCCATGATCAACAATCCAATCAAGCTAGAAACTGAAGAACACTCTGTGCCAGAAAGTGAACAGTAACTGACAGACATTCTGTCAGTTAACTCAAGTTCTTCATCACCATTCGAAGCAAGCACAAGCAAGCAATACAAGGCCCAGAGAAGATAAGAAGCAATTCAAATAAGTTTGAATCATAGAAAGGGAAAGAAGATCAACTTGGAGATCAAGGAAACCACAAAAGGCAAAAAGGTGAAAAAGGAGAAACATGCCATGTGCACTGTGAGCTGTGGCCAAGGAGGAAGCTTCCCTCTCCATCAACTCGTACCACACCTCCACCACAAATGGAAAAAGGTGTATAAAGCCACCACCACCACCAAGAGCATCTCTCTCGCCTCTCACTCGCCCATTCACTCGCCATCCACCACCACTCACTCCACCTTTCCCTCAGCCTCCACTACACCTTTCCACACCAACTCGAGACCAAGAACACCAAGAACTCCAAGAACCAGAGCAAGAACAAGAAGAAGAACAAGATGCACAAGAGATCAGGAGAAGAAGTACAAGGCCTTGGTGACCAGAAGCTCATGATCTGCAACTCTTCTTCCACCTCTGCTTCCTCTGCTTCGACTAGGGTTTCTGTGAGCTAAAGCCAAAGATTTCTCTCCACTTTCTTGTGTAATCCTGTGTGAAACTAGTAGATCATCCATCTGCAAGTAGGGCTTGTGATATTTGGCTACTGCAGTGAATTGAGTGACACAGTTCTCTGTTTTATCTGAAGATTTACTTGATATGTTTGCTGTTTGCTTTGATCTGTGTGTGTAAGGCTAGTCCCTGCACACTGAGTGTTGTAATTCTGTCCCTAGCCTCCCTTTGCTTGTTAACTCACTCGTGATCTGGCTTGACAACCCAGAAAGCAGTGATCTTTGTGTTATGCATTTTTCTCCTGCCTAAAACTGCTAAAAACCCTTGCTTGCATGACTAGTCTCTGCAAGCTGTTCAGATAATCTTGTTCCCTGTCTAAACCATGCTTGGATCCTTGCAGTGGACTTGATTGACAACCAAGAACCTGCAAGTTAAATTCTGAAATCTAGTTCTTAAACCCTTTTTTTAAAACCTTACTTTCTTGTTGGAAACCTAAAAACCTGAAGTTTTGGTTTAGCTTCTGCCAACCCTTAGAACCATCATAACCTTGTTGATCCCTGTGGAGACGATAACACAAACCCCCCTATAAATCTGCATTGATCAAAATTGGCGCCGTTGCCGGGGATTGACTTATGATTGTTTCTTTGAAAGAGCAGTAGACTAGACTGTGTGAGTTCAATGAAATGTTAGCAAATTTGCATGATCTAGATGCTTGTGATGCTTTTAGTGCAGTAATCTGAGAACTAGAATTGTTATTAGGGGTTTTAATTCACTAACCCTTGATAAAAGTTCTTGTCTGTAACTGTGTGTAGAGGAAAAATGATCTCCTTTATGCAGTGTTTGGATTCTATTGATGCAGTCGTCTGAAGACTCTCCTCTAGCTCCATTTGATCCAGAACCTGAAAGAACTTTTCTTGCAAGAAGAAGAGCAGCTTCAGTGTCTTCAGTTGAGGAAACAGAGGAAAGACAGGCAGTATTCAACATGGGTGACAAGAAACTGAGAGATTTGTGGATCCCCAAGGATCAGATATCAAATGCAGATGTTATTATGCCTGCCATTCAGGCAAATAACTGGGAGATCAAGCCTGCCTTGATCAACATGGTGCAGCATAATCCATTCAAAGGCAGTGCTTTGGAAAGTCCACATGAGCATATCAGGAATTTTCTGGAGTATTGCAACACCCTCAAGCACAATGGTGTGCCCCCGAAGCAATAAGGATGCAGTTGTTTCCTTTTTCTCTGTCAGGTACAGCAAAGATATGGTATCATGCTCTACCAGTTCATTGCAGAGACACCTGGGAACATTTGGTGCAGGCCTTCTTTGAGAGATATTTCCACCCACCAAAGCAGCTGAGTGCAGAGACAAAATCACCAGATTTGTGCAGTACAATGGTGAGTGTTTGTATGATACCTGGCAGAGATACCAAGGACTCATCAGAATGTGTCCTAATCATGGCCAGGAACAGTGGCTAATTCTGCAGACATTCTATAAGGGTCTGACAGAACAGACTAGAGCTTTTGTTGATTCAGCTGCTGGTGGAGGAATTATGAACAAGACACTAGATGAAGCTACTGAATTGATTGAGAGTATGGCTTCTCATAATTCTCTTGGACCAATGAAAGGACAGTTCATCCAAATGGTCAGGGTGCTCTGGAAGCAAAGCTTGATAGTTTGACAACTCAGATATCTCAGCTTATGCAAGAGAAGAACAGTAAGGCAATAGTGCCTGTGAACCAAGTTTCTGCCACTTGTCTCATTTGTGGTAATGAAGGGCATTCACCTCAAGAGTGTACCTGTTTGTACCCACAGACAACCAACTGGCAGAAGTGAATTATACTCAGAATCAAGGCCCTTTTTCTCAGAGCTACAACCCAGCTTGGAGAAACCATCCCAACTTATCATACAAGAATGCAGCTCAGCAGAGTTATCCTCAAGCAAATCAACAGAATTACCATCAAGCAGCTCAGCCACAGTATGCTCAAACATCACAGCAAAATTTCAGACCTCAAGGCAATATGCAGTACCAACAGCAACACCAACAGCAACAGCAGAATCAAGCTAATCAGCAAAATGCTTCTACAAGCAACAGCAAGTCTGAAATAAATGAAATGATGAGGCTGCAGAAAGAAATGTTCAGTGGTATGCAGGAAACAATGAAGATGCAGACAATGCAGCAACTAACAGCTGGAATCTCTAATACTCAAGGCAATCAGCCTGAGAACAAGTTGCCAGCACAAGCAGAAAAGAATCCAAAACAGTGTGGTGCCATATCCACTACTGTAGTTGTAGATGCTGTCACAACTAGGAGTGGAATAAACACTGAACCAGTGCTCAAAACACCCCCAGTTGTCACTTATGTAGCACCACAAAGAAGAGTTCATAATCAGCAAACAGTTAGGCAAGAAACTGTCCCAGAAGAGAAGGTGGCAGAGCCAGAAATTGCAGTGCAGCCTGCTACTGAAACTGAAAAAACAGCTAACACTGTAACAAAACCTGCATCAGAAAAGCCTGTGTTGCAGAAAATCCCATTTCCTGAAAGATTGGAAAATCTAAGGATGAAAAGCAGTATGCTAAGTTCCTGGAAACTATGAAGGAAGTTCAGATTACAATACCCATTCTGGATGCAGTGTTACACATTCCCTTGTATGCAAAATTTTTCAAAGACCTGATAACAAAGAAGAGAAGCTTGGAGGACCCAGAAATTGTTGCTCTGACAGAGGACTGCAGTGCTGTCATACTGAATTATATGCCAAAGAAGCTAGGTGATCCAGGGAGTTTTAGCATCCCTTGTGTTGTTGGAAAGAGAACATTCACAGCATTGTGTGATTTGGGTTCATCAGTTAGTGTTTTACCTTTGGATGTCAGTCAAATATTGCAGTTAGGAATTCTGAAGCCTACATCAATGACTCTGCAGTTAGCTGACAGAACACTGAGGAAACCAGCTGGGATTCTTGAAGATGTGCCATTACAAGTTGGAAATTTTGCTTATCCAGTCGATTTTGTGGTACTAGAAATGGAAGACAATTCTGAATCCATGATACTAGGCAGACCTTTCTTGGCAACAGCTGGAGCAATTATAGATGTAAAAGGTGGAACTCTGAAACTGCAGTTTGGTCTGAACAGGCTGAGTTCAGCATGAAGCATGCCTCTCATCTGCCAAACATACTGGAGCAATGCCAGTCCATTGATGTAATAGACCAAAATGTCTTGGACACAATACAAGAAATGCAGTCAGAAGAACCTGAAGCACAAGTGTTTGTGACAGCAGATAGTCCTAATCACCAGGAGCTGTGTGGATATCTCTGTGTGAAAAAGATGCAGATGCTGAAGGAATTGAAGCTAGCAAACCAGTTCATAATTCTATAGTGGAGCTGAAAGAATTACCATCTCATCTGAAGTATATATTTCTCGAGAAAGAAAAGATACACCCAGTGATAATCAGTTCTGCTCTGGACAATGAGCAAGAAGAAAGCTTGTTGTCAGTATTGAGGCTGTACAAAATGTTATTGGGTACTCTATTGATGATATCAGAGGAATTGATGAGAAAGTTTGTTCTCACAGAATACATTTAGAAGATGGCAGTAAACCAACTAGAGAAGGACAGAGAAGACTAAATCCAGCAATGCAAGAAGTGGTGAAAAAAGAAGTCCTGAAACTGCTAAAGGCAGGAATGATTTACCCCATTTCTGACAGTGAGTGGGTGAGCCCTATACACATTGTGCCTAAGAAAGGAGGTTATACAGTGGTAGAAAATGATGAAGGGAGATTAATGACCACAAGACCAGTTACTGGATGGAGAATGGTCAATGACTTCAGAAAGTTAATAAGGCAACTAGGAAAGATCATTTTCCTTTGCCATTTATGGATCAGATGCTGAAAGGCTTGCTGGTCAGAAATTCTATTGCTATCTAGATGGATATTCTGGGTTTCTGCAAATACCCATTCATCCATCTGACCAGGACAAGACAACATTCACTTGTCCATATGGAACATTTGCTTACAAAGATTACCATTTGGTTTGTGTAATGCACCTGGCACATTTCAGAGGTGTATGATGTCTATATTTTCTGATCAAATTGAGAAGATCATGGAAGTATTCATGGATGATTTTACAGTATATGGAAAAGATTTCATCTCTTGCCTGAAAAATCTGACAGCAGTATTACACAGATGCTCTGAACAAAATTTGATCTTAAATTGGGAGAAGTGTCACTTCTTGGTAACTGAAGGCATAGTGCTTGGTCATTTGGTGTCTGCCAGAGGAATAGAAGTGGACAAGCAAAAGTAGATGTAATTGCTAAGCTACCCCTCCTGAAAATGTGAAGGAATACAGAGTTTCTTGGGACATGCTGGTTTCTACAGAAGGTTCATCAAAGATTTTTCTCACATTGCAAAACCACTTACACACTTGCTGAATCATAATGTAGAGTTTGTGTTCGATGAAGCATGTATGCAAGCTTTCAATAAGCTAAGTGCCATTTGAGTTGATGTGTGATGCAAGTGATTTTGCAGTAGGAGCAGTACTTGGTCAGAGAAAAGAGAAAGCAGTTCATGTGATTTACTATGCCAGCAGAACACTAGATGATGCTCAGATCAACTACACAACCACTGAGAAGGAATTGCTAGCAGTAGTGTTTGCATTTGATAAATTCAGACCCTATCTTGTTGGGCACAAGTGTGTTGTTTACACAGATCATGCAGCAATAAAATACTTGGTGAGCAAAAAGGATGCTAAGCCTAGGCTGATCAGATGGATTCTCTTGCTGCAAGAGTTTAACATTGAAATCAAGGATAAAAAGGGGTCTGAAAATTCAGTAGCAGATCACCTGTCAAGAATCAATTGCCCAGAAGGCAGAGAGATACAAGATAGAATGCCTGGTGAGCAGCTAATGGCAGTAAATGCTAGTTCTCCTTGGTATGCAGATATTGTGAATTATCTGGTTTGTGAAATTATGCCAGCAGATATGTCTTACCAGCAGAAAAAGAAGTTCATGCATGATGCAAAAAGCTATTACTGGGATGAGCCATTCCTGTATAAGCATTGTGCAGATGGAATTGTGAGAAGATGTGTGCCAGCTGAAGAAATCAGTGATGTTATGTACCAATGCCATGCAGGCATGTATGGAGGCCATGCTGGAGTTATGAAGACCCAAGCAAAAATCCTGCAAGCTGGATTCTACTGGCCTAACTTGTTCAAAGATGTGCATGATTATATCAAGCAATGTGATCCCTGTCAGAGAACTGGAAAAATATCAAGAAGAAATGAAATGCCACAGAAGGGAATTCTTGAAGTGGAACTATTTGATGTATGGGGAGTGGATTTTGTTGGTCCTTTACCATCATCAAATGGATACAAGCATATACTAGTTGCAGTGGATTATGTGTCCAAATGGGTTGAAGCAATACCCACTGTCAGTGCTGATTCAAAAGCTGTCTGCAAATTCTTCAAAACTGTCATTTTCCCAAGATTTGGAGTACCAAGAGTAGTGATCAGTGATGGTGGAGCTCATTTCAACAATGAACAGTTAGAGAAGCTCCTGAACAAGTATGGTGTGAGAAACCACAGAGTAACTACACCTTACCATCCTCAAGCCAATGGACAAGTTGAGCTGTCAAACAGAGAAGTGAAACAAATTCTGGAGAAAGTTGTTTCTAAGTCCAGGGGGATTGGTCAACAAAATTGCCAGATAGCCTGTGGCATACAGACAGGATATAAGACACCTATTGGTATGTCACCATTCAGGCTTGTCTATGGAAAAGCATGTCATTTACCTGTTGAGCTAGAACACAGAGCACATGGGCAATGAGGAAGCTGAACATGGATTTAGGCAAAGCTGGAACTGCAAGAAAGCTTCAGATGTGTGAGTTAGAGGAACTGAGAAATGATGCTTATGAAAGCTCAAGGATCTATAAGGACAAGACCAAGAAATGGCATGACAAGCACATTCTCAGAAAGGAATTCAGTGTTGGACAGACAGTGTTGGTTTATGACTCCAAACTGCATTTGTTCTCTGGAAAATTCAAGTCAAGATGGTTTGGCCCTTGTGTCATCAAGAGAGACCTAGGACATGGTGCTTTTGAAGTACAGAGTGCAACAGATGGTACTTTCAAGGTGAATGGACAGAGACTGAAGCATTACAGAGCAGGAGAGCAGTTGAACACTGAAGAAAGTGAAGAAACTGAGGATGAAGCTGAGGATGATCCCAATGCATCCTCTGCAGCTGAGAACCAGTGAAGGAGCTACAGTCAGGCTCATGACTATAAACAAGCGCTCATCAGGAGGCAGCCTGGTACCCTTGTATATTATGTACTTGCTATTTCCTTTTACTTGCTATGTTTTGTTTGTGTGTTTCTTTTTGTCTTTGTTTTTCAGATTTTGAATAAAGAGAAGTGGAGAAGGCTTGGCTATGATATCATGAAGCAAGAGGCAGCAGCAATCACCAGGTGGAAACATTCCAATCTTTTATATCTCATTCACAGCATGAATAATATTGCTATGACATGTTTCGGATTTATGATCAGTTTGGCAATTTTAAGGCTGTTACAGAAAAAATTCTATGGTTTTTGCTCTGTTCTAATCAAATAGCATTACATTCTGTGGTGAATCATGTATTGTATCTGTTTATTATTCTTGCAAAGGCTATGTTCAGACCCATTTCTCAAACAGAATTAACTTATTCCTCTGTCCAAAACTTGTGGAATACTTGATAATGCCATTTGCTATGAAACTGAATTATATGATCCATTTTAGAGCCATTTACTAACTCCATCTCTGCACTTTGCATTTTTTGCATTACCAATCAATATCCCTGGATAGTGATTTGTGAAGCACTAACACTAACATTAACTGAAAATGTGATGACAAGAAATAATTTTTTGCATTAGCAACTACAATCTCGGGATTGTGGTATGTGACGCACTAACCAAGAAAAAGTGGACTGAATCTTCAAGCAATTTTTTTTCATTAGCAGCTATGATCCTGGGATGGTAGCTTGTGACGCACTAACTAATAAAGCAAGTGTCTTCCTAACACTAACTAACTCATGCATTCCTGCAGCATTAGCCTATTATGTTCCCTGGAACTGTAGTAGGTGAAGCACTGACTAAGCATGCATTCTTGCATTATGGCTATTTTCTGGATCATTTACTTTCCATTTCTGTGCAAATTGTCTTATCATACTAATCCCAAGCATTTGAACTTAGAAATGTTTTAGTTCTGCTATTTGAAACTTGTTTCCAAACTAGCACTTGCTCTAATAGTAAACAGAACTGCATTGAATCCAATTAGAATGAACTGCTAAGTTTTTAGAACATTGCACTATTCATATTCTGCTTGTTCTCATTTGCATCCCGTTTTCTTTACTTGAGGACAAGCAAAGGTTTAAGTCTGGGGGTTTGATCATCATCATTTATATACATAATTCACAGACCTAAAACCCCAAAAACCTCACTACTTCTATATCCAGAATTGCAAATATCTGCATTTTACATTGCCTCTCACTCATTTTGCAGTTCAGTGCGCAAAGGCACATAATCTTCAGAAGATCCAATGTAAAAGTGAGGCAAGAAGCAACATTCAACTCATGTCAATGCAGCAGACAAGATGGCCATGATCAACAAATCCAATTCAAGCTAGAAACTGAAGAACACCTCTGTGCCAGAAAGTGAACAGTAACTGACAGACATTCTGTCAGTAAACTCAAGTTCTTCATCACCATTCGAAGCAAGGCACAAGCAAAGCAACTCAAGGCCCCAGGAGAAGATAAGAAGCAATTCAAATAAGTTTGAATCATAGAAAAGGAAAGAAGATCAACTTGGAGATCAAGGAAACCACAAAAGGCAAAAAGGTGAAAAAGGAGAAACATGCCATGTGCACTATGAGCTGTGGCCAAGGAGGAAGCTTCCCTCTCCATCAACTCGTACCACACCTCCACCACAAATGGAAAAAGGTGTATAAAGCCACCACCACCACCACAGAGCATCTCTCTCGCCTCTCACTCGCCCATTCACTCGCCAATCCACCAGCCACTTCACTCCACCTTTCCCTCAGCCTCCACTACACCTTTTCACTACCAACTCGAGACCAAGAACACCAAGAACTCCATGAACCAGAGCAAGAACAAGAAGAAGAACAAGATGCACAAGATGATCTGGCGAAGAAGCACAAGGCCTTGGTGACCAGAAGCTCATGATCTGCAACTCTTCTTCCACCCCTCTGCTTCCTCTGCTTCAACTAGGGTTTCTGTGAGCTAAAGCCAAAGATTTCTCTCCACTTTCTTGTGTAATCCTGTGTGAAACTAGTAGATCATCCATCTGCAAGTAGGGCTTGTGATATTTGCCTACTGCAGTGAATTGAGTGACACAGTTCTCTATTTTATCTGAAGATTTACTTGATCTGTTTGCTGTTTGCTTTGATCTGTGTGTGTAAGGCTAGTCCCTACACATTGAGTGTTGTAATTCTGTCCCTAGCCTCCGTTTGCTTGTTAACTCACTCGTCATCTGGCTTGACAACCCAGAAAGCAGTGATCTTTGTGTTATGCATTTTCCTCCTTCCTAAACCTGCTAAAAACCCTTGCTTGCACGACTAGTCTCTGCAAGTTGTTGAGATCAATCTTGTTCCCTGTCTAAACCATGCTTGGATCCTTGCAGTAGACTTGTTTGACAACCAAGAACCTGCAAGTTAAATTCTGAAATCTAGTTCTTAAACCCTTTTAAGTAAAAACCCTTACTTTCTTGTTGGAAACCTAAAAACCTAAAGTTTTGGTTTAGCTTCTGCCAACCCTTAGAACCATCATAACCTTGTTGATCCCTGTGGAGACGATAACACAAACCCCCCTATAAATCTGCATTGATCACTACGCCACACAGGTCCAACAATAAAACCTAGGCCGCACTCGAATGCTCGGGGGCTGCGCCGTACAGGTCTATCACAAAAACCCTAGGCCGCACTCGAATGCTCGGGGGCTGCGCCACACAGGTCCAACAAGGAAGCCTAGGCGCACTCGAATGCTCGGTGCTGCGCCACACAGGTCCAATAAAATCCTAGGCCGCACTCGAATACTCGGGGGCTGCGCCATACAGGTTCACACACAAAATCCTAGGCTGCAATCGAAACGCTTGGAGGCAGCGCCGTACGGGTTTAACTCAAACATATCGGCGCACTCGAAACTGCATCTACAATCGCACACATCATATTTACATATGAATTCAGAGGTCAACCCTCACAGCTATAAGCTACTAATTTACAAGAAGTTTCTTACTCTATCTCTACCCTTCAGGTTCGCCCTTCGGTGCATCCAGCGGGCCCACAAGTTGCTCAGTGCGGCGTTGGACCTGTTTGATCATCTGCCTCGCAGACGCCAAGGATTCGGCATAATGCTCTTCGTCAGGCAAGCCGCCAAGAACTCTGTCGAGTGGAAAATGTGGCCGATGTTTACGGAAGTATGCCAATGCGACGTTCGCTCCAGCAACAAGTTGAGCGTGGACAATCTGCTTGACGTTGGCGCCATCCCGAAACTGATCCACCAGAGCAGATATCCCTTGCGGTTGCGCGTTGTGTGGAAACATCACTCGATGCAATTTCGCCAGGGTCTTCTGACACCCTAGAAGCAAGATCGCCGCGCGCCAGGTGCGATCCAGCATCAGAGCCAATATTCTGGCCTTGGGCGTGTCAGACCAGAAATACTGGGCACCGGAGGCAGTGCCCTTCGCCTCCTGCTCCAGGCGTTGCTCCACACGAAGTTGTTCAGCCTTCCAGTCGGGGCTTACGCCTGCAAAGCGAACAAGAAAAGAGGTTAGGATTCAAACTCGAAGACAGTACTGCACAAGTCGAAAGATCCAGTTTAGAGTGCTCACTCTGCAATTGTCGACAGATCAAGTCCATCTCGTCAAGCAAGTACTGCTCGCGCTCTGTCGAAGGAGCAGGTCGTGCCTTCAGCTGGTCGAGTTCCTTTTGCTTCTCCTTCATTGACTTCTACAGATCGATCCGTTTCCTCATCCAAGATATCAACTTTTGGTCATTTCGGCTTCGGGTGAGTCGAGCACGACGGCTGACTGTTCTTCGAGTAGTAACGGGCGTTGCGACTGTCTCCGGCCAGTCGAGTCTCCCCGAATCCACAGTCATTTCCGTCTGTTTCAACAACAAGAAGTCAAGCGCCAAGGAACCAGGCATATACAAGCCAACAAACAGAAGTACTCAGTGAAAGGAAGTTCGATTTCAACATGCTCAAACAGAACGAGTCATAGCAAAAGCAGCATTTTTTACAAAAGATGCGTCTGAAGGTTCATCACAACGCAAAATAAAGGGAAAGACAGGTCCTAGGCCGAGAGTCTAAGACACGGACTCGGACATCGATCTACTCTTACGAGCCGCAGCTTCAGCAGCTTTAGCAACCCGCTTCTCATACATGGTCACTAGTTTTTCCGCCAAGCGACTCGCCTCCGCTTTCACCCCGCTGAGAGATGTAGTCTTGCCATCAGGCTTCTTGGGGAACTCGCTGGCGACCTTATCAAAATCACCTGCAACCTGGTGCCCAAGTAGGAGCTGGAATGTGAGCTCTGAGCCGCGTACCGTCTGGGTGTGCGAGTAATCCGCCATGATAGTAGACCCAGGGTTGAAAGGGCAGCCAGAGCATCGACGCTGCTGGGCGTTGGCTTGTTGGGGTAGATGCCCTGATGGACAGTCGCCAAGGCGCCAGCTGACTTCGTCATGGCCGCAGACGCGTAAGAACACGCTCTGTCGAGAAAGCTGACAGCTTGGGGCAAGGAGACGGTGTCGCTGGTCGAATCAGCAGGAGGAGCGCCACCAGAAATCTCTGTATACAAGTCACGTTGTCAAGTCAATCAGTTGCAGTATCTAACTATCGACTGGGCAGAAAAGTTATAAGCAATGAAGCACTTACGGCCAAGAGCGTCTGCCAACGCAAGCAGTCGCTCAATCTCCATCTTCTCAGCCTAGAGTTTGGCATCTTCACGCTGTTTGGCCTCGTCGAGTGACTTCTTGGTGTCAGCGCTTTGGGTCTTGAGGGTTCCCTCCAGCTCTGTCACTCGTTTTGCCGCAGTCTCGTGGTCGCCTGGAAGAGACATAGTTCACAAAATTCGACTCAACAGAGATCAACAATTTGGACCATTAAAGAAGGAAAACTTACGCTTCGATTGCTCCAAAGCGGCTACGAGTTGATTCCTCTCCTGCTCCAGGCGGACGTATGCTTCAGCTCCCTCTACTTGCTGACGGTAGTAGGGCTGCAAAGTGCACAATTGAGATTTTGAGCCTGTGCCCAACTATACTAGTTACACACAGCCTCGGGGGCTACTCCCATCGGGAGCACTGTTCGCGCTCCCAATGTCCAATTTACAGTCGAGGATACTTACATGCTCAAGCACAGATTGAAAGTGCATGGTTGCCCCCATGCGTGGTTTTGGTAATTAATGACAATCCTTATGGACTAATGATTACATTGAGATATCCTTATAGATCTTGTCCATGAGAAAATATAGGAGTTCATGTGTTGGACTCTTGAAGATGACATGATGACCAATGCTCTATTCAAGGGTTTATATGAAGAATGGTCATGTGTAGAGTTGAGCTCATTGCAAGTATGGCTTGGAAAAGAAGATTGAGTGAACAATCATGTTTAACCCCAAGCCATCATACATATCAAGAGAAGAAGATGAAGTGCAAGTTCAATATGATGCATCTCGGAGGATATCATTTGATTGAAGCTTGCAAAGGAGACATGAAGACGAAGCTTAGCGAGGCCCTCCCATAATGGAGTATGGGGGAGCATTTGGAGAAGTCTTCATCAAGCATGTGCTAGCAAGAACAATCAAGAAAGGTGTTCCAACTTGAGAGAGTCAAGATCATCATCATCGAGCTCAAGTGGAATGCGCAAGGCAAAGGTATGATCTTGATAGGTTTTCTATTTTACCGGTCTCATGGTGTTAGTGGGAGACCGGGTTATAGGATAGATGGCGTACTATCAAGAGGGGCTCTCAAGTGAGTAACTTGATCGCATCTTTGTGGAGAGCTCAAACCTTTGCATACTTGGCTTTTCATCTTTCTTGGTTCTTATATGGTTTTTCTCCTTGTTGGGTTTTGGTGCTTGTTGTGTTCCTCATGACAAGCCCAAGTTCTTCATAAATAGTTTTTGTTTGGAAAACTTGTTTGTTCTCGGCGTTGGAAATATTACCGGTCCACCTTCGAGTTAGGGTCCACACCTCCCCATGTGTGGTATCCCCTCTATATTTGTGACCCTTAATATTTCCTACGAGAAATTGGTTGCTGCTTTTCAGGCACTCGTCGTTGTCTTTCCAATGAAATTGCCGCACTCGTCGTTATCTTTCCAATGAAATTGGTTTCACCTGTTTTGGAGTTCGAACGAGAAAGTTATCGCATTTCAGGCTTTGCTGTTTTGTTGCTGCTTTTCCAGGCCGGAGTCTCCGGCCTACAGGTCCGGAGTCTCCGGACCCAAGGGTTTTTCGTCGAAGTCTGGGGTCTTGTTCAGCCCCTGGTGGGGGCTGGAGTTTCCGGCCCAAGGGGCCGGAGTATCCGCCCCAGACCCGAGTTTTCGGCCCCAGGGGACCGGAGTTTCTGCCTGAGCTTCACTCGTCTGAAAGTGGTTCACCCCCTGGTGGGGGCCGGTGTATCTGCCCCCAGGAGGCCGGAGTTTCCGCCCGGGCCGGTGTCTCCGGTCACTTGGACCGGAGTCTCCGGTGTGAAACTGGCTGCAACGGCTCTTTTTCTGGGAGGGGTATAAATACCCCTCCACCTACCTCCAGCCAGCTAGCTCTGCCCAGCACGTTTTGCTTTCTCTCTCCTTCATTGTTGCAAGCTCATTTCTTCAATATCTCCAATCCCTCCACCCAAACTCTTTGATCTTTGGAGGATTGAAGGAGAAGACCTAGATCTACATTTCCACCAATCAATCTCTCCTCTAAGTGAGGGGAACCTATTGGATCTAGTTCTTGGAGTTCTTGTGTGGTTCTCCTCTTTGTTCTTCCTCTCTTATTCCCCCATAAGCATTTGTTGCTTTGTTGGAATTTGAGAGTGGAGGATTTGAGCACTTGTGCTCTTGCCTTTTGCATTTGGTGCATCGGTGTGCTCTCCACGAGGATTCGTGGAAGTTGAAAGCTTGTGAACTTGTTACTCTTGGGTCTTTGGACCATAGACGCCCACGTGGTGGTTGAGACCCTTGGTGGTCACTTGTAGCCGTTCGGGAGCCCCCAATCCCGTTGTGGGTTGTGCCCCGGATTGTTGTTGAAAGCCGTTCGGGATCCCCCAATCCCATTGTGGGTTGTGCCCCGGATTGTTGTTGAAAGGCTCCGGATTCCGCCTCGAAGGATTCCGATAGTGGAAGGTGAACCAAACTTTTGTGGTGCGGTTCATCGGAGAAGAAGGTGAAACCTTTGTGGTTGTTGAACCGTTGTGTCGGTTCACACCTCTCCAACGAGACGTACTCCCTTAACAAGGAGGAACTCGGGAATACATCCTCGTCTCCGCGTGCCTCGGTTATTTCTATACCCGAGCCTTTTACTTATGCACTTTACATTGTGATAGCCTTCGTGCTTGAAGTATTCTATTGCTATCACCTTGTTGCTTGTCTTGCTTAGCATAAGTTGTTGGTGCACATAGGTGAGCCTAGTTTATTTAGGTTGTCGGCTTGTTAATTTAAACACCTAGTTTTATTCCGCAATTATCAAGCCTAAACCGGAAAAGTTTTTAAACCGCCTATTCACCCCCCCCCCCTCTAGGCGACATCATTGTCCTTTCAATTGGTATCAGAGCCTGGGATCTCTTTTTGGGCTTTACCGCCTAGAGAGTAAAAGATGTCGTTTAGGGAATTAGTGCACGATCCCACTTTCTTATTCAATCGCACAAATTATGATGTTTGGAAAATTCGCATGCTTAATCTCTTTAGGGCCATGGGTCCAAATTATATTAAGAGGATTGTGGATGTGGGTTTTTCTCCTCCAAAGGATTCTCAAGAATTATCTTTAGAGGATGAGGAAAACTCTCATCTCGAGACTCTAGTTTCTAATGGTCTTATATGTGTTTTGAGCGATGTAGTTCTTGCTTCAATCATGCCTTTTCGGAACGCTCATGAGCTTTGGACCAAGCTTCAAGATATATATGAAGTGTCAAAAATTATTGAGGATGATTGTTCTCCTTCCACCTCCGGCCGTGATGAGTTCACAACTTCTTCCACTTCACCAACATGTGATTTGTCACAAGGTAATGATATGGTGAGTGGTGATAGAAATTGCTTTGTTGATGGTGAATATTCTATTGACTATACTTCTTATCTATCACATTGCAATGTTCTATATTTGGACTTGAACTCTTCTAGCACACCAAATGTCATACATGCTAGAGTTGATGGTCCTTGCATATCATGTAATAGTTGCTTAACTAAATCTCATGATGATATGCTCTCTATGTCTTGTTGTCATGAAAATAATGCTTCCATATCCTCTAGTACTTGCATGTCTAACAATGTAGATGAATCCCAACAATTGTTGGAACAAGACATGGACCTCAATGGTGCTTCAAGTAATTCTTCATCCTCCTCACCTATTAATCATGTTTGCCTTATGGCTAAGGATTCCAAGGTAACTTCTACCTCGAATCCCGAGATATGTGATGATGTGGTTGAGGATGCTCATGGAGAAGATTTTGACATTGAAACCTTAACCAAGAAGGGTGAGATTGTTCTTGGTGCTCTTCCCAAAGGTAGTGAAGCTATCTCTTCTCTATGTGAAATCATTGCTCATGGTATTAAATGTATAGAAATCATTGAGGATTTGGATACTCAATTTGAGGAAAAATGTAAAATTGAGAGAGAAGATGCTAATGATAAAGCATCCTTAGAGAATGCCCTTGAGGAAGAGCAAGAGCTTCGAGTGTCTCTTGAGGAGAGACTTGAATCTCTTGATGAATCAAATGATCTTATTATTGCTAAAATCATTAAGGAAAAAGATCATGTCCTTGCTAATATAAAGTGCTTAAAAAGGAAAAGTTGAATTTGGTGTTGGCAATGCTAGACTAAGTGAGGACATAGAGAGACTTGACAAAGCTCACAAGGCTTTAGAAAGTGAACACTCTCTCCTTATCAAGTCTCATGATCAACTCCAAACTCAACTATCTAAGAATGATAAGCTTGCCAAATTGTCTCCTTCTATTTCTAATATTAATGATGTTTGTGCTACTAACTCCACTTCTTGTGAAGCATCTATTTTGAAGGAGAATGTTGAGCTAAGGGCTCAACTTGAGTTGCTAACTAGCAAGTATGGGAAATTAGAAGAAAGTCATGAAAAGCTCTCTAGCTCTAATGAGGACCTTCTAGCATCCCATGCTAGGCTAAAGTTAGCTCATGAGGCTATTATGTCAAAGGTAACATCTGGTGAGCCTCATGTGAAAATTGGCATAACTTCTTCTAGAAATGCTTTATTGCCATTGTAACATCCCAAAATTATTATCCAGAATTTTATTCCAAAAATGGGAACCAACAAAAACTTTTGTTGTTTATTGTCTGTTAATTGCTTCTTCTTACTTGTGTTGTTGTTCTTGCTGGTTGTGTGAGTGTTTGCTCTAGTAAACACTAATAAGAAATAAAGAAACCAAAATCCAAATTAAAAGCAAGAAAATAAAAATAGCAAGTTATCACTTTAAAAATCTCAAAGTGACAAATTCAATTATTTTCAAATCAAAGTCAGTGGAGATGCAATGTAAACACTCTCCCTTTTTGTTCTTACTACTTTCCCATCTCAAATATTATTTTTGAACTTGTTTTAAAATTCTAAAATAAAAACAAATAGAAATAAATCAAATTACCTTAAACAAGTACTATGAAAGAAAATGTTGCCAAACATTTTATTTGGCAATGCCAATTTTTGTGGAGCTTCTACATGTTATGGGGAGGCCCCACAAATATTTGCAGAATTTTCTAAAATACTTAAGTACCTCAAATAAATCCAGGAAAAGCTTCTGGATATTGAAATAAAACTGAAAAATAAAAGAAAAGAGGGAGGAAGGGGTTTTCTGCAAAAAGGTCATCGACCTCAGACCCGACGACCGTCGCCGTGTCGCCTTCACCGTCGACGCCGTTTTCTTCGCCGCCAGGACCCCCCTGGCCGCGCTCTCCCTCGCCTCTGCACCCCTGCACCTCTCTGCACCCGCAGGGAAGAAAACGGGCACCCCTCCCGTCGCCATTACGCCGTGGTTCCCCGCTGACCGCCGTAGAGCACTTGGACGGCGCCGGCAAAATTCGTCCACCCCTTAGCTCCCCGACACGCACCGTTCTTCTAGATGACTCTAGAAGCTTGCCGGACCCCGTTAAGCCCCAAGCCACCACGAGTCTCTGCACCGTCGCCGTGTAATCGCCGAATTGATCACCGTGGACGCGCCATGGCCGCCGCCGTAGACCCCGACCATCGTGGACCGCCCTGGCCCTATAAAAAGCACCCCGAGGCCTCTCTGGAACACCACACCTCCCTCCCAAGCTTTCCCTCGCTCCAATTTGCTCTGTGCACCGCCAGAGGGCAGTGCACGGCCGTGCCCGACGCCGCCGTTGAGGTCGAGCACCACCGCCTCGCCACACCTCCCCATTCTTCCCTCTGACCCCTCTACGCTCTTCCTTGTGGACACCGCACTCACCAGAGAGCTTTTTCCCTCTTTTTAGTGCACGGACGCGACCCCGACGCTCCGCCGAAGTTGCTGCCCGACGCCGACGAAGTGCGCGACCTCACCGCCGACGAACCAGCCTTCCCCAGCAAGCACAGCTCGCACCATCGCCTTCCCCGAGCCTCCGCCGTCGATCTGCGTCGTCTCCGCGATCTTCCGAGCCCTCTAGGTGAGTCTCCGATCATCACCGTGCCGCCGGCGCGGCGGCGCCGCCAGTTTTTGGTCGCCGCCGTTGCCTTTGATCTTGGACCGTTGGATCCAGATCCAACGGCCGCGTAACGCTTCGCTGTAGTTGAGCCACTGACGGCCTGACCCCACCCGTCAGTATTTTAATCAAATCCACGTCCACGCTGAGTCACTGACCAGTAGGCCCCACTAGTCAGAAATCTCAACATTATCCAGAAGAGAGGGAATTTCTATTTCTTTTTCTCTGGAAAAACAGTACTGGCATCAACTTTGAAATTCAATATCTCGAGATTTAGGAATCCAAATAAATCAAACTCAACTGTTCTGGAAAGCTTATGAAAGTGTTTAACCAACACAATTGGTCCATGTCATTTCATTAAATAGTTAAAAAGTATTATTGAAAATGCCACAGAAGGTTTAAATTCTAAACTTGTTTGTTTCTGATACTCTGCTAGTCCAAATAATTCCAAACCAATTTTGCTAGCTTAGTACTGCCTTGTGTTAGCTCCCCTAATTTTGGTAGAATTAATTAAGCAATATTAATTGCTGACTTTAAAATAAACCCTTCTGGACTAAAACAGACAAATATGTTTATTGGTTGATCCAAATGAGTTAGGACCAATTTTGTTAGCTCACATATATCCATGTTTAGTTACCCCTAAAAGGGTTTAATTTTTGGAACAATATAATTTAATTGGTAGCTAAAACTTGATTATTAAGCTACTGGATTCAATCCAATGTGTAGGGAGTTTGGTAACTCCAAATGGTCCAATTCAAATTGGGTTGTATTCTACACATCAGTGGCTTTCCATAGAATTTTAATTTGTATTTTTGTGACCAACAGAACTCAAGTTGTGGAATTAAACATGAATAACTAGTTTCTGCCATAATTTGGACTTAATTAAATAATGTTTAATTCAATTTATTTAAAAACCAAATTGTGTAGTTTGATGTGTGCAGTAGCCAATTGTGATGTTAATGATGGTTATGTTGAGGTGATTGCTTGTATAGCTTAGTGATTGTTTGTATTGTTTGTTTGTTAATTAGACGAGAACGTTGTCGGATATATCGAGGAAGGAGAGTTTGCTGAATTTGAAGAACAAGAGCAAGATCACTTTGCCAAGCAAGGCAAGCTATTCTCTGAGCTTGCACTACCAACATATGCATCTACTTTCATAATATGTTTACTCTCAAAGCAAGATTTACAAAACCCATTTCAAAAATATATGGATATTATTTTGCCACCCTATGTCGTAGTTTATATAAAACTTTAGGATGGGAAAACAATGTTGTTTATTCAAAACTCCTTTGAAATGTCTTGTGAGTTTATGGAACGACGAGATGTCGGTGCTGTGTTGGAAAGGTGGAAAAATGGTGATGTTTGTGAAAAATGCACAGTGTCCTAGTACTATGGAAACCAATCCTACCCTGTGCGACCACATTTACCACATATGGGAAAAGGCGTAGTCATGTAGTTTGCTCTTATTAGTATGGGATACCTCATCGACGGAGATGACTCCGTTATGCATGAGGGGATGGTCCGAGGATCTACCCCCTGACCCGGGTCCTCACACAAGTTGGTGGGGAGGATAGAAGGTTCCACCATAAACCGCCGGACAAAACTATGAGTCCTCACACTTAGGGTTTCTGACGGGAAACCGGACTGGGTGTCGATGGAAAGTGTCATATGGGAAGGATCCTATACTAGCATGAGCAAATAAGAGGCTATGGCCGGCGGCTTACTTCGCATACACCTGGTATGGCGAGACGTGGCAGACACGATGAGTTGCCGGATGGATGTGGGTTAAAAGCGTGCTACCTCTGCAGAGTGTTAAAAACTATTCGAATAGCCGAGTCCTCGGATATGGACAATTGGGAGACTGTCCTAAGACCTTGTGCAAGTTTTAAAAAGGCTTTGAGTTTTTAAAGAAAAATGGAGTGGAGAATGTTTCCTACACCTATACCAACGGATCGGTATGAGGTGGTGGATGAAAGTGGACCATGACGGGCTATGGTCGGGAAAGAGGAGAAGTTTTGGAAAAACAGATGAAAAAGGTGACTTCTTTAAAGATAGTTATAAAGCTCTTCTTACCTTTTTCAATAAAGATATAGAGATGTTTTAAATAAGAAAAGTTGTCAACTAAAATAAAACTGGTGCATACTCATGTTGGGATAGTTTGCGAGTACATTCAAATGTACTCATATTGGTTTCGTCCCTGGCTATTGTCCTAGCCAGACTACGAGGAGGAACACTACGCAGAGCAGGAATATGGCGACTTCTACGCCAACTAAGGATCTCCACAAGTCAGCTGCCTGTCGGGTCGTCATCGTTAGAATATGATGTCGATTACGCCGTAGCTTCCGCTGATATATTTGGTTTGGCCCATGAAGGCACCTATGTAAGAACTTGGTCTAAATGACCATTTATGTAAGACTTTTATTCGGTACTGTAATGGATGTAAACTTTGGTATCCAATTCGGATTATGTGCAACGACAGACTGATCACGGGATCGTTGTGTTAAGCATAATCGGGTATTTCGGACAGCTAGTCCGGGGTCCCCACAGACTTGGTATCAGAGCCATCCTGACTTTAGGAAACCTTAGTTAGCATGGTCGTTTGTCAAATGTTACAAAAAGATGAATTTCTAAAAAGAAAGGAATGAAGTATTTTCGAAAATTGCTTACCTCCAATCCTCTTACTCATGCAAAATTTTACTCTCATTAATTGTTACATTTTCCTTAGTATCCCTAAAATTTTGTACACCTCTCATTAAGTTTAAAATTTGACTCACTTGTTGCCCTACTATATTAAAATTTTGATTTACTTGTCATCTAACTAACTTAAAATTTTGCTTAAAAACTGTAGATGGCACTCCACTGGACCGAGTTCGTTCAGCTGGAGAAGGACAGCAAGCTGACGTTTGAGAGGGACTTGTTCGAGTTGACCAAGCTGTTAGGTCGCCCCGCTCCAGAGTTTGAGGGAGCTCAGATTGATGTTCACGGTGTTGGAAGGCTGAGCTGGCTCATCAGATCGTCAGTTCGCAGGAACATCAAGTCTCCCAATTCCCGGACACTCATCTTCACCACCAAGGAGGCCACCTGGGTTGACGGTCTCTGTACGCTACACAGAGGATGCTATCCCGACTTTGTGAGGAGCACAAGGCGGAGTTAGTAGACTCCCGTTCCGGTTCTACGGGAGGCGCAACTGTGATGGACACCCTACTCCTTCACCTTACCACCCGATGTTTGGGAGCTACATCATGGACATGGAGATCTTACTTCAGTGCACTCAGGATGATCTGTTGCGCACTAGGATTCAGCTCCACTTCGACCGCGAGTCGCTCGTTGAGCTTCGCGAGAACGAGATGAAGCTGATGGTGGAGAAGGTTGCTCTTCTCAGGAAGAGGGCCCAGCTGAGGAAGACTATCGTGAAGCTCCGCACGAAGGTGGCAGAGCAGGATGGACTGATTGAGGATCTTGAGCACCATACTGACGAGATGGAGGAGGAGGGCGAGGATCTCCGCAAGGAGAACGACGCTTTCCTCAGTGACGATGATGACTTCGTGGAGGAGATGGACTGTGAGGAGGAGGATGATGAGGAGGAGTTAGTTGACGAGGAGGAGGAGCCACTCGAGCCAGTTCTCGAGGACGAGGAGGAGGATCCCGAGGAGCCAGCCTACCAGTCAGATGCTGACGTGTTAGAGCTGGAGGTTCCACCTCAGTAGGCGAGTGACTTGATCACTACCGCAGGATTAGGTTGACCCCCTATAGCTAGTCGAGTAGTAGCAGTGGTTCTTTTGGAAACCAGATATTATGTTGTAAGCTTGAGGTTGTAAGCTTGATGTTGATGTGAACTCTTTGATGTATTGTTTGTGAAATATAAGTATGTTTGTCTTGTTTAAAATTGTGTGAACTATTTTCATATAACTCTTAGGATTAATCAACCGCTTGAGAGATCATCTTTTCCCTTAGTCGAACTTTTCTTGCCTTGTCTCTTATACCCGGTGTGCTTCAGGATGCCACCCCGTCGCAGCAATGCGGAAGGATCAGGATCAGCACCACCACCACCGGACCCAACCCCCACCCAACTTCTCGCACTTATCATGGAGGAGCGTGAAAATGCCCGGCAAGAGCGCCAAGCTCATCTCGCTGCCTTACAACAACTCGCAGCCGCTTACAATAACAACAACAACAACAACAACAACAACAATGGTGGTAACGGCAATGGTGATGGAAACCAGCGATCTACCTTGGGTGATTTTCAGAAGACCAACCCACCCACCTACTCCAAGGGACTTCACCCACTAGAAGCCGATGATTGGCTTCGCACCATCGGCAATAATCTTGAAGTTGCTGCTGTGGGAGAAAATGAGAAAGTGCTGTATGCAACCCACTATCTCGCTGGACCTGCAAGAGCTTGGTGGGAACTACCAAGACTCTCCAGCCAGCTGGTCATGTCATCAACTGGGCTGAGTTCCAGGAGAAGTTCCGTAAGAAGCATATTCCTTACGGACTTATTGAGAGGAAGAAGGATGAGTTCCGCAAACTGAGGCAGGGAAGTAGAGATGTGGTGGTTATCTTGAGGAGTTTACCGACTTATCTCGGTATGCTCCTGATGACACCGACAAGGAAGAGAAGAAGATGGAGCGTTTCATGAGTGGACTTCATGATGAACTTCAGTGTGCTTTGGTTATCCATGACTTCCGTGATCTGGAGTCACTTGTGGACAAAGCCATCCAGCTGGAGACCAAGCGCAAGTCGATGTATGAAGGTCGCAAGAGGAGGATGAATGCTCAGGAAGGCTCGAGCAGCCAGAAACCTCGTATCTTTCAGCAGAACACCAGGCCTGCCTATCGTCCACCCCAAGCTCCACGCCCAAATTACCCTAACCGCCCAAACAACTTCAACCGTCCCAATGACAATAACCGTCCCGGAGGAAACTTCAACAACTTCAACCGCAATCCCAATGTGATCTGCTTTGAATGCGGCAACAAGGGTCACTACTCCAAAGAATGTCCCAATCCCAAGAGGAATGTCCAACGCCCCAATGCGCCGGCACAGAACAATGGTCAAGGCCGCAATGGAAATGGAAATGGCAAGAATGCCGCACCTCGCGGAAATGCTGCTGTTGCCAAGGGTCGTCTGCACCACATCAATGCTGAAGAAGCTCAGGATGCTCCGGATGTTGTGCTGGGTACGTTCCTTGTCAACTCAGTACCTGCAACTGTTCTGTTTGATTCTGGTGCTACCCATTCATTTGTTACCCAAGAATTTGTTGCTAAGGGAGGTTTAGTTAAGAGCCTCTTACCCAAACCCATGGTCGTCCAAATCCCAGAATCCACCGTAGAGACCAGATGTTTTGCTCCGATGTACCCCTTGAGATCAAAGGAGAGAAGTTTCCAGTAAACTTAATTGTTCTGGGAACCCAAGGCATCGATGTTATACTCGGTATGAATTGGTTAGCCAAGTACCATGGTCGATTGACTGTGCCAGAAGAGCTGTATCCATCACCACCGACAAAGAAGTAGAAGTGGAGTATGTGTCTAAAACTAGTCAACCTCACCCAGGCTGCCATGAGAGCATAGCTCGACCCGCCCTAGATGAGATCCGTGTTGTTCATCTGTTCAAGGATGTTTTCCCAGAAGAATTGCCTGGTATGCCGCCAGATAGGGATATTGAGTTCATAATTGAGCTTATTCCAGGAACATCCCCCATATCCCAAAAGCCTTATCGGATGAATCCGGAAGAACTGGTTGAGTTGAAGAAACAGTTGGCTGATATGCTAAGCAAAGGTCTTGTCCGCCCAAGCGCTTCACCATGGGGATCACCCATTATTTTTGTGGACAAGAGAGACGGTACCACACGCCTGTGTGTGGATTATCGCAAGCTGAATGACGTGACCATTAAAAACAAGTACCCTCTTCCCAAGATCGAGGATCTGTTCGATCAAATGAACGGAGCCCGAGTCTTTTCAAAGATCGATCTTCGGACAGGTTACCATCAGTTGAAGATCAGAGAGACAGATATTCCCAAGACCGCCTTCACCACTCGTTACGGGTTGTTTGAATACACCGTGATGTCTTTTGGTCTGACCAATGCCCCAGCCTATTTCATGAATCTCATGAACAAGATTTTCATGGAGTACCTCGACAAGTTCGTGGTAGTTTTCCTTGATGACATCCTTATTTATTCCAAGACCGAAGAAGAGCATGCTGAACACCTGCGTCTAGTTTTGGAGACCCTCCAAGAGCACCAACTGTATGCCAAACTTAGCAAGTGTGAGTTTTGGCTCAGTGAAGTGGCATTTCTTGGACATATTGTATCCGCTGGAGGAATTTCTGTTGACCCTGAGAAGATACAAGCCATTCTTGACTGGTTATCCCCAACCAATGTTTTTGAAATCCGAAGCTTTCTCGGACTTGCCGGTTATTACCGCAAGTTCGTCGAAGGATTTTCCAGTATAGCCAAACCTCTGACCCAACTGTTGAAGAAGGACAAGAAATTTGAATGGACTCAGAAGTGTGAGGATAGTTTCCAAGAACTGAAGAAGAAACTAACCTCAGCCCCAATCCTGATCATGCCAGACGTCACCCAGAGTTTCGACGTGTATTGCGATGCATCACGCCTCGGACTTGGTTGCGTTCTGATGCAAGAAGGCAAAGTTGTGTCGTACCTGTCCCGGCAGTTGCGACCGCATGAAGAGAATTACCCAACCCATGACTTGGAGTTAGCTGCTGTGGTCTTTGCTCTTAAGAAGTGGCGTCCCTATCTTGCGGGACATCGCTGCGAGGTCTATACAGATCACAAAAGCTTGAAGTATATTTTCACCCAGAAAGATCTGAACCTGCGACAGAGGAGATGGATGGAATTAATCAAGGATTATGATATTGGAATCCATTATCACCCCGGAAAGGCTAATGTAGTTGCCGATGCCCTTAGTCGCAAACCTTGCACCCTGAATGCCCTGATCCAAGCCGAACAGCCAGCCTTGTTCAAAGACTTCCAAGATTTTGGACTAGAGCTTGTTAGCTATGGTTATCTCGCCAATTTAGAGTTAACCCCAACCCTGGTGGATCAAATCAAAGAAGCCCAGAAAGGTCATGAAAGTATAGAGGGAATTAGGAAGAAAATTTCCCTCGGCAAAGCACCCGGTTTTACCGAAGATGCTGAAGGAGTGCTGAAATTCAATAACCGTATCTGTGTGCCCAATGTCACGGAACTTAAGGAGTTAATCCTGAAGGAGGCCCATGAGACCCCTTATTCAATCCACCCCGGCGGAACCAAAATGTACCAAGACCTTCGAGAAAGATTTTGGTGGCATGGAATGAAGCGAGAGATTGGTTCATTCGTAGCCAAGTGTGATATCTGTCAGCGAGTCAAGGCTGAACATCAGCGACCCGCTGGATTGCTTCAACCTTTGAAAATTCCCGAGTGGAAGTGGGATGAGATTGGAATGGATTTTATTACCGGACTTCCAAGATCCAACCGAGGCCATGATTCAATCTGGGTCATCGTTGATCGACTGACCAAGGTTGCCCACTTTGTTCCTGTCAAGACCACTCATACCGGAGCTCAGTTAGCAGACCTGTATATTTCCAGAATAGTGAGCCTGCATGGTGTGCCTAAGAAGATTGTATCTGATAGAGGCACGCAATTCACCTCAAGATTCTGGAAATCCCTTCATGAAGCCCTCGGAACCAAGTTAGCCTTTAGCACAGCTTATCATCCCCAGACCGATGGCCAGACTGAGCGAGTGAACCAGATATTAGAGGACATGCTTCGCGCATGTGTTCTATCCTATGGTTCCAAGTGGGAAGATTGTCTTCCGTTTGCAGAGTTCTCGTACAACAACAGTTATCAGTCTAGTCTGCAAATGGCCCCTTTTGAAGCCCTTTACGGCAAGAAGTGTCGTACACCCCTGAATTGGTCCGATACCGGAGAGAGCAAATTGTTCGGACCAGATACCCTCCGAGAAGCTGAAGAGCAAGTTCAGCTTATTCGTGAACGTCTCAAAACTGCCCAATCCCGTCAGAAGAGTTATGCTGACACCAAGCGCCGTGATCTCACTTTCAGTATCGGAGATTATGTGTATCTCCGAGTGACACCCCTCAAGGGAATGCAGCGTTTCCATGTCAAAGGAAAGTTAGCACCAAGGTATATTGGACCCTTCAAGGTCATTGCTCGTCGAGGAGAAGTATCCTATCAGCTGGAGTTACCCCAGGAGTTAGGAGATTATCATGATGTCTTCCACATTTCCTTGCTCCGGAAGTGTCTTGAAGTTCCTGACCAGCCTGATGTTTTCAAAAACATCGACCACCTCTCCATCGACCTGAACCAAGACCTGACTTATCGTGAGAGACCCCTCAAAATTCTCGAAGAAGATGTTCGTGTTACCCGAAGACGTGCGATCAAGTTTTACAAAGTCCAGTGGACTAACCACTCTGAAGAAGAAGCAACTTGGGAACGCGAAGATTATCTTAGAAGCGAATTCCCAGACCTCCTTAAAACCTAAGCCTAGCAAATCTCGGGACGAGATTTATTTTAAGGGGGGAAGGATTGTAACATCCCAAAATTATTATCCAGAATTTTATTCCAAAAATGGGAACCAACAAAAACTTTTGTTGTTTATTGTCTGTTAATTGCTTCTTCTTACTTGTGTTGTTGTTCTTGCTGGTTGTGTGAGTGTTTGCTCTAGTAAACACTAATAAGAAATAAAGAAACCAAAATCCAAATTAAAAGCAAGAAAATAAAAATAGCAAGTTATCACTTTAAAAATCTCAAAGTGACAAATTCAATTATTTTCAAATCAAAGTCAGTGGAGATGCAATGTAAACACTCTCCCTTTTTGTTCTTACTACTTTCCCATCTCAAATATTATTTTTGAACTTGTTTTAAAATTCTAAAATAAAAACAAATAGAAATAAATCAAATTACCTTAAACAAGTACTATGAAAGAAAATGTTGCCAAACATTTTATTTGGCAATGCCAATTTTTGTGGAGCTTCTACATGTTATGGGGAGGCCCCACAAATATTTGCAGAATTTTCTAAAATACTTAAGTACCTCAAATAAATCCAGGAAAAGCTTCTGGATATTGAAATAAAACTGAAAAATAAAAGAAAAGAGGGAGGAAGGGGTTTTCTGCAAAAAGGTCATCGACCTCAGACCCGACGACCGTCGCCGTGTCGCCTTCACCGTCGACGCCGTTTTCTTCGCCGCCAGGACCCCCCTGGCCGCGCTCTCCCTCGCCTCTGCACCCCTGCACCTCTCTGCACCCGCAGGGAAGAAAACGGGCACCCCTCCCGTCGCCATTACGCCGTGGTTCCCCGCTGACCGCCGTAGAGCACTTGGACGGCGCCGGCAAAATTCGTCCACCCCTTAGCTCCCCGACACGCACCGTTCTTCTAGATGACTCTAGAAGCTTGCCGGACCCCGTTAAGCCCCAAGCCACCACGAGTCTCTGCACCGTCGCCGTGTAATCGCCGAATTGATCACCGTGGACGCGCCATGGCCGCCGCCGTAGACCCCGACCATCGTGGACCGCCCTGGCCCTATAAAAAGCACCCCGAGGCCTCTCTGGAACACCACACCTCCCTCCCAAGCTTTCCCTCGCTCCAATTTGCTCTGTGCACCGCCAGAGGGCAGTGCACGGCCGTGCCCGACGCCGCCGTTGAGGTCGAGCACCACCGCCTCGCCACACCTCCCCATTCTTCCCTCTGACCCCTCTACGCTCTTCCTTGTGGACACCGCACTCACCAGAGAGCTTTTTCCCTCTTTTTAGTGCACGGACGCGACCCCGACGCTCCGCCGAAGTTGCTGCCCGACGCCGACGAAGTGCGCGACCTCACCGCCGACGAACCAGCCTTCCCCAGCAAGCACAGCTCGCACCATCGCCTTCCCCGAGCCTCCGCCGTCGATCTGCGTCGTCTCCGCGATCTTCCGAGCCCTCTAGGTGAGTCTCCGATCATCACCGTGCCGCCGGCGCGGCGGCGCCGCCAGTTTTTGGTCGCCGCCGTTGCCTTTGATCTTGGACCGTTGGATCCAGATCCAACGGCCGCGTAACGCTTCGCTGTAGTTGAGCCACTGACGGCCTGACCCCACCCGTCAGTATTTTAATCAAATCCACGTCCACGCTGAGTCACTGACCAGTAGGCCCCACTAGTCAGAAATCTCAACATTATCCAGAAGAGAGGGAATTTCTATTTCTTTTTCTCTGGAAAAACAGTACTGGCATCAACTTTGAAATTCAATATCTCGAGATTTAGGAATCCAAATAAATCAAACTCAACTGTTCTGGAAAGCTTATGAAAGTGTTTAACCAACACAATTGGTCCCATGTCATTTCATTAAATAGTTAAAAAGTATTATTGAAAATGCCACAGAAGGTTTAAATTCTAAACTTGTTTGTTTCTGATACTCTGCTAGTCCAAATAATTCCAAACCAATTTTGCTAGCTTAGTACTGCCTTGTGTTAGCTCCCCTAATTTTGGTAGAATTAATTAAGCAATATTAATTGCTGACTTTAAAATAAACCCTTCTGGACTAAAACAGACAAATATGTTTATTGGTTGATCCAAATGAGTTAGGACCAATTTTGTTAGCTCACATATATCCATGTTTAGTTACCCCTAAAAGGGTTTAATTTTTGGAACAATATAATTTAATTGGTAGCTAAAACTTGATTATTAAGCTACTGGATTCAATCCAATGTGTAGGGAGTTTGGTAACTCCAAATGGTCCAATTCAAATTGGGTTGTATTCTACACATCAGTGGCTTTCCATAGAATTTTAATTTGTATTTTTGTGACCAACAGAACTCAAGTTGTGGAATTAAACATGAATAACTAGTTTCTGCCATAATTTGGACTTAATTAAATAATGTTTAATTCAATTTATTTAAAAACCAAATTGTGTAGTTTGATGTGTGCAGTAGCCAATTGTGATGTTAATGATGGTTATGTTGAGGTGATTGCTTGTATAGCTTAGTGATTGTTTGTATTGTTTGTTTGTTAATTAGACGAGAACGTTGTCGGATATATCGAGGAAGGAGAGTTTGCTGAATTTGAAGAACAAGAGCAAGATCACTTTGCCAAGCAAGGCAAGCTATTCTCTGAGCTTGCACTACCAACATATGCATCTACTTTCATAATATGTTTACTCTCAAAGCAAGATTTACAAAACCCATTTCAAAAATATATGGATATTATTTTGCCACCCTATGTCGTAGTTTATATAAAACTTTAGGATGGGAAAACAATGTTGTTTATTCAAAACTCCTTTGAAATGTCTTGTGAGTTTATGGAACGACGAGATGTCGGTGCTGTGTTGGAAAGGTGGAAAAATGGTGATGTTTGTGAAAAATGCACAGTGTCCTAGTACTATGGAAACCAATCCTACCCTGTGCGACCACATTTACCACATATGGGAAAAGGCGTAGTCATGTAGTTTGCTCTTATTAGTATGGGATACCTCATCGACGGAGATGACTCCGTTATGCATGAGGGGATGGTCCGAGGATCTACCCCCTGACCCGGGTCCTCACACAAGTTGGTGGGGAGGATAGAAGGTTCCACCATAAACCGCCGGACAAAACTATGAGTCCTCACACTTAGGGTTTCTGACGGGAAACCGGACTGGGTGTCGATGGAAAGTGTCATATGGGAAGGATCCTATACTAGCATGAGCAAATAAGAGGCTATGGCCGGCGACTTACTTCGCATACAACTGGTATGGCGAGACGTGGCAGACACGATGAGTTGCCGGATGGATGTGGGTTAAAAGCGTGCTACCTCTGCAGAGTGTTAAAAACTATTCGAATAGCCGAGTCCTCGGATATGGACAATTGGGAGACTGTCCTAAGACCTTGTGCAAGTTTTAAAAAGGCTTTGAGTTTTTAAAGAAAAATGGAGTGGAGAATGTTTCCTACACCTATACCAACGGATCGGTATGAGGTGGTGGGATGGAAGTGGACCATGACGGGCTATGGTCGGGAAAGAGGAGAAGTTTTGGAAAAACAGATGAAAAAGGTGACTTCTTTAAAGATAGTTATAAAGCTCTTCTTACCTTTTTCAATAAAGATATAGAGATGTTTTAAATAAGAAAAGTTGTCAACTAAAATAAAACTGGTGCATACCCATGTTGGGATAGTTTGCGAGTACATTCAAATGTACTCATATTGGTTTCGTCCCTGGCTATTGTCCTAGCCAGACTACGAGGAGGAACACTACGCAGAGCAGGAATATGGCGACTTCTACGCCAACTAAGGATCTCCACAAGTCAGCTGCCTGTCGGGTCGTCATCGTTAGAATATGATGTCGATTACGCCGTAGCTTCCGCTGATATATTTGGTTTGGCCCATGAAGGCACCTATGTAAGAACTTGGTCTAAATGACCATTTATGTAAGACTTTCTATTCGGTACTGCAATGGATGTAAACTTTGGTATCCAATTCGGATTATGTGCAACGACAGACTGATCACGGGATCGTTGTGTTAAGCATAATCGGGTATTTCGGACAGCTAGTCCGGGGTCCCACAGCCATGTGCTAGTCCTAGTGATTCATCCACTCACAATGTTGCTACATCTTGTGATGAATTACTTTCCATGCCTTGTTGCTCTAACAATGAAGCTTCTACTTCCTCTAGTGCTTTTGTTGCTACTAACCATGTAGAGGAACTAAATGAGCTCAAGGCCCAAGTCACTTCTTTGAAGAAAGACTTGGAAAAGCGTCATGTTGAGAAGTCCACACTTGACAATATGTTGAGTGTTCAAAGACGCCCCAATGACAAGAGTGGACTTGGATTCTACTCCAATAACAAGAACAAGGTCAAGTCTATCAAGAAGAACAAGGGCCAAGAACAAGTTAAAGATTCGGCCAAGATTGTTTGCTTCAAGTGCAAAGTTGAAGGGCACCATGTTAGATCTTGCCCTTTGAAGAAGAAGAGTCTTAGTGAGAAGCAACAAGGGAAGAAGGCTCAAGTTCAAACTCAAGTTCCTCAAGTTGAAGAACGGCCTCTTCCCAAGAAGAATCAAGCTACTCCTCCTCAAGTCGAGATTCCAACTAAGAAGAGAGGAGGAAGTCAATGTTGCTACCTATGCCGTGAGAAGGGTCACCTTGCTTCTTCATGCACAAATGGTACCTTATCCAACCCCATTATAGTTGATGATGTTTATTCTCTTCAAAAGGATATGGTTGGCAATGTGTTTGCCAAATATGTTGGTACTCAAAGTGGTGTCAAGAAAAGAACCATTTGGGTTACCAAACCTATTGTGACTAACCTCTTAGGACCCAACTTGTTGGGGACCAAAAAGCTAAAGCTTGATCAATAGGTGTTGTTGGAGGACATTGGAGACATGGCTACATCATGAAGAACTAAGGGGTCTTCATCAATTATATTCTCTCAAGCCAAGTCATTTGGGTTACATTGCTCTATCTCTTATCCAATGTTCCTCCTTGCGGTAACTTTTATTTAAATCATATATTCATTGAAAGTTGCTTGCACCCTTGCTTGTGTTAGATTTTGTACCTTGCTAGTGTTTGTATGTGTTGTGCTCTCTACTTACTTATCTTGAGAAATCAAGTATGTGTATTTTGGTTTGCACACAATTTACTTGTTTTGAGCCTTATTGCCTTTATTTGCTATCTTATCTTGTTGGCTCTCTTTGAGATATTAATGGACTATCCATTTTTGGATTGTGATATGCTTCGTGCACTTCACGATCCTAAATATGTGTGTACATGAGGAATACCACTTAGTGTTGATATATCAATATTATCTATTCTCTATGTGGTATGTCATGTTCATGAGAAATTCAAATTCTATAATGTCCATTAATTTCTTGAGTTGGTTTTGTTTGCCTCTTGTTCTCAATTAAATGGATTATCACATTATGGGGGAGTAATAAGCTACGTGCATATTACAAGCCTAGAAAATGTGAACATGTGACGTTTTGCCACCTAGAATTGATATTGTTAATTATCTTGTTCCTATGTGGCATGTTTCTCAAACAAGTTCCATATTTGATTAAATGCCTTTTATCTCTCATCTTTTGGACCTTGTGTGTGAGAAAGTTTCTTGGTGCTTTGCATGATCGTTGATCACATTGAAGCCGTCAAGAATCTCTATCTAAGCATGTGCTCAATTCCTTTCCTCTAACATATGCTTATTCGTTGTGAAGTTGGTCTTGTATATCATTGTTATTTACCACCAAGAAATATCTCCATACTCCTTGTCCATGACAAGTGATACTCATATTTGTGGTGAATTTTGTAGACCATTGCTAGCGCTAAGTTGACGAGGGAATATCTCCCCGGCAACAGCACCAGAAACAATGCTTGTACGTCACACGTCAGTTGGGAACCCCAAGAGGAAGGTATGATGAGTGCAGCAGCAAGTTTTCCCTCAGTATGAAACCAAGGTTTATCGAACCAGTAGGAAAACGAGGTTTGCTTCGAAGGTGTTGGTGAAGGAGTGTAGTGCGGCGCAACACCAGAGATTCCGGT
Organism: Poa pratensis; assembly: GCA_947311845.1. Lineage (NCBI taxonomy): Eukaryota > Viridiplantae > Streptophyta > Magnoliopsida > Poales > Poaceae > Poa > Poa pratensis. The sequence continues at coordinate 25,169,818 of CAMZMU010000108.1, read as the reverse complement.
GCCAACGTGGAACCTGCACAACACAATCAAATTACTTTGCCCCAACTTAACAGTGAGGTTGTTAATCTCACCGGCTTGCTGAAAACAAAGGGTTAAACGTATCGTATGGAAAATGATGTTTGTTTGCATAAAACAGTAGAGAACAATGATTGCAGTAGATTGTATTTCAGATGTAAAAGAATGGACCGGGGTCCACAGTTCACTAGTGGTGTCTCTCCAATAAGATAACTAACATGCTGGGTAAACAAATTACAGCTGGGCAATTGACAATTGATAAGTGCACATAACATGCATGTGTGAGTTGTGGTGTCTACTATGAGATTCATTTGGGCATTACGACAAAGTACATAGACCGCTATCCAGCATGCATCTATGCCTAAATAGTCCACTTTCCGGTTAACATCCGTACCCCTTCCAGTATTAAGTTGCAAGCAACAGACAATTGCATTAAGTAATGTGCGTAATGTAAACAATACATTCATCCTTGAATAAAGCATTGCTGTTTTACCCCTAGTGCAACAACACATCTACAACCCTAGAACTTGCTGTCACTATCCCAGGTTAAATAGAGGTTGAACCCAACTATCATGCATAAATACCCCCTCTTGGAGTCACAAGTATTCACTTGGCCAAGGCTTCAACAAGTAACGGAGAGCATGCAAGATCACAAATGACATAGACATGATAATATAATATTCAGCTCCACATAGGTATCAATATAAGTCAGATCCCAGCAAACACAACATGTAGCATTACAATAAGATGATCTTGATCATGATAGGCAGCTCACAAGATCTAAACATGATGGCACAAGTGGAGAAGACAACCATCTAGCTACTGCTATGGACCCATAGTCCAAGGATGAACTACTCACGCATCACTCCGGAGGCGGGCATGGCGATGTAAGCCCTCCGGTGACGATTCCCCTCTCCGGCAGGGTGCCGGGAAGAGCTTCAGAAACCACCCGAGTTAGGGTTGACGACGGCGGCGGCAGCGAATATGTTCTGGATGAAAGGCTCGGTGCCTTAGGGTTTTCACGCCTCGGGGAATAAATAGGCGAAGGGGTGATGTCGGCGGACCCCCGAGGGGCCCAAACCACCAGGTGGCGCGGTGGGGCCCACTGCCGCGCCGGCTTGTGGTTTGGCCACCTCGTGGCTCTCCTTCGTCTCGCCTTCGGACTCCGTGTACGTGCTGGAAAAATAGGGACTTGGCCTTTTGTTTCGTGCAATTCCGAGAATATTTCCAGAAGTAACTTTCTGAAACCAAAAACAGCAGAAAACAGGGAACTGGCACTGTGGCATCTTGTTAATAGGTTAGTCCCAGAAAATGCATAAAAGTGATATGAAGTGTATATAAAACATGTAGCAAATGGTATAATATAAGCATGGAACAGCAGAAATTATGGATACATTGGAGACGTATCAACCATCTTCACTTTGGCCTTTGCTTTGAATTGCCTTATTTTGTTGCCAAAACGCGTTTTATCAAACTCTTTTGTCTTCCTTGTATCCTATGGATCTTATTGCTCCTCTTGAATTTGACTAGTGTTGTATAATATATATGGTGTGTGATGATCCCATTGGTGTGCATGTGTATTCAAATGCAAAATCTTAAATAATGCACACATATTGGGGGAGCTATCCTATATGTTAATGAACACTATTTGTCTTTAATTGGTTTTTGATCCCGATGATATGTCTCTTTGAAGACAAGCATTTTCCGTCTTGGTACTTTGTGCCATCATGAAAAATGTAGAGGGTTTGGTTATTCCTTGACCATATTTTCATTTGGTATCTTTTCTTTTGGTATCTTCAATCATGTGTTCATTTGGATATTTGATATAATTTGGACAACTCTTTTTCTCTTGGCTTAATTGGTGTTTTATCCAAATTGTATCTCGTTTGGTTCTTGAAAGTCTTGTGCATGCATATTTACTATATGTATTTCTTTGGCATGCTTACTTTCGTTGATCGAATATATAGGATAAACTCCATCAAATCCTATATGGCTAAGATGTGCATGAAATTCAATTTCAAATTAATATGCACATATTTATTTGGAGTTTGTCCTACGTATTGTAGTTGCTCTAACTACTTTGGACCCAATGAGTTTGGGTACCATGTTGTACTTGAATTTGTTTTATGTACATTGGAGATGCATTGGAAGCTTGTCTCATTTACAAGGAAGGTGGTGTCACCATGTGTTCATTGGAGCCAAGTTTGGATGATCGACAACTTTTATCTTCTACATCACCAATGCTATCTCGGTAACAAGTATCTACCTCATGCTTACGTTTCTAGCTTTCAACCTTGTGTAGGTTGTATCTTGGCATGAATCTCTTTTGTTGCAATTAATTTGGTTCTTGCAAAACGTCTTTATTGCAAATGTGAGTAAGCCGGGATGATTACATATAAGGGGACTATATATTCATTTCTATGATTCATCGATCCCAATTATGTCAATCTAGCACTTTCTACTTAAAGTCTCTCATGTGCAACATTGATGAATTTTCAAAATCATTTGCCTTTTGTGATACTTGTTATCTTTCTCGGAGCATCCCTTCGTTAACCTTTCTCCCTTGTGGATATTCTTGATGCTATGATGAGTGTGTGTTGGGAGTTCATCTATATTCCTTTAAGATACTTTTGGGCTTTGTGCCTTGCTTTTAAGCAAAAATCTTATTGGTGTATTTATGACTTCCTCTTGGATATCATAACCTTTACCCTTGTATCTATCTTGTGTGTACATGTTTATTTGTAGACCCATATCTTAGTGATTCGTGTCTACTTAGAAACTTATACACATGAGAATAGTACATCTTTAATTGATATTCCATTTCTTTAGTGACCACCTCTTATTGCTTTTGGTTCTTTGGTGGTTTCTAATTAAAGGCACAAGCTTGGTTGTTTATGTGTTATGCTTTCGCATTTTAATAAGCTTGTGGAGCTATTTGCTATATCTCCTTTGGTGTGTGGGTATGGGAAATACATGATATGCACTATGTGCAACTCCTTTTGAAAGACTATGTCGATGCTTTGGCTCATCCTTGTATTAGTCTCCTAAAAATGACTTTTTAACTCACACCCATCCTTTTAGTTGCCGCTCCTTGCTCATGTTGCAAAACATTTTATTTGTTGCAAGTTGTTCTGCCTCACTTCTCATTTATATTCTCTTGCATGTGCTTGTGTTCGAATTTATCTAGGAGGGAGTGAGGATTCCATGTTGTGCACACTATATTGAAATACAAATCCTATTTGTGCACGTACCTTGGGGAGTTCCCTCTTGATATTTAGAACATTTTTCGGATCCTTTTAATTGCTTGCTTCTTTCGTTGAAGTATCTTTCCATTTGATATTCTCTTGCAATCCTTGGATCCTCAATATAGTTTGATCTCCCTCCATCTATTCTTCATTGGATATGTGCATTTGATTTCACTCACATTATGAGAAATGCACACTTCATGGGGGAGCTATTATTATATTGGCCTTCTTTCTTTTCACCCATTTCGGCAATCGATGCCAATGGGGGAGAAATTTAGAGGGTTTAAGGGAATATGGGTTTGTTCTCTTGCGGTTCTCTTGCATTCTTGCTCTTTGTGTTGCATGGTTGCTTAAATTCATTATATAAACCCTCGTAAAAGGGATTGTCATCAATTACCAAAATGGGGGAGATTGAAAGTGCATGGTTGCCCCCATGCATGGTTTTGGTAATTAATGACAATCCTTATGGACTAATGATTACATTGAGATATTCTTATAGATCTTGTCCATGGGAAAATATAGGAGTTCATGTGTTGGACTCTTGAAGATGACATGATGACCAATGCTCTATTCAAGGGTTTATATGAAGAATGGTCATGTGTAGAGTTGAGCTCATTGCAAGTATGGCTTGGAAAAGAAGATTGAGTGAACAATCATGTTTAACCCCAAGCCATCAAACATATCAAGAGAAGAAGATGTAGTGCAAGTTCAATATGATGCATCTCGGAGGATATCATTTGATTGAAGCTTGCAAAGGAGACATGAAGACGAAGCTTAGCGAGGCCCTCCCATAATTGAGTATGGGGGAGCATTTGGAGAAGTCTTCATCAAGCATGTGCTAGCAAGCACAATCAAGAAAGGTGTTCCAACTTGAGAGAGTCAAGATCGTCATCATCGAGCTCAAGTGGAATGCGCAAGGCAAAGGTATGATCTTGATAGGTTTTCTATTTTACTGGTCTCATGGTGTTAGTGGGAGACCGGGTTATAGGATAGACGGCGTACTATCAAGAGGGCTCTCAAGTGAGTAACTTGATCGCATTTTGTGGAGAGCTCAAACGTTTGCATACTTGGCTTTTCATCTTTCTTGGTTCTTATATGGTTTTTCTCCTTGTTGGGTTTTGGTGCTTGTTGTGTTTCTCATGACAAGCCCAAGTTCTTCGTAAATAGTTTTTGTTTGGAAAACTGTTTGTTCTCGGCGTTGGAAATATTACCGGTCCACCTTCGAGTTAGGGTCCACACCTCCCCATGTGTGGTATCCCCTCTATATTTGTGACCCTTAATAATTAGAACGAGAAATTGGTTGCTGCTTTTCAGGCACTCGTCGTTATCTTTCCAATGAAATTGCCGCACTCGTCGTTATCTTTCCAATGAAATTGGTTTCACCTGTTTTGGAGTTCGAACGAGAAAGTTATCGCATTTCAGGCTTTGCTGTTTTGTTGCTGCTTTTCCAGGCCGGAGTCTCCGGCCTACAGGTACGGAGTCTCCGGACCCAAGGGTTTTTCGTCGAAGTCTGGGGTCTTGTTCAGCCCCTGGTGGGGGCCGGAGTTTCCGGCCCAAGGGGCCGGAGTATCCGCCCAAGACCGGAGTTTCTAGCCCCAGGGGACCGGAGTTTCTGCCTGAGCTTCACTCGTCTGAAAGTGGTTCACCCCCTGGTGGGGGCCGGTGTATCCGCCCCCAGGAGGCCGGAGTTTCCGCCCCGGGCCGGAGTCTCCGGTGTGAAACTGGATGCAACGGCTCTTTTTCTGGGAGGGGTATAAATACCCCTCCACCTACCTCCAGCCAGGTAGCTCTGCCCAACACGTTTTGCTTTCTCTCTCCTTCATTGTTGCAAGCTCATTTCTTCAATATCTCCCAATCCCTCCACCCAAACTCTTTGATCTTTGGAGGATTGAAGGAGAAGACCTAGATCTACATTTCCACCAATCAATCTCTCCTCTAAGTGAGGGGAACCTAGTGGATCTAGTTCTTGGAGTTCTTGTGTGGTTCTCCTCTTTGTTCTTCCTCTCTTATTCCCCCATAAGCATTTGTTGCTTTGTTGGAATTTGAGAGTGGAGGATTTGCGCACTTGTGCTCTTGCCTTTTGCATTTGGTGCATCGGTGTGCTCTCCACGAGGATTCGTGAAAGTTGAAAGTTTGTGAACTTGTTACTCTTGGGTCTTTGGACCCTAGACGCCCACGTGGTGGTTGAGACCCTTGGTGGTCACTTGTAGCCGTTCGGGAGCCCCCAATCCCGTTGTGGGTTGTGCCCCGGATTGTTGTTGAAAGCCGTTCGGGAGCCCCCAATCCCATTGTGGGTTGTGCCCCGGATTGTTGTTGAAAGGCTCCGGATTCCGCCTTGAAGGATTCCGATAGTGGAAGGTGAACCAAACCTTTGTGGTGCGGTTCATCGGAGAAGAAGGTGAAACCTTTGTGGTTGTTGAACCGTTGTGTCGGTTCACACCTCTCCAACGAGACGTACTCCCTTAACAAGGAGGAACTCGGGAATACATCCTCGTCTCCGCGTGCCTCGGTTATTTCTATACCCGAGCCTTTTACTTATGCACTTTACATTGTGATAGCCTTCGTGCTTGAAGTATTCTATTGCTATCACCTTGTTGCTTGTCTTGCTTAGCATAAGTTGTTGGTGCACATAGGTGAGCCTAGTTTATTTAGGTTGTCGGCTTGTTAATTTAAACACCTAGTTTTATTCCGCAATTATCAAGCCTAAACCGGAAAAGTTTTAAACCGCCTATTCACCCCCCCCCCCTCTAGGCGACATCATTGTCCTTTCACAGATGCTGGACTCGGAGTCAGGACGACCAGCTCCTCCGGGACGGCAGAAGTCGAAGCCTTAGCCACTTCATTCCTGGCCGCGGCACTCGCGTCTGGAGCCGCCGGCAGCTTCTCTTCTACGGTGGGAGCAGAAGTATGCTCCGCACCATGTGTAGGAGACACAACACCAGTACGATCGCTAAGGGAATAAATAAAAGACGATCAAGATTCAGAAAAAGCTACAGATAGCAGACAGAGACAAGTTAATTTACCTTATTTCCTCGTCATCCTCACTGCCGAGAGAGACGGAGGGCAGCCTGCCGAAGTCCATGGGCGGCGCAGAGTCGAGTGGATCCACGTTCAGCGGCTCCCGCGGGTCCCTCGACTCCTTGGCACTTGGCGAGGAGGATCCTGTATCATCTTCTTCCTCAGCAGCCGCACGCTTGGCGGGTGAACTCCCAGAAGCAGAGTCACCCTTGTCGTGTCGTGGTCGCTTTTGCGGCCGCGTCTCATCTTCATCATCAGCAACCTCCTCCATCTCCTCTTCGGGAGTATGCGCGGATGGGATTTCTTCTTCATCTGCCGGTTCCTGCTCAGGAAATTCGGCTTCTTCATGTGGCCCATTCTCCATCAGAGGAGGAAGACAGTTGAGGTTCGGGTGACCCTGCCAGTCAGAAGAAAAGTTGATTCCGAAGAGAAAGTAAAAAGAAGCAAATTCAGTCGAAGAAAAGGCAGCAGAATTTACTTCGGGCGGTCGATTGTCTACCCCGTATGGCTTAACGGGCAGTTGATGTTGCATGCGTCAGCCGCTCGAAGGCTGGTGATAGATTTCACCTTCTGGACGACCTCGTCGTCGCTTAGCTCGACTGCTGACGTGCGAGTGGGATCGCTGGCACCCTCGTACTCCCACATCGGGAGGACACGAGCACGCAGCGGCTGCACCTGCATCTTGACGAAGGTGGCGATGAGGTGAACGCCACCCGCTTCCTTGCCAAGGGTCTTCAGCAGGCCAGCGATTGTGGTCAGAAGTGGCTTCACAGTCGCCTTTTCCTCCTTGGACAGAGAGTGAGCCCACGCGTTCGTCTTCCTCAGGGGCTTGTCAGCCACGAAGTCAGGAAGCCCGTCCTGCTCGCAGCTCACGTAGAACCATTTCTTCTGCCAGTCTTGGACGAAGTCGGATTTCTTCATCTGGAAAAAGGCGATGTCGCCCCGCACCTGGATGCCGAAGCCGCCAACGGGGTACACGACGCTACCCTTTCCAACGTTGCGCTTCACGTTGAAAATCTTCTTCCACAAGAGCCAGTTGGGAGAGATCCCCAAGAAGCACTCGCAGAGCACAAAAAAGCTCGCGATGCTCAGTATGCCATTGGGAGTCAGATCGTGCATCTGAATCCCGTAGACATACAGAAGCCCGCGCACAAAGGAATGCAGGGAAACGCAAATCCCCTGTGCAAGAAATCGACGAAACACACGCGCTCCCCATCGCGGGGGAAGGGATTACCTCTTTCCCCGGAGCGCGCGTCTTCAGCTGGTCCAATGGTGGAAGAAGGCCCTTCTCCCGAAGATCATCGAGGTCCTGGGTCTTCACAGTGGATTTGGACCAGTCGCTGTCCACCTTCTTCAGGCCAAGGTCATCGGCGTCGATGGTTTTCTCCTTGCCTCCCCTCTTGGACTTCTGGGCACCAGCTTTCTTCCCCATTGCAGCGGAGGAAGCCAGTTCCGCAGCAATGGCGATGAAGTGCAAGGAGGAAGAAAGGGCTCTTGGAACGGAAGTGGCGAGAATGACGAAGGGATAATTCTTTCCAAGCCACGGTGAATTTAATATACCGTGGCGGTGATGAATCACAGCCATCCAAAGAGCATCTGCAAGCGGCGTACTCCATCTAGCCCTACACGTGGCAAGCAGAGAACGAACCGTCGCGAGCCACGCCGCCCACTACGCACGGGAAAAGAGGAAACCATCATCACGCCGCGAAATTTTCGCGCGGAGTGGTCAAATCAGGAACTGCAAACGTCGCCGTAGGTCAACACTGACAGCGGGACCACAGTGTCACGTCCCATCGGTGGCAGTGCAGGACAAGAAACGTCAGCCATGATGTCAGCATTGAGAAGCAACGCAGTAAGCCATTCGGCTGAGCAAGAATTCGACACGTTTGTCGACTCCACCAAGTAGGCCACTAGGCTGAACAAGCACTCGAATCCCATTCGAGTCCTACAAGTAAGCCCTCTGGCTGAATAATCAACATAAATAGTAAGCCAATAGGCTGAAAAAGGACTCTGATTTATCAGTGATTTCCTAAGTTACTCCCATCGGGAGGGTTTCAGAAATTTCTTTCGACTGAGAGAGGTTTTTTTAGATTAACCTCAATTACAAGCAATTCAGCTTAATCTCGGGGGTTACTCCCATCGGGAGCACTGTTCGCGCTCCCGATAGATTGCAGTCGAAAGTTTCACGACCCAAGCTGCTCAGCCATACATCACATGCCCAAGATGCGTTTTTCGCATAAAATTTTGGGATTAATAGCTCTGTAAGCCCTGAATGGCTGGAGTCGAAACTTCTTAGCTACCTTTCCGAGTTCGAGCCTGGGGACTCGAATTTGACGAAAACTGGCTAAATCTTTGATTGAGCTCGATCATTCGAGTGAGTTAAACCAGTTCTGTTACTATCTCTAAGGAGTCATCAACTCAAGACGAAGCATATCAAGGCAGTCGACAAGCTTTCGACTCATGAAGAAAGGCGTGCACAGAGAAAGGAGTCCTCACCCGATTCTTCGATTCGACCAAGTACTCGGGGCTCCTGACGTGGGCCTACCTTTCGGGTGCCCCACTATGAAGATACCTGGAGCACGCCGGGACTCAGGATCAACCACTGCAGGCCCGTGAAGGGCCCAAGAAGGACAACATATGTCCCAAGGAAGTCGAAGTCTAGGTCGGTACAAACTTACCAAATCCTGTAAACCTAACCGACACCGATATCCTGAGACCTAGCCTCCATATGAAGGCTAGGAGGGACCTCTGTCGAGGGTACGTCCATACTATCCACCGAAACCCTAGCGAGATTGCCATCTCGCCGGGATCGCCATTGTAACCTTCGACTCCTTCAACACAGATCAGACAAGCAGGAAGTAGGGTGTTATTTTCCGGGAGCCTGAACCTGGGTAAATCGCCTTGCTTGTCAGCCGTGGTAACTACCAGCACTCACCATCTTCTCCCCTTCAATCAACCCGGGTACTCGACCCTGGGATCTGCCGAGGTGACCCCTCGACAGCGGGTTGCCCTTGTAGCATCGAACCCTCTGCCGGTCTCATTCGATACTATATATGTCTTCCCTACTGTTACCACGATCATGGTCAGCATCAACATTGAAAATTTTCGCATCACCACGTATCTCATCAATAATTGTCGTCACATTGGTCAGTTGGGTTGAAAAGCTAGATAAGTCATACGTACATGATAAACATTTTTAGAACACCTCTTTCAAGTGGCATATTGCAAGATTGATATTTTCCCTAAAACCTAAGTCACTTAGAAGAACTCTTTGCACAAGAGTTTGTCTTATTGCTTTAAAATGCTGTCTTGCCATACATAACAATGGGTTGGATATTTGAATTATTTTGTGCCCGCTGGATGTAATCATACAAGGGGTACTATTATTTTCCTGAATTGTATGGCCAAGGTAGGGAACACTTGGAGTTAAAATTTGAGCTATTTTAGAAAAATCAAGTAAAGGTCAATAAAAAACCAAAGGTATCGGTAAAAAAGATAAATTCAATCATGCCTTCTAATTATCTCTCTGATATGGTCTATTTAGTTTCAAAATTGCAGTCGTGCTCTTTTGTCCTATATTTGTCGTACTTGCTTCACAAAAAAATGCTTTTGGCATTTAAAATGGAAAAAAATCTTCTGAAAGCACCTCGCATCCTGCAAAAACCTAAACCTCTTATTCTACCTTGAGTTGGGCTCCTTACGAAGATATTATACTTCTACTTTTGGCACCCCTTTTTTCCTATTTTGAACAAAAATAAAGCCACCTGGCGAGTAGGAATAGTTTTGAGTTTCTCATTTGACCAAAAGCGACTCCTTATTGGTAGAACCGTAGAGTATAGGTGGGTCCTGGTCCAACCTAAGAAAGTTATAAGGTACTTTCGAGACTTGTGGTGGGCATGCAGGGATACATGTGTGACCTAAATATGGGTAAATTATCACGAAGTATATCATGTATATGGTCATCAGGGTTGAAACGTAGATAAGTACTAAATTATAGACCATTTCAGAATATAATTTTTTGTGCAGTATTATAGATGTGGTATTTTTTCTTACAACTGTGCACATGATATAACTCTTTGCACAAGTTTCTATTTTGGTTTTTCTTATTTTTATTGTATTCAAAATACGGTCAAATTGATGGCATGGCCATTCATACCAACGGGTTGAATATTTAATCTTTCTTTGTGTGCACTGCATGGAATTATACTAGGCTTATGACCAAGGTAGAGAACATTTTAGTTAACTTTTGGAAAATTGGCGCTGCTAAATAAAAAACAAAATATATCTACAAAGCGAGAAAAATCATCAAATATGTTAGTTGGGCATCCGAGATGGTATAATTTGTGTAAAAGTTGTAGTTATATTATGCTCGTGGTTTAGACGTTTTGACATGATAGGAACGTGAGAGTGGGGGACACAAAATCGACAGGCCGCATAAAAACCTTGTTATAAACTCGTCTTATGTTTATATTTGCGGGGAATAAACCAATCTTATTTAGTAACCTTGTACCTCCAAATTTTCGCATGCTAGAAATTCGTCCGACAATCCTCCTCCTCGTGAATGTTTGATTTACCCTTCTGACCGATCGTTTGGAGACACAGAGCGACAGTCAAGGTTCAGGACTACCGACCGGCGATTGCAAGCTAAGCTAGCAAGATCATACAACTTAACTAACAAGCTCCTCTGTTTTCGTGTATGCGCATGCACATTGAGACATCAGGAATGATCGATGTTGCCACTTGCCAGTAATACTGGTTCCACAAGTACCGAACTTAACTTCCATCTTCAAGTACTAAACAAAACTCTACTTCCTCAGAGTAAACTAGCAGTAGTGGTTTCACAAGTACCGAACTTCAAGTTGCCAGTAGTGTGCAAGTAGGGTGTTCCAGAGTGGTTCAAGTATCGAACTTAGCTTACATCTTCAAGTACTGAACAAGACTAAACTTCCTCAGAGAAATCGTAACACTGCTGTAGCTTAGCGCTGTTGGTCTAGCAGCCTCTGGAGAACGTCCTGCGGTTCCTCCTCAAGTGCCGGTGCCTTCCTCAACTTGAAGTAGATCATTTGCACTGCCTGAAGCACGAAGCAGACCATCCCCACGCCATTCGCCAACTGCGATCAGTGGGGGTAAACTCAGAAGCCACACCACATAGAAACAGGGCATGCAGTTACAAGGTTTTGTTTGACAAATACATACCATCATGCTCAAGTCGTTCTGGACCAAAGCGTACACAAGCCACACGAAGGCGTTGAAGGCGGACGCGATTGCCTGTGCTGAGAAGCCGCCGGCGCCCCTGCTTCGCGACGTTGTCATCTGCATTTTGACATTACACACAAGCATTTTTGTCACGAGTCAAGCACAAAGCACGGTTAAGCCTAAACACTCAAATTTCATCATCTAGATAGTTACTTACCATGCTCATGCAAGCGCGGAAGGCGTACATGATTGATCCTGTGATTGCGCCGGAGATGCCGACGGCCTCCGACGCCTTCCAGCCGAAGAACTCGATCAGGAGGAAGCGGTCTGTAACAGCGATCGCGGCGGCGATGAAAACGGCGAGGATGATGAATTTCCAGGTACGGTCCCGTGGGTAGCCGGAGCGGTGGACGTAGATGGCCGTATACCCGAGGTTGAAGAGGACCCCGGTGCCATTGACGACCATCACCGACACGGTCTTGCCGTCGACCACCACGCCGTACACAAGCCAGACTCCGCAGTTGATGACGCCGGCGAGCGGAGGCGCCAACGGGGCGAGACCGTCGGCACCCTCCGTCCACATACGCCGGAAGAAACCGCTGCAAGATAGGGCAATGCTATTATGCTTGGATAGCATTGTTGAGGATGGATGGAAAACGAAGCTTACCTGGGGCTGAAGATGAGACCGAGGCTGGCGATGTCACCCACGGTGAGGAACACCGCGGTGACCAACTCCGGGAGCTTCATGGCGGCGAACTTGCCCCACCACGCCGTCGGATCGGCTCCCTTGTCCTTGATGAACAAGATCCTAGGATGGCTGCGGTAAGGCCGAGTAATCCCATGTAGAGACCGTCCTGATCACATATGAGAATGTCAGAGCAGTGACCCGGTAACCAAAATACAGAGCATGCTTCTGAAGAAAGCTTCAATCATAAAACAGCAAGTGCACAGACCAAAAACCCAAATCAGAGCGCCCCTGAGCGCCCCCGGAACGCGACCGGCAAGTACAGAGCGCGCGCGTGCACTGTGCAGACAACGCCGTGCCCCTACCCGCGCCATTGATCAGAGTCTCTCTCCCATGTCCCCCGAAGCATCCAAGCCTAGAAGGCACAGCTAAAGATTGTTGCGGCGCCCATTTGAACCCGTAGGACCAGCCGTCTCCGTCGTCACAGATGAGACATCGAACAGCGCCGCAGGCCAGCATTCCGAGTGATTTCTCAAGCAAGCCGCGCGCACCCATGCCGCCGCCGTGTCCGATCTCATCCTCCCCCAGTGTGCCACGTACTCACGTTGCACTCAGCATTCCTCGTTTCACGCTAAACTCCCCTGTCCAGGAACGCCGCCGCCGCCGCCGCCAATCAGCAAGTACAGAGCGTGCTCTGTGCGCGCTCACTGTGCAGACAACGCCGTGCCCGTGCCCGTGCCTGCCCGCGCCTGCCCGCGCCATGGATCCCTCGGCCCTCGCTCGCAAATGATGCTCTCGCCCATGCAGTTGCTCGGCAGGAGCAAGCCGCATGCCGCCGCCGCGCCCTGATTTTGCTTGACCCGCGCGGCAATCTCACAACCACGGATTCTCTCGCCATGATCCGGCCATCCGAGCCTCGCACATAACGAACGTTGCAGCGCCCCCACTGAACCCCTAGGACCCGACGACCAGTCTCCCTCGTCACAGATGAGATCGACCAGCCGCCGCCCGCGAGCACTCCCAGTGATTCCTCAACCAAGCCCTCGTCCACCATCTTCGACTGGCATGCCCACCCTCCACTCTCCTCGTCTACCATCGCCACCTTGCCCTGCGGCGTTCTTCACCTATCATACAGATGATAGCCAAGACGCGCAGCAATAGAGCAACTTGCTGACACCAACGTTCGCAAATCGCAACACCACCGGAGCGCATGCAAGCCGCGCGCGCAACCATGCCGCCGCCGCGTCACTCCGACCACGATCATCCCCCGGTGTGGAACATCCTCGCGGCACTTCCGGACCTCGGCGAGTTCCCTCAGCAGCCTGCTCACGTCCGTGGGCCTGGCCGACGACATCAACCGGCGCAACGACGGCCCCATCAAGGTCCTCGCGGTCAACGACCCCTCTCGAGGCATGACGTCGCTCGAGACTATGCCACGCGAGGCAATCTGGCGCCACCTCTCGCCCCACGTCCTTCGCGACTGCTACTACGACGACGCCAAGCTGCAGGGCCTCCCGCTCGGCCGTGCCGCCCCGTTGGTGTCCACCCTGTTCCACGCCGCCACGCTCTGCTCACTGCTCTCGCTTGACCTCACCGCCGCCGCCGAACGTTCCTAGCAAGCCTGAAACAAGCCCTCGCGCGGTCGCGCCTCCCATGACCACCCGCCCTCTTCAGCTTTCGCCGCCGGCGTGTGGAAGCCCACCCGCCTCACCCGCCCGGCGCACAACTCCGATCGACAGCCCGGTGCACAACTCCGTGCAGATCGCGCCACCACCCCGCCCACCCTCCTCCACCGCGCGCCAGCCCACGCGCGCACAACACTCCGCCTCCGACTCACCGACCCATACGGACGCGGGGCCAAGAGGAAGAGAGACGCATACCTTGTACCACGAAGCGCCGGCGGCGGCTGGCACCACCACCCTCTGCTCCTCGTCCACCTCGGCACCGGGAACCACCTCGTCAGCAGGCAGTGGTGGCGGTGGAGGAGCAGCATCAGCCGGTGGTGGCGGTGGAGCAGGAGCAGCAGCCGGTGGTGGCGGCGGGGGAGTGGTCACCGCCGCAGCAGGAGACGGTGGTGGCGGTGGAGCATCTGACACCACCGCAGCAGCATCCATGCCGTCGATCGACCCTCCTCTCTCTCTTTCTCTGTTGTCCCACGAAGTGTTTGCTGGTAGCTTTTATAGGCGAGGGATGGCAGGCGGCAGCAGCCGACCCGCCCTGGCGGCGGTTAGACTCTGTCGGGTGAAATTTTTGTACTACTCGTCTCTATTCCTTCCACCCTGGTTTTACAGCTTAAAAAATAAATATCTTTCACACTCCAGATTATCATCTGAATAACTTCAGGAAAAAGATGGTTGCAATTTGATTTCATTACTTGATGATACTAGATAAAGATCTCCCCACTGGACATGAGTCCCAGCATCGGACACGGTGAAAAAAAAATCGTGTGCGATCAAGTATGCCGCCTCGAGTGGGGGGGGGGGGGGGGGGGGGGGGGGGGGGGGGGGGGTACGCGGCCCCGGGACACACACTAGACATCCCCACACACACAACTGACATGAGTCGCATATCGGTCTTGGTGAAATACAAAAACTCATGTGAGATGAGGCATGCCGCCCCATCAGACACGGTGAAAATTGAATAAACTTGTGCAATAATACATGCGACCCCCATCAAGACACGGATCGCACACCAGACACAGTGAAAAATAATTTAGTTAGTACAGTAATTAGGAATAGTTGAATATACACTAAAACTTACTTCACGAGAAGTGTGAATGTATGTGCGACACGTTGTCATGCGGTTCATGAGACATGTGAGACTAGATCCGACACGGCAGAAGGAAGAATCGATTAAAAAAGAGTTTCACGCTCGCTCACTCAATTTTTACTCAATAGATCAACAGATATCTACGGTGCTAGTGCTATACCTTTACTGTATTAGTATAAATAGTATTATATATAATATAAATATTGTACGGAATAACATCTCTCTTTTAAATCTATTTTAAATCATACTTATAAGTTAAAAAAAACTGAAAACTATCATGCATGTTGTCAATGATGTCGATTTTATATTCGGATATATATGTTGGAGATTTGAAAGCGTGTACATTTTGATCCATACATTTTTCATTTTTATATAGATTAAAATATAAAGTATTTCAAACTAAGATTTTTCAAATTCATGGGACACATCATTGACAATATTGAAGTTTTTTCAAAAAAATTAAACTTATAAATATGATTTTTTATCTTTTTATATAGAGGAGCACTGAAGACAGGAGTCAGAAATCTCTACTCGAAATAACACATGCTAAAGTCGTATGTACTTGTATTAGTTTTACTAGCAAATTTGCCCATGCGTTGCTACGGGCCGAGGACAGAAATTTTGATAGTCTCCATTTTGACCTATTTAGCATTTTATATTGTCCAGATCATGTAGTGTATAGGTAAAGAAGTTGCACTCATGTCAACAGATCCAAAGCCTGAGCACAACCCGTTCCGATATAATGCCCCTACCGTATCAACTCCACATGATATTACTTTCAACGAAATTACTAATCTAAATAATACAGTTGTCCATCTCCACTGATCTGGATTGAACTGAACGAGAACACTGAACCATATATTTCATCTGAACTGAACCACCATCTTCTCTGGACTGAAGAATGAAATTTGCAAGCACCGCAAACTTAATACACAATCTTAACTAAACACTTTTTTATTATCGACAGAGCATAGCTTCTATTACTAAGAGCAGCCAAACGCGCCATACCCTCCGGTTAGTTAGCAGAGGTAGCTTTACACAGTGTGCAAACATTTACCTCTTGACGAATGAAAGACAGTGAAGGAAAGTAATTCTTGACTAAACCCTTTGATTTCTTTTAAAGACTGAACTCTTATCAATGACGTCGGCTGGTGTTCCACAAATTCACCATTACCTGACAGTTAGATTCAATGGCGACCTCCCTCTAGCCTTCTTTAATTGAAATATGCATGCCATCAGAGGATTAATAACATACTCATACAGTACCTCTTAGTAGCAGCACAAACTCCCCTCTTAGTCGGCTTGTGGCTTGGGTAGAGAATCATTCACAAAAGCCGCATGAAAATTTACTTCGACAATTCTCAGCCCCGGCTGTTGCCAAAGATTAGGCCATGATTTCCTGAACAACGAACATGTCACCTGGCCTGGACCAGACGGTGGCAGCGCGGTTCGCAGTGCCCCTGTGCGTACAGAAGGCGACCTGAAACTGATCCACCATCCTCAAGCCGCCGGCCGCGAACGCCTTGCAGCCGCTGGTCCGGCGCACGTCCAGGCGCCGATGTCGCGTGCTCTGCAGCCTTGTCCGTGCAAAGGGAGAACCGAGAGACGCGAGAGGGAGAAGAGCCGGAGTGGCCTCACCTACGCGGCCGCCCCAATTTTGCGATTTTCCTCGACCTTGAAGTTCCCGCCGACCGAGATACGGTGAACGGCGAAGAGACGGCATGCACTCTCCTACTCCGGCCGCCTTTCCTACTCTGTTGAGACGGCGGCCATGTCGCCAGCAAAGTCGAGACGGCGGCAATGTCGACGAGCAGGATCGCGAGACGGATAGATCTTGCTGGGGTTTCGGTGCAGTTTTATACCGTGTCGAAACAGAGTTCGTTTCAGAGTTTTAGTACGATTGTGGACTGGGCCAGCTAAGGTAGGAGACCCCTGGACTGCCTGGAGCGTGCGTGGGCCTGTTACCGATCGGAAGAAGTTTACCGTTCCAGGTTTTTTACCGATCGCTGGATGCGACGTACGTACGACGTACGTCCACTAAGGATATTATATAGTAGAGATATAGATATTTCAGACTTTTGGTAGTAATTTCTTGTTTAACCTGGCCGTGTGGTGTAGGTGATATATAGGATGAGCTGGGCCCAGCTGCGAGCACGAGGGTCCAGGGGACAGCGCAGTTAATTCATTTGTTTATCTCTCTCCGAGAGGTGAACGCACCGTGAAAAATACGAGACGCACTAGTAGAGAACCCACTTCTAGAACCGGTTGTAGATGGCCTTTAGTATCGGCCACACAACCGGTACTAAAGGGTCGGCACTAAAGGGGTAACCCTTTAGTACCGGCACCTAAATAAAACCGGTACTAAAGGGTCTCCACGTGGGCGCACAGGCGAGCTCGACCCTGAGAACCTTTAGTACCGGTTTTTAATACAAACCGGTACTAAAGATTCCTGCTTTTTTTGCTTATTATTTCAGGGGGGTTTTGGTTTTTTTTCTTTTCGATTATTTTTCGGGGTTTAGGGTTTCTGTTTTTTCCTTTTCGGTCATTTTTCAGGGTTTCGGAGGAGATCGTGTATAAAGTACTCACTACACATATAAAGTAGTCATTATACACATACAAAGTACTCTCGTCACATATAAATTTAAGTACTCATAATTAATTACAATGGAGCCGGTTCCCTTGTAGCATCGACTGCCGGCGGTTCCCTTGTAGCATCGACTGCAGGGGGTGGAGGTGGTCTTTCGTCAAAGTAGAATTCACCGTGTTCATCTATGACATGTGTAAGTAAGAATCCCGCCAATTCCTCCGCAATAGCTTTTACGCGGTTGCGTGGTAGGAGCAGGTTCCGCTTGTTTGACATCTTTAAAAGAAGGAAATCAAATCAGCTATGATCGAAACTAAACACAATTGATGGTGGCAAAATAAAATTTGTGTATGATGTTTACGTACCTCTCGATTTCTTACACTATTGACTCTCTCATTGACCTTCTTGTGAATGTACTCGCAAACGTAGTATCCACATAGTTCTGTCCCCCGTGGTTGTCGCAGACACCACTATATATACAAGAATATAATTTAATCAAATAATAATCAAGAGAATGATAATGGTATTAGAAAGATACACGTAGTAGTACTTACGTTGTTAGACTTGAACTCCAGCTTTTCTGGCCATTCACCGCGTTCTTCCACTTTGAACTTTCTGTAAACCCTGTCCGGAAAAGAAAATGAATTGAGTAGTTATTACTTATACTTTTGATATCCGGAAATGAACGAAAGTGGCTGATATAGTGCGATTGAAATTACCTCTTGAGCATTAGACGCACGCTTTTGTATTCATCATGATCTCTCCTTAGTGAGTCCCAGACTTCAACTTCTCCTTCCTCGAGTCTAATGATTAGCATAATGTAGTGGAACCTGCGCACATGTATATACGCAGGTATTCAGAACTTATCGATTACACTTAATATCGGGGAAGCAAAATAGAATGTGTAGAAGACGGTAAAACTCACCCGAAGTTGTAAGGAAATAGTATTTCCTTTTTGGTACTTTGTCGCTTAAAGAACGTTAGCAAAACGTCCTCTGTGTTCATGGGATTTTCATCCACGGTCTTGACATGAACTTTATCCGGGTCAATGAAACCAATGTCCCAGATTCCTCCGAGTCTGCATTCACGTATCTTCATTCTGCATAATTAGCGTACAAAAGAATTTTGTGAGGATAATTACAAGCAATGAACGAGAGCTTATAACTATAAATAATTAAATTACACGAATAAATTACTTACAAACAATAGCAGCTGATGAGAGATTTGTCGAGAGCACGTTGATTGTACATCTGAAAAAGTTCTCGGAACTCAACATGCACACAATATTCTCAGAAGTAGTGCTGTTCCTTCACCGCCGCCATGAGAGAGAATTTCCCTTCTTTTGCGGCGGTCATGTACCAGTGATTCAAATTCCATAACTGTGTTGTTAGCTGGCTCGGATTTTCCACCATAGGCAGCCCGAGTTCAAAATCAAATCGTGGGGCAATCTCCGCCATGGGGTAACCTGAGTCGCCAACGACAACTTCTCCATGCTCGATTTCCCGAGTTTCAGAAGGTACAATGAGCGGGGCGAGCGATTGTGCTTCTTGTTCTCCGAGCTGGGCAACTCCTTTCCCGCACAATTTCTCTTGCTCATTCTGCGAGGAAAGTACCTTGTCAATACCTCGCTCGTAGTCTGAAATGGGCGGAGGTGGAGGGTCATATAGGTTGTCAACGGTGTGATCTTTTACCTCATTTGGTATAGTCTTCAGAAGTTCCTTTATGGGGTCAAGTCTTGCCTCCACTCTTTCCTTCTTTTTCTGCTCAAAAAAGGCTCTCGACCCTTCACGTAGGCTCTCAGCTATTTCCTGCTGAGTCATCTCAGAAGTTAACTTCTCAGGAGCCTTGACTTCCTTGGGGTTCTCAGGAGCCCGCACACTTTTTCCACGTTTCTTGACAGGGGTGGACGACGGGAACAGCTTCCGCTTTGTCAAGTTACTAGTGGGCGCATCAGTCGGTTGACGGGACAGCGCGGGAGATGGACTCGCGGCGGGATCCCAAACTTCGTGGGGGGAGGCGGGTGGACTTTGATGTGGTGAATGTCTAACGGGAGGAGTCCGTGGCCTTGGCTCCAAGTCTGGAAACTTGATGTATTTCTTCTTCCATAGAACGATACCAAGCTCAACTTCTCCCAATGTCTTCTCGCCTTCAGCTCCAGGAATTTCAAGACGTATTGCGTTGAATTCCGGCATAACTTTCGTGACCCCGACACGAGCAAATCCAGGCGGAATCACACCAAAATGGAAGGTTTCTCCAGGTTGATGTCGTAAAGCATAGCCAGTCGCCACCGGATAAGTAATGTTCATCATCGGCGCATGTAACTCACAATTTGTCTTCTCCGTGATATCATCCACGGGTAGTGAGCCGCCGATGGTTCAGCAACTGGTTCATCAACTGCAGGATCTTGTAGCTGCGTGGAACCCACGATGCTTTTCCGCTGAGATGGGCAAGCATCGCCTGCAGGATCTTCTACTCGCAGTTGAGATTCCCTGGTCTGGGTCATTGAGGCCAGTTGCTTCTGCACATCCTGCACCGTGCGTTCTAATGCAGTAACCCTCTCCGCCTCCCTCTTCTTACTTCTGCAATGTTTTCTATAAGTTGCAACGTCTTCCGGAAACCCTTCAAGAAAACCAACCCCGCCTCCTCTGGCTCGACATCGCCCCCAGTGTTCTTTATTCCCGAGGGCTTGTGAAAGCTCGTCGTCCTCTCTATCGGGAACAAATTTCCCTCCTTGACTAGTACTATGACATTTTTTATTTTTGTGATGACTCTTCTAATTTTTCTCCGCCATTTTCCCTTTGCAACAATCAGCCCTGTTTCTGGGTGCAACACTGCCCCATGCGCGAACAACCAGAACTTGGACCTGTCGGGCCAGTCATCTGTCTGTGGAGTGATCCCTTTTAGTCCCAGCTCGTCTTCAAAGGCTTGCCACTTAGGCAAGGCAGCCTTGTAGCCACCTGAGCCCAAATGATGGAAATATTTCTTCTTCGAGGCATTCAACTTATTTTGTGTCGATCGGGCCACAGAGACGCCCGAATTCTTATACGCCGCAAATTCAGCCCAATCATCTTTTAGCTTCTCTAGATGTCCTTTGAAAACTATATCTTTGTTCCCATATTTTCTCCACAATGTGTTCTTCCAGTTGTTGAATTGCTGGGCCATGTTGTTAAGAGTCCACTCCTTGACTTTATCCTTCATCTTCTGTGGGAGATCTGCCGGTAGGTTGAATTTAGACATCATCGAGTCCCAAAGGGTCTCTTTAATTCTTTGCTCGAGATATTTTGCGCCTATGTTGGCTTTCTTCGGCTCATTCCATTCTGTCACAGTGATCGGGACCATGTCCCTTACAAAAACTCCGCATTGCCGTACATATTTATTGTAGATTCCATCGGGTTTCTCTGGTTTGCCTTTGAAGGTAACTTCGTCGATCGACAACGTTGCACCTTCCGGGAGCTTTAACCCTTGGGCCGGGCCTCGTACGGGGATTGACGACTTAGATCCAGAGGGCTGAAAGAAAATGTTTCGTTAATAAGTGCGCATATAAATCAATTAATGCATCTAGCTATAGTGATCAACAAGACTTAATATATACCTTCTTCTTAGCTAGGGCATCGTCCGCCTTAGATCCAGACGGTTCTTCTTCGTCGTCGTCGTCATCTCTGAATTTTTCTAACTCAAGTCCCTCACCAGAGTCATTCAAACATTTCGCGCTGAATTCTTCGGCGTCTTCTCCGTCGGACGAATCTTCTCCATCGGAATATTCTCCATCGGAATTGGGTCCGGCAGCGGTGTTATATATTATTTGTTGGAGACGGTCTTCTTCCTCCAAATCTCGGACGAAGGTGGGGGCATCGTCCGCCATAGCTCAATGTCACTGCAAATTTTGAAACTTAGCAATATTTCTAACTTAACAATATTTCGAACTTAACAATATTTCTAACTTAGCAATATTTGAAACTTAGCAATATTTCAAACTTAACAATATTTCAAACTTAACAATATTTGAAACTTAGCAATATTTGAAACTTAGCAATATTTCAAACTTTACAATATTTCTAACTTTACAATATTTCAAACTTAGCAATATTTGAAATTTAGCAATATTTCAAACTTAGCAAAATTTCAAACTTTACAATGTTTCAAACTTTACAATGTTAAACTATATTTGAAACTTAGCAATATTTGAAATTTGCAATATTTGAAACTTTGCAATATTTCTAACTTTCAAAATTGCTAACTTTCAAAAATGCTAATTGAAACTTTCATACTCATTTTAAACAAGAATTTTCATACAAAAATTTCAAAAATTGCTATCTATATTTCTGTTATTTTGCTATCTACATGACTTAGCAATATTTCAAACTTTACAATATTCCAAATTTTCAAACTTAGCTAAAATTTTGAAACTTTGCTACTACAATTTCAAACTTAGCAAAATTCACATATTTACTAGAATAAAAAATGACAATACACATATTTACTTATTTACTAGAATAAATTTTCACATATTTACTAGAATTCAAACTTTGATAAATTTCTAACTAAATAATTACTCAACCTAAATATAAAATTTACTCAACCTAAACATAAAATTTATTCACATAAATCTAACTTTGATAAATTTACTCAACCTAAATATAAAATTTACTCACATAAAAGAACAACTATATACTAGAACAACTACTAGA
Organism: Poa pratensis; assembly: GCA_947311845.1. Taxonomy (NCBI): domain Eukaryota; kingdom Viridiplantae; phylum Streptophyta; class Magnoliopsida; order Poales; family Poaceae; genus Poa; species Poa pratensis. Next base: position 25,147,618 of record CAMZMU010000108.1, on the reverse strand, counting down.
ATTTACATGAAAAATAACAACTACTAGAACTAAAATTCACATATTTACAACTACTAAATTTACTAGAATTTACTTACTAAATTTACTAGAACTAAAAAGAACAACTACTAAATTAAAAAAAAAGAGTAGTAAAAAAAAGAAGATTACCTCTTCTAGTGGAGAGGGTGCGGCGGCCGGAGCAGAGGAGGCCTCGGCCTCGTCGGGGGCGCGCGGTGAGACGTACGGCGCGGCCTCGTCGGGGGCGCGCGGTGGAGACGGCTGGGGCGCGCGGTTGAGACGTCCGGAGCAGAGAGGAGGGAGGTGGAGCAGGGGCGGTGGCCGGAGCAGGGGAGCCGGGCGGCGATTGCGGAGGGGCCACCGCGGCGATGGAGCGCGGACGTACGCGGCGATGGCGGGGGCGCGACGGAGGACGGAGGGCGGCGGGGCTTCGCCGGAGCGCGGCGGGGACGGAGCGCGGCAGGGCTTCGCCGCCGGGGAGGTCGCTGGAGCCGGGAGGAGTTCGTCGTCGAAACTTAGCGATTTTGGGGATCGATTCGTCGATCTCCTCACTTCACTGCAGGAAACAAACCTTTAGCACCGTTGTGTTCTACAACCGGTACTAAAGGGTCTTTAGTACCGGTTGTAGAGTACAACCGGTACTAAAGCTCAAATTGGGCCGCGCAAAAATTCGCGCGCGAAGCCCAACCCTTTAGTACCGGTTGTATTATACAACCGGTACTAATGGGCCTTTTATAGGTTTTTTATTTTCTAGTTTTTTTTTCTTTCTTTTGTTTTCTGTTTTTTATATCTATTTGGTTTCTATTTTGTTTTTTTCTCTACTGCCACCAGGTGATGTCGCCGCAGTAGTCACCCGACGCGGACGCCGAGATCTGAAGACGGAGGAAAGCCATATCGGCGGGGGCGACGCCCCGATTCAATCCTCTTCAGGCGAGCACGCCAACCGACGACCACCGCCGGGAGCAGGCCACACCACCTCCAGTACCTCCGCAGAAAGGTCAGAGCAAACCCAACCGGACGAAGAGAGGAACAGAGGACAAAATCTCCAAAAGCCGGCCGCCATCTTCGCAACTGTGTGAACCAAGATACAACTCCGATGTGCGGTCAACCGTCTTATGCAGAGACGATTTAACATACAACTAGACATCTACGTTACAACTTCACTAGTTCTAAATACTGGATAGAACAAATTAAGGTACAACTTGAAATTACGATACAACACAAGTAAAACAAAGACTCTACCTATCTCCCATCAATGCCTTTTGACGAAGATTCTGTCTTCTTGCCTTCCTTGCCCTTTGACGAAGATTCTGCCTTCTTGCCTTTGCCCTTGGACGAAGCTTCAGCCTTCTTGCTCAGTGCTTCAACCCTCCTTTCCTTTGACGACGGCATGAAATCGTCGTCATCATCGCTGTCAACTACCCAGAGACAGGAACGACCGTACGAATCACGGTCAGCTTCAGTTCGGTAGAACGGACTATTCGTAACTTTCCAGTCAAACTTCTCTGCAAGCATGAGCATTTCTGCACGAATTTGGAGCGGGGTCCTATACGGAAACCCATCGCGGCATAGCTTCGTCCCGAGCAAAGCGAGATGACTCTCAGTGTGCAAAATTTCTTCAATTGGAACTACCCTACCATCTACCTTCAAATTGCTCGAAAGCCTGGCGAGATGCTCGGATGCGGAAATGTGAAACCCGGACACACACTTCTCGCAAGGACCAATACACACCATGCTTGCGCTCAAGTGAGTACCATGCCTACCTTCGACTGGGTTTTATAGAACTACCGGTGGCGGCATTTGGGGGAACGATAGCGGGAAATATTTGGGCCGGAAACGGTGGCGGGATCGAAGTTGCCTACCTTCTCCAGTGGATCAGGAAGAAGCACACGGATCGTGTGTTTCCTTCCAGCGATTGGGAGCCGTTGGATCAAGCGGTGTGTTTCTTTCGAGCGCTTGTGAGCCCTTGGATCAGGAAGAAGCACACGGATCGTGTGTTTCCTTCCAGCGCTTGGGAGCCGTTGGATCAAGCGGTGTGTTTCTTTTAAGTGCTTGTGAGACGTTGGATCAGGGGTGAGCCCGACTTTAGTCCCGGTTGGTGTTACCAACCGGTACTAAAGAAGCACACGGATCGTGTGTTTCTTCAAGCGCTTGTGAGACGTTGGATCAGAGGTGTGTTTCTTTTGAGGGATTGTGAGCTGTTGGATCAGCAGTATCACGACCACTTCGTGAGCCACATGACCCTATATGATGGGGGGATGATAACCCGGTAGGCCCACGAAGAGGGAAGCATGACCCGCCAGGGGGAAGCCCGGCCAGGCCAGCTAACCATCAGCATGGGCCGGGTTATGTTGCTGGGCCAGAGGCTTTGGCGGTAACCCGGTTCAGGAAGGGAAGTTTTTAGAAGACCAGAGGCGGTTCGTGACTTGGAGGATACGAAGGCTAGAAGAGCTAGAATAGGACTCCGAGTCTGGGAAGAACCCGGGCTTACCTTGTACGCGACCAGGAGGTCCGGTATCTATATAAACCGGCTCTTGGGTCATAGATAGCAAGACTTTCATAACCCCAAGCATAAGCGAGAGAACCATCGAGAGAGACACACAATCCTTGTAACCTAGATCGAGATCCGGCTCTGTTGTCGTAGCCGGGTTATCGAGATCGAGATCAATAATAAGATAGCAGGAAGTAGGTCTTTATCTCCAATGGAGAGGCCGAACCTGGGTAAACCTTTGTCCCTGCAGTGCTAAACAATCTCCCAGACAGTGTCGCCTTGCCCATCAACTCAAGCTACCCCAAAGTAGCATCTGCCGTGTTATCTACCCCACGACAGTTGGCGCCGTCTGTGGGAATCGCGTCCAAAGGTGTCACCATCATGGGAGAAGCAAGGCAAGGAGTAGAGAACTATGTTTTCGGCGAGATCACCCTCAATCTCGCAAGGAGAGCCCATCGTTGATGATTTTGGCTGGGGGCCGGAATCAGATCTACTTGAATCAGGTGATGTTATTCCAATTGGCAAGTTTAACGTTTTTGTTGGTATGATTGCAACTAGATCTGCTAGTGATGGAGACTATGAATCTGTGTCAGGAGCTGCCACAATTGTTCAATCTGATGGAGAAGAATCAGTTGGTACGGCTGAAGATGAGCTGCCCTGGACGTGCACGAGGAGAGATCGGGAAACCCGGCTCCAATCCCGGGTGATGTGGTGGACTATGCAGATTCAGAATCGATCTGCCCTTGTTCGAAGGCCGGTTCGGATATGGAGTAGAAGAAGAGGACGAAGAGGAGCAAGAGTCCGTTCCAAGCCCGGTTAGGAGGGTGGCGGTTTACAGCTCCTTCCAACGCGGGGCATCACCGTCAACGGTTGTGCCACCTGCTTTTACTCCGGGTCAACAGCAGCAACAATTGCCACCAGTATTGGAGTTGGCGGGTCAAAGGGTTGATGGAGACCCGGCTTCGGTATCAGAGGAAAGTGAAAACACGGCGCGTTACAGGAATAGCTTCGGTTTTCTCAATAACCGAGCTCAGGGTGAGGAAAGAAACAATGCAACTGGGGCCCAGGCCATGTTTAACAATGGCCTGGTCCTAGATCCAACAGCACTTACGAGGATTGTTACTCCAGAAAACGCAGCGGCAAGAGCTATAGAGTTGGATACAGCACGCCGGCCTTGGAGCAGATGCGCAGAGCAGAGGCAGAGAGGCAAGAAATAGAAGAAGAAAGCAATTAGAGGATGAGGAAAATCGTCTCAATGAGATGACCAGGGCACACCGGAGGAGGCACCAGAGCCGGCTGGCCCTGGAGAAAACGCCATAAATCCAGCAGTATTGTTTAGGACCCCAGAAGATCAACCAGTTGGTGTAACCCAGGTGGCTCCAGTTGTTAGAACAAATAGAACCAGACAGAGGAACAGGAGCAGCTGAGTTGCAGTTGCAGCGGCGCCGGGTCTTCTCGCTGGGGGAGCCAGGGGAAATCCGGGTCTGCCGCCCAGGACACCAAGGTTTCACACGCCGGCGGGTCACTATTCCAATCCAGCAGATAACGTATATGCCGCAACTTTGGCACTGATCGTATTCCATTAGGAGACTCGCCAGCAGAGGTTGAAGCTCGGCGTGCCATTGACATGTTACGCACTGCGGTTGCTCAGCAAGTTCAGTATTCAAAAGAGAAAAGCGCGCTTCATTCTACAACATATCGTAGCAAGAGTCGCCAGGGGGAAACCCGCCAGTGGCCGGGTTTGCCGCGGCACAGCAGCAAAACCCGCCCCAGCAGAACCAGAATAATCAGCAGTATCAACCCGCCCCCAATTTCTGTGGCTCAGCAGATAGTCAATAGATCGAGCGGGAAGAAGTGCAGCTAATGCAAACCCGGCAGTACCTGCGCTGGAGTACCACAAGGAGGACCGGGTCCCGTGCCAGCAGCATCTGCAAGCTCCCGGGTAACATTAATCTTTTAGCAAGTTCTTCCACTTTGGCGGGTCCCAAGTGTCTTTCAGATGCCATTAGAGCAGAGCCTTTCCCTGAGAAGTTCAAGGAGCCAAGCAAGATTGCCAATTATGAGCCGAGCACAGACCCGGCGAGTTGGTTGAGCAGTTATGAGATGGCGATGTGTATACGCAATGCCACAGAGAACGTTTGTGCAAAGTATATGTATTTGATGATGAGTGATGGTGCAGCAAAGTTGTGGTTCAAGAATCTGCCAGAGAAATCTATCAATTCTTGGGATGAGTTGAAAACAATTTTCATCAAGCACTTTCAGGGCACGTGCAAGCGTTTATTTTCCATTGAAGATCTTGATCGTTGCGTACAGAGGAAGGGCGAGTCAGCTCGTCACTGGATGGGCCGGGTCACGGAGATCCTGCACTCTTCATCAGGTATCGAGCCCAAGGATGCAATTTCATCGATGGAGAAAACTTGCAAGTACGCTCCCTTGGTCCAGAAGCTGGGTCGCATGAAGGGGACACCGGGTTAAGCCCGTTACTATGGCAGAGTTGATGGATGCGTGCAACAGACACGCAGCCACGGACAAAACCCAGGATGATAGTGAGGAAGAAAAAGGGAAAGGTGCTGCGAACAATGGAGGAAAGAACAATGGCCCGGGAAACAATAACAACAGCAATCAGAACCAGCACAAGCGTGGGCATCAGGAAGGAAACTCAGAGCTAGTTGCAAATGCAAATGCCGGGTTTCAGAGGCAAAGGATGGATGGGAATTATCAGGAAAACAGAGGTTATCAGGAAAACAGAGGTTATCAGGGAAATAATGGGATTACGGTGGTGGAAATAGTTATCAAGGAACACGCCCAATGAGCACTGAAGAGGCCTTCAGGATGCCGTGTCCTCGTCATAGCAAGAACGGCAGACCCGCCAATCATTCATTGGCCCAGTGTGTAGATTTGAACAGGTGGAAAAACAATGAGATTCAGAGAGCTTGCAAGGAGCAAACAGGAGTGGAGGACCCGGCCCGAGTGCTAACCCGGCTGCGGGGCCTCTAACTGGAGCAAACGCGGTACCAACTGGAAATACAGGACCCGGCCAAAATACAGGTAATCAGGGTGGATTCTCGAACCAGCCGAGGCAACTTGGCCAATATCATATATATACCAGTGGCACGACCAAGAGAGAAAGAAAGATAGTCAAAAGGGCAGTTAATTCAGTGGCTGTAGGGGTACCAAGGTATTTGAGATGGTCAGAGCATACTATTACTTGGAGCAGAGCAGATCACCCGGATGTGGTGGAGCACCCGGGTCTGCTTGCGTTAGTTGTGGCTCCTCAAGTTCATGGCTTTGAGTTAAAGAAGGTTTTGATGGACGGTGGCAGTAGCATTAATATCTTGTTGGGAAACATTTATGCGTATGGGTCTGAAGGAGTCACAGTTGCAGAAAACGTCAACAATATTTCATGGTATAGTTCCTGGGAAGTCAGCTACACCAGAGGGAAAAATTTCATTAGAGGTTGCTTTTGGCGAGTCTATCCATAACTTCAGGTCAGAGTGGCTCACTTTGAGGTGGTGAAATTTCCAAGTCCTTATCATGCGTTGTTTGGAAGGCCGGCTTTTGCCAAGTTCATGGCAAGGCCGTGTTATGTGTACTTGCAGTTGAAGATACCGGGTCCCAAGGGGATCATTACTATTCATGGTAACAGAGAAATTGCAGCAGAATGTGACGAGGGAGATGCAGCCCTGGCAGAGCGAACTTGTGCTAGAGAGGAGTTGAAAGCTTACAGGTCTAATCTTGACCCGCAGGATAACAAGGCACTCAAAAAACCAACAACAGAAGATGACAGGGCAAAGTTTAAAGCAGCAAAGGATACTAAGATGGTGGATTTTGTGCCTGGGGATTCCTCCAAGCAGTTCGCCATAGGGACCAGCCTAACTGATAAATAGGAAAGCGCGCTCATCGAGTTCATCCGTGAGAATCGGGATGTTTTTGCGTGGACACCTAGTGACATGCCAGGCATTCCGACTGAACTCGCTGAGCACCGTTTACATGTTGATCCAAAGGCAAGGCCGGTGAAACAAGGTTTGAGAAAAATGAACGCAGAGAGAAGAAAAGCTATAGGAGAGGAGATAGCCCGGTTATTGGAAGCCGGCTTTATCATGGAGGTTTTCCACCCAGAGTGGTTGGCTAACCCGGTTTTGGTTCTGAAGAAAAATAATGAGTGGAGGATGTGTATTGATTTTACAAGTCTCAACAAGCATTGTCCAAAGGACCCGTTGCACTGCCGCGCATCGACCAAATTGTTGACGCAGTGGCAGGCAGCGAGCTCTTGTGTTTTCTGGACGCATATTCAGGTTATCATCAGATCAAGCTTAACAGGCAGGATTGGGAAAAGACATCGTTCATCACCCCCTTTGGTGCTTTTTGTTACAAGACCATGACTTTTGGGTTGAAGAACGCAGGAGCAACTTATCAGAGGTGTATTCAAAATTGTTTTCATGATCAGATTGGGCGCAATGTGCATGCTTATGTGGATGATGTGGTGATCAAGTCAGAAAAAGCCGGGTCATTTATCAGTGACCTTACAGAAACATTCAAAAATTTGAGGAAGTACAAGATGAAGCTCAATCCTACAAAGTGCGTGTTTGGAGTTCCAGCAGGAAAATTGCTCGGTTTCATTGTGTCAGAGCGTGGAATTGAGGCAAACCCGGAAAAAATCAGAGCCATCCAGAGTTTGAAAAAACCTGAGGAATTGGCAGATGTTCAGAAGTTGACAGGATGTGTGGCTGCGCTAAGCCGGTTTATATCCCGGCTCGGAGAAAAAGCAATACCTTTGTACAAGTTACTCAAGAAAACAGACAATTTTGTGTGGAATCAGGAAGCAGACGAGGCATTTGAAGCTCTGAAGAAACAATTATCAAAGCGCCAGTTCTGGCGGCCCCGGGTCCCAAGGAACCCATGCTGTTATACGTCGCTGCCGGGCCTCAGCTGTGAGTGCTGTGGTGGTGGTCGAGCGTAAGGAGGAAGGCAAGGAAAACCCGGTTCAGAGGCCGGTCTATTATGTTAGTGAGGTGTTATCAGAAGCAAAGCAGCGCTATCCGCATTGGCAGAAGCTAGTATTTGGTGTTTTCATGGCAAGTAGAAAGTTGAAACCATATTTTCAGGAGCATCCAATCACAGTGGTGAGTTCAATACCCTTAGCAGATATTATCAGGAATTCAGAAGCTACAGGAAGAATTGCCAAGTGGGCAATAGAGATGGGGCCTTACCACATTGACTATGTGCCTCGTACAGCTATCAAATCTCAGGCATTGGCGATTTTCTTAATGATTGGACACAGTTGAGTGCACCACCTCTTGCGCCGGGTCTCAAGCCTTGGGTTATGCACTTTGACGGGTCTAAGCAAGCACAAGGTTCAGGAGCTGGAGTTGTGTTAACTTCTCCCAAGGGTGATAAGCTGAGCTATGTTTTGCAATTCACTTTGATTGTTCTAACAATGTGGCAGAATATGAGGCCTTGTTACATGGTTTGCGTATGGCAAAGGAGATGAGCATCAAGCATATTAATTGTTATGGGGATTCAGATCTGTGGCACAGCAAGTTTCAGGAACATGGGATAGAAAAGATGCACAATGGCGGCTTACAGAGAGAGGTGGACAGGGTAGCCGGGTTTTTCTCAGGCTATCAGGTGGATCATATTGACCGCAGGAAAAATGATGCTGCAGATGCTTTGTCAAGACTCGGCTCACGCAGAGAGCCGGTTCCACCTAACGTTTTCTTGGACGAGCTATGGACTCCATCAGTCAAGCCTCAGGGCGTAGAGGAACTGGCGGGTCAGGAAGACCCGGATTCGCAATTGGTAGCAGCAACTCATGAAATTCCAGAGTGGACAGAACCTTATTTGGCGTATCTTTTGCGTGGAGAGCTGCCAGAGCAGGAAGTTATATCCCGGCAAATTGTGCGCCGGGCTAAGGCCTACGTAGTTATTGATGGCGAGTTATATAAGAGAAGTGTTTCTGGAGTATTTCAGAGATGTGTGTCTGGAAAGGAGGCCGGCAAATTTTGAAAGAGATTCATGAGGGAGATTGTGGTCATCATGCTTCAACAAGGTCTTTAGTAGCAAAAGCTTTCAGACACGGCTTCTTCTGGCTCACAGCTCAGGCAGATGCAGAGCGCTTGGTGAGTAGATGTGATGGTTGCCAAGATATGCAAGGCAAATTCATGTGCCGGCTCAGGAGTTGCGAACAATACCCTTGACTTGGCCCTTTGCAGTTTGGGGGCTTGATATGGTGGGTCCTTTTAGCATGTCTCCTTGCAAGAAAACCCACCTCTTGGTTGCCATTGATAAGTTTACAAAGTGGGTTGAGGTGATGCCTGTTACTAATTGTGAAGCAGCTACAGCAGTCAAGTTTTTGAAGCAGATCATACACAGGTTTGGGTATCCTCATAGTATCATCACAGATAATGGTACAAACATGTCCCTTGGTGAGATGGCAAAGTTTTGTGGAAATCAGGGTATACGTTTAGATGTTGCTTCAGTTGCTCATCCACAGGCCAATGGACAAGTAGAACGAGCAAATCAGGAGTTGCTTCGAGGTTTGAAACCACGTCTCCGGGTCCCGTGTCTCAGAGCCGCTGGAGCGTGGGTTGAGGAGTTGCCATCAGTAGTTTGGGGAATCAACACAACACCAAACAGATCCACAAAGATGACCCCTTTCTTTATGGTGTATGGGGCAGAGGCAGTTTTGCCAAGTGATATAATTCATGACTCGCCTCGCGTGGCGGCTTATGTTGAAACAGAAAATGAGCAGACCCGGCAGGATTCTGTGGACCTGCTGAGGAGAACAGAGAACAAGCACTGGAGAGATCAGCAGTGTATCAGCAGATTTGAGGCGGTATCATAGTCGCCGGGTTAAAACTCGCACTTTCCAGGAGGGAGATTTAGTGCTGCGATGGGTGCAATCCAGAGAAGGGATGCACAAGTTATCTCCCCCTTGGGAAGGGCCCTTCATCATAAGCAAGAAATTGAACAATGGTTCATATTATTTGGTGGATGCAAGAGAAAAGTCCGAGTCTGTTAATGACACATCGCACTCTACCTTTTCATTGGAAGAGCGTGAGAGGCCATGGAACATTGCGCAGCTGCGCCCATATTATACTTAGCATGAGAAAGAGATATGAGATGTAAAACACGATGTAACAGGCAGCAGGTTTCAGACGCGCTCTTTTCCTTACCAGGGTACCTAAGGGGACTGGAAGGTTTTTAATGAGGCGGCTTGCTGACCTAACCTTTTCTATCAATAAAGTGAAGGTTGAACATAAATTTGTGTTCTTTCAGTTTCTTTTTTCATGATTGATAACAGTGTTGCATAGTTCTATGTTAAGCTTGGTCCTGGGGGCTTCTTGTTGAAAGTGCTAAGTTATTTCCCCCCAGGACCCGGCCTCTCTGATTATCCGGGTTTCAAAGATTGTAACCCGGCAGAGCAGTTTCTAGTTTCGTATTTTGAGGTCAGCAGTATGTATGTTAAAGTTTCAGTGTTAGTTGCTTTTTAGTTGTTTTACATCTTGAGGATGCCCAAAGAGTGCGTCCCACCAGTATTTGGGATCAATGGGGTAATGCGGCATAAGCCCTTTACTTTATAAACATTGATCCAGGTCTTGGGGGCTCTTACTGCAATAGTCTGTAGCTGCAATCCCAAGACCCGGCTTTTATGCCATTAGTATTCTTGGTTATCTTGCTGTGCAGCTGATGTGACTCGCAATTTTGTGGCCTGATTGCGCACCTGGAAATTCAATCAACCATGAAGCCCATTGGGACTTGGTTCGACCCTGTTTTTCTCAGAGAAGTAGCGACAGGGTATCCATGCGAAAGCCGGCTCACAGTTAAAGAAATCAAAAGGGTCATCCAAACCACAGAAGAGGCATATTTCATAGCAAAAGTATGAGAGAAGCATAAAAAGTTTCATCAGGTGCATAGGCGCACCATCACTGGCATAGTGCAGATAGTGCAAAAGTTATTACAATAAAGTGCCCAAAGGGCCGAATAAAGATTGTTTTCTTGCAGAGATAACAGCATCTGCGTAAGTTTTCAGGCTTTGGCTTCAGGAGCCGGGTCACGAGGAGGAGAGCCGGTTGGTTGATCTTCGACGGTAGTTGCCGGGTCTTCTTCTTCGGCGGCCGCCGGGTTAGCCTCGGGCTCCTTGATCTCGTCGGTTTCTTTGGCCTTGGTCTTGCGCGGGTGATCTTTCGAAGTGGCTGGAAGAAGTTTTCATCATCTTCTTCAGCTATCGCCCGTGACGGAGGAGGAATAACTGGCGTAGAGGAGCTGGGAGCAGTAGAGGTACCAGGAGCATTTTTTGCCGGGTCAATGGAATCCTTATAGCTTTGAAGGAGATCGACGCGTTGTGGCTCGTCGTCCATAATCTCTTCATCATTTTCATTATATCCAAACTGCAAAGTGGTGAGCTTCATCTTGCTGGCAATTACGGTGGCAACGTGCCGGGTTTGCTTCACAACCCGGGCGTAGCACTTCTTATCGAATTCCTTGCCATCCGTGTCAAACTGGGGAAAGCCCTTCTTCAGGGGAGCCGGGTTTAGCTGGGGATAGTAGGCCTTTGCTAAGGCAAGGCCTCGCATCACCCCGGCTCTGCATGCAGATGCTTTGAGCAAATGTATCCATTGCGGCATGGTTGACAGATGACCAAGGACTTCGGTGTATTTGCTTGGCGGGTTATCCCAGAGCCTTGCAGCTTTGATGACCTCGCAACTGCCAAAGTATAGTTGGCGTGTCAGTGTGTACATGCACTTGATTTTCTCTGCAGCGGTTTTGCGGAGGTTTCCATCACGAGGACCTGTGTAAGGAAAAGTGTAACAGCGAGATTTTCAACAACCGGGTCTATTTGATCAAGTTTAGGTTGAAATTCAAAAGAGTAGTGCCTACCCACTAAAGATTCAACCATGGAGGTGATCATTCTTTTTAGCCGGGTCAGCTCGTGGTTGGTTTCATCCAGCTGTTTCTGCAGGGTCTCCTGTTGCTCCTGGAAGTTCTCCTCGGTTTCCTGCATGTCCTTCTTCAGATTGGAGTTTTCTTGTGTCAGGGCAGTAATCTTTTCTTCCAAGGCCTTGAGTTGAGCTGAGTGATTAGCCCGGGTCTCAGATTCAGTTTTGGCAGCGTCAGTGAGCCGGGTGATCTCAGATTGGGCCTTGGCATGGTCTTCCTGTTAAGATGAAAAAATCATGTTAGTTCCAGGTCGCCGTGGGCGTGCAACCCGGCACTTGGGGGCTACATTCGCAAAAAGTCTGAAAATTTACTAACTGTAAGTCCCAGGTAGCTGTGGACAGCTAACCCGGCACTTGGGGGCTACTCAGTTTGAAATTCAATTGTTCAACGTAATGAAGAAGTCCCAGGTTGCTGCAGGCACACAACCCGGCACTTGGGGGCTACAGTGTTCAAAGTTTCGATGTGAAAATGGGCAAGTTTTAAATGATGGAAGTTTTTTAGTCCCAGGTTGCTGTAAACAGACAACCCGGCACTTGGGGGCTACAGGTTTGAAGTTTTTATCTAAGGAATGCATGTTATAAGCGCCAAGCTCATCACAAGTGATGAACTTAGAGCTTGGGGGCTACTCAGGGTATAGTTATGCAAGAAAATATATAGGCAAGAAGTGAAAATGGGTACCTGATATCGTTTTTGGATCAGGACGACCAGTTCTGTTTCCAGGGTCTTGTGTTGAGCTAGGCGAGAAAAATATTCGTCGCAAAGTGCTGGAACAGACATGGTGTCCAGAGCCGGGGAGTTTGAGGAGGAAGCCGGGTTCTTGTTCTTGACGGAGTTGCCGGGTCAGCATGTGGAGCCGGCACCTTGGCAAGAGTCTCAGGCGTATTTTGTACTGGAACCTGCCGGGTCCCAGTAACCTGTACTTCATCCTCTTTAGTCCCAGAGCTTAACCCGGGCGAATGAGCAGTGGGGGAGGATTCTGGCATTGGGTCAACAACATTTTTTGGAGAAGCCGCGGGGGTTGCTTGCTCCCTTGGCTCGTCTTTGTCCTCTGGTTCTTCAATATGTGCCTCCGTAAGAGAAGGCTCTGTGATTGTTGGAGGAGGAGATGCCGCGGGAGGAGATTCCGGGTCTTCATCCATGAAAGCCCTGGCACTGATACAAGATAATGTTTTAGTCAAACAAGAATGGGACAGTGAAGCGTAAAGATATAAAAAAGAGGTGTGAAGTATTACTAACCCGGCATTGATCTGGAAATCCTCGGGTGTGCTAACACCATCCGAGGAGGAATCTGACAAACGAGATGGTTTAGGAACCCGGATCTTGCCAGCTAAAGGGAACTGTTTGCTGGGCGTCTTCTGGATGGATTTGGCCCAGCTTGATAAAGAGCGTTGAGGGATACCTGGGCTCAGAGAAGTTTGGCTTGTAGAAGACCGGGTTCGGCGTCTCTTGTTCGCCTCAGCCTCCTTCTCAGCCTCCTTTTCCTATGTTTATGCTTAAGTTTGAGATGAGTTCGTTATAGAAATTGAGAAGAGAGAATGTAGTACCTTGGCAATGGTGGCCCGGGTCCTCTTCTGAGTAGGAGCAGCAGTAGCTTGGGGACCCGGCGCTACTTCAGAAACCGGGTCAGTGGGGCCTGGAATAAAATTTGCCGGGTTATCAGTAGAGGTGTCCTTGTTGGGGACTTCATTGTTAATCAACTGGAGGAAGAGCCGGCCTACGGAGTCAAGCTCACCTTCTTCTTCTTCTTCGTTGTCTTCACTTTCTGTGTCCTCCCGTCAGGAGAGGGTGTTGGGGAAAAATCCTCGCTCCACCATTTGGAGTCCTAGAAAAAGCAATCACAGTAAGTAACAACCTATGGATGAAGCTACCGGGTTAAAGTAAGCAAAAGTGATCAAGTGTTGCTTTTACCGTGGAGGGTTTGTTTTGGGCACTAAATGGGGCGAGCCCGTTCAGTGCAATGGCATCTTTCTTTTCGCCAAGCAATCTCTTGGCATTCTTCACAAGCTGATCATCAGTGAGCGTCATTCAGAGTAACGCAAGTTGTCTAGTTTCACCAGTGTACTGGCAGATTAGCCGGGTCCTGATGCTGAGTGGCTGGATGAACCAACCAATCCAGCATTTGACCAGATCTGTGCCCTTGAGGCATGGGCAAGTAAGGCTCTGGCCCGGCGAAGTATGGGCTCCAGCTTGACCCGGTCTTCATCTACTGCGTAGCTGTTCATCTTGGCCTCGTAGGTCAGACCCGAGTTTCGGAAAGCCGGAAAGGGGCATCGTCAGACCCGGGTGAGGTATCCTTGCAGTAAAAGTATGTGTTTTGCCATCCCTTGGGATGGCTGGCCAAAAGAAGAGCCGGGAAATCGCATTCCCTGCGGCGTTGGATCGCAACTCCCCCATATGGGAGTATTTGGTCCTTGCGAGAGGGTTGCAGTAGAAGAACTCAAGGAGAAATTCGAGGCTTGGAGCCATTTGCAGATAATCCTCACAGAACACAACGAAGTTGCTGATGTTCAGCACAGAATTGGGAGCAATGTCTTGGGAGCTAAGCCCATAGTACTTCAAGACCCGGCGGAAAAACAAAGAACCTGGGGGGCGAAGGCCGCGCTGAACGTGGTCGAGGAAAACCACCACTTCACCTTCCTTGGGGCTGGGGCGGATTTCTTCTCCAGCAGCGCGCCATTGGATCTCATCCTTTGGAGGGAGTTCGCCGCAGTTTGCATATTCTTGAAGCATCAAGGTTGTCACCGTGGATTTGGTCCAGTTGACCTGAGTGGCCGCGGGGGCGACGGTGCCAGATCCCCCAGCGTGGGTGCTTTGAGGCTTCTTCGCAAGTTTCTTCGCTGCACGAGGAGCTCCGGCCTTGGCTTTGTCCTTCACCATGGCTGAGAAGCTTCAAGGTTCACTGAGCGCAACAATGGAGATGTGAAACCCTAGTTCTAGATGTAGATGCGTGGAGAGGGAAATGCAAAGCAAATTTGGATGAGATTCAAGTTGGAATCAAGTGTGGGGCACGGGTGAGTGGAATAATCGTACCTGCGGATCTTCTTGCAAGAGATTAGGAAGCTCGATTTGAGATTGGTTCCGCGGCTGCTACAGTGCGGGCGCGAGGAGGAAGATGAACTGAATGGGGAAAGTGACCGTGGTGTCTCTTGGTCTCCTATTTATAGGCGCAGTAAAAACCCTAGGGGTGTGGTGGTAAAAAGTAAAGAGATAAGGATCTTTGACTAAAAGTCAACGACAAACGGAATGAGATAATTACGGAGTATTAAATGATAAGATCGTGATTAAGATGGATAAGGATGGAGTTATAGTTGGGTGATAGTTTTCGCTAAGTGTTGAAAGTGAAACCCGGGCGTCGGAACCCGGCAAGGGATAACCGGGTTACGGCGTGAACCGCCAAAGAAACTGGCCAAGCAAAGGAGAAAAGAGGCATGTTCTAATGTTGAAATTGTTGTCGGTTATCTTATGTTTTAGGTGATTAACCCGGCTGGCCAGGATGCCAGCTCTGCTCAAAGAAGCAATATTCAAGAATAAGAAGCCGAGCACGCCAACCTGGCAACCAGGTTAATCTGGGGGCTACTGATGGGGGGATGATAACCCGGTAGGCCCACGAAGAGGGAAGCATGACCCGCCAGGGGGAAGCCCGGCCAGGCCAGCTAACCATCAGCATGGGCCGGGTTATGTTGCTGGGCCAGAGGCTTTGGCGGTAACCCGGTTCAGGAAGGGAAGTTTCAAGAAGACCAGAGGCGGTTCGTGACTTGGAGGATACGAAGGCTAGAAGAGCTAGAATAGGACTCCGAGTCTGGGAAGAACCCGGGCTTACCTTGTACGCGACCAGGAGGTCCGGTATCTATATAAACCGGCTCCTGGGTCATAGATAGCAAGACTTTCATAACCCCAAGCATAAGCGAGAGAACCATCGAGAGAGACACACAATCCTTGTAACCTAGATCGAGATCCGGCTCTGTTGTCGCAGCCGGGTTATCGAGATCGAGATCAATAATAAGATAGCAGGAAGTAGGTCTTTATCTCTAATGGAGAGGCCGAACCTGGGTAAATCCTTTGTCCCTGCAGTGCTAAACAATCTCCCAGACACTTGTGTCGCCTTGCCCATCAACTCAAGCTACCCCAAGTAGCATCTGCCGTGTTATCTACCCCACGACACTATATATAGCCCACCTCCCGGAATTCCAGCGTCACTCACTCACTCACACAAAACATTCCATCGTCACTCGGAGAGGCATCTTTGGGCAACCAGCGGCAAGACGTCTCTGATGACCTGCGACCGTTCCAAACGGTTGCAGATCATCAGAGATGTCTTGCCGGACGGTTGTAGATCATCAGAGACGTCTTACCTCTGCTTGGATCGAAGTGGCGCTCAAACACAAAACATTCGGGTTTCCTAGCTATGCCCGACACTGAATGCAACGACATTCGACCGTGAATCAGTGTCGGGCTGTAGCTAGGAGAAACCGTGTGTTTTGTTTCCCAGGTTACTCACTCATATATTCTACCTTGTGCTCAAACACAAAACATTCGGATCCAAGCAGCGGCAAGACGCTCTGATGATTAGCAACATCCCCAACACTTGTTGCAAATCATCAGAGATGTCTTGCCTATCTAGTGTTTAGATCTCTCTTCTGAGTTTTCAGGACTGACGTGGGCATACCCTCCGGGTACCCGACCGTTGGCGTACCCGATGCAACCCAGCACCTGGAGGCCCATGAAGCCCAACAAACTACAACTTGAAGTACAAGACAAGAACCTCATGTAAACCCTACCTGGCTCCCTTTATAAAGCCAGGCAGGGGCGCCCCATAGATGGGATCCCCACGGGACACATACGGCACAACATACATGCCATAGCATAGCGAGACACGTCTCTCATCGCCCTCGCGGCCACCATGTAATATCATCATCATCTATACAGATCAGACAAGCAGGATGTAGGTCTTTACCTCACCATGAGGGGCCGAACCTGCGTAAATCCTTGCTTGTCAGCCGACGGAACTACCAGCGCGCCATCTCTCTCCCCCTCAATCAACCCGGGGTACACAACCCAGGGATTTGCCGAGTCCACCCCTCGACAAGGACATAGTTACATAAAAGGTTTAATACATTATTACACATCAGCAACAACATCCCTATCTAGTGTTCACTTTTTCTTCTTGTGTGTCCCTTTCTTCTGATTGCGTCGTAGCCATGGACAATCTTCATCATTTAACACGGTGCTTGGGTCAGTTTTCACTTTGAAGGGCGGAATTTCAGCAAACTTATTGTAATCTTCTGACATGTCTGTCTTGTCCTCCACTCCCACGATGTTTCTTTTTCCTGAAAGAACTATGTGGCGCTTTGGCTCATTGTATGATGTACCGGCTTGCTTATCTTTTCTTTTTTTCGGTCTGGAAGACATGTCCTTCACATAGAAAACCTGAGCCACATCATTGGCTAGGACGAATGGCTCGGTTTTGTACGCAAGATTTTTGAGATCCACTGTAGTCATTCCGTACCGCTTGTCTATCTCTACCCCGCATGACAGGTTAACCCATTTGCACTGAAACAAAGGGATCTTAAAATAAGGTCCATAGTCAAGTTCCCATATCTGCTGTATGCAACCATAATATGTGTCCTTTGTTCCATCATCGTTTGTTGCATCAAAGCGGACACCACTGTTTTGGTTAGTGCTCTTTTTGTCTTGGGTTTCCGTGTAAAATGTATTCCCATTTATCTCGTACCCTTGGAAAGTCAATATAGTCGAAGATGGTGTCTTGGCCAACAAGTATAGCTCTTGTCCAACAGTGTTGTCATTAATGAGATGTGTACGCAACCAACTGCCGAAAGTATCCACGTGTTTTTCTTTAATCCAGAAGTCAGTCTTCTCCGGGTATTCTGAGCGTAAAATATCCATGTGTTCCACGATATACGGAGCCACCAATCTGGAATTTTGTAGAACTGTGTAGTGTGCTTGAGTGAAAGAATGCCCGTCCATACTTCTTGTTGCTTTCTTTCCTAGCGTGCCTTTTCCACGCAGTCTCCCCTCATGGCGTGATTGAGGAACACCGATGGGCTTAAGATCTGGAAGAAAGTCAACACAGAACTCAATGACCTCCTCTGTTCCATAGCCCTTGGACATGCTTCCTTCTGGCCTAGCACGGTTATGAACGTATTTCTTTAAGACTCCCATGAACCTCTCAAAGGGGAACATGTTGTGTAGAAATACAGGACCGAGAATGGAAATCTCTTCGACTAGGTGAACTATGAGGTGCGTCATAATATTGAAGAAGGCCGGTGGAAACACCAACTCAAAGCTGACAAGACATTGGACCACACCCGTCTGTAAACTTGGTAGAGTTGCTGGATCAATTACCTTCTGAGAAATTGCATTCAGGAATGCACATAGCTTGACAATGGGTACTCGAACGTTTTCCGGTAGAAGCCCCCTCAATGCAACAGGAAGTAATTGTGTCATAATCACGTGGCAGTCATGAGACTTCAGGTTTTGGAACTTTTTCTCTGCCATGTTTATTATTCCCTTTATATTCGACGAGTAGCCAGACGGGACCTTGATACTGCTCAGGACTTGAAAAAAGATCTCCTTCTCTTCTTTGGTAAGAACGTAGCTGGAAGTACCTTGATACTTCTCTGAATTCAGGTTGTCTCTTCCGTGGTACGTACTTTGCTGGTCCTGCCGTGCATCCGCTGTATCTTTCGTCTTCCCATACACGCCTAAGAAGTTTAGCAGGTTCACGCAAAGATTTTTCGTCACGTGCATCACGTCGATTGCAGAGCGAACCTCTAGGATTTCCCAATAGGGTAAATCCCAAAATATAGATTTCTTTTTCCACAAGGGTACGCGCTTGTTTGCGTCTTTCGGAACATTTAGACTGCCAGGACCCTTTCCAAATATTACTTCCAAATCCTTGACCATGCCATATACAACATCACCATCACGGCGTGTAGGCTTCGTCCGGATATCTGCCAAACCTTTGAAGTGCTTGCCTCCGTTTCTTACGTGATGCCCGGTTGGAAGAAACTGACGATGCCCCATGTACACAATCTTGTTACCTATATATGCACTGTCAGTCTTATCTAAACAGTGCGTGCATGCATTGTATCCCTTGTTCGACTGTCCTGAAATGTTACTAAGAGCAGGCCAATCATTGATGGTTACAAACAGCAACGCTCGTAGGGGAAATTCCTCTTGTTTGTACTCATCCCACACACGGACACCTTCGTCAGACCACAACTGTAAAAGTTCGTCAACTAATGGCCTCAGATACACATCAATGTCGTTGCCGGGTTGTTTCGGTCCTTGGATAAGCACTGGCATCATAATATACTTTTGCTTCATGCACAACCAAGGGGGAAGGTTATAGATACATAGAGTCACGGGCCAGGTGCTATGACTGCTGCTCTGCTCCCCAAACGGATTCAAGCCATCTGTACTTAGACCAAACCTTAAGTTCCTTGCGTCAGCTGCAAAATCCCCAAACGCACTGTCGATTTTTCTCCACTGAGACCCATCAGCGGGGTGTCTGAGCATCTCGTCTTCCTTACGGTCTTCTTTGTGCCATCGCAACAACTTGGCATGCTCTTTGTTTCGGAACAAACGTTTCAACCGTGGTATTATAGGAGCATACCACATCACCTTCGCGGGAACCCTCTTCCTGGGGCTCGGCTCGCCCTCAATATCACCTGGGTCATCTCGCGCGATCTTATACCGCAATGCACCGCATATCGGGCATGCATTCAAATTCTCGTACTTCTCACCGCGGTAGAGGATGCAGTCATTGATGCATGCATGTATCTTCTGCACCTCTAATCCTAGAGGGCAGACAATCTTCTTTGCTTCGTACGTGCTGTGGGGCATTTCATTATTCCTCGGAAGATTCTTCTTAAATATTTGTAGCAACTCTTGAAATGCCTTGTCAGATATTCCATTCTTTGCCTTCCACTGCAGCAATTCCAGGGTGGTACCTAGCTTTTTCTGGTCATCTTCACAATTTGGGTACAACGGTTTTTTGTGATCCTCTAACATGCGCTCCAGCTTCGACCACTCGTTTTCAGTTACGCAGTTCATCTGTTCATCACGAATGACCTGACGAAGATCATCATCGTCGGACTGATCAACAATGACCTCATGCTCTTCCCCCATTGTAGTATCACCGTGTTCATCAGAGAACACGGGATAGTTGTCATCATCCTCTTCTTCAGGGTTTTCCATTATAACCCCTCTTTCTCCGTGCTTGGTCCAACAAAAATAATTGGGCATGAAGCCTTGTCGCAACAAGTGGGAGTGTATGGTTCTTACGCTCGGGTAATTCCTGTTATTCCGACATTCATCACATGGACAAATCATAAAACCATTCTTCAGCTTGTTTAACTTAACCACATCGAGAAAACGATGCATGCCATCAATGAACTCGGGACAGCGTCGATCACCGTACATCCATTCTCGGCTCATCTACATTACATAAATATATCAAAAACCATTACACCAGCTAAATAATGAATAGAGATACGTGACCAAATTAATTTATACAAGTTCATCACATTAAAATCAAAGTAGAGTAGTGCCCAAATGTAATACATAGTTCTCACGAAACATACATCAATCGAAACTAACATACAACTATCTAAAGAATTTAAATCCAACAACAAATGCGATCAGAATCGCAACCAAGGTAACTATTGAACCAACAGCATAATGATACCAAGCCTCTTGACTAATGGCATATTTCTAATCTTTTTAAGCTTGGCGCGCATTGCATCCATCTTCCTCTCGTGAGCAGTGACGACGTCGGCAAGCTCGACCCCGTGAGCATCAACGATGTCGGCAATCTTCAAGTCCAATTCCATCTTCTCTTCTAGGCATTGGAGACGAAGATCTTCACTTATTTCAATTTTGCTCTCAAATCGTCGTTTTCTTTTTTAAAATACTCGACAATAGGGTCGGCCGGAATTTCCGGTTCAACTACCTCCTAAATAAAAATATATCTACGTCAAGTTGGTCGGCATGATTGTTATAAACACGAAACAAAATAAATAGTTAAAAAGATATACCACATCCGAATCATAGACCGGACGAGGGCCGAAGGGGACGGATATCAAAACCATGACACTATACATATATAAAAAAACATAAGAAAATTATACAAGAAATAATTATGCATTTAAATCATATAACTAACAATTTTTAAAATAAAAGATAAAAAAGAGGCTCACCGAGGTGGTGTCGGCGACGGAGCGGCGCGGGCGATCGACGGCGGTGAGGATCAGGGGACGGGACGACACTATATAAAACCATAAATTATACTTCAATTCGAGCTCAAAATGCATATAAAACAAATGAAATCCCTAATTTAGTCATTTCATCAAACACCTTGCAAGCACAACCAAAATCAAACTTGCTAAACTTGCACGAAAATGAGCTAAACTTGAAAAGCCGGAAGAGAAGATGAAGAAGTTGCTAACCCTTGTATAGGGTGCCACCAATCTTGACAAATGTTGGAGAAAAAATGGGTGACCTAGAGCTTGGGAGGGCTTGGGAGAGAGGAAAAATGGGGTTGGGGTCGAGTTGCTCCAAAATGGAGCTGGCTCGGCCGGGGTGGAAGATATAGGCAGGACCTTTAGTACCGGTTTTATTTACCAACCGGTACTAAAGGGCCTGCCGTGGGGCCACTGACCGCGGCCTGCGGGGCTGCACCCTTTTAGTACCGGTTGGTATTAACCACCGGTACTAAAAGTTGTCCTTTAGTACCGGTTGTTAATACCAACCGGTACTAAAGGTTCTCGCCGCGGGGCCCTGGCTGGCGCCTAAGCCCAACCGGTGCTAATGCCCTACGGTGCGACTGTTTCTACTAGTGACGTGCAGTCGTGTCGTACACATGTACGGAGTAATAATGACGTATCTGCTTTGGCTAATCTGTTTACCTGCACCAATCTCAACGAAAATGGTCTTCGTGCATCATGCACCTACGGTGCGACTGCGTTCCATCGCATGCATGGCTAGCTCACGCAAACTACACTAATTTCTTTTATTACTATAAACATGTGTTCGTCGGCACATGCCTGGATCATGCATACGCCGCCGCACCTTGTCTTAGGGCGTCTCCAATGCTTATTCCTTAAGGTCGCTATAAGCTGGGCCCCACCGCTTGTGCTATGGCCGATTAAAAGTCCAGCAATGTTTAAGGGCGAGTTGGGTCATAAGCTGGGGCCCGCTTGGCAGTTTTCTCTCTTTTATTCCACCGAACCTGGCTTTCCTTCCCGCGAACCCTATCCAGAATCCCAATCGAAGACCTTCCGCCGGCGACCAAATCGGCGGCGACCTCCACGTTCGGACCGGGATCCTCCGCCCTCGCCGCTGGGCATGGAGGCTCTGGTCACAGCGGGCGGTCGCAATCGCGCCCCGGTAGCTGCTGGACGTGGAGGCCCTCGTCGCAGTCGCGGGTCACAGACGCCTCCATGCTTCCCGGTGGGGGTTGCCGCCCTCGACGCTGGCCGGTGGGTGCAGCGCCGGTTCCTTTGCCTAGAAGCTAGCTGGTGGGTGTGGCCCTAGTCGCGGCCGTCGGCATCGGCCGGTTCCGCGCAGGCTGCTGGTCCTGACGGGGCTCCTCCGCGATGTGGGTCGCGGTGCTCGTCGCCGATACCTCGCAGGCTGCTGGTCATGGCGTCGCTCCTCCACGCTGGGGGTCGCGGTGCTCGTCGTCGCCCATGGTCTAGCTACAGTAAGGATCTCTTTTGCATGGATGTCTTGACCTGATGTTTTTTCTTTTTGAACTGTACTGTCTGTTGTCCTATAGAATTGCTAATTCATAATTTATTTGGTCAATACAGAGATGAAATGGATAAAATAGTTCGGTACTGATGCATCTGAAATGTTTTCTCAATACTTGCAAATGTGTTCGGGTACATAGGCATTCCAAACTGGTTCATAGAACTTAGATTACACACAAATCAGTACATAGGCATTACAAACTGGTTCAACTAGATTAAACTCTACTGGAAACTGAAATTGTAAAATAAATAAAGTAGGTAATACTAATCTTGCTGGGCGTTGTTGAATAATTGCCAAATATGCTCTACAAGATCTTTTTTGAGTTTTCGATGCATCGGTTGATCGTGAATACGAGTGTTTATGTCCATAACAGTTGCAAAATCATGGATTGGGCCATGAGCATAGCCTTGAATTTGTTCTGAACTCCCTTGCTCATATGTGTAATCTTGGTTTATGTCATTTGCTTCTCTCTCTCGTCTTCAATTATCATGTTATGCATGATAATACAACCATACATAATATCAGCAAGATCTTCCCTATGCCACATACGCACAGGTGCACGGACGATGGCCCAACGTTTTTGCAGAACCCCAAATGAGCGCTCTACATCTTTCCTGCAGCCCTCGTGCCGTTGTGCGAACAACTTATCCTTGTCACTTTGGGGCAGCGGAATTGTCTTGACAAATGTTGCCCACTCCGGATAAATGCCATCCGCTAGGTAGTATCCCATATTATATTCTGTCCCATTTGCATGAAATTGGACAGCTGGAGCTCTCCCTTGTAGCAATTGCTTGAACAAGGTTGACTGGTTCAACACATTGATATCATTGTTTGAACCAGCTACACCAAAGAAGGCATGCCAGATCCAAAGGTCCGCTGAGGCTACTGCTTCTAACATGATAGTTGGACCTTTTTGATCACCACGTTGAAATTGTCCCCTCCATCCTATTGGACACATTTCCCATTGCCAGTGCATGCAGTCCACACTACCTAACATCCCTGGGAATCCACGTGCCTCCCCTTCTTGAAGCAACCGTTGAATATCATCACTATTAGGCCTTCTGAGATACTGCTGACCAAATATGTGCCTAATTCCTCTAACAAAGTTGAGCATGCAATCTATAGCCGTTGTCTCTGGAATCCCAAAGGATTCGTCCATAAGGTCAGCAGGTGTTCCATAGGCTAACATTCTAAGTGCAGATGTGCATTTCATTATGGGGGATAGACCCACCTTGCCGAAGGCATCTCTCCTTAGCCTAAAATATGGGGACCCCTGACCAAGGGCTTGAACAATGGTTGAAAAGACACCCTTTCTCATGCCGCAACTTCTACGAAAATGATAATCGGTGTACATTGGATTTTCAGAAAAATAGAGAGCAAACAATCGATTGTGGTCACTTTCATGATCTCTGTCAAGGTACCTCCGTGTGTAGCTCCTTCGGCCAGTAGGTTCACCATTTAACCTTGCCTCAAGTTGAGCTTCAATCTGGGCAGTACGCTGAGCCTCCACTTGGTCTTCTTCCATCAGCTCTTCAAGAACATCACTGCCAATGCTGTCATCTGAGTTGCTGCTCTCTTGTTGAGACATTTCTATGAAGAGGAGTATGTTACTATGTTGGATGTGCTGCTATTTGAACTACTTCTTGCTGTATATATAGATGCAAATGTGCAACGGCTAGTTTTCAAACAGCTCTATTCCAACAGCTAGTTTTCTAACAGCTCTATTCCAACAGCTCTTTCTGAAAATGTCAGCTTTCACTACTAGGAAAAGGGTTATAGGGAGGTTGGCATTCTGTGGCGCACCATTAATTCGTGCGCCACAGAATTATTTCTGTGGCGCATGCATGCTCGTGCGCCACAGAAATTTCCGACTTTCTGTGGCGCATCGTTTGCCCATGCGCCACAGAAAGTCATACTTCTGTGGCGCATGAGACACCATGCGCCACAGAATTTATGTGGGTCCCACGTGCAATCATTGGGCCAAGGTCCATCTGGGGACATTCTGTGGCGCACCGTGGCTGGTGCGCCACAGAAACTCAACTTTCTGTGGCGCATGCTGTCGGATGCGCCACAGAAAGTTGGGTTTCTGTGGCGCACCAGCCACGGTGAGCCACAGAATGTTCACTTTCTGTGGCGCATCGAACACCATGCGCCACAGAATGTTCACCAGATCTACAAAAAGGTGGCACCACCCTTTCCCCATGCATGTGACCTTCTTCATCCTCCCATCTAGCTCGAGCTCCTCCTCTCTCCATGCCATTTTGACCATCCTATTCTCCATTATTTGTTATTAAACCTACTTTATTTGATATATAATTGGTGAGGGCTTGGGGAGAGCCTCCATATATATTCTCCTCCTCTCTTTTTGTCCACTATTTTCTCTCCATCACCACACACTCTCTCTCATCGATCACGGTCACGTCTCGGCAACGGATCTAGATCTACTAGGTGGGTATTGTTGGATGGATATGTGTATGCATGTTTTGTGTGGCCGGCGATGTGTATGGATGTTTGTTAAAGGCATGAGAAACTTGTCGGCGGGTGGTTTGCACGACGATCGATGTTTATACATGAAGCTTTTGTGTGTTGTGCATGTTGTTGCCTTTTGTTGTTGCGTTGCGCTGGCGTGGTGCATGGATGTTTGCCGAAATGTTGATTCATTTCCATTTCGGTAAATTTTTGCACCACATATGTCCTACTTTTAGGGGAAGTCATGCCGAATTTTTTCGTCGAACATTTCCGACTTTCCGACTTCCCGCATGAGAAGCTTGTATGTGTGTGTGTGCATGTTGCGGTTAATTAATTCTAATTAATAACACATACTCTATATGTATAACGCGTAGGCGACCATGGTCATCAAGATGAGCTCCAATCGAATCAACAACTACAAGGAAGAAGCGAAGGCGGAAATGATTCGGTGCAACGGGCGCCAGATACGATGTCCGTGTAGAAGTTGCAAATTTGTGAGATGGATCGACCCTGATTCCGGACAATTGGAGAAACACCTGCTCAGGCGCGGTTTCATGGAAGGCTTCAACCAAGCGCCGACAGCAAATGTTGCGCCTGAAGACGAGGGCGGGCAAGATGATCGTGACGAAGGAGATGCCGACAGACATGGTCATGATGGTGGTGGAGAAGACGCGAACACGCCGCAGAGCTCGCTAATGTCGGCCTTGATGGAGTCTCATGTTCAAGAACTGCTCCTCAAGAACGCGAGCACCGTTAGAGAGAAAGCCAAGCTGGCGCAAATGGAGATAGACGGGAAGACTCCGTTGTATCCAGGGTGCCGGCCACAGGATACGCGCTTGCAAGTAACGCTTGATGCTCTGGAGATGAAGTCGGGAAACAAATGGACCGACGCGAGCTTCAACAAGAACATGCAATTCTTCCACGAGCGTCTTCCCGAGGGGAACACATTGCCAACTAGTATCGAGGAGGCCAAGAAAGTCGTTTGCCCTCTTGACCTACCGCACGTTAAATACCACGCCTGCATCAATGATTGCGCAATTTATCGGGGCGAGTACGAGGACAGAACCACATGTCCGGTGTGCGGCCAAGGACGGTACAAGAGCCATGGGAAGAAAGTTCCTCGAAAAGTGGTATGGTACTTTCCTATCACTCCCCGTCTGCAGCGGTACTTCGTGGACCCTAAGGAAGCAAAGCTCATGCAATGGCACACGGAAAGGGAGAAGCCCGAAGAAGATCCGGAGAAGGGCAGGATCCTTACACACCCTTCAGACGCTAGCCAGTGGCAAGAGTTGGACGCCGTCACCAATTTCGGAGGCGACGCAAGGAACGTCAGGCTCGGTATGAGCACCGATGGACTCAATCCGTTCGGCAACCAGAGTAGCACGCATAG
This sequence comes from Poa pratensis, assembly GCA_947311845.1. NCBI lineage: Eukaryota > Viridiplantae > Streptophyta > Magnoliopsida > Poales > Poaceae > Poa > Poa pratensis. The sequence continues at coordinate 25,121,555 of CAMZMU010000108.1, read as the reverse complement.
CACCTGGCCCGTGTTTGTATGGCCTTACAACCTTCCCCCGTGGTTGTGCACGAAGCAAAGGTACATACACATGAGTATTCTCATTCAGGGGCCGAAACAAGCAGGTGTCCACATACATCTGTATCTCGCGCTGTTGAAAGAGGAGTTAGCCACGTTGTGGGAGACGCCAGCCCGTACGTGGGATGCCTACACTGGAGATTATTTCCCCATGAGAGCCGCGTTGCTCACGACGGTGCAGGACTATCCTGGTTGCTCATATGTATCGGCCCAGGTAGGCCACGGATTCTGCGCATGTGTCAGGTGCATGGATAAGACCCCGCATCTCCAGCTACCAAGGAATCCCGGGTGTTCGAAAACCGTGTACCCAGGGGCTCGAAGGTGGCTTCGCATGGATCACCCGTGGAGGAAACGCGGTGAACTGTTCAATGGTAAGGACGAGCCCGAAGAAGCCCCGACCCCGAGGAGCGGCACTGAAATCGACGAGCTGTTGAAGAATTGGATGGAGTGCCCTGCGCCGGGAAAGAAACGACCGAATGTAGATCCGCTGCTGGGTGTATGGAAAGCGAGGGTTGTTTTCCACGACTTGCCCTACTGGAAGGTCCTCAAGACGCCACATAGCCTCGATATGATGCACATTACGAAGAATGTCACCGAGAGTCTGCTTGGCACTCTTTCCAACATGCCGGAAAAGACCAAGGATGGGACGAAAGCAAGATACGATCTGAAATGGCTTGGTGTCAGGAAAGATCTTCACGCTCCCGATAGCGATGACGATGATGATGATGATCAGACGGAAGGGACTCAAGGTCGCCGCAAAAGGGTAAAGAAGAACACTGTGGTGCTTCCCGCTACGTGCTTCACTATGAGTCCGGAGGAGCTCGAGCAATTCTACATGTGTCTCCTAGGAGTTAAATTTCCTCATGGTTACGCGGGGCAGATAAGCAGATATCTGGACGGAACGAAGAAGAGGTTTAGCGGGATGAAGTCTCACGACTGTCACGTGCTGTTGACGCAGATACTTCCCGTTGCGATTCGAGGGATAATGGACGAGCACATCCGTGATACGCTGCTTGCCCTTTGCAACTTTTTCGACGTCATCAACAGGAAGTCGATCGGCGTGAAGCAGCTCGACAGGCTAGAGGAAGAGATCGTGATGATACTATGCGAGCTCGAGATTTACTTCCCCCCAGCATTCTTTGATATCTGCGTGCATCTCCTTCTCCATGTCGTTGATGACATCAGGCAGCTCGGGCCAACGTTCATGCACTACATGATGCCGTTCGAAAGGATGAACGGTGTCATGAAAGGATACGTCCGCAACAGGTCCCATCCAGACGCAAGCATGGCCAAGGGCTTTCTAACCTATGAGTGCATCTCCTTCTGCCAGAATTATCTAAGCACTGAGAACCAGGATGTTGGTCTCCCCACGAGGAAACACTTCGGCAGGCTCAATGGATATGGTCACCGAGAGGGCACCAGCTCAACCTTTGTCAGCATGAAGGGTCGAAAGGACGACTTCGACAGGGCTCACCGGGTCGCGCTACAACACTTACAATTGATCGAAACTGGGTGGAACAGCACAAATGCTTACTCGAGCAACATTATATCAAACTGGGCCGGCCGAGGAAGAAGGGAGACGTAACCAGAGCGCACAACTCTAGCTTCACGCGTTGGTTCAAGCAAAAGCAACTGGAGCTAGCAAAGAACAAAACACCATCTACGGAAGATGAAAGACTCATATTCTCCTTATCACGGGGTCCCTCGCACAACGTAAAGACCTATCAGGCGTACGACATCAACGGCTACAGATTCTACACCGAGGAAAAGGACAAGAAGTCGGAATATCAAAACTCAGGAGTAACTATGCTATCCTACGGCAATGAGGAGGCTACTGTCAAGGAAAGATACTTCGGAAGGATTGAGGACATATGGGAGCTCAACTACTGTGGAGAGTTGGTGCCAATGTTCCGTGTAAGATGGGCCAAGGACGTCGTCAAAGAAGGCCGGTATTTCACCACCATGGTAATACCCGATGCCAAATCGAAGAACGCCTCCGCGAAAAATGAGCCATGGGTACTCGCTAGCCAAGTTGAGCAATGCTTCTTCATTACCGACCCGTCAAAGCCTAGCCGTGTTGTCGTGAGGAGGGGCAAGAGGAGCATCATCGGAATGGAAGGAGGCGCCACCGAGCAAGACTTGGACAATGAGCCAAAGATCGAGGAGGAATTCGACAAGTTCTTCGACATGCCTACTACTAGTACACAAAGAAGGAAGACCTCCCTACCTACTAAAGGTTTTCCGTTCACGCGAAGAAATCTCAAGGTCACCGGCCTAAAGTTTTCAACCGCGAAGAAGGGAAAGAAGAGAAGCTAGCTCGGAACCGAGACGAAGAAGAGACTTTTTTGGTGTATTTAATTTGTATGTCTGTGTGTGAGAGACAATGCAAGCATATATCATGAATTTGATAATTTGTGTGTGTGAGAGACAAATATATGTATATCATGAATTAGATAATTTATGATATGTGTATCTCTAAATTTAACCAAAAAAGAATAACAAATTTATTTATTTTAATTTGTGTGTGTACATGCCTCTTGTGGATGAAGAACCCATCCGCGACCACCGCGGTCAACCTGCTCGTCCCACTTCATGCACACAACGCCTGGCCTTCACCGACACGCCTCCGGATGCCGGCGATCATCAAGCTCAACCGGGTAACATTTTCAGCCCTAACACACTGAAAGAAACTGTTAAAGCGGGGTTCACTTCACCCCCACATCCACAGAGATGAAGAACAAGAAGAAGCACAGGAAGAGAAAAGGATCCTCCACCTCTGCGAGCCAGCCAGCTCCTAAGATCCGGGGTCTTGAAGACACGATTCCACCCCGTGCGGATGGCTTCCCCGAGTTCATGAAGCTGGTAAACCTATCTTGTCTGGGGACTTGCTCCGCCTTGCAGAAGGACCCATGATTGCCTTGCAGGAATCTATCTTGCATCTAGAGGAGCTCCTTCTTAAAGACAAGCAGCCGAGTTACCCGGCGTTCGCGGTCAAGGTGCCAAAGGAGCTGGTGGACTTCGTCCAGGAAGACCCCGCGGATGTGTTCTTCATAGCGTACGAGGACATCTTCAAACTCTTTCACACTCAACGGCTGGACTATAACATGGTCCGCCTATATGCGCTCGATGTGGCGATGAAGATCAGGAGAGATGATACCCCGTACGTCGCGATAGTGGATCCCTACTACATGCGCGACAGCCATCTGGTGGAAGGATCAAAGACACGGGAAACGGCCACGGAGTACCTCGTAAGGGTCATGCTGGCCAACAAGAGGAAGAACGTCCTTCTTCTGCCTTTCTTTTTCGAGTAAGTACACATCCGCTCGCCACCGTCGTATCTTATGCCTTCTTGTACATTTCTTCCATCGCTGATCCTTTGTCCAACATTCCGTTTCAATTGTGTTGAGCAGGGACAAGTACTGCGCACTCATCTGCGTATCCCCGAGGTGGTCCATTGCCACTTATTTGGACTCGGGGAATAAATCCACGCCGAGACGATACACCAGAATAAAGGGTGTTCTCGATGACGCTCTCGAGGCCTATGCCCAAAAGGGCGGCCCCTTCCATAAGAAGTCGAAATTCTTCACGGAGGACAACACACACAAGTTCCGCATGGGACCGGATTCCATTGCACCAAGCAACTGGATGGCAGCGTGAAGGAGGCCTACTACGCCCTCCATCACATTAAAGCGATTGTCCGGGATGTCGAGAAAACGAAGATTCCATCTGGTCTCGCAGAATACACCAAAAGCGCGGATGCTCTCACCGATGCTGATTACAGAACAGACTTCCATCGCATCCGGCTGCAGTTGTCAACGATCATCCTCGACGATGTCATTCGCAAATCAGGGTCCTTCCACTACCCCAGAGGTATTATAGAAGTGCATGTGTAGGGTTATATATTATATATATGCTATGCTATGAAACCCAAATAGGATAGCCATATGATTTCCAACCATGACAATTGATTGATTGTCTTGCCTCTCTACTTAGATGAATAAATTATACTCTATTTATATCACTAACCAATATATATCCCAATCCATCTTCAGGGTTGTGTCAGAGGGATATCGAAGAACGACTAGAGGCACAGAATGACACCAGGGAGTGGAGGACGAAAGATGGCGTTCTACCGTTCCCGGCGCCGCTCAAGAAGAGGACTTCATGATCATGCATGCTCCCGCGCGCTCTTGCTCACCATCATCGCCGATGTGTACTACATTTGATCATAGTTAGGCGGCGAACACTTGATTTGTAATGTGTAGTGTAAAATGATGAAACATTCGGCACTTTTGTGACTATGTGTATATATGTATCTCGATCGGGCACTAAGTAATATGTGTGATGACATATTGATTAATGTGTTTGTCTGTTTATATACCTGTCAAATATACCTGTATTTCTGTATAAACCTGTATAAATCCTGTATATACCTGTATTTGTACAGCAAAATGAAAAAAATACCGGTATTTCTGTTTCATATTTCTGTGGCGCACTATTTTTTTTTGTGGCGCACCACTTTCTGTGGCGCACCAAGGAACAGTGCGCCACAGAATTCCAATGCATAGGGGTGCTGCCGAGTTATTTCTGTGGCGCACCGCGCTAGGTGCGCCACAGAAAGTTGCACTTTCTGTGGCGCACGCCCTGGGTGCGCCACAGAAATAATTTTTGTGGCGAGAATTCTGTGGCGCACCCAGCAAACCTGGGGGTGCGCCACAGAAAGTCAAAAACGTGCGCCACAGAAAGGCCTTTCTGTGGTAGTGTTTGCAGCACAGCTAAGACTGTGCTTCCAACTTGGCTATTTTCGAAATTGTTTTGTAATGCAATTTTATCTTTTTGTGATGTTTCTTGGGGCTCAAAATGCATGTTATTAATAATATTTGAATCCTTTTGTGCAGGAAGATAATGTTGAACTAAATGCGTGGGGATAGCTGTGAAGATGTTTGTTCTTATTTGTCGGCATGTAAGTTTCGTTTTCCCACTTTATTGCAAGCACATAAAACTGATACATTGGCATTACAAGAACTGAAAGATACATCGGCATTACACAAATTAAAAGATACATCGGTCTTGCATTAAATTGAAAGACCTAACTAAATAGTTCTAGCTCAAGCTGCTGTAAGACCTGATTATATCTTTTAAGCCTTGCTTCATCAAAATCTGAAGTATCCTTCTCCATCAACTCTAAGTACCTCTCCATCTTGCGCAGACGTGTCGTCTCTTTTGATGCTTCTGCTACTGCAACCTGGGCATTCGCTTTCTTTGACATAGCTTCGTGATATAGCCTCATGTTCTCACATGGCTCATCGACCAAATTTTTATCTTTTCCTTTTCGTCTTGCTTTTGCTGACTTTTGCCCCTCTGGACGCTTTTCTCGGGTAGGATCTGTGTCTTCTTCTTGGTTGCTTGATGAGTATGCTCCACATTCTGAAATTTTGTCCTTTTACTGTGTTCACCTTTACCTTTGTCCAAATAAATATTTCGCCATTTTGGATTATCCTTGACAATTTCCCACAAATACTCCATTGTGAAAGCTTTCATCTTGTTTTCATTTTTGTACCACTCACGGCATTTGGTCATCAGCATCTTATCACATTGCCCACTGCTATAAGTACTCTTTGCTCGCTCATAAACCCCATTGAAAGCTGTAACAGGCTTCATCACAGTAGTCCAATGGCTCTTGCATTGCTTGGCAGTCCTAATTATTGCATCTATAGGCCTATTCTTGTTAAATTCTTCAGTAACACTTATCCAGTAGAAATCTGACTTCTTTGCATTGCCACGAATACAATCATTGGAATTGACTAACCATGAACTAGCAAGCCGCTTATTCTCTTCATCATTCCAATTGAGGCGCCCTCCTCTTCTTGCATGTTCCTCTGGACTAGTAGCATCTGAATCTTCTTCTTCTGCAGCTTCCTCTTCAAGGCTTGTGTGTGAAGGAGCTGAGCCTTGTCCTTGCGAGTGTGCGCTGCCAAAACCTCGGATTGAAGGCGGTGGAGGATACAGATGGGGTGATCCATGAATACCTGCAGCTCGAACACCTCCACTTGGTGAGTTCGAAAAATCATGCTGCAGCATGCTTTGAAAGCTTGGTGTAGGTAGACCATATTGATAGATGCTTGGAGGGCCAAATGGGTGAAGATTCTGAAAGAAATGAGAGGGTGGACTTTCTTGGGAGTATTGAGATTGTGGCACGTTCATGGAATATTGAGGCGGTGAGTATTGAGGTGGTGAATATCCTTGGGACTGGGAGTAGCTATGGGGGTATTGGGATGTTGGGATGTTGACATGATCTGAATGAGCATTTGTGGATTTTGGACTCTTCTTTCGGTAGTTTTTGTGTTGTGCATCCATGGCCTGAACTAGGTTCAATCTCTCTTTTTATAGGTACCTGAAATGTTCATGAACTAGGGCTTGAAATGTTCATGAACTGCTACCTGAGATGTGTTCAACATTTAGGACCTAAACGTGTGATTTCAAAGAATTAGGACTAAAGTGAAGGCGCGGGAAAAGAATTGGGACCGCCGGGACGCCGCGCCCGCGTCACCGCCGCAGCAGCATGTTTAGAGAAGATGAGGATATGAGAGAAGAGGACCAGAAGGGGTTATTTGCAAAATTTCATCTCCTTCCGTGGAGCCTACGGGCCCCACCAGCCGACGTGGCACCGGTCAACGGTGGTCAGACCTGTTTAGGACCTCGCGTGACACAATTTCGAAACATTTAGGACCTAAACGTGCGACTTCAAAGAATTAGGACTAAAGTGAAGGCGCGGGAAAAGAATAGGTAACGTTGCAGCCATGTGGAGGAAGAGATCGAAGAAAGCAACGGACTCTTTGCTATCCCTACAGTGAAGAAGCTGAGGCCAACGGTCTCTTTGCTGTACAGTAGAGAAGCTGAAGGCAGCAGTTAAATTGTGGACAACGGTCACATGTGAATAGTGTAAAGCAAGTCAGAGAACAGTGATTTTTATTGTATTCTATTGCTTGTGGCCGGGTTTTACCGGTATGGCTGGGTCTTATGTTTTTTGCGCTATGGTCGGGTGCTACTATGTATAAGACCAGGTCTTAAGACACCTTTATCCCTTAAGACCGAGGCTTATTTCTACATTGGAGATGCCCTTACGAATTAGGTGCATAGATGAAATTAAAATTCGTAGATGAATTTCCAAATTTTGCACCCTAGTTGTGACATTGACCACGACACCTTTTAACATTGCCCCATCGGGTCGCCCTTCGGATCCTTGCGGCCGTAACCAAGAGCGAATCGATCGGGTCATTATCGCGGAAGGCGCTTCAATGTTTGTCGGGGACGAAAGAAAGATCCGTTGGTCGGGTTCGCTAGAATTGTAGACGTTGGTGGTGCCCGGCTCGCTCTTCGCCGGTGTGGTCACTCTCGGAGTCTCGGGTCTTCTAAGCTTGATGAAGTCATGTCAGAGGTGCGCCCCAGATCTGTGATGCTCCTCCGGTGGCCGGGTGGCAACGGTGTAGCTTCCTATGGCGGAAATTGCTCGTGGGAGTGGAGACACCGTGAGTTTAAATATATATAGGATGCGCGGGACCCAGCGCTGGCGTGGCCAGCGGGAGGGGACACGGCGTAACAGAAAATCTTGTGGGCCCGCACGCTCCTATTCTTCGGCTTGTAATTAATCATCTCTCTTTCTCTCTCTGGCCAGGTGAACGCACCGTGAAAACATGAGACGTGCAGGCGGAACGACATCTCACATACACACGGAATGACGTGCATAGTATCTAATTTGCCTAATCTATTCACCTGCACTCATCTCAACGAAAATGCCCCTCGTGCATCACGCACGGTGCGACAGATCGTCGCATGCATGGCTCATGCACACCTACACTACAAAAAAATACTAGTACTAAAGATTGGGTCCATCGTCGTCGCATGCATGGGTCATTTCAAAATTTGGAAGGCAACTTCCCCATTTTGCTCAATAGTTGTGAGGTCGACCGAGACACGTTTTACCCAACTCTCCACCGGGTCGACCCAGGTTCTTGTGGCCGCACCCAAGTGTGGATTTATCTGGTCATTGTCGAGGAAGGCGCTTCAGTGTTTGCAGAGACGGATGCGGGGTTGGTGACGATTCATTGGCCGCCTTCGTTGGAATTCAAGATGTTGGTGGCGCTCGGCTAGTTCTTCGCTGGTGTGGTCACTCCGAGGCCTTCTGAGTATGATGGAGTTGTTTGGGAGGTGCGCCATGGATCCATGATGCTGCTCCGGTGGTCGGCCGACAACGGTGTAGATTCCTCTAGCGGAAATTGCTCGCCGGAATGCAGAGACAAAACTAGGAAAAATGCCAATGGGGTCGGTCTAATGTTCCCTCCATTTGACTAGGGTCATCTTCTCTATTTAATCATTAGCCAAAGCTCATTAAGGTTTTGGTGTTTGCCATTGGGGTCAGCTGCCCATCTCCTCCAAGGCAGCTCCATCCATGCGGGAGTGGAGACATATTCGGAGCTCTGATGCTTGATTTCGCGTGCTACATGGGATGAGAGAGGAATAAACTTTGAGCATATTCGACCTCGTATAGTGCACATGCACCGCCGCCCTAGGGCTCCTCAGGAGCATCAAAGGAAGTTGTTGTTCACCATGCACGAGCGGAACCGCTTCATTCCTCCAACGCCGATGTATCCTCCCGGCAAACACACCGATTGTAAATGGTGACTTGCTACATGCTAGTGGACCGATTCCGCGCGCCAAAGTGTCGGTGACGCTAGTAGCGAGTTGGTGACATGCTGGCGGTGGATATGGAGAGACATCCTTTTTTAAGAGAGAAAATAAATTTACAAATAATATAGGAAGTTAGAAAAATCCCAAAAATGTAGTCCCTTTAACGTATGCCTCCAAACTCGTTTGTTTCGATTGTCGTGCCACGCTAGCCTGATGGTGGGCTCCAATTATCATAAAATCTGTTAGCCCACTAATAAAAGGGAGATCGGTGTCTCTCGTAACAAAATAGTGGGCATTGGTGGTTTTTGAAAGAAAAATGGTATTGTTGTATATTTTATCTTAAGCCTAAATTTGGTGGTTTTGTAATTTTCTCGGAACACAGTTTCATCGAATTTGACTAATTTTGATACGTACTAGTATTTTGACACAATTTTATATTGGCAGTATCAATTTGGCAAAATTGCAGCACAAGGTGAATGGTATGCCGACGTGTGTTGAGCGGAACTGTGTTTACGTGTGCAGCGTATACAGTTATACACCACCTGATGACCTGACTGGAATCGGGGATGGAACGACACACATTTTTACCGGAGAGACAAAGGAAGGTAAAAGAAGCGTGACCGGGGCCAGTTGTCCAGCCAGCCGAGCATGCGAGGACCACCGAATCTGGTGGGCCCGCTCCTGCTGGCGATTAGCACTGATTCCGCACGTAAGCCCCAAAGCTATCTTCTTGCGTCCCACGCAAACTGCTGATTAATTCCGTTGCTTGCTTTTCAGCGCGCGGATAAAACTCCACAAACGTGCACCTGATCCTCAACTGTAACCGCGGTTGCGAGCACTGATCCGCGTAGTCCGTGGCAGGACGCGTCGTCCGTCGTTGTACAGTAACTTAGCGCACGTACTCGCTCCGTTCTAAATTAGATGACTTTCATTTGTCCACAAGCGGATGTATCTATACTTGTAACATGTCTAGATATATCCGTATGTGGATAAATGGAAGTCATCTAATTTGGAACGGAGGGAGTACGTCTCTACGAGTGTGGCGTTTTTTAGACATGCATGGCTACGTGTAGCCTTTTAATATTTTTTAAAAATAACAAAATATTTCTGAAAACAATTATAGATGTAGACAGTGATATATTCTATCGATGTGCAAAATTTCAACAATGCAGTGCTAGTACATTTTCTCCAAGTTATCACTCTTGCACCTAAAGCTGGGAATGGTTTGAGAACCGCACCATACTCCAATTGTACCCGCACGATTATTTCCGTCACCCCAACCAAAACCAAACCCACTCAAAAAAATATCAACCCAACTGAAACCAAACTCACTCAGTCTTCCACCCAAACTAAACTAAACCTAGTGCTATATATGGGTTAAAACCATTTATTAAAACCGGTTGGCACCCGCTCACTCTAATGGGTTGGCGCCTGTATTCCCAAGGTGCACGTACAGGAGACTGCCAGCCCACCACCGAACTTGACCGGGTCGTGTGCAGTAAGAGCGCATGCATGCAGCGGTTACAGACTTGCACGCATCAGATTACATCGTAGCCGGCCTTCGGGGTCACGTCTCGCATTAGCCCAAGTAAATGAGCAGGCGGAATAATAAACAGGCCTAAACTAATCTCATAAACTGGGTACAAACTACAGGTATAACCATTTGGAACCATAACTATTCAAGCCCATACCTGATCATACCTAACCATTTGCTACACACAACCGAACCAAAACTAAACTGTTGCCAGAATCAACCCGTTAGCACCCAAACTAAACAAGCCCGCATGGAGAACCGACCCAACACACCGGTTTTGGAAGAACCGTTCTCAGGTTTACTTGCACCGATCGAGGATGCCACTGCTGCACACGGAAATGTGATATCCGTTCACCCATCAATCAAGGCTACGATCGACGGATCAGTTAATTCGGCACTGGCCAACAAAATAGCTAGTTGCGCCACTGAAAGTCCAAGCGCAAAAGAGCTGTGGAGTGGCAAAGAGCAGTACCTCCTGTTGAAACACTTTTGAGTTATGTAAACTAGCTCTGCTGATTTTTCTCGAAACATGGTTTAGAACCTCCTATAAAACAGATCAAGGATAGAAAAACAATAGGAAAATAAGGAGAACCGAAGACACCGGAACGAGACCGACGGATCCACAACAACGCGACGTAGCGCGTCACCGTCGTCAAGACGGTCAATTGTTTTCACCTGGAGCCTCAAATGCGGATACGATAGCCACAACATCGTCCCCAAGAGAGTTTTACGATACCCACAAGCATCGCCATTGGGGCCGGAACGCTGACATTTCGCTCGGAAAAACCTTCGACCCTGAGCCTGGCCTAAAGAACGCAATCTGGGAGTTGTGTTTGTTGAAGCGCCGCCAACACCAGGAAGCCCCGCCATCCACACAGCCAAAGGGGAAGAAGCCACGTCGCTCATCGTAGAGATGCCCGCACAGTCCACCTTCAAGGGTCGGCGCCCCGGCGTCTATGAACTCGAACCCCGGAAGTGATCACAACAATGCAACACGAGGGCAGCAGGTCGGATGAGGTAGGATGGCGGCATGATCAAACCCTGCCACCCGCGATCGCACTTTGGAGGGGCCCCGGTTGTGTACGTAGCAGCAAATAGGAGGAGATTCGTTGTTGACCTTCACCGGCAAAGGCAGTCAACGACCGGACGTAGTAGGCAGGGCCTTTTAGGCCCAGATCAGCCAGATAAGGCTAGGTCAAGCCCAAATCCGGCCCAGATCAGTCCCCCGACTAACCCGAGCGCAATATTTTTTTCCTTGTAATGGAAATATATTAATTTTGTATAATGGAAATATATTGATTGTATTTCTTCCTTTTTAATTGAAAACCAAAAAAGGTTGACATAACCTTCACACCACTCTGTTCGTTACAACTGAGTTTAGATACGGACCAACAAATTACAAAGCAGACATAGGCTGACTTCTTTTGGGCTCCTGCTTATGCATAAGCCTGCTTATGGATTCCGGTGGGCAGAAACTGCGGTGGGCAGAAACTCCTAAGGAGACTTCTTTTGGGCTTGTACTGTTTTGGCTTATGTCCTGTGATGAGTTGTGAGATGTCCTTTTGCCCCTAAATTTGATATGTACACTAAATTGACCATTCTAAGTGATATATATGCTAGTTTTCAGTAAAAAAGAGCTAGCAATAAAATAAAAATAATATGAACTACTCCTCACATGATAATAAAAGCATGGTGTAATATGTATAATTCATTACATGCCAAAATAAAAGAAATGTCATAATGATTCTGAAATTACAATAACAAGAACTACTCAAGCTACTATGGATTCAGCGATGCTCTGTCGTAGTGCTGCCATGAAGCTATCAGATGAAGATGGATTGGGTCCACCGGTATAAGATGCGCTCTCCTCGTGGACATATGGGCACCGCTCAAACTGATCGAAATGTCGATCATATAGATTACTGTCACGGATGAAGTTATGCAAACACATGCATACGGTGATGATCTTCGTTTGCGTCAAAGCTTCGTGGAATGTGGTATACGTTGGAGAATGCGCCACTTCATCTTCAGAATACCAAATGCTCTTTCAATAGCATTTCGTAGACAAGAATGGAGATGGTTGAATCTCTCCATCATGTTTTGTGGAGGTGCCCCCTAAAATTCTGGCACATGGTATCGTTGCTCTTTGAAAGGTGTGAGATAACCAACTCTGTTTGGGTATCCAGAGTCAACAAGATAGTATTTTCCTGCTGTAGTAAAATATAAAAATGTCAGTCTTATAGTATTTCTTAGCAAATATTTTCTGTACATGATACATATGCGAGAAGATTACCAGTAGGAGGGTGCAGATAATTGGCGAAATGGGCCCGAGCATCTGTCCATACACGTGTATCATGAACGGATCCAGCCCATCTAGCAACAGCAAATGTGAACCTCATGTCAAAAATCACATATGGCCATCACATTTTGACTTGTATAACTTTCCTGTTAGTGTATATTTGTCTTTATTTCTCAGCAACTACCACAGGAATGTGTGTTCCATCAATTGCTCCAATGGCATCTTTGAAATGGGCCAGAATCTTGGTTGTTTAAGTTTATCATGAACTTGGGTGAAAGTAGGATCATTAGGTCTGATATAATCACCTGCCATACGGTCTACACAATCTAACACATGATGAAACTTGTTGCTCACGGTAGAAACACTACGCTCAAAACGATCAGCAGCTTGACTATTGGTCGCAGGCCTGATGCTTGAAGGCGGTGAATCACACGCTCGTTGGGAGACCCCAAGAGGAAGGTATGATGTAGTCAGCAGCAAGTTTTCCCTCAGAAAGAAACCAAGGTTATCGAACCAGTAGGAGCAACAACTCTTCAGAAGGTTGTCAACGGCGAAATATGATGCGGCGCAACACTAGGGATTCCGGCGCTGACGTGGACCTGCACACAACACAATCAAACTACTTTGCCCCAACGAAACAGTGAGGTTGTCAATCTCACGGCTTGCTGAAAACAAAGGATTAAACGTATGGTGTGGAAAATGAGTATTAAATTGCAGAGAATGAAAAAGGAACAGTTTGCAGTTTGTGGTTGTTTAATCAGTGTAAAAGAATGGACCGGGGTCCACAGTTCACTAGTGGTGTCTCTCCATAAAAGATAACTAACATGTTGGGTGAACAAATTACAGCTGGGCAATTGACAAATAGTGAGCGCATGACAATGCATATACATGACATGATGACTACTATGATATTTAATTGGGCATTACGACATAATACATAGACCGTTATCCAACAGCATCTATGACTAATAATCCACCGCCGGGTTGTCATCCGAGTCCCCCGTTGGTATTAAGTTGCAAGCAACGGATAATTGCATTAAGTAAAGTGCGTAATGTAAACAAACACATATGCCCGTGGACATAGCATCGTTAGGTTATCCCTAGTGGCAACAGCACATCCACAACCTTAGAACTTTCTGTCACTGTCCCAGTTAAACGGAGCATGAACCCACTATCTAGCATAAATACTCTCTCTTGGAGTTACAAGCATCTACTTGGCCAAAGCATCTACGAGTAACGGAAAGCATGCAAGATCTTAAATAACATAGATAGATTGATAATCAACTTGACATAATATTCAATATTCATCGGATCCCAGCAAACACAACATGTAGCATTACAATAATATGATCTTGATCATGTAGGGCAGCTCACAAGATCTAAACATGATGGCACAAAGTGGAGAGACAACCATCTAGCTACTGCTATGGACCCGTAGTCCAAGGATGAACTACTCACGCATCACTCCGGAGGCAGGCATGGCGATGTAGAAGCCTCCGGTGACGATTCCCCTCTCCGGCAGGGTGCCGGGAAGAGGTTCTGAACCCTCCCGAGCTAGGGTTGACGGCGGCGGCGTCTCTGGAACTTTTCGTGGATATTTGCTCAGGTACTTAGGGTTTTCGCGTCGGGGGGAATAAGTAGGCGAAAGGGCGGCGGCTGACCCCCGAGGGGCCCACACCACCCAGGGCGCGGCAGAGGGGGGCCCGCGCCCTGGTGCGTGTGGCCCCTGGTGGCCCTCCTCTGTGCTCCTTCGCTCCGTCAGGTGTGTTCTGGAAAAATAGGACCCCCGTGTAGTTTCGTCCAATTCCGAGAATATTTCCAGACTAGCTTTTCTGGAATACAAAAACAGCAGAAAACAGGAACTGGCACTTCGGCATCTTGTTAATAGGTTAGTCCCAAAAAATGTATAAAAGTGATATAAAGTAGATGCAAAACATGTAGCAATTGGTATAAAACAAGCATGGAACATCAAAAATTATAGATACGTTTGAGACGTATCAGCATCCCCAAGCTTAGTTCCTACTCGTCCTCGAGTAGGTAAACGATAAAAACAAAATAATTTTTGAGGTGACATGCTACATCATAATCTTGATCATATAATATTGCAAGGCACATGTAAATGAATGAAGTGATCCAAGTCAATGGTCTATAATTTGCTACCAAATAGATAATGAGTAAACAATGAATCACACAAGCTAAACGTTTTCATGAATAGTACTTTCGAGACAAGCATCAAACAGTTTTGCATAAGTGTTAACTCATAAAGCAATAGTTTCTAATAAAAGGTATTTAATCAACACAAAGGAAGAATTTAGTTTCAGCATTTGCTTCAACTTTCAACATATTTATCTCATGGATATTGTCAACACAAAGTAGTATAACAAGTCCAATATTGCATATAACGCATGTTGTAACAAAGTTGACACTAGTGTTTGCTTGTGGAAGACAGAAAGAATAGGAAAACTGACTCAACATAAAAGTAAAAGAAAGGCCCTTCGCAGAGGGAAGCAGGGATTAAATCATGTGCTAGAGCTTTTAGGTTTTTGAAAGCATATAGAGATTGCATAAAATATTTGATACTCCTCCCAACCTTGCTAACACAAGCCATGGCTAACCGAATCCTCGGGTGCCTTCCATCAATCACATACCATGGAGGAGTATCTATTTTTGAGAGGTGTTTGTTAATTGTCAACGAATGGTAGCGGGTGAGAACAGTATTCTACCTGTCAAACGGACTTTTAAGAGCGGCTCCCATGAAGGACGTTATTTCTACCAGCAAGGCAGATCATCCCTCTTTCTCTTTGGTTTACACACATTCAGGTATTTCACTGTTTGTCATTGCTTACTGATGAATCAGGGCAAAAGTGTGAAGAGAATTAATTGGTTAAAGTTGTAATTAATTGGGACTGGGCACCCCGTTGCCAGCTCTTTTTGCAAGTTATTGGATAAGCGGATGTATATGCCACTAGTCCAGGTGTAAAAGTCCATTGACAAAGAATAAAGAATAACCACACTAATTCCTCATGAGCTAGTAAACATTGACACAAAAAGGGAATAATAACATTTTGAATAATTTAAAGGTAGCACATGAAAAATTTACTTGGAGTGGCAAGGAAATACCACATATAGGTAGTTATGGTGGACACAAATGGCATGGATTTTGGCTCAAGGATTTGGATGCACGAGAAGCATTCCCTCTCAGTACAGAGTTTAGGCTAGCAAGGTTATGTAAGCAAACAAGAATATCAACCCGTACACCAAGTTTTATATGACAAACATATTGCAAACGTTATAAGACTTCATACCGTCTTCCTTGTTAACCAAACCCTGTTATTAGAAAATATCTAGACCTTAGAGATACCACCGATGCAAACCAAATTTTCAACAAGCTTTACGGTAGTTCTTCACTAATAGGCTTAACTCATGTGATGCACAATTTAATCATGATCTACTTGTTAACTCAAAACAATTGACAAGCATCAAGTTATCCATTTAGTGATCTACAAGATTAAGCAAGTTTTTCCTTATACCAATTACCACATGCAACATTTTCTGAACCAACCAAACACCAATCAATTTATTTCATCAACTCTCCAAACAAATATAAGTGAAGCAAGAGAGTACTTTCTACAAAAGAAAGCTAATAGCTCTGACAAGAGATACATGAAAACAAGAGCTAAAAGCTGAACAGCGCTAGATATGAATACTCAACAAATATAAGTGAAGAATAGGAGTATTCTCATGAAAAAGCGGAGCGTGTCTCTCTCCCAATCAAGAATGCTAGGGTCCAGTCAAGCTTTATTGAAAATAAAATGCAATACTGAAAATAAAAGCACACAGACGCTCCAAGAAAAGCACATATGATGTGAAAGAATTAAAATATAGTTTCACTAGAGATGACCTGATAATTTTGACGATGAAGAAGGGGATGCCTTGGGCATCCCCAAGCTTAGACGCTTGAGTCTTCTTGAAATATGCTGGGGAGATCCATGGGAGCCTCCCCAAGCTTAAGCTCTTCACTCTTCTTGATCCTATTATATCATCCTTCTCTCTTGACCCTTGAAAACTTCCGTCACACCAAACTCAAAGTAGATCTCATTAGAGGGTTAGTGCATAATCAAAAATTCACATGTTCTATAAAGACGCAATATGATTTGTTACTTTAAACATTAGCTACAGCCACTGATGTTATGTGAAGCTCTTCCACCCAAAAAAGAATTTCACTCAACACTAGTAAAAGAGAGAATGCAAAATAAAAAGGCATAATCTGTCTAAAACAGAACAGTCCGCAAAGACGAATTTTTTCGAGGCACTTACGACGCTCAGATCGAAAACTCTGAACTAATGAAAGTTTCAGACATTCATAAAGATTACGCACAAAAATTTCAGATTTAATTAACAATCTGGTGATTTTAGGAATTTCGTACAGTGAACAGCAAAAATCTGTTTCTGCGCAGCAATCAAAATTAAGCATCATCTTAACATTAGAGGCTACTCTTGGCACAACAATGCGAGAAAATAAAGATACAAAGGAGTTGCTACAGAAGTAAACAACCCTTGACTCAATAAAAGAAAAATTGCAGAAAAAAAAATGGGTTGCCTCCCATAAGCGCTTTTCTTTAACGCCTTTTAGCTAGGCACAAAGCATGCATCAAGTATTACCAAGTGAAGAAGCATCAACATTGTAATTTGTTCGAACAATAGAATCATAAGGTGGCTTAATCTTCTTCCTAGGAAAGTGTTCCATACCTTTCTTGAGAGGAAATTGATATTTTATATTCCCTTCTTTCATATCAATAATAGCACCTACAGTCTAAGAAAAGGTCTTCCCAGCACAATAGGGCATGATGGATTGCATTCAATATCCAAGACAATAAAATCAACGGGGACATAATTGTTGTTAACCATGATAAGAACATCATCAATTCTTCCCAAAGGTTTTTTAATAGTAGAATCAACAAGGTGAACATCCAAGTAACAATTTTCCAAAGGTGCTAAATCAAGCATATCATAAATCTTTTAGGCATAACAGAAATACTAGCACCAAGGTCACACAAAGCATTGCAATCAAAGTCATTCAATTTCATTTAATGATGGGCTCCCAACCATCTTCTAACTTCCTAGGGATAGAAGCTTCATGTTTAATTTTCTTCCCTAACTTGTATGAGAGCATTAGTAATATGTTTAGTAAAAGCCATGTTTATAGCACTAGCATTAGGACTTCTAGCTAGCTTTTGCAAGAACTTAATTACTTCAGAAATATTGCAACCATCAAAATCAAAGTCATTATCATCAAAAGTAATGGAGTTATTCTCTTCCTTATTGCTAGAAATTTCAGCATCTTTATCAAGGACAGTTTCAGAGTTATCAGGCAATTTAGGACATTTTGCAATAGAAGTGGAAACATTACCAACACCAATTATCTTGCCATTAATGGTAGGAGGTTTGTTAACACTTGAGTTTGAAGCATTTTCAGAAGTAGTAATAGTATAAACTCTAGCAATATTATTCTTTCTAGCAATTTCATCCTCTCTTTCCCATCTAGCATGCAATTCAGCTAACATCCTCACATTGTTATCAATTTTAACTTGTATAGCATTGAGAGTTTTGCTCTCTTTAACATCATGAGGCATGTTCTTTAGTTTCAACAAGTCAACATCAAGAGCAAGACTATCAACTTTAGAGGAAAGCACATCAATTTTCCCAAATTTCTCCTCAACAGTTTTATTGAAAGCAGTTTGTGTACTAATAAAATCCTTAAGCATAACTTCAAGATCAGAGGGTACACTCTTATTATTGTTGTAGGAGTTACTATAGGAATTTCCATAACCATTGCCACTATTAGAAGGATAGGGCCTATAATTGCTATTACCAAAATTATTCCTATAAGCATTGTTGTTGAATTATTATTTTTAATGAAGTTCACATCAACATGCTCTTCTTGAGCAACCAAAGAAGCTAAAGGAACATTATTTGGATCAACATGTGTTTGACCATTTGCAAGCATAGACATAATAGTATCAATTTTGGCACTCAAGGAGAGGTTTCCTCAACAGAATTTACCTTCTTACCTGTTGGAGCTCTCTCGGTGTGCCACTCAGAATAATTAATCATCATATCATCAAGAAGCTTTGTTGCAGCACCCAAAGTGATGGACATAAAGGTACCTCCAGCGGCCGAATCCAATAAATTCCTTGAAGAAAAATTTAATCCTGCATAGAAGGTTTGGATGATCATCCAAGTAGTCAGTCCATGAGTGGGACAATTTTTAACCAATGATTTCATTCTCTCCCATGCTTGAGCAACATGTTCATTATCAAATTGCTTAAAATTCATTATGCTACTTCTCAAAGAAATAATCTTAGCAGGAGGATAATATTTTCCAATAAAAGCATCTTTGCATTTAGTCCATGAATCAATACTATTTCTAGGCAAAGATAGCAACCATTCTTTAGCACGTCCTCTCAAGGAGAAAGGAAAAAGTTTCAGTTTAATAATATCACCATCTACTTCCTTGAGCTTTTGCATTTCACAAAGTTCAACAAAGTTATTAAGGTGAACAGCAGCATCATCAGTACTAACACCAGAAAATTGCTCTTTCATAACAAGATTTAAAAGTGCAGGTTTAATTTCATAAAATTCTGCTGAAGCAGCAGGTGGAGCAATAGGTGTGCATATGAAATCATTGTTGTTCGTGCTAGTGAAATCACACAACTTAGTGTTCTCAGGAGTACTCATTTTAGCAAATAAAAACAGACAGAAAATAACTTGAAAGTAAACTAGATGCAAGTAACTAATTTTTTTGTGTTTTTGATAATTGAAAGCAAACAAGATAAAATAAAATAAACTAAGCAAGACAAAAACAAAGTAAAGAGATTGGAAGCGTGAAACTCCCCTTGCAGAAGACTGCTGTCTCCCCGGCAACGGCGCCAGAAAAATAGCTTGATGCGTGAACACACGTTCGTTGGGAGACCCCAAGAGGAAGGTATGATGTAGTCAGCAGCAAGTTTTCCCTCAGAAAGAAACCAAGGTTATCGAACCAGTAGGAGCAGCAACTCTTCAGAAGGTTGTCAACGGCGAAATATGTGCGGCGACAGGGATCCGTTGACGTGGAATCTGCACACAACACAATCAAACTACTTTGCCCCAACGAAACAGTGAGGTTGTCAATCTCACGGCTTGCTGAAAACAAAGGATTAAACGTATGGTGTGGAAAATGAGTATTAAATTGCAGAGAATGAAAAAGGAACAGTTTGCAGTTTGTGGTTGTTTAATCAGTGTAAAAGAATGGACCGGGGTCCACAGTTCACTAGTGGTGTCTCTCCATAAAAGATAACTAACATGTTGGGTGAACAAATTACAGCTGGGCAATTGACAATAGTGAGCGCATGACAATGCATATACATGACATGTTGACTACTATGATATTTAATTGGGCATTACGACATAATACATAGACCGTTATCCAACAGCATCTATGACTAATAATCCACCGCCGGGTTGTCATCCGAGTCCCCCGTTGGTATTAAGTTGCAAGCAACGGATAATTGCATTAAGTAAAGTGCGTAATGTAAACAAACACATATGCCCGTGGACATAGCATCGTTAGGTTATCCCTAGTGGCAACAGCACATCCACAACCTTAGAACTTTCTGTCACTGTCCCAGTTAAACGGAGGCATGAACCCACTATCTAGCATAAATACTCTCTCTTGGAGTTACAAGCATCTACTTGGCCAAAGCATCTACGAGTAACGGAAAGCATGCAAGATCTTAAATAACATAGATAGATTGATAATCAACTTGACATAATATTCAATATTCATCGGATCCCAGCAAACACAACATGTAGCATTACAATAATATGATCTTGATCATGTAGGGCAGCTCACAAGATCTAAACATGATGGCACAAAGTGGAGAGACAACCATCTAGCTACTGCTATGGACCCGTAGTCCAAGGATGAACTACTCACGCATCACTCCGGAGGCAGGCATGGCGATGTAGAAGCCTCCGGTGACGATTCCCCTCTCCGGCAGGGTGCCGGGAAGAGGTTCTGAACCCTCCCGAGCTAGGGTTGACGGCGGCGGCGTCTCTGGAACTTTTCGTGGATATTTGCTCAGGCTTAGGGTTTTCGCGTCGGGGGGAATAAGTAGGCGAAAGGGCGGCGGCTGGAGGCCCCGTGGGGCCCACACCACCCAGGGCGCGGCAGAGGGGGGCCCGCGCCCTGGTGGCGTGTGGCCCTGGTGGCCCTCCTCTGTTGCTCCTTTGCTCCGTCAGGTGTGTTCTGGAAAAATAGGCACCCCGTGTAGTTTCGTCCAATTCCGAGAATATTTCCAGACTAGCTTTTCTGGAATACAAAAACAGCAGAAAACAGGAACTGGCACTTCGGCATCTTGTTAATAGGTTAGTCCCAAAAAATGTATAAAAGTGATATAAAGTAGATGCAAAACATGTAGCAATTGGTATAAAACAAGCATGGAACATCAAAAATTATATACGTTGGAGACGTATCAAGGCCCTCCCAACATCCACAGAAATAGAGCTAGTGATTCTACACTCGACATCTGAGCAGTGGACATGAGGCCATAACGAGCAACAAGAATGGCATGTAGCATTCTAAAGACTGACCTTCTCATTCTAAAATACTTGTAGAATCTCTTTGGATCCTTGAGCCTCGCGTCAACCCACTGTATCCCTGATATCAAAGGTGGGTCTCTTCTAGGAGCATAAGGAACTTTCTCATTCTCGGCTAGAGAAGCCGCAAGCATAATCAACATATCAAATTAATCATCAGAGTCATCATTTGAAGAATTCATCTGTAATATGAGAAGAGCAAACATTTATAAGCATGAATCAAATAGCACAAGTTAATGACAACTTCAGGGTGTACGCAAAAATAATAGTTCACTGAGAGAAACAATTTTTAGTAAGCAAATAACATAGTTCACTGAAGAAATACAAGTTCTAGTAAGCAAATAACATAGTTCACTGAAGAAATACAAATTGTAAACAAATAGCAAATAACTACTTCTTGTTATGCTGCTCCCAGGTCATCCTAATCCAATCAATCCTCTGGGTAGGCGTTGCATCCTCCACCAAACAAGCAAACATTTCGCGGTATTGCTGTAAAAGGAAAAGTGGTGTCGCATAGAAGTATTCAACACTCCCAGGTTTAGCTCCATCCTGATACACTAATGCAACCAACCGCCTAATCTCATCCCTCGAAGACTCCTTAGCTCGTTCCGGAGATGTCACAGAATCCTTACTCTTCTCTTCTTCCATCATCCTCAAAATCTTCTCTTCTTCCATCAGCCTCATACTCTCCTTATTTTTCTCCCTCTTTTCCATAAGCTCCATCATACGGTCAAACTTGGAGGCACTGCTACTACCAGTACTCATCTTTGGTGTGGCTATGGGAGAAGGTGAGTAGGGGCATGCTCTCTTCTTCTGTCCATGTGGACGCACAGGTGTAACAAGAGGTTCCTCTTCAGCTTCACCACCTGAACCATCTTCATCAATGTTGATCCTAGACCCAGAAGCTTGATTGTTTGCAACCAGAATCTGAGAAGTGGGGGGCACCCTAGCAGCCACATTGGTGACAACATTCTTGTCAAAAAGTATCTTCAGGTCCTCCTCATCTTGTAGTGGAGCTATCTGAAACTTGGCTGCATCTGGACACATCTGTAAATTACAAAATTTTATTAGAGTAAATCAAGAGAACAACAACAATTGCCAAAATATACAAAGAATTATCATTACCTGTATCTCATTTTCCCACCAATCGTCGCTAGCATCAATGGTATGAGTGACAGGATCTACACCCAAACCGGATGCGTGTTGAAGCAATCCCTTCCAAACAGTGTAGTCTTTTTTGAGTGTTTCCCACCTATTTTTCATCTGTTTCTTATCATATTTTCTCTTCGTGCGATCGTTGAACTTCTTAACCAAATTGTCGTAACCTTGTTTGGTCAAAACATGCACAGGACGATTGTTTGCATTCACCTGTTCGATGCACACGTCAAGAAATACACGATGCGCTACGGCATCCCAAGAAGCTTTAGGCGGTTTCGGCTTGACAATCTAGATGCACAACAACACAATTATCCGCCAATTTTGTACATGATTTTTGGACAGCACCATCAGCACATGATATTTCGACAGTACATCATCAGCACAACAATATCAGCACAACAAAATCATCAGTACTACTACTAGCATCAAACAGCAAGCTACTATCTACTATCATCACACAAATCATCAGTACATCATCAGTACATCATCAGTTCATGATTTTGGACAGCACCATGATTTTGGACAGCACCATGCGTAGAAGAAGATCATCTAGTACCAAGCATCCATATACTAGCATCCCTATCTAATTAACCAGCATCATCTACTAGCATCTATGTCGTGGGGTAGATAACACGGCAGATGCTACTTTGAGGTAGCTTGAGTTGATGGGCAAGGCGACACTGGCGTCTGGGAGATTGTTTAGCACTGCAGGGACAAAGGGTGTACCCAGGTTCGGCCTCTCCATTGGAGATAAAGACCTACTTCCTGCTATCTTGTTATTGATCTCGATCTCGATAACCCGGCTACGACAACAGAGCCGGATCTCGATCTAGGTTACAAGGTTCGCTTGGTAGCGTATGTTTCTCTCTATGATTCTCTCGCCTAAGCTTGGATCGTAAATTTCTCTCTCAACTAGGGCTCAGGGACCGGTTTATATAGACGACCGGGTCTCCTGGCGCTTTACAAGGTAAGCCCGGGTTCTTCCCAGACTCGGAGTCCTACTCTAGCTCTTCTGGCCTTCGTGTCCTCCATGCCCTGAACCGCCTTTGGTCTTCTAGAAACTTCCTACCTGAACCGGGTTACCGCCAAAGCTACTGGCCCAGCAACATAACCCGGCCCATGGTGATGGTTAGCTGGCCTGGCCGGGCTTCCTCCCTGGCGGGTCATGCTTCCCTCTTCATGGGCCTACCGGGTTATTATCCCCCCACCAGTAGCCCCCAGATTAACCTGGTTGCCAGGTTGGCACGCTCTGCTTCTATTCTTGAATATTGCTTCTTTGAGCAGAACTGTTATCTTGGCCAGCCGGGTTAATCACCTGAAACATAAAATAACACATAACAGATTAAATACCTCACTAGTCATCAACCCGTGCTACTGCACGGGCTAGCTATTTTGAAAACTCATGCTGCACATTCTACAAAAACTTCCTACTAATCCGTTCAACACATAGAAAGATTAATATTGTTTTCTTTGCAATCTTGTAGAAAAAAGAACTATGAAATATATGTACCGATTTTTGAAATACTTATTTAAATAGTGCGGGCATGATATATAATATATTTTTTGTTCCTATTACCAAACATGATAAAGTATTGATAAATATGCACCATTATAAAAAAACCACAAAATAATAATTAGCTCATGCCTTTTCTCTAGTTTTCTTTGATGGACAAATATCATTATATATGCTACCTTTTATGTTTTTTAAGTTGGATGTCCATCGTGAAAGTGATTTCTCAAAAATACATGCGAATAATCTTTGAGTCTGACAGTTCATATCTACTTTGCTTTTTCCACGCCATAATCCATAATTCCCTGCCATAGCTACAAAATAGATGATTAAGATTACCTTTTACTTGTGTGGTAATGCACTGATCCAAGCCAGTCCGACCAACTTTTGTGAAAGTTAATCAAAGTTAGATTTGAAGAACATTTCAGTAGGCGTTTCATATATTTTGAAGATTTTACATCTGGCTTTCTTATTGCGAAAATGAACATTTTTTTAGAGAATTCGTCTATAAATTACACCACATGATTTCGTTAGGGGAATAGATTAATCATGAGACCACATGCCCATTAGAGTGGTATGAATTGAAAAAAAAAAGGAAAGGCCATTAACCGTACCTAAATTAGCAATAATGGGTTATATAATATAGAAAACTGAGATCTATATCACAAAGCATGTAACAATAGACATTTGCAATCTATGTAGCAGCATGCTACACCTTGCCTTATTCGTTCTCACAACCGTGTCATATACTACTGTATTTTAGTTTGAACCCTTAAAAACGTAAAACCTACAGCCGATAATTTATAGCCCCAAAACAATACAATTTGAATCAAGTCTTTTGTGAGAACTGCACGTCAATTATTAGATGTCTAGATGCAAACCAAAATAATAAAGCAGGATGCAAACTGTACCTGAAACACAGTCGATCTGGTACCCTGATGTGTCATCCTTGCTCAGGCATCCTCATTTAGCACATTTTCGACGTGTCGAGTAGCCGTGGTATACCTTGCCCTTTTTGTTGTCATAATCGTGGCATATACCACACTGGATAATTGTTTCAATTTTCGAAATCACAAATCGGCAATGGAAATATTAGGCAAAAAATATTAGCTCAGTGATGAGAATTGTATGTTCAGGTCATTATTATATCGCTAGATGCAAACCGAAATAATAAAGCATGATGCAAACCATAGAACAAACATATCGAGCCGATACCTGACGTACCATCCTTGTTAACGCATCTTCTATTGACACATGCTCGACTCGTCGACTAAGCATGATGTACCTCGTCATATCCGTTCTTACAACTGTGGCATATACCATATTATATTTTTATTGACTCTCTCAGTCTAGAAATCTGCAGTAGATATATTGGACCGAAAACAATACAATTTGCATCAGCTTTGTAATTCGAACTACACGTTAAACTGGTCAATTTTTAAATGGTTACATGCAAACAAATATAATAAAGGAGGATGCAAA
The DNA here is from genome assembly GCA_947311845.1 of Poa pratensis. Taxonomy (NCBI): domain Eukaryota; kingdom Viridiplantae; phylum Streptophyta; class Magnoliopsida; order Poales; family Poaceae; genus Poa; species Poa pratensis. The sequence goes on along the minus strand of CAMZMU010000108.1, from coordinate 25,096,190 downwards.
CTCTAGCTGAAACAGATAGATTCACGATGTGCCATCGTGAGCAGCCTTCATTGGCAGATGCTTGACAGGTCTTATACTTCAAGAGCTGGCTCAGCATGCAGTGCTCTTCAACGATTCGCCGCTGATTAGTTGTTTTGGCCGAAGCAAAACACACACGTAGCAGCAAAGCCCAAGCTGGCCGGCCTGATTGATCGATTGATTCATCTGGTGCTTCTGTGCGAAGATAGCTTGTTGTGCTAATTAATCTGAAGCAATCAGGAAAAAACCACTATGGGCAGGGAAACGATTAGCAGAATTAACTGTTTACACAAAATTTCATCAAATATTCTGTATTCCGTTGCCATACTATGTCAGCTCTTCAAATATATGAACAGGAAAAAATATATTTTTCTGACTCACACTAACTTCATTAGTTCTCACTCCCATACCTGTCGGTTATGTACATTCTTTTTTGCTGAATAAAGCGACGTGGCCACCGGAGACGTGCAGCTCGCAGCTGTCTAGGTTTTGCACTGTGCGGCTACCTGCTTCTCTCGATTTTATTAAATCTGCAATGTTCAAGTGCAATGTTAGGTCAGCACTTAAAATCTGCACACGAAGGATTTTTTTCCTCATTCGCACTAACATCATTGATCCCAGTAGTTACCTATAAGGCTTCCCTGCAGACAGAATAAATGCCTGGAGTTTCGATCCAAAAATCATTAGATGATCAAATGGATTCTTGTTCGTTGGAAATTATAGTCGACAGAGTGCCATCAATCCATGAGAATAGTAAGGTATACGGATACTATAGAAAAAAGTATATAAAGAGATTCGATCAGAAGCATTAATTAGTCGTGCAAAATGCATGCCCCCATTGAAAATAACTGACCCATAAATTAATGAGCATTCCCAGTTGAGGACCTTAAACGTAAATAAGTAGGAAGTAATTGTACTCTAGAAATAGAAAACAAATGTAAAATTTGCACAACAGGAGCTTTTATCTCAGATGTTGCTATGACCAGGCATAGAAGCACCAAGAACACACAGGCAATTAACTGAACTTCTTAGGTAAGAAGTTCGATCCAAGAAAATTGATGCAATGGACAGCCGAGAACTGTGCTTGTGGGCAGCATCGAAATTGTGTCCATCCCTCATCGCATCTTGCCATTGGGAATCGATGCTGTATTGCTGATGCTGCGGAAGGCGTCCTTAATTCCCAACTCGAACTCGCGGCTGTAAAAATACAATCAGTTCTATCATACTTAGTAGCAAAAATCTGCAACCCCGCGTCACTACTGAATCGGCGCCCAAGATTGGGTCATGGCAGCGACGATAAAGCTCCCAGGGAGCTGTGATGCAGGTGATATTGAATCAAAACATGAATCAGACTGGAGAGGGAAGATTACTATTTATTCAACAAATTGAAATCCCGGAAAATCCGTTTTGAAAAAATTCTGAAGTAAAGGCGACGCCACAGCTGCAGCTCGAACCTGTATTAATTGGCTTCGGCAGCACCGGTCGCTACCTGCTTCCACCGCGCGGCAACTCGTCTTCCAGGCCGGATACCGTCTAGGGTTAGGGATGTCCAAAGACACGTACATGTCAAGATTTGTTGTCGTCGCCGGCCGGGATACCTGGCAATTTGATACAACTTCCTTTTATGCAAGACAGAGATAGAGAGCTAGCGCATCGTCCCTAGGGTTACCGCCGCTGAGCCTTGAGAGCTCTGCTTTGTCACACACCTTGAATTACCAGATTAGGAGAACCGTGAATTACTCGGGCCAATAGCTCAGGTACTACATCTTTTCATGCCAATAGCTAGAGAACGTCGTCTTTCCGAGAAATAGCTTAGAGGCTACAAATGGACAGGCCGAAATCGTGAAGGCCCGATACGGCTCTTTAAGCCCTTATTAAAGGGTTAATTGCTTCTGTGTCATGATTCGATGAGTGACCCATATGTCATAGATTTAATAATTTCAGGAAAATGTTTGGATTTTCGAATTTCGAATCTAAGATTCGAACGGTGCAAATTCGAATTTCAAGTTTCAAAATTCGAAAATGTGAAAAAAATTCCAGGTGTTGCTAATGATATAGGAAACAACTTTGCCAAATCGATTTTCCAAATTCTTGTGTCATTTGGCCTGTGTAAAAAAGACAAATTTCTAGATCTGAAATCTAGATCGGAGATCTAGATCTAGAACAGTGTAGAATTCGAAAAAAGTCAACTTTCGAATTTAAATGTGAAAAAAATCTCCGATGTTGCCAATGATATAGGAAACAATTTTGCCAAAGCGATTTTCCAAATTCTTATGTCGTTTGGCATGTGTAAAAAAAACAAATTTCAAGATCTGACATCTAGATCTAGAACAGTGCAGAATTCGAAAAAATTCAACTTTCGAATTTAAATGTGAAAAAATCTCCGATGTTGTCAATGATATAGTAAACAACTTTGCCAAAGCGATTTTCTAAATTCTTGTGTCGTTTGGCCTGTGTAAAATGAAAAAAAATCGTTAAACATTGTGCTATACGTGAGTTGATGGGTCGCTGGCTAGCTCGTATACGTGAACGCCGCAGTGCTCGATTCACCTCCGTCCGACCTCACTTTCCACTCTATCGTGCTCAGGATGAACCGAGCGTCCTAATGGGCAAGGTGTTACGCGAGAGAGAGGGTTTCTCCACGATCACAAGCGGGCGGCGCCGTTGGACTATCGTCGAACACCTTGAGTGCGCGATCTGAGTATGCCAATGTTGGCATCAGCATATTCTCACCGATTCCCAACTAATTGGGAAGCAATCTTTATATGTTTGTGTGTAGAACTGGATTTCCTACAACTTTCCAGTTATACATGTTTGCTAGTTTTGAACTTCCTCTATCGTGTTTTCGTGAAAAACTGATCTAGTCCGACCTCCCAGTCCACTTTATCGTGCTCAGTGTTAGCCGAGCGTTCTAATGGGTATGTTTTGACGCACGAGAGAGGGCTTCTTCGACTATCACGAGCGAGCGGAGCCGTCAAACTACTGTCAAACACCTTGAGGGCGCGATCTTGACATGGTCATGTCGGCATCAGTATGGCCATTATCGTGTCATAGTTTGTGATAAAGTTTCCATATTCAGCACATATGTGTGCCATGGTATGGGAAACAACGTCGCCGAAGCAATTTTCCAAGTTCTTTTTACAAATATCATTTTTCACTTTTTAAGTGCTAAAAATGACATTTTTTGTGAAGCAAGTACATAAAATATGGTTAAAAGGTAGCCCAGACAGCCCCATTTCTAAACCTGTCATTTTTTCGACCTTCTCTAAATGATCTCAAACTCTAGGAGATGTTAGTACATGATAAACTAAGGCCATGTGCACTGGATTCGCATTTTTTTATGTTTTTTCAATATCTTTTGAATGTTTCAAATTCGGTTGACTTTTGTTGACCCAGATTTGAAATATTCAAAATACATCAAAAAAATGCAAATCCAGTGCACATGGCCTTAGTATGTCATGTACTAACATTTCCAATTGATAAACAAGGTCTACATACATGTTACACAAGAAGTGTTTCATAATCTCACATCTCAAACTATATAGTTCATAGTTTGAGATGTGTGATTTCACACCATATTGAAACATTTCTTGTTCAATTTGTGTGTAGACCTTGTTTATCAGTTGGAGATGTTAGTACATGATAAAATAAGACCATGTGCACTGGAATTTCATTTTTTTCTTCTATTTTGAATATCTTTTGAATATTTCAAAATGGCAGAAGCCAAACCAAATCAGCATTTAAACAAGTTTTACACACCAAAATGTAAAACTAAGCCTAGATCATTCTTAGTCACACCAAAAGGAAGGTTTTGTGAGGTTTTGGAAAATTTCATGTTGCAAATCTCAAACCACCTATCTCAAACTATAGAGTTCATAGTGTGAGATGTGTGATTTCATGTCATTTTGAAGCATTTCCTATTTAATTTGTGTGTAGGCCTTGTTTATCACTTGGAGATGTTAGTACATGATAAAATAAAACCATGTGCACTGGAATATCATTTTTTCTTCTATTTTGAATATCTTTTGAATATTTCAAAATCGGCCGAAGCCAAACCAAATCAGCATTTAAACAAGTTTTACACACCAAAATGGAAAACTAAGCCTAGATCATTCTTAGTCACACCAAAAGGAAGGTTTGATGAGGTTTTGGAAAATTTCATGTTGCAAATCTCAAACCACCTATCTCAAACTATAGAGTTCATAGTGTGAGATGTGTGATTTCATGTCATTTTGAAGCATTTCCTATTTAATTTGTGTGTAGGCCTTGTTTATCACTTGGAGATGTTAGTACATGATAAAATAAAACCATGTGCACTGGAATATCATTTTTTTCTTCTATTTTGAATATCTTTTGAATATTTCAAAATCGGCAGAAGCCAAACCAAATCAGCATTTCCACAAGTTTTACACACCAAAATGGAAAACTAAGCCTGCCTCATTCTTAGTCACACCAAAATGAAGGTTTGGTGAGGTTTTGGAAAATTTCATGTTGCAAATATCAAACCACCTATCTTCAAACTATAGAGTTCATAGTGTGAGATGTGCCATTTCACCCCATTTTGAATCATTTCCTATTTAATTTGTGTGTGGACCTTGTTTATCAGTTGGAGATGTTAGTACATGATAAAATAAGACCATGTGCACTAGAATATCATTTTTTTTCTTGTATTTTGAATATCTTATGATTATTTGAAATTCGGCCGAAATCAAACCAAATCAGCATTTCCACAAGTTTTAAACACCAAAATGGAAAACTAAGCCTAGATCATTCTTAGTCACACCAAAAGGAAGGTTTGGTGAGGTTTTGGAATATTTCATGTTGCAAATCTCAAACCCCCTATCTTCAAACTATAAAGTTCATAGTGTGAGATGTGCCATTTCACCCCATTTTGAAGCATTTCCTATTTAATTTGTGTGTAGACCTTATTTATCAGTTGGAGATGTTAGTACATGATAAAATAAGACCATGTGCACTGGAATATCATTTTTTTATTCTATTTTGAATATCTTATGATTATTTCAAATTTGGTAGAAGCCAAACCAAATCAGCATTTAAACAAGTTTTAAACACCAAAATGGAAAACTAAGCCTATATCATTCTTAGTCACACCAAAAGGAAGGTTTGGTGAGTTTTTGGACAATTTCATGTTTCACACCAAAATAGAGTTCAAATGAGCTCTCAAGGTAGTGTAAACGGCTCCATTTGTAAGCAACATTTTTTTCGACCATCTCTAAATCAGCCAAAAAAAAATCCTACACATCTACTATATATATACAAACCATGTGCACTGGATTTGCATTTGTTTGATGTTTTTTGAATATTTCATAAATATTTCAAATTCGGCCAAACTCAAATTCGGCCTAACGCGCATAGGCCACGGCCCAACGCGACGGCCCAGAAAATAAGCCGGCCCATCAACTCACGTATAGCACAATGTTTTATGATTTTTTCATTTTACACAGGCCAAACGACACAAGAATTTGGAAAATCGCTTTGGCAAAGTTGTTTACTATATCATTGGCAACATCGGAGATTTTTTTCACATTTAAATTCGAAAGTTGACTTTTTTCGAATTCTGCACTGTTCAAATCTAGATGTCAGATCTAGAAATTTGTCTTTTTTACACAGGCCAAACGACACAAGAATTTGGAAAATCGCTTTGGCAAAGTTGTTTCCTATATCATTGGCAACATCGGAGATTTTTTCACATTTAAATTCGAAAGTTGACTTTTTTCGAATTCTGCACTGTTCTAGATCTAGATCTCCGATCTAGATGTCAGATCTAGAAATTTGTCTTTTTTACACAGGCCAAACGACATAAGAATTTGGAAAATCGCTTTGGCAAAGTTGTTTCCTATATCATTAGCAACACCTGGAATTTTTTTCACATTTTCGAATTTTTCAAACTTGAAATTCGAATTTGCACCGTTCGAATCTTAGATAAAACTCATCGAACCATGGCACAGAAGCAATTAACCCCTTAACTAGCACAGGTAAGTGACACGGCCGTTTAACCACAATGGGTGGGTCGTGGCTATTTTGCTGCGACGACCCGTAGCACCGTAGCTATTATGCGGAAACATGTCGCTGCTGAGCCAATTCCTGAAAAGATGTAGTACCTGAGCTATTCGCCCTGAATACTCACCTGATCAATCTGAAGATGGAATTGACAAAAACGTTAAGGAATACCATAGTATCGTCCTATGCATGCAACTGAATCGTGTGAGGTTATACCATGGTGGATGCAGCTGATGACGCGAGACAATTAACATGTTCAGCTCACGGATCTAATCAGAATAATTGGGGAAAAGAGAGCACATGCATGTTGCGAACCTGAGGATCATCTGGACTATTATTGGCAGATCGATTCTGGCTAATATCGTGCGGATTCTCTCCATGGATCTTGCGGCCGATTAATTAGTATCCCCGTGATCGACTGGACTAAAGAGGTCTCACGCCCGACGGCACCGTTTTTTTCTCAAGGAGGCGTCACGTGGGATAGAACGTGAGGACTCTTTGTCTATTTCATCCGACGGCTATGCATAGGTAATACGGAAAATCGGATGGCTAATTTTCTTAGTTGCTGAGGATTAACGTGGTGCCTCCATTAGTGCCTCCAATTAGTAAATATAAGATTGCATCTCTTTTCTCCTTAGCTTGGCCAGCTCTCTTTGGCGGCTTACGCCGTAACCCGGTTCTCTCATGCCGGGTTCATATGCCTCCGGGTTTCGTACTTAACACTTAGCGAAAATTATCGCCCAACTGTAAATCCATCCTCAATCCATCTTAATCGCGATCTTATCAATTAATATCCCGTGATTATCTCATTCTGTTTGTCGTTGACTGTTGGTCAAAGATCCTTATCTCTTCACTTTTTACCGCAACACCCCTAGGGTTTTCACCACTGTTATAAATAGAAGACCAGGGGACACGCAGTCATTTCCCCCTTTCCGTTCATCTTCATCGTCCTCATCGCGCTCGCACTGTAGCAATCCGCAGATCCAATCTCCAATCGAGCCTCCAAATCACAGCGAGAAGATCCACAGGTACGATTCTCCCGCACATCCATGCTCCACACTCGATTCCACTCTGAATCACGCCCAGATTTACTTTGCATTTCCCTCTCCACACATCTGCATCTACGGCTAGGGTTTCTCATCGTCATTGTTGCAGCCAAGAAACCTCGAAGCTCCGCAGTCATGACGAAGGACAAGGTGAAGGCTGGAGGTCCCCGTGCGGCGAAGAAGCTCGCGAAGAAACCTCACAGCACCCACGCTGGTGCATCTGGCTCCTCCGCCCCCCGCTGCTGCTCAGGTCAACTGGACCAAATCCACAGTGACAAACTTGATGCTGCAAGAGTACGTAAACTGCGGCGAGCTTCCTCCCAAAACAGAGATCAGCTGGCGCGCTGCTGGGGAAGAAATCCGCCCCAACCCCAAAGAAGGTGAAGTAGTTGTTTTCCTCGATCATGTACAGCGCGGTTTTCGCCCCCCCTGGCTCTCTGTTTTTCCGTCGGGTCTTGAAGTACTACGGCCTTAAGCCTCAAGATATAGCACCCAATTCTATGCTGAACCTCAGCAACTTTGTTGTGTTCTGTGAGGACTATCTACAAATAGCTCCCAGCCTCGACCTTTTCCTTGAATTTTTCTACTGCAACCCATCTCGCAAGGACCAAGTGCTCCCATATGGTGGAGTTGCGATCCAGCGCCGGAGGAATGTGATTTCCCGGCCCTTCTTTTAGCCAGCCATCCCAAGGGGTGGCAAAACACATATTTTTACTGCAAGGACACCTCACCCGAGTCTGATGACGCTCGTTACCCGGCTTTCCGGAACTCGGGTTTGACCTACGAGGCCAAGATGAACAGCTATGCTGCAGACGAAGACCGGGTCAAGCTCGAGCCCACCCTTCGCCGGGCCAGAGCCTTACTTGCCCATGGCCTCAAGGGCACAGATCTGGTCAAGTGCTGGATCGGTTGGTTCATCCAGCCACTCAGCATCAGGACCCGGCTATTCTGCCAATACACTGGTGAAACCACAGACAACATGCGTTATTCTGAGATGACGCTGACTGATGATCAGATCGTGAAGAATGCCAAGAGATTGCTTGGCGAAAAGAAAGATGCCATAGCGCTGGACGGGCTTGCCCCGTTTAGTGGTAAGAACAAACCCTCCACGGTAAAACCAATCCTTGACCATTTATGCTAACTTTAACCCGGCAATTTCATCCATAAAATGTTACTTACTGTGACTGCTTTTTCTCAGGACTCCAAGTGGTGGAGCGTGGATTTTACTCCTACATCCTCTCCTGACGGGGAGGACACAGAAAGTGACGATGATGAAGAAGAAGAAGGTGAGCTAGACTCTATAGGCCGGCTCTTCATCCAACTGATTAACAATGAAGTCCCCAAAAAGGACACCTCTACTGATAACCCGGCAAATCTTATTCCATGCCCCACTGACCCGGCTTCTGACGTACAGCCGGGTCCCCAAACTGCTGCACTTCCTACTCAAAAGAGGACCCGGGCCGCCATCGCGAAGGTACCATATTCTCATCTTGACCCGGTTTTCATGATAAACTCATCTCAAACTTAAACATAAACACAGGAAAAGGAGGCTGAGAAGGAGGCTGAGGCGAACAAGAGGCGCCGAACCCGGTCTTCTACAAGCCAAGCTTCCCTGAGCCTAGGTATCCCTCAACGCTCTTTAACAAGCTGGGCCAAATCCATCCAGAAGACGCCCAGCAAACAGTACCCTTTAGCTGGCAAGATCCGGGTCGCTAAACCATCTCGTTTGTCAGATTCCTCCTCGGATGGTGTTAGCACACCCGAGGATTTCCAGATCAATACCGGGTTAGAAATACTCTACATACCTTTTCCATACCACTATACTTTACTGCTCCTTTTTTGTTTGACTAATTCACCATCTTGTTCCAGTGTCAGAGTCTTCGCAGATGAAGACCCGGACTCTCCTCCAGCGGCGTCTCCACCTCCACCTCCAGCAACAGCAGAGCCTTCTCCTATGGAGGCTCATACTGAAGAATCGGTGGACAAAGACGAGCCAATGGAGCATGTGACCCCCGTGGCTTCTCCAAAAAGCACGGTTGATCCTGTGCCAGAATCCTCCCCAGCTGCTCATTCGCCCGGGTTAGGCTCTGGAACCCAAGAAGAGGAAGTACAAGTTACTGGAACCCGGCACATTCCAGTTCAAGGTGCCCCTGAAACTCTTGCCAAGGTGCCAGCCCCAGACGCTAACCCGGCTTCTCCTGCCAAGGGCAAGAACCCAGTTCCTTCATCTGACTTGTCGGCTTTGGATGCCATGTCCGTCCCAGCTCTCTGCGATGAATACTTTTCTCGCCTTGCTCAACACAAGAACCTGGAGACTGAACTGGTCGCCCTGATTCAGAAACGATATCAGGTACACGCTTTACTTCTTGCCTTTATATTTTCTTGCATAACTATACCCTGAGTAGCCCCCAAGCTCTAAGTTCATCACTTGTTGATGAGCTTGGTGCTTATAATATGAACTCTTCTGGGAAAAACTTCAAACCTGTAGCCCCCAAGTGCCGGGTTGTCTGTTCACAGCAACCTGGGACTAAAAACTTGCATTCTGCCTCTTATGCACTACTTTAAGAACTTCAAACGTGTAGCCCCCAAGTTCCGGGTTAACTTGCCTGCGGTAACCTGGGACTAACATAATTTCTTGTATTTCAACAGGAAGACCACGCCAAGGCCGAGGCAGAAATCACCCGGCTCAAGGAGGCTGCTAAAACTGAATCTGAAACCCGGACTGATCACGCAGCGCAACTCCAGGCCTTAGAAGAAAAAATCACTGCTCTGACACAGGAAAACTCTGACCTGAAGAAGGATATGCAGGAGCACGAGGAGAACTTCCAAGAGCAACTGACCACACTGCAGAAGCAGCTGGATGACACCACCAGTGAGCTAACCCGGCTAAAGAGAATGATCACCTCTATGGTTGAATCTTTAGTGGGTAAGCACTACTCCTCTGAACTCGAACTGACCTGCGCAAGTAAACCCGGTTTTTAAATCTCACTGTTATGCCTTTCTTACACAGGTCCTCGTGATGGCAACCTGCGCAAAACTGCTGTCGAGAAGATCAAGTGCATGTACACGCTGACCCGTCAGCTGTACTTTGGCAGCTGTGAGGTTATCAAAGCCGCCAGAAATTGGGAGAACCCGCCAAGCGCGTACACTGAAGTCCTTGGGCATCTGTCAACAATGCCACAATGGATACATTTGCTCAAGGCATCTGCGTGCAGGGCCGGGGTGATGCGAGGTCTTGCTTTAGCAAAGGCCTACTATCCCCAGCTAAACCCGGCTCCTCTGAAGAAGGGCTTTCCCCTATTCGACACTGATGGCAAGGAATTTGATAAGAAGTGCTACGCCCGGGTTGTGAAGCAAACCCGGCACGTGGCCACTGTAATTGCCAGCAAAATGAAGCTCACCACACTGCAGTTTGGATATACTGAAAACGATGAAGAGATCATGGATGATGAGCCACAGCGCATCGATCTCCTGCAAAGCTATAAAGATTCCATTGACCCGGCAAAGACTGCTCCTGGTACCTCCACTGCACCCAGCTCTTCTGCCAGTTATTCCTCCTCCATCACGGGCCACAGTTGAAGAAGATGATGAAAACTTCTTCCAGCCACTTCGACAAGTCACCCGGCGCAAGATCAAGGCCAAGGAGACCAAGGAGACAGAAGCTAACCCGGCGGCCGCCGAGGAAGATGACCCGGCGAAAACCACCGAGGAACGACCATCCAGCTCGCCTCCCCGTGACCCGGCCCTGAAGCCGAGGCTTGAAAACTTATGCAGATGCTTTCATCTCTGCAAAAAACAATTTCATTCGGCCCTTCGGGCAAGTTATTGTAATAACTTAGTACTACTATCTTTGCTTGCAGTGGTGTAGTAGTACACCTTTGAAACTTTGCTTTTACTTGAAACTTTGCTTGATGATACCTTTCTGTGGTTTTGATGACCCTTTTGATTTCTTTAACTGTGAGCCGGCTTTCGCATGGATACCCTGTCGCAACTTCTGAGAAAAACAGGGTCGAACCAAGTCCCAATGGGCCTCATGGTTGATTGAATTTCCAGGTGAGCAATCAGGCCATATAATTGCGAGTCACATCAGCTCAACAGCAAGATAACCAAGAATAAACTAGTGGCATAAAAGCCGGGTCTTGGGATTGCAGCTGCAAACTATTCAAGTAAGAGCCCCCAAGACCTGGATCAATGTTTATAAAGTAATGGCTTAACTATGCAACATTACCCCATTGATCCACATACTGGTGGGACACGCTCTCTGGGCGTCCTCAAAGATAACTATAACACTTGTTCTATAACAGAAAACATAAACAACTGATATTTAAACTAAACATGCATGCTACTGAATCCAAAATACTAAAGCTAAAAACTGCTCTTACCGGGTCACAAAAATTTCGAGACCCGGATAATCATAGAGCCGGGTCTTGGGGAAAAACTTTGCCACCTCAATGACCAGCCCCCAAGACCAAGCTGAACAAAAAATTACTGCATACATAAACGAAAAATAACTGGCTTGCCAATGTAAACTGAGACTGAAACAAGACAAATTTCTGTTCAACCTTTACTTTATTGATAGAAAAGGTTAGGTCAGCAAGCCGCCTCATTAAAAACCTTCCAGCCCCCTTAGGTACCCTGGTAAGGAAAAGAGCGCGTCTGAAACCTGCTGCCTGTTACATCGTGTTTACATCTCATATCTCTTTCTCATGCTAAGTATAGTATGGGCGCAGCTGGGCAATGTTCCATGGCCTCTCACGCTCTTCCAATGAAAAGGTAGAGTGCGATGTGTCATTTACAGACTCGGACTTTTCTCTTGCATCCACCAAATAATATGAACCATTGTTCAATTTCTTGCTTATGATGAAGGGCCCTTCCCAAGGAGGAGATAACTTGTGCATCCCTTCCTTGGATTGCGTCCATCGCAGCACTAAATCTCCCTCCTGGAAAGTGCGAGTTTTAACCCGGCGACTATGATACCGCCTCAAATCTTGCTGATATACTGCTGATCTCTCCATGCTTGTTCTCTGTTCTCCTCTAGCAGGTCCACAGAATCCTGCCGGGTCTGCTCATTTTCTGTTTCAACGTAAGCCGCCACGCGAGGCGAGTCATGAATTATATCACTTGGCAAAACTGCCTCTGCCCCATACACCATAAAGAAAGGGGTCATCTTGGTGGATCTGTTTGGTGTTGTGTTGATTCCCCAAACTACTGATGGCAACTCCTCAACCCACGCTCCGGCGGCTCTGATACACGGGACCCGGAGACGTGGTTTCAAACCTCGAAGCAACTCCTGATTTGCTCGTTCTACTTGTCCATTGGCCTGCGGATGAGCAACTGAAGCAACGTCTAAACGTATACCCTGGTTTCCACAAACTTTGCCATCTCACCAAGGGACATGTTAGTGCCATTGTCTGTGATGATACTATGAGGATACCCAAACCTGTGTATGATCTGCTTCAAAAACTTGACTGCTGTAGCTGCTTCACAATTTGTAACAGGCATCACCTCAACCCACTTTGTAAACTTATCAATGGCAACCAAGAGGTGGGTTTTCTTGCAAGGAGACATGCTAAAAGGACCCACCATATCAAGCCCCCAAACTGCAAAGGGCCAAGTCAAGGTATTGTTCGCAACTCCTGAGCCGGCACATGAATTTGCCTTGCATATCTCTGGCAACCATCACATCTGCTTACCAGCGCTCTGCATCTGCCTGGGCTGTGAGCCAAAAGAAACCGTGTCTGAAAGCTTTTGCTACTAAAGACCTTGTTGAAGCATGATGACCACAATCTCCCTCATGAATCTCTTTCAAATTTGCCGGCCTTCCTTTCCAGACACACATCTCTGAAATACTCCAGAAACACTTCTCTTATATAACTCGCCATCAATAACCACGTAAGCCTTAGCCCGGCGCACAATTTGCCGGGATATAACTTCCTGCTCTGGCAGCTCTCCACGCAAAAGATACGCCAAGTAAGGTTCTGTCCACTCTGGAATTTCATGAGTTGCTGCTACTAATTGCGAATCCGGGTCTTCCTGACCCGCCAGTTCTCTACGTCCTGAGCTTGACTGATGGAGTCCATAGCTCGTCCAAGAAAACATTAGGTGGAACCGGCTCTCTGCGTGAGCCGAGTCTTGACAAAGCATCTGCAGCATCATTTTTCCTGCGATCAATATGATCCACCTGATAGCCTGAGAAAAACCCGGCTACCCTGTCCACCTCTCTCTGTAAGCCGCCATTGTCGCATCTTTTCTATCCCATGTTCCTGAAACTTGCTGTGCCACAAGATCTGAATCCCCATAGCAATTGATATGCTTGATGCTCATCTCCTTTGCCATACGCAAACCATGCAACAAGGCCTCATATTCTGCCACATTGTTAGAACAATCAAAGTGAATCTGCAAAACATAGCTCAACTTATCACCCTTGGGAGAAGTTAACACAACTCCAGCTCCTGAACCTTGTGCTTGCTTAGACCCGTCAAAGTGCATGACCCAAGGCTTGAGACCCGGGTAAGGGGTGGTGCACTCAACTGTGTCCAATCATTAAGAAAATCAGCCAATGCTTGAGATTTGATAGCTGTGCGAGGCACATAGTCAATGTGGTAAGGCCCCATCTCTATTGCCCACTTGGCAATTCTTCCTGTAGCTTCTGAATTCTGATGATATCTGCTAAGGGTATTGAACTGACCACTGTGATTGGATGCTCCTGAAAATATGGTTTCAACTTTCTACTTGCCATGAAAACACCAAACACTAGTTTCTGCCATGCGGATAGCGCTGCTTTGCTTCTGATAACACCTCACTAACATAATAGACCGGCCTCTGAACCGGGTTTTCCTTGCCTTCCTCCTTACGCTCGACCACCACCACAGCACTCACAGCCTGAGGCCCGGCAGCGACGTATAACAACATGGGTTCCTTGGGACCCGGGGCCGCCAGAACTGGCGCTTCTGATAACTGTTTCTTCAGAGCTTCAAATGCCTCATCTGCTTCCTGATTCCACACAAAGTTGTCTGTTTTCTTCAGTAACTTATACAAAGGGATTGCTTTTTCTCCGAGCCGGGATATAAACCGGCTTAGCGCAGCCACACAGCCTGTCAACTTCTGAACATCTGCCAATTCCTCTGGTTTTTTCAAACTTTGGATGGCTCTGATTTTTTCCGGGTTTGCCTCAATTCCACGCTCTGACACAATGAAACCGAGCAATTTTCCCGCTGGAACTCCAAACACGCACTTTGTAGGATTGAGCTTCATCTTGTACTTCCTCAAATTTTTGAATGTTTCTGTAAGGTCACTAATAAATGACCCGGCTTTTTCTGACTTGATCACCACATCATCCACATAAGCATGCACATTGCGCCAATCTGATCATGAAAACAGTTTTGAATACACCTCTGATAAGTTGCTCCTGCGTTCTTCAACCCAAAAGTCATGGTCTTGTAACAAAAAGCACCAAAGGGGGTGATGAACGATGTCTTTTCCCAATCCTGCCTATTAAGCTTGATCTGATGATAACCTGAATATGCGTCCAGAAAACACAAGAGCTCGCTGCCTGCAACTGCGTCACAATTTGATCGATGCGCGGCAGTGCAAACGGGTCCTTGGACAATGCTTGTTGAGACTTGTAAAATCAATGCACATCCTCCACTCATTATTTTTCTTCAGAACCAAAACCGGGTTAGCCAACCACTCTGGGTGAAAACCTCCATGATAAAGCCGGCTTCCAATAACCGGGCTATCTCCTCTCCTATAGCTTTTCTTCTCTCTGCATTCATTTTTCTCAAACCTTGTTTTACCGGCCTTGCCTTTGGATCAACATGTAAACGGTGCTCAGCGAGTTCAGTCGGAATGCCTGGCATGTCACTAGGTGTCCATGCAAAAACATCCCGATTCTCACGGATGAACTCGATGAGCGCGCTTTCCTATTTATCAGTTAGGCTGGTCCCTATGGCGAACTGCTTGGAGGAATCCCCAGGCACAAAATCCACCATCTTAGTATCTTTTGCTGCTTTAAACTTTGCCCTGTCATCTTCTGTTGTTGGTTTTTTGAGTGCCTTGTTGTCCTGCGGGTCAAGATTAGACCTGTAAGCTTTCAACTCCTCTCTAGCACAAGTTCGCTCTGCCAGGGCTGCATCTCCCTCGTCACATTCTGCTGCAATTTCTCTGTTACCATGAATGTGATGATCCCCTTGGGACCCGGTATCTTCAACTGCAAGTACACATAACACGGCCTTGCCATGAACTTGGCAAAGCCGGCCTTCCAAACAACGCATGATAAGGACTTGGAAATTTCACCACCTCAAAAGTGAGCCACTCTGACCTAAAGTTATGGATAGACTCGCCAAAAGCAACCTCTAATGAAATTTTTCCCTCTGGTGTAGCTGACTTCCCAGGAACTATACCATGAAATATTGTTGACGTTTTCTGTAACTGTGACTCCTTCAGACCCATACGTATAAATGTCTCCCAATACAAGATATTAATGCTACTACCACCATCCATCAAAACCTTCTTTAACTCAAAGCCATGAACTTGAGGAGCCACAACTAAGCAAGCAGACCCGGGTGTTCCACCACATCCGGGTGATCTGCTCTGCTCCAGTAATAGTATGCTCTGACCATCTTAAATACCTTGGTACCCCTACAGCCACTGAGTTAACTGCCCTTTTGACTATCTTTCTCTCTCTCTTGGTCGTGCCACTAGTGTATATATGATATTGGCCAAGTTGCCTTGGCTGGTTCGAGAATCCACCCTGGTTACCTGTATTTTGGCCGGGTCCTGTATTCCAGTAGGTACCGCATTTGCTCCAGTTAGAGGCCCCGCAGCCGGGTTAGCACTCGGGCCGGGTCCTCCACCTCTGTTTGCTCCTTGCAAAGCTCTCTGAACTTCATTGTTTTTCCACCTGTTCAATCTACACACTGGGCCAATGAATGATTGGCGGGTCTGCCGTTCTTGCTATGACGAGGACACGGCATCCTGAAGGCCTCTTCAGTGCTCATTGGACGTGATCCTTGATAACTATTTCCACCACTGTAATTCCCATTGTTTCCCTGATAACCTCTGTTTTCCTGATAACCTCTGTTTTCCTGATAATTCCGTCCATCCTTTGCCTCTGAAACCCGGCATTTGCATTTGCCACTAGCTCTGAGTTTCCCTCCTGATGCCCACGCTTGTGCTGATTCTGATTGTTGTTGTTATTGTTTCCCGGGCCATTGTTGTTCCTTCCTCCATTATTCGCAGTACCTTTCCCTTTTTCTTCCTCACTATCATCCTGGGTCTTGTCCGTGGCTGCGTGTCTGTTGCACGCATCCATCAACTCTGCCATAGTAACAGGCTTAACCCGGTGTCCCTCCTTCATGCGCCCAGCTTCTGGACCAAGGGAGCGTACTTGCAAGTTTTCTCCATCGATGAAATTGCGTCCTTGGGCTCGATACCAGATGAAGAGTGCAGGATCTCCGTGACCCGGCCCATCCAGTGACGTGCTGACTCGCCTTTCCTCTGTACACAACGATCAAGATCTTCAATGGAAAATAACGCTTGCACGTACCCTGAAAGTGCTTGATAAAAATTGTTTTCAACTCATCCCAGGAACTGATAGATTCTCTGGCAGATTCTTGAACCACAACTTCGCTGCACCATCGCTCATCATCAAATACATGTACTTTGCACAAACATTCTCTGTGGCATTGCGTATACACATTGCCATCTCATAGCTGACCAACTGCCGGGTCCATGCTCGGCTCATAATTGGAAATCTTGCTTGGCTCCTTGAACTTCTCAGGGAAAGGCTCCGCTCTAATGGCATCTGAAAGACACTTTGGCCCGGTAAGGTAGAAGAACTTGCTAAAAAATTATTGTTACCAGGCGAGCTTGCAGATGCTGCGGGCACGGGACCCGGTCCTCCTTGTGGTACTCCTGCTGCAGGTACTGCCGGGTTTGCATTGCTGCACTTCTTCCCGCTCGCGATCTATTGACTATCTGCTGAGCCACAGAAATTGCGGGGCGGGTTGGTACTGCTGATTATTCTGGTTCTGGTTCTGTGCTGCGGCAAACCCGGCCAATGGCGGGTTCCCACCTGGCGACTCTTACTACGATAAGTTGTGGAATGAAGCGCGCTTTTCTCCTTTGAATACTGAACTTGCTGAACAACCGCAGTGCGCAACATGTCAATGGCACGCCGAGCTTCAATCTCTGCTGGCGAGTCTCCTAATGGAATACGATCAAGTGCTAAAGTTGCGGCATACACGTTATCTGCTGGATTGGAAAAGTGACCCGCCGGCGTGTGAAACCTTGGTGTCCTGGGCGGCAGACCCGGATTTCCCCTGGCTCCCCCAGCGAGAAGACCCGGCACCGCCGTAGCTGCAACTCCAGCTCTTCCTGTTCCTCTGTCTGGTTCTGCATTTGTTCTAACAACTGGAGCCACCTGAGTTACACCAATTGGTTGATCTTCTGGAGTTCTAAACAATACTGCGGGATTTATGGCGTTTTCTCCTGGACCAGCCGGCTCTGGTGCCTCCTCTGATGCCCTAGTCATCTCATTGAGACGATTTTCCTCATCCTCTATTGCTTTCCCTAACCTCCATATCTTGCTTCTCTGCCATTGTGTCTCTGCGCATCTGCTCCAAAGCCCGGCGTGCTGTATCCAATTCTATAGCTCTAGCTGCTGCGTTTTCTGGGGTAACTATCCTCGTGAGTGCTGATGGATCTAGGACCAGGCCATTGTTAAACAAGGCCTGGGCCCCAGTCGTGTTGTTTCTTTCTTCGCCCTGAGCCCGGTTATTGAGAAAACCGAAGCTGTTCCTGTAACGCGCTGTTCTTCACTTTCCTCTGACACCGAAGCCGGGTCTCCATCAACTCTTTGACCCGCCAATTCCAGTACTGGTGGCAATTGTTGTTGCTGTTGTCCCGGAGTAAAGGCAGGTGGCACAACAGTTGAGGTGATGCCCCACGTTGGTCGATGGGCGGTGTAAACTGCCACCCTCCTAACCGGGCTTGGGCTGGACTCTTGCTCCTCTTCATCCTCTTCTTCTGCTCCATATCCGAACCGGCCTTCGAACAGGGCAAGATCGATTCTGAATCTGCATGGTCCACCACATCACCGGGATTTAGCCGGGTTTCCCGATCGTTCCTCGTGTACGTCCAGGGGCAGCTCATCTTCAGCCGTACCAACTGATTCTTCTCCATCAGATTGAACAATTGTGGCAGCTCCTGACACAGATTCATAGTCTCCATCACTAGCAGATCTAGTTGCAATCATACCAACAAAAACGTTAAACTTGCCAATTGGAATAACATCACCTGATTCAAGTAGATCTGATTCCGGCCCCCAGCCAGAATCATCAACGATGGGCTCTCCTTGCGAGTTGAGGGTGATCTCGCCAAAAACAAAGTTCTCTACTCCTTGCATTGCTTCTCCCATGATGGTGACACCTTTGGACGCGTTCCCACAGACGGCGCCAACTGTCGTGGGGTAGATAACACGGCAGATGCTACTTTGGGGTAGCTTGAGTTGATGGGCAAGGCGACACTGGTCTGGGAGATTGTTTAGCACTGCAGGGACAAAGGGTTTACCCAGGTTCGGCCTCTCCATTGGAGATAAAGACCTACTTCCTGCTATCTTGTTATTGATCTCGATCTCGATAACCCGGCTACGACAACAGAGCCGGATCTCGATCTAGGTTACAAGGTTCGCTTGGTAGCGTATGTTTCTCTCTATGATTCTCTCGCCTAAGCTTGGATCGTAAAGTTCTCTCTCAACTAGGGCTTAGGGACAGGTTTATATAGAAGACCGGGTCTCTTGGCGCTTTACAAGGTAAGCCCGGGTTCTACCCAGACTCGGAGTCCTACTCTAGCTCTTCTGGCCTTCGTGTCCTCCAAGCCCTGAACCGCCTTTGGTCTTCTAGAAACTTCCCTTCCTGAACCGGGTTACCGCCAAAGCTACTGGCACAGCAACATAACCCGGCCCATGGTGATGGTTAGCTGGCCTGGCCGGGCTTCCTCCTGGCGGGTCATGCTTCCCTCTTCATGGGCCTACCGGGTTATTATCCCCCATCAATCTACTTAGCAAACATCTCTAATTTTCGGAGAGAATCGAGCTATTACCTTCGCTGCGGAGATCGACATCGCAGGACGGCCCGGCGGAGCAGGGGACGACGAGCTTGACGTAGCCCGGAGGTGGAGCTGACGGAGGGGCGTAGCAGGAGGTCGACGCAGGCCGAAGGAGGAGCCAACGACGGGGCGGAGAACAGCGGGCGACAGGGGCGGAGGCGAGCTTCGGGACGACCACGTCGGAGCGGAACTGGGGGCGCCCGACTCGGATCCGGCAGAGTGATACGTCTCAAACATATCTATAATTTTTGATGTTCCATGCTGATATTATACCAATTGTTACATGTTTTCCATCCACTTTATATCACTTTTATACATTTTTTGGGACTAACCTATTAACAAGATGCCGAAGTGCCTGTTCTTGTTTTCTGCTGTTTTTGTATTCCAGAAAAGCTAGTCCGGAAATATTCTCGGAATTGGACGAAAGTTCACGGAGGGAACTATTTTATCAGAACACACCTGAAGGACCAAAGGAGCAACGAAGAGGAGCCACGTGGGCCCCACATGCGGGAAGGGCGCGGGCCCCACCTCTGGCGCGCCCTAGCCACGTGTGGGCCCCACGGGGGTCGTCAGCCGCTGCCCTTTCGCCTACTTATTCCCCCCGACGCGAAAAACCTAAATACCCGAGCCATTATCCACGAAAAGTTCCAGAGACGGCGCCGCCGTCAACCCTAGCTCGGGAGGGTCCAGAACCTCTTCCCGGCACCCTGTCGGAGAGGGGAATCATCACCGGAGGACTCTACATCACCATGCCAGCCTCCGGAGTGATGCGTGAGTAGTTCATCCTTGGACTACGGGTCCATAGCAGTAGCTAGATGGTTGTCTCTCCACTTTATGCCATCATGTTTAGATCTTGTGAGCTGCCCTACATGATCAAGATCATCTTATTGTAATGCTACATGTTGTGTTTGCTGGGATCCGATGAATATTGAATACTATGTCAAGTTGATTATCAATCTATCTTATATGTTATTTATGATCTTGCATGCTTTCCGTTACTAGTAGATGCTTTGGCCAAGTAGATGCTTGTAACTCCAAGAGGGAGTATTTATACTAGATAGTGGGTTCATGCCTCCGGTAATCTGGGAGAGTGACAGCAACTTCTAAGATTGCGGATGTGTTGTTGCCACTAGGGGTAACCTAAGAATGCTATGTCCACGGTCATATGTACTTGCTTACATTACGCACTTTACTTAATGCGATTATTCTTTGCTTGCAACTTAATACCAACGGGGGACTCGGATGACAACCTGGCGGTGGATTATTAGTCATAGATGCTGTTGGATAACGGTCTATGTATTTTGTCGTAATGCCCAATTAAATATCATAGTAATCATCATGTCATATATATGCATTGTCATGCGCTCAATATTTTGTCAATTGCCCAGCTGTAATTTGTTCACCCAGCATGTTAGTTATCTTTTATGGAGAGACACCACTAGTGAACTGTGGACCCCGGTCCATTCTTTTACATTGATTAAACAAGCACAAACTGCAAACATTGTTCTCTTTAATTCTCTGCAAGTTTACTACTGTTTTCCACACCATACGTTTAATCCTTTGTTTTCAGCAAGCCGGTGAGATTGACAACCTCACTGTTTCGTTGGGCCAAAGTAGTTTGATTGTGTTGTGTGCCGGTTCCACGTCAGCGCCGGATTCCCTGGTGTTGCGCCGCATCATATTTCGCCGTTGACAACCTTCAGAAACGCTACTGCTCCAACTGGTTCGATTAAACCTTGGTTTCATACTGAGGGAAAACTTGCTGCTGAACTGCATCATACCTTCCTCTTGGGGTAACCCAACGAACGTGTACTGCACGCAAGCAACAAGAACTTTTCTGGCGCCGTTGCCGGGGAGCAAGAGCATTTCTGCAAGGGGAGTTTCACGCTTCCAATCTCTTTACTTTGTTTTTGTCTTGCTTAGTTTATTTTATTTTATCTTGTTTGCTTTAATTATCAAAAACACAAAAAAATTAGTTTCCTTTATCTAGTTTTGTTTCTTGTTTTAGTTATTATGTCTAGTTCTTTACTTGCTAGCAATGGTTACTTTTCTTGAAACTTGTCCTATGGCTGAAAACAACATGAGAGAGCTTTATGAAATTTATCTTGAGTTGGGACATGAAGTGTTTGAAGGGAAAATTAAAAAGCCTATGGAACTTTATTTGCATAACAATCATGATAGTAGCAATGTTATTAGCATACATTCTTTGAACACCATTATTGCTAATGCCATGGAAAGCTCTAAGCTTGGGGAAGCTGGTTTTGATAAAAATGATATTTTTAGTCCCCCAAGCTTGGAGGAGGAAATTTGCTTTGATGATACTTTGCCTCCACTTAATGATGATTATAATGATTGTACTAGTTTTACTCCCACTATTACTCATGAAATTGATTATGCTTGTGTGCATAGTAATGATACTTTTATGCATGTGCATCATGATAAGAATGTTTTATGTGATAGGTATATTGTTGAGTCTATTCATGATAGTACTGAAAATTATTTTGAAAGAGGAAAATATGGTTATAGAAATCTTCATGTTATTAAATTTCCTCTCTTTATGATGAAAGTTTTGAGCTTTCTCTTGTGTTGCTTCTATATGATGTTTGCTTTAAGACCTAATGGTCAGTATGAGAGAGGGAGACACAGTTTCATATATCTCAATAATATTAAGTCTCCTCTCTTTATGTTGAAAGTTTTGAAGTTGCACTTGTTTTGCCTTCCTATGCTTGTCACTTTGTGCTTCATTGACTTGTTTTCTTATAAGACTCCTATGCATGAGAAGAGTGTTAGATTTAAACATGTTTTATATATGCTCCTTGATGCTCTCTTTTATGTTTCAACTCTCATCTTTATGTGAGCATCATAAAAATCACTATTCCTAGCTAAAAGGCGTTAAAGAAAAGCGCTTATGGGAGACAACCCATTATTTTTATTTCTGCAATTTTTCTTTATTTGAGTCAAGGTGTTGTTTACTTCTGTAACAACTCCTTTGTATCTTTATTTTCTCGCATTGTTGTGCCAAGAGTAGCCTCTAATGTTAAGATGATGCTAAATTTTGATTGCTGCGCAGAAACAGATTTTTGCTGTTCACTGTACGCAATTCCTAAAATCAACAGATTGTTAATTAAATCTGAAATTTTTTGTGCGTAATCTTTATGAATGTCTAAATCTTTCATTAGTTCAAAGTTTTTTGATCTGAGCGTTGTAAGTGTCTCGAAAAAATTCGTCTTTGCGGACTGTTATGTTTTAGACAGATTATGCCTTTTTATTTTGCATTCTCTCTTTTACTAGTGTTGAGTGAAATTCTTTTTTGGGTGGAAGAGCTTCACATAACATCAGTGGCAGTCGCTAATGTTTAAAGTAACAAATTATATTGCGTCTTTATAGAACATGTGAATTTTTGATTGTGCACTAACCCTCTAATGAGATTTACTTTGAGTTTGGTGTGACGGAAGTTTTCAAGGGTCAAGAGAAGGATGATATAATAGGATCAAGAAGAGTGAAGAGCTTAACCTTGGGGAAGCTCCCATGGATCTCCCCAGCATATTTCAAGAAGACTCAAGCGTCTAAGCTTGGGGATGCCCAAGGCATCCCTTCTTCATCGGCAAAATTATCAGGTCATCTCTAGTGAAACTATATTTTAATTTTTTCACATCATATGTGCTTTTCTTGGAGCGTCTGTGTGCTTTTATTTTCAGTATTGTACTTTTATTTTCAATAAGCTTGACTGGACCCTAGCATTCTTGATTGGGAGAGAGGCACGCTCCGCTTTTTCATGAGAATACTCCTATTCTTCACTTATATTTGTTGAGTATTCATATCTAGCGCTGTTCAGCTTTTAGCTCTTGTTTTCATGTATCTCTTGTCAGAGCTATTAGCTTTCTTTTAAAGAAAGTAATCTCTTGCTTCACTTATATTTGTTTGGAGAGTTGTTGAAATAAATTGATTGGTGTTTGGTTGGTACAAAAAAATGTTGCATGTGGTTGTTGGTATAAAGGAAAAAACTTGCATAATCTTGTAGATCACTAATTTAGATAACTTGATGCTTGTCAATTGTTTTGAGTTAACAAGTAGATCATGATTAAATTTTTGCATCATGTAAGTTAAGCCTATTAGTGAAGAACTACCGTAAAGCTTGTTGAAAATTTGGTTTGCATAGGTGGTATCTCTAAGGTCTAGATATTTTCTAATAAAAGGGTTTGGTTAACAAGGAAGACGGTATGAAGTCTTATAATGTTTGCAATATGTTTGTCATATAAAACTTGGTGTACGGGTTGATATTCTTGTTTGCTTACATAACCTTGCTAGCCTAAACTCTGTACTGAGAGAGAATGCTTCTCGTGCATCCAAATCCTTGAGCCAAAATTCATGCCATTTGTGTCCACCATAACTAGCTATATGTGGTATTTCCTTGCCACTCCAAGTAAAATTTTCATGTGCTACCTTTAAACTATTCAAAATTGTTATTATTCCTTTTTGTGTCAATGTTTACTAGCTCATGAGAAAGTAGTGGGTTATGCTTTATTCTACTTGTCAAATGGACTTTTACACTGGACTAGCGGCATATACATCCGCTTATCCATTAATTTTGCAAAAAGAGCTGGCAACGGGGTGCCCAGTCCCAATTAATTACAACTTTAACCATTAATTCTCTTCACACTTTTGCCCTGATTCATCAGTAAGCAATGACAAACATTGAAATACCTGCGTGTGTAAACCAAAGAGAAAGAGGGATGATCTGCCTTGCTGGTAGAAATAACGTCCTTCATGGGAGCCGCTCTTAAAAGTCTGTTTGACAGGGAGAATACTGTTTTCATCCGCTACCATTCGTTGACAATTAACAAACACCTCTCAAAACTAGATACTCCTCCATGGTATGTGATTGATGGAAGGCACCCGAGGATTCGGTTAGCCATGGCTTGTGTTAGCAAAGGTTGGGAGGAGTGTCAAATATTTTATGCAATCTCTATATGTTTTTCAAAACCTAAAAGCTCTAGCACTAGTGTCAACTTTGTAACAACATTTGTTATATGCTACGTATTGGACTTATTATATTGCTTTGTGTTGACAATATCCATGAGATAAATATGTTGAAAGTTGAAGCAAATGCTGAAACTTAATTCTTCCTTTGTGTTGATTAAATACCTTTTATTAGAATCTATTGCTTTATGAGTTAACTCTTATGCAAAACTCTTTGATGCTTGTCTTGAAAGTACTATTCATGAAAAAGTTTAGCTTGTGTGATTCATTGTTTATTCATTATCTATTTGGTAGCAAACTATAGACCATTGACTTGGATCACTTCATTCATTTACATGTGCCTTACAATACTATTTGATCAACATTATGATGGTAGCATGTCACCACAAAAATTATTTTGTTTTATCGTTTACCTACTCGAGGACGAGCAGGAACTAAGCTTGGGGATGCTTGATACGTCTCAAACGTATCTATAATTTTTGATGTTCCATGCTGATATTATACCAATTGTTACATGTTTTGCATCCACTTTATATCACTTTTATACATTTTTTGGGACTAACCTATTAACAAGATGCCGAAGTGCCAGTTCTTGTTTTCTGCTGTTTTTGTATTCCAGAAAAGCTAGTCTGGAAATATTCTCTGAATT
Source organism: Poa pratensis (assembly GCA_947311845.1). Taxonomy (NCBI): domain Eukaryota; kingdom Viridiplantae; phylum Streptophyta; class Magnoliopsida; order Poales; family Poaceae; genus Poa; species Poa pratensis. The sequence continues at coordinate 25,071,368 of CAMZMU010000108.1, read as the reverse complement.
GGACGAAAGTTCACGGAGGGACCTATTTTATCATAACACACCTGAAGGACAAAAGGGGCAACGAAGAGGAGCCACGTGGGCCCCACACGCGGGCAGGGCGCGTGCCCCCCTCTGGCGCGCCCTAGCCACGTGTGGGCCCCACGGGGGTCGTCAGCCCCCGCCCTTTCGCCTACTTATTCCCCCCGACGCGAAAACCCTAAATACCGAGCCATTATCCACGAAAAGTTCCAGAGACGCCGCCGCCGTCAACCCTAGCTCGGGAGGGTCCAGAACCTCTTCCCGGCACCCTGTCGGAGAGGGGAATCATCACCGGAGGGCTCTACATCACCACGCCTGCCTCCGGAGTGATGCGTGAGTAGTTCATCCTTGGACTACGGGTCCACAGCAGTAGCTAGATGGTTGTCTCTCCACTTTATGCCATCATGTTTAGATCTTGGGAGCAGCCCTACATGATCAAGATCATCTTATTGTAATGCTACATGTTGTGTTTGCTGGGATCCGATGAATATTGAATACTATGTCAAGTTGATTATCAATCTATCTTATATGTTATTTATGATCTTGCATGCTTTCCGTTACTAGTAGATGCTTTGGCCAAGTAGATGCTTGCAACTGCAAGATGGAGTATTTATACTAGATAGTGGGTTCATGCCTCCGGTAATCTGGGTGAGTGACAGCAACTTCTAAGATTGCGGATGTGCTGTTGCCACTAGGGGTAACCTAACAATGCTATGTCCACGGTCATATGTACTTGTTTACATTACGCACTTTAACGGTCTATATATTTTATCGTAATGCCCAATTAAATATCATAGTAATCATCATGTCATATATATGCATTGTCATGCGCTCAATATTTTGTCAATTGCCCAGCTGTAATTTGTTCACTCAGCATGTTAGTTATCTTTTATGGAGAGACACCACTAGTGAACTGTGGACCCGGTCCATTCTTTTACATTGATTAAACAAGCACAAACTGCAAACATTGTTCTCTTTAATTCTCTGCAAGTTTACTACTGTTTTCCACACCATACGTTTAATCCTTTGTTTTCAGCAAGCCGGTGAGATTGACAACCTCACTGTTTCGTTGGGCCAAAGTAGTTTGATTGTGTTGTGTGCAGGTTCCACGTCAGCGCCGGATTCCCTGGTGTTGCGCCGCATCATATTTCGCCGTTGACAACCTTCAGAAACGCTACTGCTCCTACTGGTTCGATTAAAACTTGGTTTCATACTGAGGGAAAATTTGCTGCTGAACTGCATCATACCTTCCTCTTGGGGTAACCCAACGAACGTGTACTGCACGCAAGCAACACAGAGCCGCGCCGAGATCTGACGGCGGCGGCGGCGGGAGAGCGGCGGCAGGGACGGGGGAGCGGTGGCCGGTGTGGTGAGTAGCGACCGGGGCTGGGAGAGAGAGAGGCTGGGGCAGGAGGTCGGGGTCGGGGGTGGGATTGGGTTTCTTTTTCTTTTTTCTGCTTCGTACCCGTTGGTTGACTCACGGACGAGAGGAGAGAGAGAGAGAGGCTAGGACGCGGGGTGGCAATTCTCCAGTAATTTGCACAAACGAGATGTCTGTTTCTGCGGAACGATTCGCCAGGGGCTCGGAGAAGCTCGAGAAACTGGTCGCGAGCAGTTTCTCTCCACTGTGTGTAAACTAGCTTCTGGCGAGTTTTACGGTTGGGGGAAACTGGAGACTTCTTTTCAGCTTATTGGGTTTGGTAGCTAGAAACTGATTGAGAAACCCAAAAGAAGTCAGCCATAGGCAGGTTAAGGATGACTACTTTCCAGTTTTGGGCTGGCTTCGAGGTCGTGGACAGCAGAAACCAAAAGAAGTCTCCGGCTAGTGTGCCTATTTCCTTCCTGTAGCGAGAAACTGCGATGGACCAGTTTCTGAGCAGCTTCCGAGCTTCCGCGTGAGGAACCGCATGGGTACAGATAATTGCACCTTTCGTTGCTTCTATTTACGGAAGGAATGCCACTCCGCATCATTTTCGCTCGCAGCTAGCAGGCGTTGCTACCTGGAATTTCGTTGTTTTACCGACCGCGTGCATGCACATGTGCCAGCTAATTACCGCTTCATTAATTATTAACACTAGTCATCAACCCGTGCTACTGCACGGGCTAGCTATTTTGAAAACTCATGCTGCACATTCTACAAAAATTCCTACTAATCCGTTCAACACATAGAAAGATTAATATTGTTTTCTTTGCAATCTTGTAGAAAAAAGAACTATGAAATATATGTACCGATTTTTGAAATACTTATTTAAATAGTGCATGATATATAATATATTTTTTGTTCCTATTACAAAACATGATAAAGTATTGATAAATATGCACCATTATAAAATAACCACAAAATAATAATTAGCTCATGCCATTTCTCTAGTTTTCTTTGATGGACAAATATCATTATATATGCTACCTTTTATGTTTTTTAAGTTGGATGTCCATCATGAAAGTGATTTCTCAAAAATACATGCGAATAATCTTTGAGTCTGACAGTTCATATCTACTTTGCTTTTTCCACGCCATAATCCATAATTCCCTGCCATAGCTACAAAATAGATGATTAAGATTACCTTTTACTTGTGTGGTACTGCACTGATCCAAGCCAGTCCGACCAACTTTTGTGAAAGTTAATCAAAGTTAGATTTGAAGAACATTTCAGTAGGCGTTTCATATATTTTGAAGATTTTACATGTGGCTTTCTTATTGCGAAAATGAACATTTTTTTAGAGAACTCGTCTATAAATTACACCACATGATTTCGTTAGGGGAATAGATTAATCGTGAGACCACATGCCCATTAGAGTGGTATGAATTGAAAAAAAAAGGAAAGGCCATTAACCGTACCTAAATTAGCAATAATGGGTTATATAATATAGAAAACTGAGATCTATATCACAAAGCATGTAACAATAGACATTTGCAATCTATGTAGCAGCATGCTACACCTTGCCTTATTCGTTCTCACAACCGTGTCATATACTACTGTATTTTAGTTTGAACCCTTAAAAACGTAAAACCTACAGCCGATAATTTATAGCCCCAAAACAATACAATTTGAATCAAGTCTTTTGTGAGAACTGCACGTCAATTATTAGATGTCTAGATGCAAACCAAAATAATAAAGCAGGATGCAAACTGTACCTGAAACACAGTCGATCTGGTACCCTGATGTGTCATCCTTGCTCAGGCATCCTCATTTAGCACATTTTCGACGTGTCGAATAGCCGTGGTATACCTTGCCCTTTTTGTTGTCATAATCGTGGCATATACCACACTGGATAATTGTTTCAATTTTCGAAATCACAAATCGGCAATGGAAATATTAGGCAAAAAATATTAGCTCAGTGATGAGAATTGTATGTTCAGGTCATTATTATATCGCTAGATGCAAACCGAAATAATAAAGCATGATGCAAACCATAGAACAAACATATCGAGCCGATACCTGACGTACCATCCTTGTTAACGCATCTTCTATTGACACATGCTCGACTCGTCGACTAAGCATGATGTACCTCGTCATATCCGTTCTTAAACTGTGGCATATACCATATTATATTTTTATTGACTCTCTCAGTCTAGAAATCTGCAGTAGATATATTGGACCAAAAACAATACAATTTGCATCAGCTTTGTAATTCGAACTACACATTAAACTGGTGAATTTTTAAATGGTTACATGCAAACAAATATAATAAAGGAGGATGCAAACTCTAGCTGAAACAGATAGATTCACGATGTGCCATCGTGAGCAGCCTTCATTGGCAGATGCTTGACAGGTCTTATACTTCAAGAGCTGGCTCAGCATGCAGTGCTCTTCAACGATTCGCCGCTGATTAGTTGTTTTGGCCGAAGCAAAACACACACGTAGCAGCAAAGCCCAAGCTGGCCGGCCTGATTGATCGATTGATTCATCTGGTGCTTCTGTGCGAAGATAGCTTGTTGTGCTAATTAATCTGAAGCAATCAGGAAAAAACCACTATGGGCAGGGAAACGATTAGCAGAATTAACTGTTTACACAAAATTTCATCAAATATTCTGTATTCCGTTGCCATACTATGTCAGCTCTTCAAATATATGAACAGGAAAAAATATATTTTTCCGACTCACACTAACTTCATTAGTTCTCACTCCCATACCTGTCGGTTATGTACATTCTTTTTTGCTGAATAAAGCGACGTGGCCACCGGAGACGTGCAGCTCGCAGCTGTCTAGGTTTTGCACTGTGCGGCTACCTGCTTCTCTCGATTTTATTAAATCTGCAATGTTCAAGTGCAATGCTAGGTCAGCACTTAAAATCTGCACACGAAGGATTTTTTTCCTCATTCGCACTAACATCATTGATCCCAGTAGTTACCTATAAGGCTTCCCTGCAGACAGAATAAATGCCTGGAGTTTCGATCCAAAAATCATTAGATGATCAAATGGATTCTTGTTCGTTGGAAATTATAGTCGACAGAGTGCCATCAATCCATGAGAATAGTAAGGTATACGGATACTATAGAAAAAAGTATATAAAGAGATTCGATCAGAAGCATTAATTAGTCGTGCAAAATGCATGCCCCCATTGAAAATAACTGACCCATAAATTAATGAGCATTCCCAGTTGAGGACCTTAAACGTAAATAAGTAGGAAGTAATTGTACTCTAGAAATAGAAAACAAATGTAAAATTTGCACAACAGGAGCTTTTATCTCAGATGTTGCTATGACCAGGCATAGAAGCACCAAGAACACACAGGCAATTAACTGAACTTCTTAGGTAAGAAGTTCGATCCAAGAAAATTGATGCAATGGACAGCCGAGAACTGTGCTTGTGGGCAGCATCGAAATTGTGTCCATCCCTCATCGCATCTTGCCATTGGGAATCGATGCTGTATTGCTGATGCTGCGGAAGGCGTCCTTAATTCCCAACTCGAACTCGCGGCTGTAAAAATACAATCAGTTCTATCATACTTAGTAGCAAAAATCTGCAACCCCGCGTCACTACTGAATCGGCGCCCAAGATTGGGTCATGGCAGCGACGATAAAGCTCCCAGGGAGCTGTGATGCAGGTGTTATTGAATCAAAACATGAATCAGACTGGAGAGGGAAGATTACTATTTATTCAACAAATTGAAATCCCGGAAAATCCGTTTTGAAAAATTCTGAAGTAAAGGCGACGCCACAGCTGCAGCTCGAACCTGTATTAATTGGCTTCGGCAGCACCGGCCGCTACCTGCTTCCACCGCGCGGCAACTCGTCTTCCAGGCCGGATACCGTCTAGGGTTAGGGATGTCCAAAGACACGTACATGTCAAGATTTGTTGTCGTCGCCGGCCGGGATACCTGGCAATTTGATACAACTTCCTTTTATGCAAGACAGAGATAGAGAGCTAGCGCATCGTCCCTAGGGTTACCGCCGCTGAGCCTTGAGAGCTCTGCTTTGTCACACACCTTGAATTACCAGATTAGGAGAACCGTGAATACTCACCTGATCAATCTGAAGATGGAATTGACAAAAACGTTAAGGAATACCATAGTATCGTCCTATGCATGCAACTGAATCGTGTGAGGTTATACCATGGTGGATGCAGCTGATGACGCGAGACAATTAACATGTTCAGCTCACGGATCTAATCAGAATAATTGGGGAAAAGAGAGCACATGCATGTTGCGAACCTGAGGATCATCTGGACTATTATTGGCAGATCGATTCTGGCTAATATCGTGCGGATTCTCTCCATGGATCTTGCGGCCGATTAATTAGTATCCCCGTGATCGACTGGACTAAAGAGGTCTCACGCCCGACGGCACCGTTTTTTTCTCAAGGAGGCGTCACGTGGGATAGAACGTGAGGACTCTTTGTCTATTTCATCCGACGGCTATGCATAGGTAATACGGAAAATCGGATGGCTAATTTTCTTAGTTGCTGAGGATTAACGTGGTGCCTCCATTAGTGCCTCCAATTAGTAAATATAAGATGTAACGACGCCGCCTAATCCATGCATGTACGTAAGACTCCATGCATGTATGTACGAAATACGGTATAAAATTCAGATGGCTAGCAACAATCAATTTATCCGTGCATTACAAAAACAAATTGATGAAATCTTTTGCACATGTTTTCTTGCCATTTTGATTATGTTTATTTTGGAAAAGTATCAAAATCAGGGGCGTTACAGACATTTTACAGCTCAACACATCAAATAAGCCAAAACTACCGAAACTCAAAAGAAGTCTCCTGGCCGACTTCTAGGAGTTTCTTCCCACCACAGTTTCTCCCCACCGAAATCTATAAGCCGGCTTATGCATAAGCATAAGCCTAAAAAAAATGGCCCTAACAATGCCTATGCTATTCCGTCTTATAAACCATACCGAGGTGGTGGGACTAAAATAGGCAAAACCTATATGCACCCTCGGTAGCGTAGTAGGCCGGCCCAATAGAAGCTCCTTCAGCCAGATTTTGGTTTTACTGCTTTCTTTTTCGTTTTTCCTGTTTGTTTTCTTTTTTCCTTTTTTTTGGTTTTCCTTTTTCTTTTATTTAACTTCTTTTATGTTTTATTTTTCGATATTTTTTCATTTTTATTTTATTTTATTTTTCTGTTTTGTATTTTCTGCTTTCTATTAAAAATACTTGTTTTTATGTTGTAGAAAATATTATTATCATTTTGTTCATATTGAGAAATCGTTCAAATATCATAGTTCATACATTCCTATTTTTAAAAAAACTTTACATAAATATTCTTATTGGAAAAATCGTTCATATAAATTAAATATTCATATTGAAAAATCATTCAAATAAATTAGTGCATTTTGTAAAACCATTTTAATATCATAAATGTTCATATTTAAAAACCGTTCAAATATCATAAATGATCATGTTTTAAAAATCGTTCAAATAACATAAATATTCATATTTAAAAATAATTAAATAACATTAATATATTTTTAACATATCTGAACATTTTAATTTTTAAAACGAATTTCTTGTGTTCTTCTTTTAAAACCATGGACACTTTTTTGACTGTAAAAACAGAAAAGACAAAGGGGAAATAAACAGAAAATTAAAAAGGAAAGAAAAAAGGAAAATAGTGCCTGTTATTAGGCCGTGTTTGGAGCGGGCCATGAAGCAAGCGCAGAGGGCCGCTCCGTGTTCAAGTAGACGCCCCCCTATTCGCTTATTCATTTCCAAACCTGCCGCGGCACCCATGACCAGTCGACCGGAGGTACGAGGTCGGGCATGCGTTAGTGGATGTCCTTCTGGACGGGCAGGATGCCAGACGGGCTCCTCAAGGTGGAGAAATGTGGGTGAGGTGGTATATACTATATAGTACCCTTTCTGCTATCGGTTCCGTGGACATGTACAACGGAGGACCTCTTGGACAAAGATGGTTGACTGGCCCATGGAGGGGCAGAGGAATGGAACGGGGTGGCAATTTAAAATAGACTCTACCGGAGGGTTCGACGGAGCGAGGAAACAAGTTTTACGCCGCTAAGCTGACCGCTACGATGAAGTGTAGATCCGCGCACTGCAATTGAGATAAAGAGGAGGAGCCAGTTCTTTTGATGGCTTCCTAAATAAGCTTACTATCTTCTCCCATAACTCGTCCAGCTTATTATTTGCAGCTACTAAACTTGTTATGGACTATTTATAAGCCCTAAAAATATTTAAGATGGCGATTTATAGAAAGAACCTGGAGAGGGGTCGGCTTATCTTTTAAGCCGCCTAAAGAACCAACCGATATCGGGTGGGGCCGTTGACCTCCTGGTCCTGGATCCGATCTGAGAGGTTGCAACATTTAGGAACAGATAATGGCCGAACCCAAAACACCCTGCTCATAAGTCAGGCGCCCATGCAATTTATCTTTTTCTTTGCCGGAGCGCGTTTGAAAGGATGGAGGTTTAAAGATGCATTTGTTGCACGTTTGGTCTAAATTGTTGCAACGAGAAATAACCGGTTCAAACTTTAGTGAAAATTGGAGGTGCCCGTCCCAAGTAGTTTTTAATATGCTTCCAATGTTGTGTTTCATCCTCGGGTCGACCACATCAAAATAGCCGAGCACACGCACAAGGGATTTTCGCCAAGGAAACTTCACGTGCGTTGTGTTTTTACTTTATGCCCAAGTCCATAATAAGCATCTCAGCTAAAGCATCCAAGTACTTGTATCCTAGCTACTAGCCTACTACATTCACCGCATGCAACTTCCAAGCCGACTTCAACAATCAACATGGACTTACACAGGTAACCAGCAAACCTACTACTCCTTCTGCTCACTATCATAATTGAAAGAGCATGGTGCCCCCATGTGTGGTTTTGCTTAGCATAAATTGTTGGTGCACATAGGTGAATCTAGCCTGTTTAGGTTTTGTACTTGATAAATTAAACGATAGTTTTATTCCGTATTTATTTAAGACTAAACCGTAATTATTTTAAATCGTCTATTCACCCCCGCTCTAAGCGACATCCTTGTTCTTTCAATAATTCATTTCAGATATTTCACTCTACTGCTCCCTCCGTTCACTATCATAAGTCATTTCAGATATTTCAGTATGAACTACATATAAATTAAATGAGTGATTCTACGCACTAAAAAACCTCTAGATACATGTATTTTTTTAAAGCTAAAAGGTGTTATAATAATAAACTAAGAGAGTAGCACATAGGTATGTACGGCCAACTACGAGAACTACTCGACGTCTGCATGGGGACAAATTTTTTTTTTCTACGGGGGAGTACAGCTATGAAGAGGTTTGCGAAATTTCAAGGGTTTGCGTATGTTCGTACAAGGCACAGTTTAGTCAAATGTTAATCGAAGGAGTTGGAGTTCAGCTAAGGCGACGCCATTTTCATCTTTTTTTTTATGCACCCGCGTCCATCTAATTTTTTTAGGGTAATTTCCATCTAATAAATCAATGTTACTGTAGTACTCCTATCGAGGTTGGACTCGAGATGGATAGCCTAAGCCCATTTCACTTGTGCGTGCTATTTGGAGGACCCGATCTGGCGGAAATCATTAGAAAAAGGGTTCCCTTTGCAAAGGTAACCCCACCATCGTTCTAATTGTGACAAGTGTCATTTTCTCCTCACATGATCTAATTTTGGTTGTCTACATGTCTGCCATGTGTCACAATTAGATTGAAAGTGGGGGAGTATAAGAGAGAAAGGGAGGGCATACACGTACGTGGGCATACAGTTTTCCCTTTTTCCCTTTTATTTTTCAAACCCGGATTTTAAAAACGAAATATCTTGAGAACCGTTTATCCAAATTACGAACCGTTTTCACTTTTGAGCTCCTCGCGTCGAGATCTTCAAAACTAGATCCCATGTTGATATGTTTCGACGATTTTTTTTTGTACAACCGGTTATGTATAGTTGTACAATCTGTGTTTGTAGTTGTACAACATGTGTCTGTACAACCTGTGTATGCGTAGTTGTACAACCTGTATCTGTCTAGTTGTACAAACTGCGTTTGTACAAGCTGTGTCTGTCTTGTTGTACAACCTGTGTCTGTACAACTCGTATCTGTCTAGTTGTACAACATGTGTCTGTACAACCCGTGTCTATTTAGTTGTACAACCTGTATCTGTACAACCTGTGCCTGTATAGTTGTACAACCTGTGTCTGTACAACATGTGTCTATCTAGTTGTACAATCTGTGTCTGTACAAACTGTGTCTGCATAGTTGTACAACCTGTGACTGTATAGTTGTACAACATGTGTCTGTACAACCTGCTAGTTGTACAATCTGTGTCTATTTAGTTGTACAACTTATGTCTGTACAATCTGTGTCTGTGTAGTTGTACAACATGTGTCTTTTTAGTTGTGTAGTTGTACAACCTATTAGTCGTACAAACTGTGTTTGCATAGTTTGTACAATGGTCTCTATTTGTTCTGTACATCGTGCTCTGTACATAGCATGGTCTATTTTTCTCTTGTACGTCTAAATGTTTGAATCTCACGGATGCTTCAATCTTTACACGTGGAGGAGATAGAGGCGTACGCGGGGGCCTCAGTGCAGGGCATGGAGCCGTACGCGCGGGGACCAGCTTTGGACAAGCCTCGCTCGTTACGCGAGCAAGCTTACGGTTCCCACGCCCGGTCGTAGACAAATTTGATTTTCCTACTCATACAGACCATTCACGTGGTACGCTCGCGTGCGTGGAGTTTCCTTTCAGAAGGGTACCCTTTTAATAGTTGTACCCCGATCTGGCCCGCCATGCATGCTACATGGGAAGTTCTCTATACACCGGTTTAGATGGGCAAATCCTATATAAAACCTAGTGGGCTGGCCCATTTTAGAGTTTTTATTGTTTTGTTATTTGTCTTTCTTTTTCTGTTTTTTTTTCTGCTTTCCTTTTCATTTATTTTTCCAACCAACCAGGATGCTAGGACTAAACTCACGTGCGTACGTACCTACGGCCAAGTACAAGAACTGACTCGACATCAGCATCATGGGTACGTAGAACAATATTATCCAAAGAGCAACTAGCAGAGACTTTTTTTTGATAAAGAACTTTATTACTTAAAGAGTTTAAGCATTACACCCAGCCTCATTATAAAACAAAACTCAAGACTCGACCTGCAAGCATGGCCGTCAGAACACTATTATCCAAGGACCAACTACACAAGAACTTGTGTTCTTGTCTAGTAATTAAAAAAACTCAAGATCATTTAGTCTAACACGGGAGCATACGCATGCTTTGTTTCTGCCATGTCATGTGATCCTCCGGCATATGCATGAATTCTGCGATGGAAAATTTGTGTATTTCTAGTGCTGAAAAATCCATATACATTGGACCATTTTGGAGATTTTAGTTGTGCTATTAACGGTTTCAAATCGATCTAGCATAGTTGTTGGACTTTTAAAACATGTGGTCTCAAATTCCATGTCTTGTTACCTTCTGTTGTATGTTTCCTTATTTTTCGGTAAGAAATGTTAATTGTGTAAATTATGGGAACAAAAGAATGTTGTACGGGGCTGCGAAATACAACTAGGGAGAGGTTTGCGAAATCACAAGGGTTTTTAGTTTGCATATGTTCGTATAAGGCACAGTGTAGTCAAGCGTTAATCGAACGAGTTCAGCTAAGGCGATGCCATTCCACAGTCATAGTGTCACTGAAGTGCATTTTTTTTTTTTTTAAACAAAGTACATTTTTTTAGTGTAAAGTCACTGAAGTGCCGAGAAGGGACTTGGCAATGTGCAAGACAGGAGGCCTGGGATGGTAAGCCCAAGCCCATTTCACTTGTGCGTGCTACCTATATCGATGAACCGGTATGGCCCGTTATGTACGTCGAGGTTGACTTCTACCCATGCATGCTTAGCTCGGCTTGATGCCCACGTCGATCGATCGACTGTGGTTTGTACAGTACTAATTAAGTCACGATAAAAACAATTAAGTCCTATACTGGAGTACATTACCATTTAAGAAAAATCAGGAATGTACTCGCTCCGTTCCACAATATAAGGTGCAAAACCAAATGAGTGTACATACACATTAATAAATGTCCACACACATCTAGACACATGGGAATGTGAACAAAAACTAAAACATCTTATATTTAGGAACAGAGGGAGTACTTGCATGAAGAAGCAACTAATAATCTTCTAGAGAAGCAACGCCTCACGGGCCAGCTCGAGGAGCAAAGACGTATTAAAGGTATTATGAGTTGATGCATTGATCCATTGCTCTGCTTTCCTCCTCGTCTCGTCGACGAAAATAGTCCTCGGATCGTATTGATCCACGCTGCACCTTTTCAGCGCATATGGCCTTGTAGTCATGCGTATGTGATTCGTCGTCTTTCCGTAATGCACATCTGATGCTGCTAAGCCTGGGCATTCCCGGTTTATCCGGGTTTGTACGGTTTCGCGGAACCAGCTGTAAATCAGCGGTTTCAGACGGGCCGGGATACAAACTTTTCTGGTGTTTCACGATATTTACCATTTTGTAGAAATTATCGTTTCACAATGTTTGTCTATTGAAGAAATAATGTGTATGACTATTGAAACATTGCCCACGATTATTTGATGTTGTATGTATAAGAGGTTGACTAGTCGTAATGTGTCATTTAGAATGGACATGTATGGTCGAACATTGGAGCCTCTCCGTATATGCTACTCTCTCCGTATCAAAATATCTCATGTGAATCTTGCGCATGAACATGTCTAGATACATGTGGGGCCGAAAATGATAAACATCTTATATTTTGATACGGAGGGAGTAATTAAGTGTTGTCTATAACGTTTACGTCTTGTCACTGACTAGAAATTGTGACAGTGTTAGTGCCTACAAGATATTCTTTCATAGCATACGAACTCCTCAAAGTACCATTGAACTTACCTACTTTTAAATTAGTAAAATACGGGGAAAATTAAGGGACTATAAAAGAATATTTTCCAATTATACGAGTCAAAATATCTACTTATGCTTATGTCAGTACTACTGTACTAACACAAATATGAGGTGATGTAGATTTACTGTTCTCTGATTAGTGTTCTCTTTGCATGCAGGTACAATTCCTATGGTTTTGTTTGCTCTTCCATCATCGGAAATGCTACTTTTATCGTCAAATGAGTTTCATGGAACTCTAGATGACATTCTAGACCCTTTATCTTCTTTCCTGTCCGTTATTGACTTAAGCAGTAACGGCCTTACTGGACATATCCCCAAATCGTTCTTTGATCTGACGGGACTTGAAGTTCTCCAGCTCAGTTCAAATCAGTTCAAAGGAACAGTGGAACTTAGCCTTCTTTGGAAGGTCCCAGACACTTCAATCATTAGATCTGCCCAATAATATCTTATCAGTGATAGATGTTCCAGATGACTATCCATTTCCTTACCTCTCTAACATCACACAACTAGGACTAGCATCTTGCAGTCTTACAAAAATTCCAGTTGCATTGAGGTATGCAAATGAAATGTCTTATTTGGACCTCTCGAACAACAGAATAGATAGAGCCATACCAAGTTGGATATGGATGAACTGGAAGGATACTATATCCTCGCTAAACCTCTCAAACAATATGTTCACTAGCTTAGAAAACCCCCCATCTGTCATTCATGTGTACAATATAGACTTCCTCGATCTTAGTTCCAACAAACTGCATGGCAGTGTACCTATACCAATCACAGCTAACAGCTGGCTGGGTGTTATATTATTCGATTAATCAAATAATAGCTTCTCTTCTATTATACCTGATTTTGGTACGTACCTTCCCAACAATACCAACTATCTTAATTTGTCCAGGAACAAATTATGTGGTCACATACCAAGGTCTCTTTGTACTCAACAGTATCTTGAGATCCTGAACTTACCATACAACAATTTGCGAGGCAGGGTGTCATCCTGTCTAACACAAGGTAGCAGCTTGATTATGTTGAACAGCATGAATAAACAGTTTTAGGGCGAAACGGAAAGACTAGCAAAAACTAACGGAGACTAGATAGCTTGGCGTCCCGCATGCATTGGAGGCTAGTAAGTGGATCGGTAGAGGTTGCGTAGCTCCGTGATCGTGAGTTCCACCTTGGTCTGCTCCTTAGGCTTTGATAGTGCTCTCCATTGCTGCAACAAAAGTCCAGTTTTATAGAAGTAGGTTGTGAAGGGAAAATCGCTTCGATAGAGAATTTGTTCCTAATATTCCAAAGTGCCTAGCATTGAGCAGCAAATAGAAGCCACACTGGTTTCTTAGTTTTATTAGGGAGAGAGAGTTAATGATCAGCCACCATTGATCAAACGTCTGGGGTTCCAAGTTATCCCAAAGCTCTGTCGCCAACCACTCCAAATAAAAGAAGCAAGCGAACACGAAAAAAAAGATATGATCAGCATTGTTGAATTTTGGGGGTAATTTTTGGATGGGATGGTCCCTTCGACCTTCACACCCTCTTATATATACAACTTATGTTACATCTCAACTTGAACACTAGAATACTCTAGAGTCTGGTAGGACCCTAACTCAGACTAACACTCCACTGGAATACTCTAGGCTCTCCTAGTACAATACTATTACACCAACTCGTACTCCAACACTCCCCCTCAAGATGGGTGATAGATATTTATCATTCGCATCTTGTTACAAGCCGACAAACACTCTTCTGTTCCTAACCCCTTTGTTAGACAATCAGCTAATTGTTCTGCAGAAGTTACATGGCTTAGCTTCAATGTTCCCTCATCAAGCCGCTCTTTGATGAAAAACCGATCTATCTCCACATGCTTCATTCGGTCATGCTGAACTGGATTATTTGCAATGTTGATTGCTGAGTTGTTATCACACCAAAGCTTCAATGGTCCTTTCCTTAGTAGCCTTAACACAAATAAGAGGCCTTTCATCCATAGCATCTCACTCAAACAAACGGACATTGCTCTATATTCTACTTGTGCCGTAGATCGGAGACCACCGGCTGCTTCTTGCTCCACCAAGATACTAAGTTTCCTCCAACAAAGACACAAAAGCAAGATGTTGACCTTCTATCATCAAGGCAACTAGCCCAATCGGCATCACAATACCCCTATACATTCAAGTTTCCATTAGCCTTGAACCATAAACCTCTTCCAGGGCTCCCTTTTAGATAGCGCAAAATTCAGTGTGCTGCTTCTAAATGCTCACTTTCTTGGGTCATGCATGTAGCGGCAAACCACACTCACCGCATAGGATATATCAGGTCTAGTGTGGCACAAGTAGATGAGTCGACCAACAAGTCGTTGGTATCTCTCTCTATCAACGATCTCCAGATTGCGCACACAATTGATGATTTTCTCAATAGGAGTTGAAGCAGCTCGCCCAAGCATTCCTGTATCACTAAGGAGGTCTAAGACATACTTTCGTTGCGATAGAACTATCCCTTTGGGGTCCTTGCAATCTCAATGCCTAGAAAATACCTCAGTTGGCCAAGATCCTTAACCTCAAACTCTTTACTCAACTTCTGCTTTAGTTGTGCCATCTCAAGCTCTCAACAGTATCATCCCGAGTAATAATGATATCATCCACATACACAGCAAGAATCGTGATGTGCCGTTCCGAGTGGCGGTAGAAGACAGTGTGATCACCATTGCATTATTTGTACCCCATACCACACATAGCACGACGAAATCGATCAAACCATGCTCGTGGAGATTTTTTAAGTCCATACAACAACTTTCTCAACCTAAGGACCTTTCCATGGGTTTGAGATGTACTAAAGCCAGGTGGAATTTCCATGTAGACTTCCTCCTCAAGATCACCATGCAAGAAACCATTTTTCACATCCAACTGATGCAATGGCCAACCAAAATTAGCAGCACAAGAAATAAGAGTTCTTACTGTACTCATCTTTGCAACGGGTGCAAATGTCTCGTCATAGTCAATCCCATAAGTTTGACTGTAACCTCTTGCCACCAACCTCGCCTTGTATCGTCCTATTTTTCATTCGGGTGTTTGCTTCACGGTATACACCCATTTGCGAGTAACTAGCCTTTTCCCTACTGGAAGAGAAACAAGATCCCATGTCTTGTTCTTCTCAAGAGCTTTCATTTCCTCCAACATAGCCGCATGCCACTTTGGGGTCTTGTTTTGCTGCTTTCCAATCTCTTGGGATCACCAAAAATGAGGCTTTCGTCCTGAGCCAATTTGGCATTAGCCCCGGTTCAGAGAAAAACCGGGACCAGTGCCTGGCACTGGTCCCGGTTCGAGCTGCCAGGGCCCCGTGGAGCATTGGTCCCGGTTCGGTTGGGGGCATTGGTCCCGGTTCGGCACGAACCGGGACCAAAGCTCCAGAGCCGGACACGTGGTGTGCCGCGGAGCTTTGGTCCCGGTTCGTGCCACGAACCGGGACCAATACCCCTCCCCTGCCTATAAATAACCCACCCCCCCCCCCTTCTCTCCTCTGTTTTTTTTTCTTGGATTGGTGGGAAGTGGGTGCTAGTTTTTTTTCCTTTGCCACGCACAAGATGTGTTCGATGAAATGCCCGACCACACTTAAGTTCACACAAATGATATCCTCGCCGAGGTTAGCAACTTTATCCTTTTCATCTGTAATTGATACAGAAATATTGCACGTGTCGATGTACGGTGGTCATTTCACTATTCAAGATGTTATTGTAATGGTATTTGATAAACTTAATTATATGATGCAGATGGATGCACGGATGCGATGGATGTACGGCGAACGACGCAGTTCCGAGTTTATTGCAGGCCTGCATAAATTTCTCGATGTGGCTGAGGCAAACAAAGTGATAATTTTATGCCTTGTCCATGTGAGAAGTGTCGGAACGTCAGGGAGTACTCTGACCCGAAAACCATTCAAGACCACGTGATTCGGAGAGGTTTCATGCCCAGCTATAATTGTTGGACCAAGCACGGAGAAAGAGGGGTTAGGATGGAAGACAATGAAGAAGAGGAGGATGATGACAACTATCCTATGTTCCCTGAGGAATGCGGTGATACTGTAATGGAAGACGTTGAAGAAGAAGGAGGTGAACATCGGGCATCAGATGAGCCCGCTGATGGTCTTGGTGGGGTCATTTCTGATGCAAAGCGAGAATGCGATACAGAAAAGGAGAAGCTAAAGTTGGAGGCCATGCTAGAGGATCACAAAAAGTTGCTGTACCCAAATTGCGAAGATGGCAGCACAAAGCTCGGTACCACACTGGAACTGCTGAAATGGAAGGCAGAGACTGGTTGTTCTGACAAGGGATTTGAGAAGTTACTGAAAATAATGAAGCCGAAGCTTCCAAAGGATAACGAATTGCCCGAGACTACATACGAAGCAAAGAAGGCTATCTGCCCTCTAGGATTAGATGTGCAGAAGATACATGCATGCATTAATGACTGCATCCTGTACCGCGGTGAGGAGTACGAGAATATGGATAAATGCCCGGTATGCAATGCACTGCGGTACAAGATCAGACAAGATGACCCTGGTGATGTTGAGGGCGATGACGAGCCCCCCCGGAAGAGGGTTCCTGCTAAGGTGATGTGGTATGCTCCTATAATACCACGGTTGAAACGTCTGTTCAGAAACAAAGAGCATGCCAGGTTGTTGCGATGGCACAAAGAAGAGCGTAAGAAAGACGGGAAGTTGAGACACCCCGCCGATGGGTCCCAGTGGAGAAAAATCGACAGAGAGTTCCCGACATTTTCAGATGACGCAAGGAACTTAAGATTTGGTCTAAGTACAGATGGCTTTAATCCTTTTGGGGAGCAGAGCTCCAGTCATAGCACTTGGCCCGTGACTCTATGTATCTACAACCTTCCTCCTTGGTTGTGCATGAAGCGGAAGTTCATTATGATGCCAGTGCTCATCCAAGGCCCGAAGCAACCCGGCAACGACATTGATGTGTACCTAAGGCCATTAGTTGATGAACTTTTGCAGTTGTGGTCCGAACCAGGTGTACGTGTGTGGGATGAGCACAAACAACAGGAATTTGACCTACGAGCGTTGCTGTTCGTAACCATCAATGATTGGCCTGCTCTTAGTAACATTTCAGGACAGTCAAACAAGGGATACAATGCATGCACGCACTGTTTAGATAAGACTGAAAGTATACATTTGGGAAACAAGAATGTGTACCTGGGGCATCGTCGATTTCTTCCGAACAGTCATGCCGTAAGAAAGAAAGGCAAGCATTTCAACGGTGAGGCAGATCGCCGGAAGAAGCCTAACCTCCCTGATGGTGATGTTATATATGACATGGTCAAGGATTTAGAAGTAATCTTTGGAAAGGGTCCTGGCAGTCTATCTGTTCCGAATGACGCTGACAACCACGTACCCATATGGAAGAAGTGCTCTATATTTGGGAGCTACCCTATTGGAAAGTCCTAGAGGTCCGGTCTTCAATCGACGTGATGCACGTGACGAAGAATCTTTGCGTGAACCTGCTAGGCTTCCTGGGCGTGTATGGGAAGACAAAAGATACACCAGAAGCACGGGAGACCAGCAACGTATGAAAGACCCATACAACAAGCAGACGGATAAAGGGCGTCAATACTTAAGCAGCTACGCTCTTACCAAAGCAGAGAAGGAAATCTTTTTTGAATGCCTGAGCAGTATCAAGGTCCCGGCTGGCTTCTCGTCAAATATAAAGGGAATAATAAATATGGCAGAGAAAAAATTCCAGAACCTGAAGTCTCATGATTGCCACGTGATTATGACGCAGTTGCTTCCGGTTGCATTGAGGGGGCTTCTACCGGAAAATGTTCGAGTACCCATTGTGAAGCTATGTGCATTCCTCAATGCAATATCTCAGAAGGTCATCGATCCAGTAACTCTACCAAGTTTACAGAAGGCTGTGGTCCAATGTCTTGTCAGCTTCGAGTTGGTGTTCCCCCCATCATTCTTCAATATTATGACGCATCTCCTGGTTCACCTAGTCGACGAGATTGCCATTCTCGGTCCTGTATTTCTACACAATATGTTCCCCTTCGAGAGGTTCATGGGAGTCTTGAAGAAATATGTTCATAACCGTGCTAGGCCAGAAGGAAGCATCTCAAGGGCTATGGAACAGAGGAGGTCATTGAGTTCTGTGTTGACTTTATTCCTGACCTTAAGCCGATTGGTGTTCCTGAATCGCGGCATGAGGGGAGACTGAGTGGAAAAGGCACGCTAGGAAAGAAAGCACTGATATGTAGGGACGGGCATTCTTTAACTCAAGCACACTACACAGTTCTACAAAGTTCCACCTTCGTGGCTCCGTATATCGAGGAACACAAGAATTATGTACGCTCCAAGAACCCGGGGAAGGATGACTCCTGGATTAAAGAAAAACACATGGAGACTTCGGCAGTTGGTTGCGATTACAGCTCATGAATGACACCACTGTCGGAGATCAGCTCTACTTGTTGGCCGCGTCACCATCTTCGACTGTATTGAATTTCCAAGGGTACGAGATAAATGGGAATACATTTTACACGATCGCCCAAGATAAAAAGAGCACCAACCAGAACAGTGGTGTCCGCTTTGATGCAACAACGAGATGGGCAAAAGGACACATACTATGGTTACATAGAGGAGATATGGGAACTTGACTATGGACCTACTTTTAAGGTCCCTTTGTTTCGGTGCAGTTGGGTCAACATGAATGGAGAAGGGATAAAGGTAGACCAGCTGTACGGAATGACAACAGTGGATCTCAAGAATCTTGGTTGTTACAGAACGAACCATTCGTCCTAGCCAATGATGTGGCTCAGGTTTTCTATGTGAAGGACATGTCCTCCAGACCGAAAAAAAGAAAAAAAATAAGCAAACGAATACATCAGACGATGAGCCAAAGCGTCACATAGTTCTTTCAGGGAAAAGAAACATCGTGGGAGTCGAGGACAAGACAGACATGTCAGCAGATTATGATAAGTTTGATGAAATTCCGCCCTTCACAGTGAAAACTGACCCAAGCATCCCGTTAAATAATGAAGATGCTCCATGGTTACGGCCGAAGCGATCATAGGCCAGGGACATACGCGAAGAAGGGTTCATGGCTTTTATGTAAATCAATGTAATGTATTAAACCTTTATGTGATGTGTAGTAATGTATTAAACCTTTATGTGGTGAAAACCATAATACATAGCTCGGGTCCATTTTTATTTAACCATAATCCATCTACTGTTATACACCGCTGGCGTATCCAACATAAACACATAGCGATTGACGTGCTCGTCCTCCTCCCTGATACGGCGACGTACCACCTCCTCGGGGGCCGGCTCCCTCTGCACCGAGTGTGGCCGGACATCGTCGCCGAGATCTGAAAAAATGAGTGGGGAATTTGATCAAACACCTAGGTAGGGGAGGGAGAGGGCAGCACCTTGGGGATTTTGTATTCGGTCGACAAACTGAAGGATTTTCTAGATAGAACAAAACACACGGTTTCTCCTGCATACAGCCCAACGCTCGCTCGTGAGTGCCCGCATATCAAAATGCAGCGTTGGGCGTATGCAGGGAGTCCGAATGCTTTGAATACCAAACTGAACTACAATGAGTGCCGTGAGTGCTCGTGAGGGGGCTATATATAGGGTCATGAATGCTTTGAATGCCAAACTGAACACACGGTTCTAAAAATCGCGTGGTCGTGAGACGGCAAATCGGCCTTCAATCCAGACAGCGGCAAGACGTCTCTGATGATCTGCAACCGTCCGAACAAGTGTTGGGGATGTTGCTAATCATCATAGATCCTTGCCGCTGCTTGGATCCGACCGAGGGGAGGGTTCACCTTCAGCCTCCGCTCTAGGAACTCCTGCCTCTCAGAGATCTTGCTCTCTGCTACCCGTGTACTGCCAATGATGGATGCTATATATAGGGCCGTGGCCCCTTTAGTCCCGGGTGGTATCACGGCCCGGGACTAGAAACACAACCCTGATCGAACGGTTCACAAGCCCTCAAAAGAAACACACCCCTGATCCAACGGCTCACAAGCGCTCGAAAGAAACACACGATCCGTGTGCTTCTTTCTTATTGGTGGGATTCCCTTTAGTCCCGGTTGGTGGCTCACAGAGTGATCCAACAGCTCACAAGACCTCAAAAGAAACACACCCCTGATCCAACGGCTCACAAGCGCTCGAAAGAAACACACGATCCGTGTGCTTCTTCCTTATTGGTGGGATTCCCACTATATATATGTAGTCATGGCCTCCATTGGCATGGCACATCTAAACTCATATCTGCAACCTCATCACTCTCCCATGGCTTCCACCGTACCCACTCTAACCTACTCGGAGGCGGAGGCGCTTTGCGCCTCGAACTAACCCTGCCCGCCCGGCTACGACGTCCCCGCCGGCTGGAGGCTGAGCACCGGAGGCGTGCCGGTCCCTCCTGTCCCTCAAGGTTTGGCACGTCGGGCGGCCATCACGAACCACTACTACCTCGAGCTCACTCCGGAGCAGCGGATGGATCCCCGCTGGCATCCCGACTACCGCCCGAATTGGGACGCCTCCTTCGAACTTCAACGAGGCCGGCCGTCGGCTGTGGTGGAGCGACCGGACTCTCCAGAGCGTCATGAACTACATCACGGCCGGCGATAACCCCCGCCTGCGCTACCCTCACTTCCTGTCCAGGCGAGCGCCGCCCGACGACAGCGACGATGACGGCGGCGACTACGACGACTACGAGGACGAGTATTATAGGCCTAGGCAGGAGTATGACTAACCTATGGTTCGTCTATGTACCCAAGACGACGATCGTGTAAAATGTATTCTTTATCTCTGCATTTCCAAGTCTATGAAGAAGTTTTTTGTAAACTATGTCAAAACTCAAGTTTATCATTTATCCTACCAACTAGTACACATGAAAGTACTCCATGCCAAAGGATTTCATTTTTGAGTATTTTTTCACTTTCTTTGACTTTTTTTTTAAAAACGGTCAAAATGGCCGCCGTTACTATTCATTGTAAGGGGTCGAATTATCCAAAACTATCAACGGTTATGTGATATAACCACTACTTGTGGACCTTAAAATCATTTTTGAAAAAATTTCAGAGCAAACTATCATACACTTGTAGTTCAAATTTGAATTACTTTCGAAAAATAGGCATAAAGTCGTTTAAGTAGGCGAAATTAGCTAGAAACCGAGAAAATTACCAATATTTGTGGATTATCCATAAAATATGGTCTACTTTGTGTGATAATTGGATGGGTGCCATTTTGCACCATATTTGTTGTACTTGCTTCACAAAAAATGTCATTTTTGACAAACGAAAAACAAAAAACGATATTTAGGTAAGTAATTTGAAAAAACTCAGTTCTGCAACATTGTTTGTCGTACCAAGATACAGCTATGTGTCAAATATGGGCACATTTTGACAAACTATGACACGGGGATGACCATAACGAGGCCATTTGACCCGAAACTTATACATGTTTATAGATGATTGACCTTTTTGTGAAGAAGTCTTTTGTATACTATGTCAAAACTCAATTTTATCATTTATCCTACCAACTAGTACACATGAAAGTACTTCATGCCAAAGGATTTCATTTTTTTGAGTATTTTTTCACTTTCTTTGACTTTTTTAAAAAGGTCAAAATGGCCGCAGTTACTATTCATTGTAAGTGGTCGAATTATGCAAAACTATCGACGGTTCTGTGATATAATCACTACTTGTGCACCTTAAAATAATTTTTGAAAAAATTTCAGAGCAAACTATCACACACTTGTAGTTCAAATTTGAATTACTTTCGAAAAATAGGCATAAAGTCGTTTAACTAGGCGAAATTAGCTAGAAACCGAGAAAATTACGAATATTTGTGGATTATCCATAAAATATTGTCTACTTTGTGTGATAATTGGATGGGTGCCATTTTGCACCATATTTGTTGTACTTGCTTCACAAAAAATGTCATTTTTTACAAACGAAAAACAAAAAAACGATATTTAGATAAGTAATTTGAAAAAACTCAGTTCTGCAACATTGTTTGTCGTACCAAGATACAGCTATGTGTCAAATATGGGCACATTTTGACAAACTATGACACGGGGATGACCATAACGAGGCCATTTGACCCGAAACTTATACATGTTTATAGATAATTGACCTTTTTGTGAAAAAGTTTTTTGTATACTATGTCAAAACTCAAGTTTATCATTTATCCTACCAACTAGTACACATGAAAGTACTCCATGCCAAAGGATTTCATTTTTGGAGTATTTTTTCACTTTCTTTGACCTTTTTTAAAAAACGGTCAAAATGGCCGCCGTTACTATTCATTGTAAGGGGTCGAATTATCCAAAACTATCGACGGTTCTGTGATATAACCACTATTTGTGCACCTTAAAATCATTTTTGAAAAAATTTCAGAGCAAACTATCACACACTTGTAGTTCAAATTTGAATTACTTTCGAAAAATAGGCATAAAGTCGTTTAAGTAGGCGAAATTAGTTAGAAACCGAGAAAATTACCAATATTTGTGGATTATCCATAAAATATGGTCTACTTTGTGTGATAATTGGATGGGTGCCATTTTGCACCATATTTGTTGTACTTGCTTCACAAAAATGTCATTTTTGACAAACAAAAAACAAAAAACAATATTTAGATAAGTAATTTGAAAAAACTCAGTTCTGCAACATTGTTTGTCGTACCAAGATACAGCTATGTATCAAATATGGGCACATTTTGACAAACTATGACACGGGGATGACCATAACGAGGCCATTTGACCCGAAACTTATACATGTTTACAGATGATTGACCTTTTTGTAAAGAAGTTTTTTGTATGCTATGTCAAAACTCAAGTTTATCATTTATCCTACCAACTAGTACACATGAAAGTACTCCATGCCAAAGGATTTCATTTTTTGAGTATTTTTTCACTTTCTTTGACTTTTTTTAAAAACGGTCAAAATGGCCGCCGTTACTATTCATTGTAAGGGGTCGAATTATCCAAAACTATCGACGGTTCTGTGATATAACCACTACTTGTGCACCTTAAAATCATTTTTGAAAAAAATTCAGAGCAAACTATCACACACTTGTAGTTCAAATTTGAATTACTTTCAAAAATAGGCATAAAGTCGTTTAAGTAGGCGAAATTAGCTAGAAACCGAGAAAATTACCAATATTTGTGGATTATCCATAAAATATGGTCTACTTTGTGTGATAATTGGATGGGTGCCATTTTGCACCATATTTGTTGTACTTACTTCACAAAAAATGTCATTTTGACAAACGAAAAACAAAAATAATATTTAGATAAGTAATTTGAAAAAATAGAAAATGGTTTTGGAATATTTATTCAAATTTAAATACTTTTCATGTTGAAAGTCTTTTCAGATTCAAAACCATTTGAAAAAAATGGTAAAGCAATGCGGAGTTCTTGTTAGGGACTACATCCCGATCACCGTTCGAGAATGGCATCAGCCAAAGGAGGGAGGAGTAAGATATGTCGGCGAGGTGGGCAAAGAAAGACTTTGGAGAAAGCTCATGCTTAATTTCACCCTGCCGGCGCCAGAGGTGGATCCAGATGAGGAGGATCCAAATGAGCCAGAAAAGATTGCCCGGCAAAACATGGAGCAAAAAGTTAAGGACTGGGCTCTTAAGATGATGGCCGAGCTATTCAAGAACTGGAAGAAAAGATTGAACAACGAGTTTGTCAAGAAAAATAAGACTCCGGACTTCAATAAAGGGTATGAGAAGATAAAGAACGAATGGGAAGAATTTGTGCAGTACAAGAAATCGGAGGAAGCTCAGGAAAAGTCTGCAAAAAATAAGGCAAATGCTGCTAAAAAGATCTACCACCATACTATGGGGCCTGGTTGCTACGCCTATAGCATGCCTAAGTGGGAGAAACTTGAGGCGGACCTGCTGGCTAAAGGGATCACTCCAGAGCCACTCACATGGATCGAACGGGCAAGAAATTGGTTTTACGGGCATGGGGGCACGTTGGACGCAGAAGGGAAGTGCATATATAACAGAACACACAAAGATAAGCCCCTACTACCCATCGAAGGCATTAGAAATGCACTAAAGGATGTTGCAGAGGGACGGTTCATTCCCGATAGAGAGGATGACGAGCTCACACGTGCCCTTGGGAATCGGGAACACGACGGACGAACACGAGGCGTGATAGGCTCCAAGCCCAAGACAATTGCGATTCCCGAGCACAGGAAGAAATTTCCTGATAGAAGCCATCAGAGGAGAAAGGAAAGGGAGGCAATGGAAGCACGCGCTGCTGCAGACCGGCTGCGTAATATAGAAAAAGAATTAAAGCGGCAGAAGGATCAAATTGTCGCACTTAGCCAGCAAGGTACTAGCGGCCAATCTCAGCGGCACATGGTAGAAGCTGCATGCGATGGTACCGGCGGCCCATCGAATCGGAAAAGCAGCGTGGCTTCCACGGAGCTCCAGGATGGTAATGATGATGCAGTGACGGTGGCTCCTCTTCGTCGCTACCCAGTGGATGATATCATGGAGAGCACACCTTGTGAGCTGCATGTGAATGTTTATAACTTAACCATGAAGGTGGCGGTCGGCTATGCCGTACCAATTGGACCTAATCCAACTTGCCATTTCTCTCCGGTTCCAAATGGCTACGCTGTTGTCGGGGTGGATGAAGTGATGAAAGATTTTGAGGAGCTGAAGCTGGAACACCCTGCAGGTGAAGATGGGGAGGTGCTTGAACTTGGAGAAGCCAAGAAAGCGACCATTCTATGGCCAAAGGAATTCATCGTGCTTCCGAACTGGCAGCCAAGGCCATCGACTCCTCACCAGTCTCCAGCGCAACAGTCCTCTTCACCGCCTCAGCAGTCTCCAGCGCAACAGTCCTCTTCACCGTCTCACCAGTCTCCAGCGCGGCCGTCTCCGCCGCCCCGTCAGCCGTCTCCGCCCACCGCTGGTACTATGAGGGGTAAGCGGTCACCGAAACGTAAAAGGTCGCCCCTCCCAAAAGTACCTCATAAGAATCTTCCCATGAGACCTAATGACTATACGGTGGAGGAAAATGCCGCGATCGCAACTGCCCAACTTAAAGACTGGTTGGCTGGCCTGAAGAAGCCGAAAGCGGCAGAGTTCCCCTCCACCCTAGAAGAAAAAGCCGCCGTCTTCAAAATGGTGAAGACCCTTGAACAACCCCCGCCAAGGCTGACACCCGACTATGACCGCCAGATTCGCAAGTCGGTTCAGGCAAATAAGGAGCGGTCGAAGAGTAGTAGTGCAAGCGGGAAAGGGAAATCAGTTCCCCAGCTCGGAGAACAGAAAAACCAGTCGTGCCCCCCGCTCAAAGTGTTTTCCAATACCGCCGTGGGGTCGAGCACAGGTGATGTCGCTATAGATCCTGAGTTTGTTGCAATATACGGAGAAGCGGCCGCTGCTCATGGCATGTCTATTCAGGACTACTTAGCGCAATTAGAAGTGTTCCAGGAAGTAGCATACACTTACCGGTACGGGCATAGTCTCGTCAAACCTGAGCTAGTCAACGGTCTACCAACAAAAATGCGCAGATTGCATAAGTGGTACATGCGAGCCTGTGAGGAAGGGGAAAACTGGATCTACATGGCCTATAGAAACGAGCATTACGGGCATGGAAATGGCGTGGTAATGATTGAATTTTCTGAATTATTTCAGTTATACCAACAAGACGCCATCGACAAAGCTATCCTCGGTGCCTATTGTCTGTAAGTATTATTTCTGTAATTAAGTCTCTAGGTAGCTCAGCTCGTTCATTGCATGTATAATCTTACTCATCACTATATTAATTATGCAGAATGAAGATTCTCCAATGCAAAAGAGGACAAATCTATGACATTGGGTTCATTGACCCATATTACATTCATCACGTATCTCTCCAACGTCATTACAACGACACAGAGGATAACTTGGTAAAGGCGTTAAGGTTTAAAGAAACCAAAAGGGAAATACTATTTCCTTACAACTACGGGTGAGTGTTACTTTCTTGTACACATTCTATTTCACTTACTCGATGTTAAGTGTATAATTGATGACTTTATGCGTGCGCAGCTTCCACTTTATTCTGCTAATCATTAAACCTGACAAAGGAGTAGTACTTGTCATGGACTCGAAACGTAAACCCCTTGAGGAGTGGGCGAACATGCAGGAATGCCTCCAAGAGTAATTTCAATCATTATGGCACTATATCGGCAACTTTCCCTTCATTCCCTGGTAGCAAGCAATTAATATATAACTCCTTTATTCATTTTCTTTGTCGAACAGGGCTTGGAAACGGTTCACCGCCAAGGCTAGGGGTATTTGGGCAGAGGAGCTTACATTTGAACAAATAAGTGTAACTTATCATGCTTGATTATTATTCCGCGCATCTCTTTGATTTTAGTTTCAATACCATTATCATTCTTGATTATTATTTTGATTGAACTCTGTTCTCGTAAAGTGCTTGAGGCAGGAACATGGGAATAATTTATGTGGATACTACGTTTGCGAGTTCATTCGCCAGACGACCCAAGAGCGATCCAAGAGCCGGTTCTTAGAACAACTTGAAGTACGTAAACAATATTCACAATTTTAGTTTATTGCCATCAATTGTGTTTAGTTTCATTTATTTATATTGACCCCTTCTTTAAATTAGATCGAACGGCTGCGGGACGGTCTTCTACCACAAGATCGCGTACGAGCAATTCAAGAGGAAATTGTGGGATTCTTTGATGCAGAGGTCTTAGATCCGAAGGGAGAATACTATGCGTCGGTTCAAATGCGAGTGTAAAAGAGATGTATATATGCATGAAACTCGTGTGTATATTTAATATGTTCGACCAAGCACGACGAATGAGCTGTGTGTAATATATTCATGACGATGATGTGTAATAGTGGTTCCTTCATTGTTGTATGTAGTACGATCGAATTGAGTGCGAGATGGAGAGCCGGCGAGTGAGAGATGAGCCGGCGAGTAGTACCTGCACAGAAATATCGAAACTTGGCCTCGATATGCCGGCGAGTGAGAGATGGAGAGCACGTCGGCGATGCGAAGAAGGGGGAGACGGCGGAGGCACCGGCGAGAGGGAGAGGGGGCACCGGCGAGAGGGAAAGGGGGCACCGGCGAGAGGGAGAGGGGGCACCGCGAGAGGGGGCACCGGCGAGAGGGGGCACCGGCGAGAGGGAGACCCTAAACCCTAAATACAAAAAAAAAACACTCATTGGTCCCGGTTCGTAACACGAACCGGGACCAATGAGTCTCCCCCCACGCCCAGCCAGAACTGGCCACGTGGGCACCCATTGGTCCCGGTTCGTGGCCCAACCGGGACTAGCATTAGTCCCGATTGGCCAGTCCCGGTTGGGCAACCGGGACTGATGGCCCAGCTGAACCGGGACCACAGGCCCTTTTTCTACCAGTGATGGATTGTAAGGAAGTAACGAAGGCTCTATACCCGGGTGACAATAAGTCATATGACACGTAGTTTGCAATATTATGCTCAAAACCGTACCTTTCACGAGGCTTTCTTGTTGTAGCTCGTGGTTCTTGCCTCAAGGCAATTGGCAAATTTAATGAGTCATCAATGACACGTGGCTCACTCTCATCTGGGTCAAGTTCGTCGACCACTGGAATCTGCTGTTGATTTTGCTCCCCCTGCAATTGGACCTCACCATTTATTCGAGCTTGTTGTTGTTGATGTTGTGATTGCCTCCTCGTATACACCCTTAAATTTTCTTCTTGATTTGGTTTTCTCTATCTCTCTTCACCTGTATGTTGTCTCCTTGTATACACCCTCAAATTTTCTTCCTCGTTTGGTTTTCTCGATCTCTCTTCACCCATAGGCTGTCTCCGTAAATACACCTTCAAATTTTGTTCCTCATTTGGCTTTCTCCATCTCTCTTCACTCATCAGACATGGCATTGAACCAACCACAACTCTCGATGGTTCATCCTTCTTTGTCCTAAACGGTTCAATATCCCCCTCTCGACTAGCATCACTTGTGCTAGAAGAGTCAAAATCAAACAACGAGCTGAGATCCGTCTTCTCTCCATAGAACGGCTCAGACTCTCTAAATGTCATATGCATGCTCACAAATGTTCTCCGCTCACTAGGACTCCAGCACTTGTAGCCCTTTTGTCCAGATGGGTATCCAATGAAGATGCACTTCACGGTAGGTGGATCCAATTTTCCTACCGAAGGTCTGGGGACTCTAACAAAGCATGTACATCCAAACACCTTTGGCGGAACCATGAACTCATTTTTGCCAGAGATCATTTTATATGGGGTCTTCATCCCGAGAATTCTTGATGGCATTCGGTTGATAAGATAAGTAGCCGTCATAACTGCTTCACTCCACAAGAATTTATGCACATTCATAGTAAACATAAGTGATCGAGCTACCTCCAATAGATGTCGATTCTTCTTTTCCGCTACTCCATTTTGTGGAGATGTATCAGGACACGAAGTTTGATGAAGTATTCCATTTTCCGAAAGAAAATTGCCAAATTCATTGTTCACATACTCTGTCCCATTATCGGTCATGATATTTTGTATACTAATACTAAAACGATTTTGAATATATGCATAAAAGTCCTTGAAACAATTAAGCACCTCACTTTTTTGTTTCATGACATATATCCAAGTCATTTGGGAGTAACAATCAATGAATGTGACAAAATAATTCATTCCACTAATAGAGACCACAGGAGATGCCCATACATTAGAGTGAATCAACACGAAGGGTGACATGCTCCGGAGTCCACGACTCACATATGATGTCCTTGTGTGCTTTCCATACTCACAAGCATCACACACAAGTTTTCCCTTATATATCCACATTCTTCATTTCTTCGGAAAATATCTTACTCATAGTATCAAAGGACATATGGCCCAATCGACAATGTTGGAGCATTACCTTTGCTTCACTGTCTCCTGCAACAACCATCAGAGCGGTGCATAATGCATTACCTGTTTCCCGTCTATCCAAGTACCATAGTCCCTTATGCCTGACACCGACCCCAATCCTCCTTCCAGTTGGCCTCTCCTGGATTATGCAATTGTATCGATCGGCAATGATTCAACAATCAATATAATCAACCAAGGAGCTCATAGACACCAAACTAACCGGAAATGATGGAGCATATAAGACCGAAGACAACGTAATTAATGGTTTGCATTTCACTGTGCCGACCCCTTTGACAGGTTGATAAGTTTCGTCAGCTGTTTGGATGGTCTCTTTAATTGGGAACCTAATCACATCAGGATCATAGGATCAGCACGAGACTTCTGGAAGAGTCACATGAAATATTAATCAGACCGCCAAAACCTGACAAGGATGAAAGTGCTATGCGGTGCAGTGATCACATAACGCGAACTTTGTAGTCAATGTACAAAATTAAGAACTATTACCTGAAGTCTATCCACGACATAAGAAGAGATATTGGGTTGGTTTTTATCGAAATACATGTTGAGAAAAGTAGCATCTTATTGTATCTCGAATAATGTATGAATGTTTTCTCTACATGTGAATTTTTGTGAGTTTTATATGTACATGCACGATAAGATTTATTTTGGGAGTCGTGGCAACGCACGAGCAATGAACTAGTTGTATATAAGCAACACCACTCATCAATAAAGACACTTGTGAATCATTTGTTTGCTTGCCTCTCAATTACTCACAACCAACTCCATT
Organism: Poa pratensis; assembly: GCA_947311845.1. NCBI lineage: Eukaryota > Viridiplantae > Streptophyta > Magnoliopsida > Poales > Poaceae > Poa > Poa pratensis. Next base: position 25,041,346 of record CAMZMU010000108.1, on the reverse strand, counting down.
TACAAAAAAATGGCATACAAATAACATGGCGTGACCAAATACAGCATCATTCTGACAGGCAGGAGGGCAAACGTTATTATCTTGACGGAGACAGTTCCGCACATGGAAGGAAAGAAGCACGAGCCACAGTACCATTGCGCGGAGACACTTCTTACACATCAAAGGAAAGAAGCGTGAGTCATAGTACCATTGCGCGACACCCACTGCAAACCTGTGGCTCGCCGTAAATCATCTGTTGTACCAGCGAGAATACACTGAAGCAGCGTTCTACAACAAGTACGAAATGTGTGAGAGAAACGCTCTCAACTAGAGTAGACAGATACAAAGTAACAAGATATATACTGTATTATGAAATTTAACCTTGTCATGCAGTTTGACGGTGTCGTTCTTCAATTTAATCTCACCATGACTTTTGGTCGCCCTCGCTGTAACTTCTTCAACATCTTGAACATACTCCTCTTGAAACTGGATGCCATTGATGATGATGTTGATCGCGTTGACATGGTCGGCAGCTCCTTTTTCACCGCCTCAACTACCACCCTGACACTGTGGTTCATGGCGTGCCATTTTTTGAATGGTCTTCATGGCGTGCCATTCGTTGTAATGGAGGGCTACCTCCGACAGGGACACGAGGTTGCAGATTCCTGAAGGAATGTTCTCTTGGCTTAAAGGGCTTCCGGCGATTTTTAATTCAAGATATGTAACCTCTGGCAGAGAACCTGGCTCAAAAATCAGCCATGGGAATAGACAGTTGATCAATAATCTCTGAAGCCTAGGAAACCCCACACTGTCAATCACTATTGCTTCTTCTAGAAAGGAGTGCAATCCGAGCACAAGGTACTCCAAGCTAGGCAAGTTCCGGAGGATTGCTAGATCTTCTTCTGGATCTAGCCTGCAAACCGTGAGTTCTATGTAAACAAGACAATCGAGCAAACTGAACCATCGGGGAATCCTAACAAATCTTCCACCTGTCACCCTAAATTTCACAAGATGTGTTGACCGATCTGCATAAGAAAGAGAGTCCAGGAACTCCATGGAACAACCGAGACCGCAGTGAATTGTGAGAGACTTGAGGGTGCTCAATTTTTTTATGGATGAGCATAAAGCTTCTTCGAATCTTCCGTCAGTGCTCTGGTGAAAAGACCATGTGATGGCTAAGACATCTAGTGTCTTGCTACGACCAAGAGCCTCTACAAGACTGGTGGAGCATTCGCTTAAATCAACAGTTGCAAGTGTGCTTAGTTTCTTCAGGTACATGATCTCCTCTGGTATTTTTGTTACTATTTCGTCGTGATTTACTTCATCACCACCGATAAGCAGGTGTTTCAGACCTGAGAGCTCCTCAACTTGTTCTGGGAGCTGCATGATTAGTGTGTTTCTTAGGTCAAGGGTCACCAACCTTGATAGCTCGCACACTTGTGACGGGAGCTCACTTATCTTTGTATGGCCGATGTTTAGTGTCTGAAGATTGCACAACTCTTTAATCTCGGATGGGAGCTCACATATATTTGTGTGGCTGATATCCAGTGTCTGAAGATTGCGCAACTCTTTGATCTCAGGTGGGAGCACGCTGACGCATGGCTTACTCAAACTCAGATACCGGAGCAGAAACATGTTGCTGCAGCATATCAGTGGCAGCAATTCCTCCTTGAAGCACTGCCATCCTTCCAGGTCCAATACCACCAAATGGATAAATTTACTCAGGGGAATTTCGTCCACCATACCAGAGATAGCTAGTGAACACGTGTGGAAGACATCTCTTTTCAGAAGTATTTCAAGTTCTGGATCAAGCGTGTGGTGGGACATGCGTCGTAAACTATGTGTCTCGTTGTTTCCTGCTGCTATTACTGAGGTGAGCATGCCACTGGTAAAAAAAATACCCTTCTCAGCTGATTTGGAGGCAAGGAATTGCAGCATGAAATAATTGATTTGCCAATGGCAGGTCTCCGTCACGGTACGACTCTGCTTGGACTTCTCTACTCGGGCAATGACATTCCTGTCGATAAGCTTGGAAAGATACCCCTCTACCTTTTTAGGATCATTTTCATCGATCAGCCCTTCAGCCATCCATTTCTCAATGAGACTATACATCTCGAACATATAACCCTCAGGGTACATGCTCATATATAATAATAACACCTTCAACAGGTAGGGAAGATCATCATAAGTATCTGAGAGTGCCTGTTGAATTTTTTCTGTAAGACAATAGTTGGTAGAGATGTGCTGCATCTCATGTTGCTCTCTCAGTCTATGAGCCATAGCAGATAAAAACAATGGTATACCTGCGCACCTTCTCAAAATTTCATCAAAACATTGCTTTAAATTGTCTGGTAAGGAACCATCTTTATAGCCAATAGTCTTCTTTTCTTTTTCTTTTTCTTTTTCTTCGAGGGGAGGCCAAAAGCTTTTCCGAGAAGAAGCCGTTCTGAATCTAGCTCATTCAGAGGCTTAACCTCATGCATGTACCCACCAGAATAACACATGTGCCGAGCTAGGCTTCTTATGCGTGTTGTTATCATTATCCAACAGCCTCGACTATCCTGAGGAATTGCACTCTTGATGATATCCCAATCTGATTCTTTCCATATATCATCAATCATGATTAGGTACCTGTCAGTGAACAGTTAAAATGAAGGGACAAGTGAGTTTCATACCCTCGTAGAATGGTTATTGGAAAGCACAGAATTGAAGATTAAAAGTTCATGGTTTTAAACAACCATCGTCACTGGTAGCCAGATGTCATAATTATCAAGGGAAAAGCTAAGTGGAGGCGCCGCATCGACCACTCTCCCATGCAGCAGCAGTGTTTTCATGTGCTTTACATCATCCCACTAATTGCTAAATTCCGAAATTTGGAATCCCAAACAGTCTTTCCGATCAGCGACCACTTTAGCACCAATAAGTTCGTCTCGATAACAACTTCAACATGTTGCTATGTTTCGACAGAAAAAAGTCATCACACAATATCCAAATTGCAGTAATATTGTTGTCGGATTAGCAGCGAACAGTTACCACGATAATTATACATGGTTACTAGATAATAGTTTACACATTTTTTAGACGCTACAATAATATGCACAACTACCGAGCGGGTATGACTAAAAAACATTTGCCACACCAATTGCCAGATTATAGGACCATGGGTACCAGATTAGCAGCAAACAATGTTATGCACAGATAGGGAGAAGGTGTTCAAGTGTTTCCAAGATCTAGGAGATGATATCCTAAGGGAATCTAAATTATGTAATCCCATGTCATTGCATGCATGTATATTACAGGTGTGGACAGATGGCCGAGCTCCATCAAAGATGTAGTCGTTCTGTTGTTTCCGATTCACGTCACAAGCAGGGTTGCAGAGGTAAGAAATTTGCGCATTGGCTTGGGGGTGCCATGTCCGGCATCATGACACCATTCCACCAGAGAGGCGGTATCGTGATCCGACGCTGAAAAGGATAGGCAAAGCCAACAGAGAAAGGACGTCTAACCATGGAAAGTGGCGAGCTAGCATAATTTTGCCGTATAGGCGCCGCTCGCAGTCCACTTTCATTGCAGGTTGTCTAGTTCTTCCGAGAGACTAATGTGCTCGATATTGTGCCATAGTTGCAGTTATTGCCGATCTCATGGATGTCTTTGGTACAGCAGTTCTCGTGGAGGCCGTCGGCAACTGTTCACATTTCCTGCGCTGCTTGGGGATGGTGTCATAAAAGCGGGGCGCAATCGTTCGGACTGAGCGACCCTCGTTCCAACAATCATCCCAAAACAGGGCGCTTTTGCCATTGCCAAGCAGCATTGTGGTGAAAGCGAAAAATAGGTCACGCTCCTCAACCAAAAGTTGGAGATCAAGGCCATTTCATGAGGAGGGCAAGACCGGCGCGCTCCAGGTCATGGACACCTAGGCCGCCAAGCGAGATTGGCCAACAGACGAGGCACTAGTTGACGTCAACTACGAGCACGAAACAATTGCGGGTGCAGTGGATCGCCCTGGCGAAGTCCACATCTATGACATATGGGCGGCCTGGCACCACGTTGATGAGAACCTTCATGCTAGCCGAAGAGAGCAGGATGGCGAGCCATATTCCAGTAATCAGGTCGCCAAAGCGAGTCATTCAAGAATACTTGCACATTTGAAAAAGAATATTAATCGACGTTTCAGTGAAGATAAAAAATATTAAAATATTGGCAAGTGCTTAACTTATGCAAGTAATTTGGCGAAAACTAGTAGATGCACGTGTTATTCTGAACAATTGAAGTGGTCGTACATCAAAAGCGGACTTCGTATGAGAATTTTTTGCCTATTTTAGCGAACATTGCGCGAAATAGATTCCAAACCAAAAACAAGGACTAGATCTAGTCTACTCGGAAACCACCTCTCTCTCCGTTTATATTAAGGTATGCCGAAACCAACTCTAGGTATGAGATAGATTACAACTTTTTTATATTTTATCGACTAAAATTTGAATTGTATTAGCTCACACAATATCTTTGTTTAATGATGTTCTCACATGTTTGTTGAATTGGAGAAATGACGGTTCATACCCCTCTTGAAAGATGCCAATTTGCGCAGAAAATTACATCACAATCTGAAGTATGGATAGAATGGTAACAAATGTATAATCAAGATAAGGGGGAAGACATCAAATCAGTGTTGATTATTTTTACAGTGTGGATTCCTTTTATATTGCTCTAGATATAGACTATATTACCACCAATTTTGACCATCGGTTAAATGAGGTATCTTCGGAGTTGTTTCGGGTATTCTCTTGGCTTTACTCAAGAGACTCATTTTCTAGGTCCAAAGTGAATAACCTTGCTCGGTTTACAGAGATTTATCATGGAGATTTCTCTAAGTATGAGCATAAGCATATACACGATAACGTTCAGCTATTCAATATTCATACATAAAGAATTGAATAGCTAAAAAATTGTCTTGATATTTGAAAGGCATATTATCATCTCATTGAGCTGGCATTGCTATTACCAGTTGCAACGACAATAGTTGAAAAGGACTTCTGGGCAACAAAGATCATCAAGACCGAGTTGCACAAAAAGATATGTCGGTGACTTCTTCATGACTTGACAATGTGCTACATCGAGCGAGAGGGGTATTCAAAGTCTTGATCAACACAATTCCGGAATATTTAAAAAAGTAGAGCTTTGCACAAAAGTAGAGCTTTAAAAAAGCAGATGTCACTTATATTAAAATATGTTTATAAATCTATTGTACGAAGTGATTATCAATCATGTATAGTGTTAATGTCTCGGCACTATTTCAGTCTTTGCATTTTTTTTAGTATACATCCTACCTCAAAAAAATGTCCGTCCTTCGCCACTGCTCGCATTGTTATAAGCTATATAAGAGTGTTGAAGTTATGGATTTAGGACTTACCCATCAAGATTGAAATGTTAGCATCTACCTATACACGTACGTAAATTCATTAGGAATTTTGTGAGATGATGGATTTATCATGTTGCATAAATGCTCGAGCACTTTCTACTTGACTACTTCTAGTACCAAAAAGGGAATGAGCTCACAGTTATTACAATGACCCTAAACTATTGTGGAACCTTGACAAAATTCATGTGGCACTGACATGATTAATGCACATACAGGCAAATATAAAAATAGAAGATAGCTTATAACTTATAAATATATTTCTATCTTAATCATTTGCACGGTTTTTAAGGCGGTAAAGCATCCTCCTCTTTTACGCCTAAGCGGCACTTAAGCGGACGCATTAGGCGCGCCTAAAGCTATCCATTTTCTAATGCAGAGGAGGGACGCCTTATCGCCAAAGCGTCGTCTTAGGGTGCTTTCAAAACCATTATCATTAGAGAATTAGTGTTTGATAACCTTATGCCTATAATATTCTCGTTTAGTCCTCAAAATAGTGGTTGTCACGCGTAGGGCAATGACTCGGCACCTTTTTTTTTACCCTAGGTAGTGATCCAGATAGCCAGCTCAAGTAAATCACCTCTTTTGATAGCGCCAGCGGCGAGGGAGTAGGTAGCGACCAGATGAACGAAAATTGCACTTTTCGAAGTTCTTTTTGTGTTCTTCCCAATTTTCTGCATTTTTCTTGCTGGACTGTGAGGATTTTTTTTGTTTAGTTTTTTAGTGCAAGAATAATTCTGCTTTTATTTTTTGGTGTTGGTTTTTTTTTTTGTTATTATCACTGATGCCTACATAAAGGCAAAAAATAAATTTCAAAGAATCATTAGCATTTGAAAATGTTTAACATGCCCCGCACTCATCGGTCTATGAGACCATCAAGCATTGTCCAAAGTGAGCTACTCCATTTGTCCATAAATGAAAGTCAAGTTTAACATTCAACTTGCATCAACCATTAAACTAATAAACTGCGAGCTAAATATCATGTGATATGAATGGATTCATTTACAAATTTATTTTTAAATGGTATCACTTCTATGATCGGTCAAAGTTGAACCTTAAATTCCCTGGGTGCCTTACATTGTGGACGGATGAGTAGGATCCTAGCAGATCATCATTTGTTTTATAAAACGGCGTAGGATCAACCTTTTTAAGATTATGGCTTTATCACGTGTTCAACGGTTGTGACATCACTTGTCTATAAGAGATGTCATATAGGAATTTCGCTGATGTCCGTGAATTGTGTTGTATTTTTTATCAGTATTATTAGTACCCACCAAAATTCAAGAGAACTATTCTTACATAGAGATAAAGTGCATGCACATCATGCCCTCGGATTTAACCTTGCTAGTTGTGAGAAATAAAACCAACAGAAATGATCCAGGGATGAAGAAAGAAAGGTCAAGAAGGACCTTAAAATAAAGATGCCGAGTCACCTCTTTCCTTTTAACGAGTTGTTGATGGTGCGAACCAGCAGGGCCTGCTCATTTTCCAACGTCATAAATTGATGTAGAGTTGACTTTATCATTTGTGCTGCAGCCTCGTCGATCTGCGAAAGGATGTGCCGAAGGAGCTTCTTTAACTCAGACTAGTCACAATGGGGAGTATCATATACTTAGTATCATACACATGATACTAGTCTATGTTACTACCACCATAATGGGTAGTAACATATGTGTGGTATCATATAATAGTGCATTTATTAGGTTGTAGACTCATATTGCATTGGAATCCGTTATGTTACGGTATCTAACTATGATACCACTATCACATCTCTCATCATTAATTGCAGTGCCACGTCATCTTTTTACCAACATAGCATGCATGATACCACCTATGATACCACCATTGTGGCTAGTCTCAGGGTCAGACTTATTAGACACCTTGGCTGTAATGCAGTAGTGCAAGTAGTGTTCTCCTGTAATTTGGAGTCGGCGGAAGACTTCCATGGCAAGAGTGGTCTTCCCTACCCCAGCGGGTCCAACGAAGCAGACAACTTTCGGCTTCCCGCTGTCTTCTCGGTCGGACATGAACCCAGGGGGTTGCATGAACCACCTGAGCAGCTTATTTCTTAGGGTGGATTCGATGCCAACAAGGAGGGTGCTAGTGCTACCCTCGTCCGCGTGGATCTGCATGGATTTTGAAGTCCGATCTATAGAGTCAATCAGCAGAAGATGCTTGTACCGGCAGGGTTGTCCGGCGGACAAGTAAAGCTTCCACAGTAAGCTTTGCACTTCCATTAGATCTGGTGCAGGGAAAGCTGCTCCTGCATCATGATGAAAGCAGTAACCGGCAACTCTTCGCAGCTGTGCGCCACATCCACGTACGGACACCAAAGCTTGTTCGTGAGTATGTAGCTCATCCCCGACATTCATAGTCCGTCTGGCCAAATCGCGCAACCACGCCTCCAAGTCAGCATCGACATAATCTGGGTCTAGCTCCGGCAGGTGCAGCTGACCCAGTGTTGCGACAAGGTCAATCAGTTCGAACTGGATGAACTTGAAGCTCCTAAGAACACGGTCATCAATGTGGCGCCGATCCTCAAGGCGCTTCAGTAGCTCAGAGATCTTCGTGGAAAGGAGATTCATCTGCTGCAGCATTTGTTTGATCTTCTTCCTGGCTTCCTTGTGAGCCGCCACCTCGGCGGCCTTGTGGTCTTGCACCTGCTGATGAATGGAGATATACAGCTCAAACAAAATTAAGGGGGAAGATATGTTTCAAAAACACTCAGGGGCCGGAACCAATAAAAGTACCTGATCCATGTATAGTGGTTGAAACAGGGAGGTCAGTATATATGCAATGGGGCGCAATTCCTACTGTACCATGCCCGCATTAGGAGCTAGCTAGCGACCATTCTCGCCTTCCGGAGTAAATTCCTCTGCTATGTACGTGCTGTTAAATGCAGAGCATCAAAGACATACTAATACAAAGTGTATTGTTCAAACTTTGCAGTGCAAACGATAGTTGCTTTCAAAAGGCGCTGTAACTCGGGAAAAGGGATGAGCAAAACCTGGTTCATTAATGTAACAGTACACAAGTCTATTACTAATACACATCGTTTGGTTAACAGAGCAGTAATGGAGTGGAGGGTCGGATTATTTACCCAAAACAGAAGTTGCAGAGCAGAGTAGTATCCTGATTAGTACTGAATATGTAGTACCTCTCCAACTCCAATTCGCTGCTTCTACTTCGCAATAAAAGGAACATAATAAGGAGCTGAATATAAGAACGCCCACAGGACAATCTACGAAATATCGATTTCTAATCCACTGTAATCGATTTCTATTTGCAATAACATGCCCCGCAAACAAAAGGGTAGTGGCGATTTCTATTTGCAATAACATGCCCCACAGACCCTTCAGTTTCCAAGAGGAATCAAAGGATAATACTGTAAGAGCAGAGGACTAAAAATTACCTTCCGAGCACTGAGATCCAGCGGACCGAGGAGGAGATTGAGGAACTGCTCCTGCGGGGGAGATGAGCTGATAAAGTGAAACCCTGTCACAGAAAGGGATGAGCGAGATCGGCTCGGGGCTCGGGAGCGGGAAGAGAAAGGGATCGGGAGAAGGGGTGCGCCGCATGGGAAATGACAATCCGTAACTAGTTGCCGGATACCCCACTTCCGAGTTTTCAAAAATCCTGAAAAAAATCATGGACATGGGTCATGTTGAATCTTCGACACCTAGAAAATTTCATCCAGAAATATTATCATGTGTGACCTGTACAAAAAAGACAAGTGAAAGTTTGAATAGTAGACTACATTTCAAACTGTCATTTGTCTTTTTTGTACAGGTCACATATGATAATATTTCTGGATGAAATTTTCTAGGTGTAGTAGATTCAACATAATCTATGTCCATGATTTTTTTCGGGATTTTTGGAAACTCGGATGTGGGGTATCCGTAAACTAGTTGCACCCGCAACTAGTTGCGGAAAATTCCCTCTCTGCGCCGTATCGTTTACTTTCGCTTTTCCTGGCCTAGGCTTTAAGAAAAGGATTATTCCCTCAAAAAAGAAAAAGATCATATATTCCAGGCTGAAAAAGAAGCAAATTATGGCATCACACCAGAAGCCAACCAAACTTCACTTTCAAGGCTCAACTGCTCACGCGCTACCGTGTCACGCTTTGTCTCCACAGCTGAACTAAGGAACCATGTTCCTTGCGACGGTATCAAATTGCATGAAAAACCGATCTACTCAGTATCATTTATTTGTTGGTGAAAAGGTCATTTTTTATTTTTTAAGTATAAAAACATTATTTTGAAGCCATTACTTTTTTTATTTCTGCATGGAGATTGTTCCATGAATATGAACATAAAAATCTAAATCCAACAATGCAAAAAACTAGAGTTGGATTCATAACTTTTATCTATACTACTATTAAAATAGCAAACTTGTGTTGAGCTGTGTTGATACATTAAATCTGAGCTGTTCAATATTTGATCAACGATCTAGATCGTTTTAATATTTGACAATTCAACACACCTTTTCAGTTTCGTGCTAATTACAAAGATTGCCACCGACCGATTAGAAGAAGCCGTTCTTTAGAAGAAACTGGAAAAAAACCGGAACAACGTAGCTGCCGTCGTCACGGCTCACACACGGCCGCCCTCGACCTTCTCCGGCACCACACCGGCGAGCTCCGCCGCGTCCGTCCCGCTCCCCCAGATCGCCGAACCGGAGCGCCTTCCCAACAGCCGCCGTCTCGGAGCACCTTCCCGACGGCCGCCGTCCCGGAGCGCCGCGTCCCGGAGCGCCGCGCCGCGGCGCGCCACGCTTCTCCCGCTCCCTCGCCTCGGAGCACGCCGCCGCGCCTCTCCCGTTCCGCCGCACCGCGGCCTCGCGCCGCCCCCACCCCGCCCTGCCCGCCGCAGCCGCAGACGACCACACTTTGCCCGCCGCAGCCAAATATTCTTCTCCCTCTCCGTTACGCCCGTGTGCCCTGGCGACATCCAGGCGCCATCTGCTCGCTATCGACGAACTACCTCCAGGACCACCACTGACTACTAAAAACGCCTCATAATCTCTATCCATTGATCCCACGATCTCCTATGCAAAGATTGTTGATCTGGGACTCCTCGCCCATCATCTTCTTCCGGCCTTCGCGACGCATACCGTCGTTGCCCCGATGGAGAAACCGCCGAAGGCCACGCTGCATGTCCTCTCGCTCGCACCGGGACGGATTCGGTTGACATGGATTGGCATCCGTGCTTGGAGTTGGAGCAGCCAAGCAAGTACGACCTACAGACCAAGACGCCTGCACCGCCATGCCGCCGTCGTCTCCATCCACCTCCGGCCGTGTACGATTCAAGGGCTCGATGAATGCACGTACAGGCTGCCGTCTCTTTCGTCTTTCTACCAGGTGAGTTCCTTCAATTTGGCCTGGCGAAGGCACCAATAAGCAGCTGTTCTTATACTTTTATTCTTTCGTTAAAGCTGCAATCGAGTACCCAATTTGAAGGCAAGAGTAGTATCCAGGCCATGTACTTTTTTTTATACAGTTTCCATTAACTTGGGCTGATCGGTTTTGTTGTTTGTCTTGCAGGATTATGCGGTGCTCTTCTCTGTGCTAATGCTTCAACACAGCTTGCCGTTTACTCCCAATTAAAAAGGTAAGGAGTCATTTTATCTCCAAAGGAATTAGTAGCAGTACTACGTTTCTTTTCTTTAAAACAAAACTACTCCCTCCGTCCAAAAATAACTGTCTTAGATTTGCCAAAAAGTGGATGTATCTAGACATGAAACATGTATAGGTCCATTCACTTTTGTACAAATTTGAGACACTTATTTTGGGATGGAGGGAGTACGTTTCATTTGCATCATTTTGATAGTTTTCAAAGAAAATCTTTGGATGTAGTTACAATTTAGGTGCATGTTGGTTCAATTAATATAAAAGTATTTTGTGCAATCCTGGATGAGGAGGATGCATAGATTTAAGTCCCATGATCCAGTGAATCTTTCGGTATTAAGATTTTACCATTAACTACTGCAGAGTAATGGAACAATCAACTCACGACATTCATTTGGAAAAAGTGGTGGCCGTGGAGTATATATTTTGCATGATGGCAGCAAAGTCTCATGCAAGGATTAATCATCCAAGTCTATAGCTGCAAGAATATCTCACTGCCAAACTCAATTACCAAGTTTTCTATTGTGTGTATTTTTAGTACTGACCATTTACAGGGTACTCAGGGTAGTCACCTGCACCGAAAATTTCAGTTTAGATTTATGTTGAAATTGTCACTTGTGGCGACTATCTTGTTCACAAATTTGATTTAGTCGTGGTGATTAGCATATGGAAGAAATCCTAAGATTATTCGTGCGTTGCACGTGCACGTTCACTAGTGATAAAAAACAAAAAAGTTACGTTCTCTTTAACAAACCACCGGAAGATCCTGACGTTTTGTGCAGTTTTCTTCAACAACCCGCAAAGTGCAACGTAGAACAAAAACTACTTCCCCCAACCAGTTAGACATCCATAACCTATATCGGGCATCCAAATACATCAAGATCCGTGAGTCTATTTTGTGTTTGCAGCCCACGGCTTTTGGAAATAATTTTCTTGTCAAATAGTCATACGTGCGTCTATCTGGGGCGTCCAAATGTATCAAGAACTGAGTTTGAGTTTCTGATACACACCCCACAATCAGCTCGCATGGAAAAAAATCGTATGTCCTAAATACTACTGCAAGCAGAGATAGGAACCGCACATACGCGTTGACTGGCAAGGTCCCCGCCACTGCATAGTTGTTGTCGGCCATGGCTATGAAGAAGACATAGTCAAAGTCGGCGCCGGTGTGGAAGCCATCGAATGAAAGCGAGCAGTCACAGAGATGCTCCCCAAAAATCGTATCTGGTGCAGGATCTCAATGGCCCCGGGTTTCGGAGGTCTACTAATCTGCTCTGTCAGACAGCCATGTACACGGTCACCGGGATGGAGAAGTCGGGAAGGAGCACAGTAAAAGTAACTACAAAGTGTGGAGATAGACTGGGAATCGTCAAGTGGTGAGAGAGTTGGAGCTCAAGCCGTCCGTTTTGTCCTTTATAGCCTGGCAGGCAGAGACCGCAAGCCACGCGGTGAAATAGCCGAGCACGTGTCAAACATGCAGCGTGCATGTTGAGGTGTACACACGCCACGCAGTAGAAGAGTTACCAGGCCATCCCAGGGGTTAATTATCAAATGTTTGTCTTTTCACCAACGTTGTTCCCAGTCCCACTCACTGTAGACGGGTACACAACCCATGTGTGTGACACGTGTAAAAAATAATCTTCACCAAAAATAGGCTCTAAGACTACTCATAGTGGGGAGTATCATACACTAGTATCATGCATATGATACTAGTCTATGTTACTATCTCTGTAGTGGGTAGTAACATATGTGTGGTATCATATAGTCATGCATTTATTAGCCTATAGACTCATCTTGCCTCGAAATCCGTTATGTTACGATATCTACCTATGATACCACCACCATCTCTCTTCTTTAATTGCATGCCACATCATCATTTATGCTTATGTGGCACTTATGTTACTACCTATGTTACTCCCACTATGGGTAGTCTAACTCTATTCACGCGACACGACGAGGCGGGCGCTGGACGAGGTGGAATTTGGCTCTTTACTAGTGGAGAAGTGTTGCGCATATAAAGTGCTCCAACTCTTTCTCAACTAGCAATGAAGGACTAAAAGTCTTAGTCCCACAAGTCACAAAACTGAATGAGTATTTCAGATTTCAGCATTTGTAGACTAAATTGGCTACATCCCATTAAATCCAACAGATAGTCGCTCAAACACGATTCTAAAATTCGTGGAGTTTCTAACACATTAGATTTATTTTCAAAGAGATATATCCACATGCTATAATCACCAACTGAATTTGCAACTACTTCCATATTTCTCTTACCGACTTATAATTTATTTCTCACAACTGAAGCCTAGACAAGACCCCATACATCTAGAAAACACAAGTTCATGGGGGAACGTGGACATCCTAGAAAACTTGGGATATGGTACCTGATGGCTCTTGGCCTTTTGGCAAGCATCACAAACAAATCTTTATTTGATACTTCAGTTGTGCTCCAGCAGGTCCTTCATGATAATCCACGCGGTGCCGCCCTCGGGTGGCATCTTTCCTTCCTGAAGGGCGTCGTGGCTACCCTTCGTCTGCCTCCCTCTGTGCCGGCGGAAACCCTAGGACCAGTGTTGGTCCGGCAGCAGCATGGTCTTCCTTCTTGAAGGTGTTGTCTGGCACTCGTCGATTCAATGCTACGAGAGTGGTGGTACTTCGTCGGAGAGGGCGCAGCGGTTGCGGGTCACCATCGTTTAGTCGATCCGCCTATGTCTCCATTTTATTTCTTTTTTTTTTGGTGTATGTTTGCTGCCGCCCCAGCATTGCAAGTTTGTTGGTTGTATCGGGGTGTTTGCTATATTAATATAGCGGGGCTACGGCCTATTTCGTCATTATCCGTGGTAGTCTGGTAGATGGTGAATAGATAGAAGACTTCTTTTTGTGACCTTATGAACATGCAAGATATATATATATATTTTAGATGTAAATCGTGATTGACTCTGTTACTGTGTACGTCAAGTGCTGATATGTTTTCCATTATGCAGAGTCTGCCTCCCAAGTTGAGCTTGAAAAGGCGGATGCCCTTCGCCGGGCTGACACCTTGGAGAAGAAGCTGGAGGCTGCTAAGAAGGACTCCTTCACCAAGCTTGACGAGGCGAAGGCTGAGGCTAAGGGCATGTCCAGCCGTTCGGCCACAGGGTTTCCATCGTTGCCTTTTTGCCTTTGCGACGGCGTAAACTTGGGCCGAGGGGGGGGGGGGGAGTTCCCAGTCGTTTCGGCCCCCAAGCGGAACACAAACCAACATTGAAAATTCGTTTTTCCGCCCAAAAAAACAGCCCGAGTTCAGCGATCAAAACAGACACAGTTGGGTGATCATACAAAAAAGCCATAGTCCGGCGATCGAATCAAGCCATAGTCCGGCGATCTAGTGAAAACAGTGATACGTCTAAAACGTATCTATAATTTTTGATGTTTCATGCATATTTTATATTAATTGCCACATGCTTTATATACACTTTATATCATATTATGGCATTTATTGGGCTAACCTACTAATAGTTGCCAAAGTGCACAATTTTCTTGTTTTACACTTTAATGTGTAGGAATTATCAAAATTGGGCAAAGTAAACCTTGTTGGAGACGAATTGGGACTTTTCCTGAATCTGTCTGAGAACTGTTTTCGGAGATTGTCAGTTTGACCCTCGAAGATGACGTCCAACGGAAGTCTCCCCGGAAACAAAGTTGTCACAATTTTCCATACGAATATTTTAAGCCCGAGATCAGCCCAATCGGAGTTCGGACGCGACCTGTAGGCCCGTTTTGGTGGAACCCTAAAAAGGGGTGACGGAAATTCGAGAGTCTATATAAGGAAGGAAACCCTAGGTCGTGGGAGGAGCCCCAGACCACAAATTTTCCTCCTCCCCAGCAGCCATCTTGGGGAGGAGAACCTCCTCAACTCCATCTCCATCACCAAGGGCAGCCGCCGCCTCCAAGGGCCGCCGCCGTGGCCGCCAAGGGCAGCAGCCACCGCCGCCGAGGGCTGCCGCCGCGCCGTCAAGGGCAGCAGCCGCCGCCGCCTCAGGCTGCAGCCGCCGCTGCTGCGGGCTTCCGTCTCCACTCTGGGCTGCACCTCTTCATCAACCTCTCCATCAAGCTCCTCATCACCATGACCATGTGTGAGTAGTTTCCCTCGGGGCTGAGGGCTCGTACGGTAGCTATGTGGTATACATCTCTCTCCATGGTGTGATCTTTATGTGATCATGAACATTGTTAGTACGTACCGCTGAATTCATATGTAATGTTTATGCTACTCAAGTGAATTTATCTAGTTTCCGGAGTCATTGTGACAACACGGTATCAAGATGACAGTGTGGGTACTTGTGTGTGACTCTATGAATAATTTAGATATTTATCATGTCTTATTCTTTGCGGAATTGTGGTGTTTGTTTACTCAGACTTTGAGGCGTGCTTTTGTAGCCCTACGCATAGTACTCTTGTTTCATCAAGAAGAAGAATAATCCCGAGTAGCATTTGTTTGCGTTCAGTTGTGCTAACGTGTTGAGAGATACCACTAGTGAAAGTATGATCCCTAGGCCTTGTTTCCAAGCATTGAATCACCGTTTACTCTCAGTTTTGCTGCCTGTTTGCTTGCTGCCATTGTTACTACCACCTGCTACTACATATACCATCTGCAATTATACAACCGAAAATCCCAAAAACACTTGCATCTTTCACTGTTTTATTTATCATTACTACTAACCAATACCTTCAGCTCCTCGTGGGTTCGACAACCTTTTCTATTCGAAAGGTACTACAATTGATCTCCTGCACTTGGGAGTCATCAAGATACTTTTCTGGCGCCGTTGCCGGGGAGCGTAGCGCTATTGGTAAGAAGTTTGGTAAGGAAACTCGAAAGGTGAATTTTATTTACTGTTTTATCTCATTGTTACTATGGCATTTATGGAACGTGCTTCGCTGCATCTTGCTTTATATGAAAGTGCTTATGCTAATGCTCCTAAAGTGGTTGAAACTACTGTGTCTGAGGTACCTAAAGTGGGAATTAAAATTCCTGTTGGTCATGTTAAAAGAATTATGAAAAATCCATTTACAGGAGATGGAACTAAGTCTGCACGTGAACACGTGGAGACAATTGAAAACATATGTGGTTTATTTAGGCTTCCTATTTCTAATGATCAGGTAAAAAGGAAGCTATTATATTTGTCTTTATCTGGTAATGATCGTATTTGGTTCAAGTCTTTGGATGAAGAAGTCACTATTGAATGGAGTAGTTTGAGGAATGTTTTTCTTGAATATTTTACTCCTAAAGAAAGAATTCTTGCTGCCACGGAAAGTACTAATATTTTGCAGGAAGAGAAAATTAAAAAGGCAATGGGAATTTGTTTGCATAATAGTGATAGCAATATTATTAGCATGAATTCTTTGAACACTATTACTCCTAATGCTATGGAAAAGTCTAAGCTTGGGGAAGCTAGTTTACATGAAAATGATCTTTTTAGTTCCCCAGCTTTGAAGGAGAAAATTTGCTTTGATAATGCTTTGTCTTCCATATGTGATAATTCTAATGATGCTTGTGATGTTCAAAATCCACCTACTGAAACTGAAAGTATTCCTTTTGAAATACCTATGGAACTTGTTGAAACGGTTAGGGAGGAATGTTATGCAGGGGATGGAACAGTCCATCCACATGATCACTTGTTGAAACTTACAAGACTTTGTGAGTTGTTTAAGGTTGCAGGTTTATCAAGAGAAGATGTCATGATGAAATTATTTCCATTTTCACTTAAGGACAAAGCAAAGAAGTGGTATAGGATGCTGGATGATCGTCCTTCGAATTGGAAAAAGCTTGAATCTATCTTTTACTCTAAATTTTATCCTCTTCATGAAGTGCAACTAGCTAGGAGTTACATTTTCAATTTTTATCCTCATGATAGAGAAAGCATAGCTCAAGCTTGGGGAAGACTGAAAACATTAATACTCAAATGTCCTAACCATGAGCTTCCTAAAGAAATAATTGTTACTAATTTTTATGCAAGGCTTTCAGGTCATTACAAGGATCATCTAGATGCCTGTTCAGAAGGTTCTTTCACAAGTAAGAAGGTTGAAGCTAAATGGGATCTTCTTGAAACAATTCAACACAATACTGAAGATTGGGAGAATGACAAAGGTAAAGAATCAGGTATAAACCATGAATATGATAGCATTAAGTCTTTTGCTGAAACTGCTAGTTTTCATGAGCTTAGTGCTAAATTTGGTCTTGATTCTCAAATTATTGTTAATTGCTGTAAAACCTTTGCTTCTCATATTAATATTCCTAAAGAGAATTGGGACATGTATCATGAACCTTTTAAAGACACTTGCATGGAAAATGAAATTGTTACTAATGATTGCAATAAACATGCTCAAACTTCTGAAAATACTATTTCTTATAAGCATGTTAATTTTTGTGGAGCACTTAGACCTTGTGAAAATAATAAAATCGAAGAGGAATATTGTATTCATCATAGGAATGAAAAAACTACAACATGGTACCGAGCTCTAAGTGATCTTGCTGAAAAGTTTGTGCCCTCTATCCTTTTATTTGTGAACTTTGCTATAAAGAGGGTCATTTCAACTTCCAATGCTCAGGATCTAATATGAGTCCTGCGAGAGACTTTTGTGATAACATGATCACTCCTAATCAGCATGATGAACTTACATTATTTTTGGGGTGTGAAGAGTTATCAAGAAAAACTTCTTCGTTAGATATGAGTGCTTTTGATATGAATAACGTGTTGCATGGATGTTATCTCTATTGTATTAATAATTGTCATGCCAACACTTACATACAAAATATTATAAAAGATGGAATGGCTTTACCAAAATATGAAAGGACTAATGTTTGTTTTACTCTTATTAATGAAAGAGAGGAATCCTCCCAAGTTTCTTCCGTTGTTTCTAACAATAAACCAGGTTATATGGAGAAGCTTCCTTTCAAGCCTCTCTCTCCTAAGGAAGGAAAGAAGAAGAAGAAGAAGAAGAAGAAGAAGAAGAGGAGGAGTAAAATGAGAGAGGAAACGGTATCTTCCCCTAAACATGTTGCTCCTATTACAGTTGTTGCTGATGAGTCCGAACTCGATGATGATCCTATGCCTGTTACTTATAGTAGTGATCATGATTGGGAAAAGCACACTACTTTTGATATTGAAAATCTTTTTGATACCAATTCTGAAAATGATGATGTTATTAATTGTTATGCTATTAGTACTATCCATGTTCCTTCCAATGATGATATGGAAAGCTCTAAGCTTGGGGAGGAGGTGTTTGAAAATCCTTTTGCTACTAATGATTATATATTTGAAACCTCTCCTTCTAGTAAAAATGATGATGATATGTTTACAAATGAACAAACTTTGGAAGATAAATATTCCATTGCTTATGATGATACTATGCCTCCAGTCTTTGATAATTATTATAAAGAATACTATGACATAGGCTATAATTACAACCATTCCCCTAATATACAACTTGTCTATCATGTTCAAGTTCTTTATGATGATCCTAATCCCATTGTTATTAATAAGAAAAACTTTGCTTATGTGGAAAATAATGATACTTTTATGCATGTGGATCATGATAAGAATGCTTTATGTGATAGCTATATTGTTGAGTTTATTCATGATGCCACTGAAAATTATTGTGAGAGGGGAAAACATGGTTCTAAATATCTCAATATTATTGTGTCTCCTCTCTTTAAGTTCAAAGTCTTGAAGTTGCACTTGTTTTGTCTTCCTATGCTACTCACTTTGTGCTTTATTGATTTATTCTCTTACAAGATTCCTTTGCATAGGAAGTGGGTTAGACTCTTATATATATGAGAGCATCATCAAAACTATCAAGCCCAGCTATATGGCTATAAAGAAAGCGCTTTACGGGAGGCAACCCGGTTGCTTTTGTTGGTGATTTTCCTTGAGTCCTCTTGCTGTAACAAGAGATTTAGGTTGTTAGTTTGTTTCTGGAATTTTTAATAAAGTGCCAAGTTTTACCTATTTTGGGTTTGAAAAGTTGCTACTCATTTTCGGAGGTTTTCTGCCTGCACGAAATCTGTGCACGGTTTGATTTTTCATTTTTTATCTGTAACTCCGATTGAGCTGTAATTTGAACGTAGCTTCAACTTTTCATCCTCTGTACGTGATTTTTTGCAGATTTTTCTGACGAGTTTAAGTAGGGTAGAAAAATGCGTTTTGCTGCTGCTGTTTTTCTGGACAGATTCTGTCTTGATATTGTTTGATGCATTCTTTGAGCTTTTTGCTTGAATCTTTTTGATTCAATTGAGTTTATGAGTAGGCATACAACATTATATACTCTCTGGACATTCATATGAATTTTTGCCTAAGGATTTTATGCAGCAAGGAACCTATTTGTCTATCACTACTAATATCACCCCACAGAAAAGAAATGGGAGAAACGGTGTTTTGAAGTTTTTTCACAGGGATTAGAGGAGCTGCACCAAGAGCTATCCAAGGATGGTGAAGACCATAAGCTTGGGGATGTGAAGACAACCCCACTGGACCAACACACTCTCGGTTTGCACACGTCTAACTTCTGTTTTTCGATCAAAGCACTTTATCGTATAAACTTGGAGCGTCTGTTATTTGCTTTTTATTATTTCGGTTTGATATTTATTAAGACCACCACTATCATTTATATATGAGAGAGCTACTGGAAGTTTGGGTTGAATTATGTTGGATGCTATTAAATATTTTGGGATAGGGATGTTTGAGTTGATTTTAAAAGATACATATAGTTGCATTATTCATGTGCTTTGAATGAGTATTAATTTGCAAGTGTTTTGTTAAGAGCTATCTTTTACCATGTTTAGATGTTGAAATTTTAACTTTACTTGGTTTAACATGGATTGATTAGTTCTATGGACACTTATGCATGCATTTAGATGGTCAACTTTCTCCCTATTGCTAGCCCAAAAATTACAACAAGTAAAAAGCTTGTTTTCCAACACCTTCAACCAAAGTTTTTCCAGTGAGTCCACCATATCTACCTATTAGCTTTAAGCTATTCCAAGTATGTTTATCATGTTATATTGTGTTATCTACACCTCTGAATTAAAATGCTTATGTTATTGATTGTTATGGGAATAGTTGGTTAAAAGCTCTCACGAACTTGATGCACAATTTACTTTTATTGCATTAAATAAACATGAACCATTGTGATTAAAATTATGAAGTTGTGGGCTTGACAATAGTTTTGGTTGGGAGTTAGCCCATATGTGCTGTCACATGGCAAGCTTTCAACATTGCACTTAATTTATTTAGTTGATGTCATGTACTTTTGTTTATGGATGCCTATCATGGGTGAAATGAATGTGGATACTTAGTAAGTTCAAAGAGTTTGTATAAATGGTTAGAGAAATGCCTGGGCCGCTAATCTAAGCCATGCATCATTCATGGTGGAAATTTACAGCATAACCATAATGTTCATTCAGTGATGCACCTCATAATAAAAAGCTATACCCATAGTAAATAAAAGAGTGCTGAGATTGTTCATTGTCTGTTTGTCTTGTTGTTTTGACATGGGCTTGTTCATGTCAAGGGGCAAGAGGTACCCCAGTGCAGTTCTTGATGATACTATTATTACTTGCAATGACCTTTATTTGAATTTACTTTGTGGACCAAAGTGAGTAACGCATGGTGTAGGTACTTGTATTCAAGGGACATGAGACATTCAACCAATACATTGTCAAGCACACCACCCATATTTGCTTTCACTTTAAACATTAATCATTCAAGATGCTATGATAGGGGTAATGAGAGCTCCACACCAATGATTACCACATTGCAAGCATTAACTTAAGTAGAAGCATTTGGAAGCTAGATGAAACTTATGCATGTTTTAACCTCTACTTATTTATCTATCCAAAGTGTCCACCTTTTATATTCAGATTTCATAAGAAGTACTCTATGATACTATAGGATGTTTTTACTTTTCATTATGCATACATTTGGTCCATAGTACTTTCTTCTATGTTGCACTTTGTAAAATTATCATTGAACATTCTTACATTGAGTAATTGATATCACTTCATAATCTATCTTGTATATTGCTATTCCTTTTGAGAATGAATCATTTGACTCTATGTAGCAATAACTTCATCACTACATTCATAACACGTGCCTTATATATTTGATCAAGTTTATAATGGTAGCATGTCACTTCAAAAATTATTTTGTTTTATCGTTTACCTACTCGAGTACGAGTAGAAACTAAGTTTGGGGATAGACGTATCTATAATTTTTGATGTTTCATGCATATTTTATATTAATTGCCACATGCTTTATATACACTTTATATCATATTATGACATTTATTGGGCTAACCTACTAATAGTTGCCAAAGTGCACAATTTTCTTGTTTTACACTTTAATTTGTAAGAATTATCAAAATTGGGCAAAGTAAACCTTGTTGGAAACGAATTGGAACTTTTCCTGAATCTGACTGAGAACTGTTTTCGGAGATTGTCAGTTGGCGAGCGCTACGCGTCAGCCGGCTGATCCCCGCGCACGGATCAGCCGGTTCGACAGCCGTCGGATGCGTGATCTGCAGCGCGTGTTCTCAAACGTCGCTTTCTCATGCGAGATGTCGCTTTCAAGCCAGTCCAAGGACCCAAGAAAAGTCGTGTTCACACCACTGCGCGCATGCAGCATCCGGCCATTTGCCTAACCACAACTTTTGGAGGTCGCTTTCACACGCCTGCTACTGCTATTTCTCTCAGCTGGTGGAGCCCAGCATGCATGCGTGGGGTTCGTCATGGGACAGGCTCAAAATAGTTGGTTGTTGCCGAAAAACCAGTCAGTTTTGACTGCCAATGCACGGAGTACCTAGATCATTGCTGCAAAAATCCTTAAAGAAGCATTTTCATTTATGTAGCATTTTTGGAAAATGCAACATAGTATTGCAACATTTTTTGGTTAATCTGAAAAAACTCGAAAAGTGTAGGAAAACCGTTGTAACATTTACACACCAATGTAGCAAAAATAAAAAGTGTAGGTAGCATTTTTCGGTGTGTAACACTTTTCAGAAAATGCAACATTTGTTTTCCAACATTTTCATGTGTATATGTAAAGACGTGCGTATGTAGCAAAACTATTATAGCATTTTGAACACACCAGTGTAGCAAAATTAAACAGTGTATGTATCATTTTAAAGAAATGCGACACAGTTTTGCGACATTTATCTGTTTATCTAAGAAACTTGCTATGTGTAGCAAAAACTTTAGCACCATTTTAAGCATTCCCATGTAGCAAAAAGAAATATCGTATGTAGCAAAACACCATTTGTTTGTAGCAAAATGTAAGAATCATGTCGAGGTGTGCAACAACAAAATCCAGCACGTCCAACATTTTTTATTAATGCGTCAAACATTAATTTAAAAAGTATGTAGCACTGGAACAATCTTTTTGTAGCACACATACAAAAATCATTTTTCCTCTGGGTATGTAGCATTTTTTCACGGGGTATGTAGCATTTTGTTATTGTATGTAGCATTTTGTTATGCGTATGTACCATTTGTTCTTTTGGTATGTAGCATTTGTTTTTTTGGTATGTAGCATTTTTTCTCTAGGTATGTCGCATTTTTTCTCTATTTTCAGAAATACGACGTCGTATTGCGACATTTCTCCGTGAATCTCAAAGAACTTGTGACCTGTAATTAAGAACGTTCGCAACATTATAAGCATTGCCCATGTAGCTAAAAAAAGAGACCTAGCTAGCCAAGAGAGAGCGCGAGAGAGCTAGCTACTACTAGGTGTTTACAAGACATGGTGTGAGCTGCGTGAGCACGGAGCTAGCTAAGAGAGAAAGCTACTCCCTCCGTTCCAATTTAATTGACTTGCTATGCACCACATGTGGATGTATCTAGTCATGTAACATGACTAGATACATCCACATGTGGTGCATAGCAAGTCAATTAAATTGGAACGGAGGGAGTAGCTAGGAAAGAGCGATAGTTAGCTAACCTTTTGCACCTGGATCCATCGCGTGTGAACACAGCCTACAGCTAGCTAAGAGAGAGAGAGAGTGGTAGGTAACTTTTTGCACATGGATCGTGGGCGTGTGAACACCGCGTGTGAACGCGGGCGGCTAGAAGGAAGAGAAGACGTGGGCCGACGCGTGCGTGGGTCGGTGGTCCAGTGAAGCGCAGGCTGGTGGTCTTATGGAGCGACGCGCACGACGCGAGAACCGGCTGTAGCTACAGCCGGTTGATGAATAGCATATGGAGTTTCTTGTTTAAGCTAAACAGGAACTTTCTGAACCGTCTCGGCTATGCTAAGTGAACCGCCTCAGCCTATCACGAGTGAACCTTTTTTCCAACTGGTGGATTCTATTCGCGTGGGCCGGCCCAGCTCGATTCCGCGTGTCGCTATAAATGGTGCGTGCAAGCTTCTCGTGTCGTCGTTATCCCTTTTCCTTATCCATATCCTCGTTTCTTAGATCTAGACAGCCATGGATTTTGCTGGGAGGTCGTCTTCTTCGCCGCCTGCCTCCAATGTCCCCGGGGAGAAGACGGCAGATCTTAAGGCTATTGTTTCTCCAGCCGCTATATCCAGCGTAGCTTCGAGCGGATCTGTTCGTCCGACCGAGTCGTCAGCTACCTGGGGCCCGGCGTCGGAGCAGTCCAACAATGGCGTCCCGGCGGCCAGGTCTGATTCTGCCCCAGGTCTGTGCGGCGGCCCACGCCCTCCCCGGCCCGAGTGGATGACTATGCGTGAGTATTTCCCTACATGGGTTCCATCCACTCGTGGTTATGGTCCTCGGCAGATTCCCCCGCGCTCAGAAGCTCGCGAGGAAGAAGTGTCTTTCAAGCTCCGCAGATTTGTTGAAGTTCGGATGCGAACTGCTAGGCAGTTCCTTTTTTCTATGTTGTAGTTGGTTGTATGCAGTTTACCTCTTTTTTTCAGTACTGTCCGTGTGTAAGCAGCATTTTTCAGTTTTTACATGTAATGTACTGAACCTTGAGTGTGTTTGTAGTAGTGAACTGTTGATCCTTCTTTTTTCTGTTATTTCGTATTTAACTGCCAGTGTAGTTCCTCCGGCATATGAACTTTTTTGTCAGAGTTTGTCAACTCTATTTAGTTTGTGATTTTGTTTGCCAGATTCATAAGCAAACTCTACATAGTAACAGTGAACCTTCTTTTGCTACCACTCTTCTATATTTTTTTTTGAATACATATATAAATGGACTCCACACGATACAATAGTGAACTATTATTTCTTATATATAAATTTGTTCATACTGAGCATGTCATGTGAACCTTCAGACGGAACATGAGGTGAACTTTTTTTTCGCAACTTCACATGAATTTTTTTTCTGTACCAAATGAACTTTTTTTCTATGCAATGTGAACTTTGTTTCTGGGAGAAATGAATACTTATGGATCTCAGGTCTAAATTTGAATGTGAACTTTGTTTTTGGGCAAAATGAACTTTGTTTTTCTGGGCAGTCTGAACTTTGTTTTTGGGCAAAAACACTTATGGGTCTCAGGTCTAAAATTGAATGTGCACTTAGTTTTGGGTAAAATGAACTTTTTATTTTGGGCAATGTGAACTTTGTTTTCCTTGCAAAATCGAATGTGAAGATTTCATCGGTGGATGAAGTTAACTACAAAAATTTAGTTGTGAACTGTAAATATTCATCAAGTGGACCTTCGTCTAAAATTCAAAAATAGTCGTGAACTTTAAAAGTTTATCGAGTGAACCTTTATTTATGTTTTATGAACTTTAAAAGTTTATCGAGTGAACTTTAATAGGAGTGAACCGTGTCAAAATAATTTTTTTTTTGCTAGTCAAGAACAGATTTCTAAATTCTTTTAAACCTTATTAGTGAACCTTGATTTGAAGCACAAACGAACCTTCACATATGTCAAGAGTGGACTCTCGCGTTTTATTGTTTCGGACTAATTCTTTTAAACAGTGACTGAACGTAAATAGATTAGGTTTGTACTTCTTTTTTGAATGGTACCCCCCCCCCCCCCCCCCCCCCCACATCTTCTATTTTTCTAAATAATCGTTTTAAAAATCTGAGTGAATCGTCAAAAATAATATGTGTGAACCTTAACACTTTTTAAATATTAAATAACTACATTTTTAATTGTGAAATCAAATTCAATAGAATAAATGTGTTTTTGGTTTGGTCTTCCTTTTTTCTACACGCTCGTTTTTTCTTTTTTCTTCATTCCATACGTTTTTCTTTTGGACAGTTTGTTGATTGTTTTTTACTCTCATTTACTAACTGGACCTGATTTAATAAATCGGCCCAGTAAAACTCTCCTTTCGATGTGGCTGTGTGAGGCCCATTTAATGCCCGTCCCCTACTGCTTTTTGTCCTGACCGTTCCTCCCGTCGCCTCATTCTGCTCTCTCTCCTGCGTGAACCCCACCACCACTCCGCCTCCGCTCCCGCAAACGCCGGCGGGAGCGAAACCGCTGCCACTTCCTAGCCCACCCCGCTCCCGCACCCTACTTCCCACTCCCAGTCCCGTAGCCTTATCGAGGGGTTGCGGTTGGAGATCTCCCCCGACGTGGTCACATCCCCACGAGTTCGTTAGGTTTTCATCGGCGCGGCGGCGGAGTGTTTTGAGTTTCCCGTGGGGTAGCGCTGCGTTCGAGCGGGGCCGGCGGAGTCATCCCGTGGTCCCCGTGATTTCTCTGATGCCCGAGCACTGGGCTCGTCCCCCTCGTACTGGTGGCGTACGGATCCGTTTTTGAGTTCGCCGAACTAAATGGATCCTCCTTGCCGGGATTTATCCACCGTCTTTTTTTTAATCCAGCTATGTGTTTCTCAATTGCTTGTTACTGCAATACCTAGGGCCTGTGCTTGTATATGCTTTGGTTTGCTGTTGGAAATGGGCTCCACATTATGTATGCATTGTTTGTGTATGTACGGATTTTTTTTTTACTCTGGAACTTCTTAGTTTTAATAAGTTTTCGAGTTTTTTTGTAGTAGTGAACTGTTTTGATCGTACATTAGTGAACCTTTATTATTTTTAGCATTCGTTTTGGTGTGGTTTTTAGAGGTGCTTTGGCTGTAATAAGTGAATTATCATCATGTTCCTGATGTGAACTTTGCAATTTTAGCAGTTAGATCTTTGTGTTGTGCCTTGTTTTGATCATGTGAGCTTGGCTTGTAATAAGTGGAATGTCTTTTCTTAAGTGCTTTTGATGATGGCATGAAATGTAAACTTCTGAATTTTTATAAACCTAGTGATATGAAATATTCATTTTTAGTTCACTCCCAACTATGCAGCTTAAACAATAACTATCCTGTTTATATGATTTTTTCTGAACCTTCAAATGAATTGGGAGTGAACCTTTAAATGAATTTTTCGGACACTTTCAGATGAGTTAAGGTGAACCTTCAAATTTTTACAAGTGAACCTTGAAACGAAATGTTTTATGAACCTTCAACACGTCAATTAATACGTGTGTTCTCTTTTAGATTTTTATCTCTCAATCTGTTTGTTTATGATGAACCTTTTTTTTCATGTGTAGCTGATGATGTTATCAGGGAGTCCCTTGATATGTTAAATGCTGAGTTTCCTACTAAATCTTTTATAAATAGCCCTGTGATGCCTTCAATCAATAAGCCATCAGATTGTGTGACTGGTGGTCCTATTTATGATAAAACTCCGGTACGTGGCCTTGATGTTGTAACTGATGGCAGCGGTGGGGGAACTGCTGCTCCTTTGTTTGACGACACTCCAATGCAGCAGGCCAGCAATGCTTTGGTTAATCCTTCTTTATCTGATCATACCCCTCAGTGGCAGGATACACCGTCTCAATCTGCAGTTTATCCTGAGGAGGTCACCCAGCCAGGACCCATGGCAGAGGCTCAAATTGAGAAGTACAATAGTGAACATGGGGCCAGGGTTGCTCAACATGAAGACAGGGTTAAGCAGTACCGTAGAAAGTATCCAAATAGGCTGAAGGATGCTAATTTTGATGGTTCAGGCCCTCAGATGCTCATCTTGAACATCAGGATTCAGCGTCTCAAGATTTCATTAAAGAGAGGGTAGCTGTTGCTAAAAGGAAGGCTGCACACATACCAGGGAAGAATGACTCACCTGCTTCGATTACACGGCGTAGCCCTCGTTTTGATGCGAGTCCATCCAAGCGTACTTCAGTCCGTGGTTCTGCATCACCCGCTTCGATCCCACGGCGCAGCCCTCGTTTTGATACGAGTCCATCTAAGCGTACCTCAGCCCGTGATTCTGCATCACCTCTGAAAACTGGCAGGAAGCGCCATGTTGTTTTTGATGAAACCTATGTGCCTGATGATGATGTGGCTGAGGAGGACGATGGCGCTTTTTGTGATGACAAGGTTATGATCGTCTTCTCTTTCTTTTTATCATTTTTTGTTCCTTAACCTTTTGTTTCTCGTAAGAACTTTTTAGTTGTTATATGTGAACCTTCCTTTTGTTATGTGTGAACCTTCTTTTTTTATCACTGTGTTAACTCTGATCCTTTTTTTAGGATATTCCAACTAGGAAGAGGGCTAGATCTGGTACAGGTGTGACTATTGTTGGGAAAATGAAGAAAGGCAGAGTGTCCAAGAAGTTTGAACGCAAGAATCTTGCAGAAGACTTAGATGATGGTCCCATTGTCAAGAAAAAGAAAGTATCTGTGAAGAGGAAAGGGAAAGAGAGCAAAGGTGACGACGAAGCAGATGATGAGCCTGCTGGCATTTTTCAGCAGACTGTCCGCTGCTCTTTGGGTGAAGTTATTGATGCGGCCAAGTTGCTCAAGAATCCTCATAGAAAAATAGTTCAAGATGCCGGGTTTGGGTGCGTGTTTGAATGGGTCCTGGATGGTAATGTGTCACGTCCGTTGGCATGTGTGCTTTTGATGAGGATGGACACAACCACCATGAAGATAGATTGTGGTCCTGGCAAGGTTGTGGCTGTTAACAGAGAGGCTGTGCACCACGTTTTTGGTTTTCCAATGGGAGGTGAAACAGTCCCCAGACCTTCAGATACCGGTCATGATGCCGCGCTTACGAAGCTGAAGGCAGAACTTGGATTTGCTAGTAATGCTAGCATCGAGACAAAGCACCTTCGTACACTTCTGCAGGATTTGGTTAATGATGAGACGAAAGTCCATGAAGCAGTGAAGGTTTTCTTTGCTATCCTTTACAACAAGCTTATATGCCCTGGGTCTGCACTTCGTATTGGTAGGGAAGCTGCAATGCTTGTTGACATGGATTACAATAAGATGGCTAGAAGTGATTACTGTCAGCTTGTTGTTGATGAGGTGAAGCGGGCTGCTGAAAAGTACCAGGATACTGATATACCCCAGGCAGGGCCGGAAGGGTGTGTTGTTTTGCCCGTTGTTCAGTACTTGGATAGTTGCCTCTCAAAGAAACATTCCATCATGCATCGCAGGACCCCCGTGCTAATTTCTTGTACCAGAAAAAGTTGAAATCTATATACATCGAAGATCGCATCAGGAATGGCAGGAATGACCTTTCTAAGTACATCATTGGGAAGTTGCCAGTAAGTGAACTGTTATTTCATGATGAATGAACTTTTTTACTTTTCTCTTTTTGTTGTGATATACTGTCATTTACCTTCATCCTTTCTTTTTTTTTTTTGCCTAACTTTTTTTGTTGTTGTTTTGTTGCAGTGGAAAGGTCGTAATGACATTGCTTATTCGTACGGTTTCGCTGTTGAAAACTTACAGATTGTACCGAGTCCTCCTAGCCCAGGTCACCCTTGTGATTTTCCGGAGATTAATGCTGAAGTCCCGGTGAAGTCACGTCCTCAATTATTGAGTAGCCAGCCACCAGTAATGAATCAAAATGCTGCGCCTCCATCGTCTTTTGACATTCCAGTGGGTTCATCTGCTACAGCTATCGAAAGATTGACCAGCTTTTGCAGAAAGTTGTTGATCTTTCGCGGTCTGTTCCAAGTGTTGATGACCGTCTTAGTAGGCTTGCCGGTCTGTTTCTCCAGAGCATCTACCGTCAAGTGATGTTGTGAAGCAAGTGACAGAAATTGATGCTAGTATCCTTGAAATTTGAGGACTGCTGTGTCTTTTGTTGCAAAAGGCTTTGCTGACCTTGGGAAAAGCAGGATTTATTATGCAAGCAGTATGAGGAAGAAGCTGTGATCAAAGAAAGGCAGTTTAGAGATGAAGAACAGCTAAGTCATTTGGAGGTATTTTTGATAAAGGGACATCATCAGGTCTAGGTCAAAGAGAATCAGACGCTGTGGTAAATATATATGAACCTTTTTGTGAACTTCTGTTTGTTATATATGTGAACCTTTTTTTTGTTTCTTCTTTTTTCCAAATTGACGTTCAGGTTGTGCGTTTTTTGTTTTCAGGAAGAAGCTAGACGAGCCGAGGAGGCAGCCATGTATGATGATGTAAAAGATTATAACACAGATGATGAGTCTCGTGTGATGAAATTGTGGCCTCTCCGGTTCGTCGCCGGAGAGCCCTGAGTCACCGCCACTTGACGACAGCGGCGACGACGATGTTGAACATAATGATTTTGTGTATACTGGTGCTATGAAAGAAGATTTTATTCCAAGTTCACAGTACGGAGAGCAAAGATTTGATCAAGGTGCTGATGTTGTTTTATCTGAAGGCAACACATCTATGTGAGCTCTAGATTGCGGGATGATGCCAGCTTCCTTGCAGCTGCAGCAGGTGTTTCCCCTCAGAAAGGTGGTGCTGATGCTGGAGGGACCAGTGCTTGTCCTAACAATGATGTGTTGAACTCCAGTAACATTGATGCAACTGATGTGAATTTGTCAGTAGAACATCATGGAGTTATCCCTTCATCAGTGCAGACCCGCCTGTTGTGGAAGAACCAGTCGCTGTTAACAAGGGTGATGGTGCAGTAGGTGATGAACCAGCTGATGTACACCAGACTGTTGTTAATGAACCAGTCCTGAGAAGACAGTTGCTGCTGCATGTGCCGGTGATACAGAGGCAGGACTAAGTGATGTGGATGTGCCTGGTCAAGCAGTATACGATCAGGCAAAACAGGATTTGGCTCAGTCTGAGGGTCAAGAACATGTTTCTGGTGTTCCACACATTAGAGCAGGCGCACAGCCTGATGTTGCGGTTGGACAAGACCCAAACGGTGGGCAGGGCGCTGAAAAATCTGGTACTGCAAACAAGACAGGCAACAAAATGCCTACAAGTGGTATTGCAGATGGGCATGCTGAACAAGATCATGTACCTGAACCTTCTGGAGGCACATGTTCTGCGAGCCAATTCATAGGCAAGGATCCGTGAACCTTCCGTTTTCTCCTTAAGTGTTTTGTGGCTTTGTATTTTTTACAAAGTTTGCAATGTAAAGCTGGAAACATCATTATAATAATATTCTCGTGTTTAGTTTTATACTGTTCCTGTTTCGTTACCTTTTTCTACGTGTACATATGGTAAATAGTTGTGACAAATGTAAGCACATGTTTTTGCATACCAAATGGTTGCAAATATCGAGTGAACCTTCCCACTAAGTTTTAATGGGGGCTCCTGTATACCCATGGACCAATAAGTGAACTTTGTTAGCAACACTATGTGAACCCTGTCCAAAGTTTGATGTGAACTTTTGTTTTTTCAGATCCCAGTTTGCAATGTACACCACCTGTATCTCAGATTCCTGCTATGAGTAAAATAAAGGAGGTATCATGCTGTTTGCAGATTGAGGAAGGATCCTGTTAGAAAGTATGTGGTTTTTGTAAATCTATATGTTGATCATTTTGGTTTGTTTTAAATCTTTTCTTATTCGACTGGGTTTCTGTACATTCTTTTGTTTCTTGTAGGAGGGAGATTCTTTTTATGAACGATGATTGCGAATGCACCATTGAACAAGTTGCTACAGCTTTCAGGCCTAATGGCATGCTATGCAACTTCGTACTGCCGGTTGGGACATTTTTGCTGGGACAGAAGTACAAACACTCTGAAAAGCTGGTGGTGCCGGCTATCTGCGCTGTAAGTTCATGTTCCATGCTTCACATTTAGTTATGTAGTATCAAACTTGTTTTGTTTTCTGTACCTTTTTTTTCACTTTTCTGAACCTTCAAAATCTTAGATATGAACTCTCATATATATTTTTCCTATAATGGTTTTTTCTTATTGCTCATCTGATTTTTTTTTGTAAATTATCTTTTATTGAATCAGAGGCACATATTTGAAGGAAAACTTGCGAGTGGTCCTGTGAGTAGAGTTTTTAGTCTTGACGCGGAAGAGCGCTTGGACAAGAAAGAAGTTGTAAGGGTTCATGTTTTCTTGTCTTATGATTATTTTTCACCTTCATTAACAGCAACACCTTACTTTGAGTATAATGCTACCTTACACGGTTTTTATGTGCAGATATTATTCGCTACTCTTGACCCTGCAAATCCTCCTACTCCTGGGATCGTTGGCCATTTCTGTGTAGTTGGTGTTAATCTGAAAAAGGAGCGTTTTGAGCTTCTCGACTCTCTTCGCAAAGATAATGATCCAGATGCTCAAAGGGTTTTTTATACCATGGCATCGCGTATCAAGAAGCTTTGGAGGCAAGCTACAAACTCCAAGGGAGAATCGTTCCAGCCAAAATCGATAGATCATTTTGAAATGCACTATATGAATATGCCAAAGCAAAAAACTACGTAAGTACATCTGATAAATCCTTTTCACTTTTAAAAACATGCTCTATGTGAACTTTTAATATGTGTATGTTTTGATCCTTCCGTGTTTATATTTATTTTTCAATCTGTCACCAGCTAACATACTTATACGATGTTTAACTTTTACTGGTTGTTTATGTGAACCTTCACCATTTTCTGTATGTGAAATGTCTTCAGTCTAGTTGATGCTCATTTTTCTGTTTTTTTTTCCTTTTATCATGCGAAACTATGTGAACATTCACCTTCTTTTTACGATTTGGCAAGATGTCATCAGTACATCTACTTTATTGTTCTTTTTTTGTCGCTGGAACAAGCAAACTTTTTTAGGCCCTCACTACATGAACTTTTGTTCTAGCTTTATGTGAACCTTCACTGTACTCTTGTGAATTTTCATCGGTACTTACCTTTTTTTTTGTGTACATGCAGGCATGATTGCGGCTTTTTCATGCTTCAGGTTTTGCAGTCGTGGGATGGCACCAACTTTGTAATTTTCAATCAAGGTGATATCCTGAGTATAAGGATGACCTTGCTCTATAGTTGGCTGACGGCACCGCAATTTAACATCGACCTAAAATCTGTATTAGGTGTTGATCCAGGTATTTTTCTTTTCTGTATTTAAGGAGTCCTTTTTCATGTTGTTTATTGTTTTTTAGAAGCTTGATGTGAACTTCCATCTTTTTTTATGTCTCAGGCCCACCTCTCTACATGCATACGGATGATTTTGCAGTGTTCGGGACACAGTCTTGCACACCTGAGATTGTTATTTTAAAAGAAGAAGATTTTGTGAACCAAGTCAGCAAGGTGAAAAAGATTGCTCAACAACTTCATTCCAATACGAGAAAAGCAAGCAGCAAGGTTGTTGTTTCAAGTCGTTTGAAAGATAAGGGCGCTGTAATCCCTTTGGATGATGATGATGATGATTTTATGCCTCCAACTAAACTCAAAAGGAAGAGGAATATTGTTATGAAGGACGAGGATGCACGCTCCAGGGGTAGCAGTGATGATTTTGTAACACAGGACGCCAGGAACATACGCTCCGGAACGCTTGTGCTTTCAAACAAGCGGGCCACTGTTGTAAGCAAGAAGCTGAGAGATCCCGTAGAGAATCTTGTTCCTTACGAATTCCCTCACTGTCCAATGCGAGAAGCATTAAAAGCTTAATCTTAAGCCCGGACTTCCAGATGAAACATGGGAAGTGAGTATTTTCTTACCTATTATTTTTCTTAACTAGATGTGTTGAATTCACTGTTTACTTTTCAAAATGCACAGTGTGAACTTTAATAGGTTGTACAAGCGAACCTTCATTGCTTTTGTAAATTTAAGCACAACCCAGTTCACTTTTTTGTTATTGGAACTAGTTAACTTTCACACCAGTATCATGTGAACTTTTAATTAACTTTCTTGTGAATTTTTCACTGGAATATACCATGGTTCTTACTGTTTGTTGTTTTTTTGAAGTGATCCTTTGTTTCTCTTCACAAGCCCCAGTGACGATCCCCTCGAAGTCGATGGCAGATTTATGCTCAGGTTGTTTGGCCGTGGTGAGATGATGGAAGCAGAAATTATGGATCAGTTAATATCGTACTGGAAGGATCATCCTGATATAAAACAGGCGTTTCAATCAGGGAAACGTGTTTTGCTGGACCATTTTTCATTCCCGTAAGTGATTTTTTAGTTTTGTTTTTGCCGTCAGTTTTATTTTTGTTTTTATGTGTTATGGTCTTGTTGGTTTACCTTTTTTATTTTTGAACATGCAGTATCTTCTTGAGTTTGATCCTTATACGGGTAAGAGTAATGACGGTACCCTGTTACCAAGTGCTCAATTCAATCCAAAGAAAGCTGTAACAATGTGTCGTGCCTATCTTAGAGAATCTGAGAATTTGCTGAAGGCCCAACTAGTACACTTTCTTTTTGTTTTTCCAACGTCTGAATCTCAACAAGCAGTGAACTGTATTGGTTTTCTTATGTGAACCTTTTTTTATTGTTTTTTGCAGATTTTGATCCCTCGATACAATGATGGTCATCACACACTGTATGTCATGAATAGGTACACTGGTACTCTGGATATTCTTGACACTATTAAGTATGCCAAATACAGGGGGTTAAGGAGAAGTGCTCAGCATAAGGACCGTGTTGAAATTGTACGTACAAGCTTACTGTTCTTTTTAGTGTTATTCTTTTGTTTTTCTCATTTCAGTATGCACCATGGGTTTATTCTTTTTTTCCTGATACCATGTCCTATACATAAATAACAGTGAGGAGGATGGTTCTTTTTATGAAAGAGCTGTATGGGGTAGCTGAATATAACAAGAGAAACAAATTTGATTGGGAGGTCCTGGCCGAGAAGTGCCGCTACTTTGTGGACACACCTGAGCAGGGGATAAATGAGTGCGGTTACTATGTACTGAGGATGGCTTGCTTGTTTGACGGCGAGAAGTTTGTCGTTCCGTTCAAGGCCGTAGATGTCTGTTCTTTTTTCTCTATATTTTTCTACTCTTTTATTTCTATTTTATGGTTCATCTTACTATATTATTTTCCTTATGCGGCATTCACTTTTTTGCTTCAGGCTCGTGTGGAGGATTGGAAAGCTGAATGGATTTACCAGCTACTGTTCCACCCGAAGAACGAAATATCAGAGAAGGAGTGGCCGGGTCAACTTCAAGATCTTATACTTTTGCTCGGTTTAGCAACACAGTCGAGTTAGGAGTTGCTGTTACAGGGATCCAAGTTGTCATTTTCATTATAGGTTTCATGTCCAGTTGTCATTTTTTGTGCTGATTGCACCCTAATGTATATGTGAACTTACATTTTTGTACTTGTGAACTGAGACATATCTTACTGTGAACTTTTCATTTTTAACATCAGGTATATTTTTGATTCCCCCAATATGTGAATTCTATTTTGGTTTTATCAGGAAAGTACCCATGTGAACTATCTTTTTTAGCAATACGTATCAATTTTCGTAAAATCGTTACCTTTTTGCTCGCAGAACTGTATTTGTTTTCGCATTCGAACTTTTTACATTTCGTGTCTGAACTTTAAGTTCAAAAAACCGGAGTAACGGTTTTCTGACATCTCATCCACACCAACATGAAGAAGTGAACCTTGCTTCTTATCGTACTGAACCTTCATTTTTCTATTTTTGTAATGAACTTTTCCGTTGTCAATTTGAACACATTAGATATCAACTTCATTTTTTATATAAGCGAGCTTCCAGAGCTATACAAGGTGAACTTTCATAACGTTTTGAAAGTGAACCATGTTTTTTAATATATGATTTCTTAACTACTAAATATAATAAAATTGACAAACGGTTGATATCTTTTCATTATACGTATCAATGTACCAATGTAACAAAAGCATGTATCAATGTAACAGGGCAAAAACTGTTGTTTTCCACAATGTTTTTCTATCAACTTATATTCTAGCTAGTCTCGATTCCTATTGCTTCTTCTTGTCTGAAGCGTCTGCGGTGCGACCTTTTTCTGTGCAGGAGCTCTCGGCGGTGTTAGGTCCCTCATAGCTTGCTGTCTTATTTGTTCCTCGAGCTGCAAGCGCTTGCAAGTTCTTGCATTGTGTCCTCTAATGAGTCCACAATTACCGCACGTCCGTGTCCCTAGCGGCTTCATTTTCTCAGCGCTGCCGGTCTGCTGAGAAGCAGCCAGTTGTTTTTCCAGAATTTCTTTTTTCCGTGGGCACGTTCTCGCGTTGTGGTCCTCCCTCTCACCGCAGACGCCGCAAATCCTGTGCATGGGTTTTAATTTCTCATTGATGAGCTCTGTGGACATATGTGTAGCTGCCTCCGGTGGTGTTTGTTTCTCGTGCTCCACATCATTGTTGGTCTGCGACTGTGGGTCATTTGCTTCATATTCTTCATCTTCATCTTCGTTGTCATCTTCTTCTTCTGCTTCATCTTCCTCCGTCTCATCTTCGTAATCTTCGTCTTCATCGGTATCTAGCAATTCCTCTCCTTCAGCCTCTGGTATGTGCTGTTTTGCAATGAGATTCTTGATGCATACCTTAACATTCTCCTTAGAGCCAGGTTCACCATACAACCTAGTATGTGCTTCCAGCAGCTGCTGTGCCATCTGCCTCTTCCGGCAGGTCCTTGCATTGTGTCCTGTAATTTTATTGCAGTTGCTGCACAATCTCTGACCCTTGGGTTTCCCATTTTCATCGAGCTCTGGTTCTGGACGCGGCGGACGTGCAGGTTTAGGAGCTTCTTCTTTGTTCTTGGTCTTACTGCCCTTCGTTTTAGCCACTGGAGGTGGCTGTATGTCAGCATAAGCGTCACTGTTTGCATCATCAGGGATATCAACAGACTGGAACGGTTGTTCAGGTTCACCACCAGCTGGTTGGTTGTCGCTCTGATTGCTCACATCGTTTTCATCTTTATCCAAGCGTGAATTTACTTCTTTGAAAGCGCACATGGCTCTGTCGAACATGCGGTCAGAGGAAAGACCTTTGTTGACTGTTTTCATTGCTTCGTTGTACAGCAACGTCCGCCTGTATTCAAGTGACATCCCATCTGACGCTGTGGCGATGTAGTCCCGGCGGTTGAAAGTTGGATCTGTTACAGCATTCTTTGTATATCTCTTCAGTATGTACTTTCTTGGAATCTCGTCCACTCGGAGGTGCTCGAGAACAGCGATTACATGGTGGCAGAACAATCCTGCAAACAAAAGAAAACATCATTTTCGCATGTCAATGCCATGATTTTCATTCTGTTTTTTTGGGGTTCTAGTGATGGAGGAATTATAAAGAACAAATTTGTACCTGTATGTTCCCAAAGTTTGCACTCACACTCAAACTTTCCTTCATCTACGTCGGCCCACACAAGGAACTCATGCCTTGACCAGGCAAACGTTCTACTTTGGTTATAGTGATGTACATAGAACTCTTTGGGATTCCCTGGACTTGTTTTGATGCGGAAACCGGTGCTCTCAAATTGGCGTTCCCGGAACACCGCGTACACTGCTCTAGTGTAGTGCTCCATTGCTTGAGCCTCGAAACCATAGCGGGTCAATGTCTTGTAGTCACCCTGCATGATTATTCAGGGGGCAAAGAGTCAGTACATCATAATTCTTTTTTAATCAAAATGAACTTTCAGTTTAGCAATTCTGAACTTTGTTTTCTTTTTATTTTTTTATGAAGTTTTTCCAATGTTTTTTTTATAGTTTGCCATATCTGAAACATATGCGACGTACCGTCGATGCATTTGTCTCGGCGTTTTCAGCCTCATGCCTTGCCTGGATGCAATTATTCACTTGTTGCACAAAAATGTGCAGATCATCCTCTTCTTTCACAAAGCCTCGTTTTAGCACAAAGTTCATGCTCTCACTTCTCTGCGTTGACGTCATGCGCGCACAGAAAACATCCTTCCAATATGCTGACACCCAACTTTTTCGTTCATTCCACAGGTTCAACATGACGTTAACATCCCTCAGATTGTACGTTGCTACAAGGTCATGCCAGGCTGCTTCAAACTCAGCTGGCATTAGTGGATGGTTAAGTACCGCTAGTAGTTTTTCTCTTAGGTCAGGGAACACCTTGTAAAGCTTCGCCAAAGGATCTTTATGTTTCCTTGTGATGTGCCATCTACAATTTTTATGCAGAGTACGCTTGAAGATCTTTGGTATCGCCTTTGCCATAGATGGACATTGGTCTGCATTTTTCACAAAACAGAAAAAAAAATTAGAGAACATGTGAACTTCTTTTTTTAGTTTCCTTTTTTTTGTTATGACAAGTGGATTCCTTTTTTCTACTGTTTATAATATGTGGACTACGAAATTAAGAAATCTGAACTGCCAAAAAAATACATTTCACAAACCTGTCAGTATGCAGATCGGCTGCTTCCCTCGCATGCATCTAAGAAATGTGCTGAAAACCCATTTGAACGAGTCTTCAGTTTCGTCACCCATCAACGCGACAGCGAAAATGGTCGACTGCAAATGATTATTGACACCCACAAACACTGCTAGAGGCATATGGTACTTATTGGACTTGTACGTCGTATCAAATGTTATGCAGTCCCAAAGTCTGCATATGCAGCCCTGCAGCTTGCGTTTGACCAGAATATATTCTTGATTGTTTTATGCTCATCGACGTGCACATCGAAGTAGAAATTGCTATTTTGAGCTTTCATGTCGTCGAAGAACTTGAACATTTTCTTCACAGGGTCTACGGCTTCCTTCCGTGTATTTTCAGCTTTCCTGCAATTTTTTGTCATCAAGAAATTAGCACCATTTGTGTTATATCATGATGATGCAACAAAAACTTAAATGATTACATACATGTTCAATATATCTTTTTCATTGCATCCTATTTTGCCTCTGCCACCACACAGCCTGGAAAGTATTCCCATGATTTGAACATGCTTGACATTGCTAAACTGGAGGTCTTTTATATACTCTTTGAGATTTGAGTCAACTCGCTTGTGTGAATGCAGGAAGACTAGCATTGCTGGACTGAGCAGAAGTTTGTGGTTGTGCTCAAACACCACACTTTTCACAACACAGGTACCATCTTCCTTTTCTTTCAAGCCGATGCATGCTTTGCAACCAGTCTTCTTGCTTGCCCTGTCGCGCTGCCGTGCACCAGCAGCAACATTTGTCTCGTGCTTGCCTTCTCGGACACATCGCAGATAGCGTCTATATTTGTTGCGTTGGTTCTTTTTAATACCAAAGCCAGCATGCCTCGCGTATGTGTTGTAAAATTCATACGCTTCATCCAATGTTTTGAAATGCTGACCAATGGTGGGTATGAGGTCTGTAGGGAGCTCTGGCGCCTGCATTTTTTAACATGTGTTGTTCAAATGCAAAGCATGGAACGAAATGGCAGACTGCAAAGTAAATTGAACTGTTGTATTTACGAATACATGGGGTTTTATAAGATTGCTTACGTGTGTGTACGATCGAAGAGTTGCAGGCGTCTGTGTTTCGTCAGGGTTGATTGGACAAGGGGGAGTTACAACTGGAACATGAAGCAATGGATCTCGAGGAGGTATGTGAGTTGGAGCAGTTCTGTTTGTTGGGAAGTTCTTCGTGTGGCTGCCACCAGATGATCCAGGTTTACTACGAGCACGCTTACTATTTTTTTGTTGTTCTGAACCTCCTCAGGTTGACTAGTGGACTGTTCTTCCGCGGCACCACTGTCATGACCATCTTGAGAATCAACACCACCAGAGTTACTTCGAGGTTGCTTAGTCGCGGCTGGATTCTTATGAACTTTTACAGCTTGGGAAGTGGACTGCTGCCATGCGGCATCATGTTTCCGACTTTGTTGGTTTCAACAGCACCAAAGTTTTTCCCGCTGCCCTTATGTGTTTCCGAGACCAACCGAGCTTGTTCTGAAACGTGTGCGGACTTCTCATCTGACAAACCTTGGGTCGATCTGCGGGGAAGGCGGTAAACTGGGTCTGAAACATGAATCGGCTTGTCAAACTGTATAGGGGAACAAGGAGTCTTCGGTGGACCAGACCAAGTCATCATACACTCTTCGTCCTCCTCATCACGTGTCTCGTATATCTGTATATGAACTGCCTCATCAAATATTCTGAAATGCCCCTTGTCAGTATCTTCACTCACATTTTCATCAAACTCCTCAAGAATCACATCATCAACATTGTTGTCATGGGACTATTTTTGCGCATTGGTTTCCGTGGAATAAGCATCATCACTCCCTGATGAATTTCTGTCTTTTTATTTGTTACAGCTCCACGAATAGCACGCCGAGGAAGTCGGTACGCAGGTTCAGAAACATTTATTGGACAATCACGCACAATGGGGGAATGGGACGACGAGTTGGTCCTGACCAGCACAGCAGTTCCTCCTGCTCCTCTGTGAGTTTCACGCGTTTTGGTGCATCGTTCTGTGTAAGCTGTTACATAATGGAGAGGAACATACGTTAAGGCAGAAGTTAACTTCCAACAATTATCTAGCTAACTTCTGTTTTTAAAAACTGTTTTGGACTTTTCCAATATGCAGTACATGATACTTCTCCAATATGCAGTACATGGTAAGAAACTTCCATAAACACCAAACAAACATGATATGAACCTTAATGGCAACTGTTTCTGAACCTTAATCAACTGCGTCTGAACCTCAACATATCAAGCAGTATATATAATAAGAAACTTTCCAATGTCAGCAAACAAATATGATCTGAACTTAATGTCAACTGTGTATGAACCTTCAAATATCATGCAGTCCATGATAAGAAACTTCCATAATCACAAAACAAATATGTTTCTGAACCTTAATGCCAAATGTGTCTGAACCTTAACATATCAAGCAGGTGATATTCCACCATATTTTCGGTTTTTTTTCCAGAATTTAATCAAACAAGCTTGTTCATCCAAACTGATGTTAAATCACAGAAACCACAGAAACTGGAATCAGTTCGTTGTACATGTAGAGAGAGTGTGTGTGAAGAGAGCAACCTCTAGATGCGATGCGGCCCTCCGCTTCGTGCTCGACGGTTTCGACTCCCCTGACAAGCCTCCAGCTGATTCCATGCCGTTTCCGCCGCCGCGGACCTCGCCGTCGACTACCGCTGCCGCTCGCGAGGCCGTGCCGACCCGGAAGAAGGTGTCCTCTGCCAGGGATCTCGCCGTGTCCGTCGCCGGCTCCCTCGCGTCGGCCACGGCCGCCGCTCGCTCGCCGGCGCCGCGAGCTGGAAGGATCGGCCGGTCCTCGCCGTTTCCGCCGCGGCCTCCCTCGCGTCGGCTGCCGCCGTCGCTCGCTCGGCCGCGCCGGGGGAGATGAAGGTGGTCTTGCCCGGGGTCCATCGCCGTTTCCGTCGCCGGCTCCCTCGCGTCGGCCGCGGCCGCGGCCGCCGCTCGCTCGCCGGCGCCGGATTAGTGGGAAGGAGGCGGTGCGGGATCGGGGGAAGTTTTCTGTGGGTCGGAACGTGTGTCGATGGACGTATATATTTGGTCGTGACGGGGGCTGGGTCGGGTTGCGTGACGGGAACCTGTTCCTTCCCCAATTAGGCATAGTTCCTACTTAAGCTAAATAGGAATCTCTTAAGGGAGGTTCCTGTTTAGTCCTGCCCACGCGAATAGAATCCACCAATTGGAAAAAAGGTTCACTCGTGATAGGCTGATGGAGTTTGACCCTCGAAGATGACGTCCAACGGAAGTCTCCCGAAAACAAAGTTGTCACAATTTTCCATACGAAGATTTTAAGCCCGAGATCAGCCCAATCGGAGTTCGGACGCGGCCTGTAGGCCCGTTTTGGTGGAACCCTAAAAGGGGGTGACGGAAATCCGAGAGTCTATATAAGGAAGGAAACCCTAGGTCGTGAGAGGAGCCCCAGACCACGAATTTTCCTCCTCCCCAGCAGCCATCTTGGGGAGGAGAACCTCCTCAACTCCATCTCCATCACCAAGGGCAGCCGCCGCCTCCAAGGGCCGCCGCCGTGGCCGCCAAGGGCAGCAGCCACCGCCGCCGAGGGCTGCCGCCGCGCCGTCAAGGGCAGCAGCCGCCGCCGCCTCAGGCTGCAGCCGCCGCTGCTGCGGGCTTCCGTCTCCACTCCGGGCTGCACCTCTTCATCAACCTCTCCATCAAGCTCCTCATCACCATGACCATGTGTGAGTAGTTTCCCTCGAGGCTGAGGACTCGTACGGTAGCTATGTGGTATACATCTCTCTCCCATGGTGTGATCTTTATGTGATCATGAACATTGTTAGTACGTACCGCTGAATTCATATGTAATGCTTATGCTACTCAAGTGAATTTATCTAGTTTCCGGAGTCATTGTGACAACACGGTATCAAGATGACAGTGTGGGTACTTGTGTGTGACTCTATGAATAATTTAGATATTTATCATGTATTATTCTTTGCGGAATTGTGGTGTTTGTTTACTCAGACTTTGAGGTGTGCTTTTGTAGCCATACGCATAGTACTCTTGTTTCATCAAGAAGAAGAATAATCCCGAGTAGCATTTGTTTGCGTTCAGTTGTGCTAACGTGTTGAGAGATACCACTAGTGAAAGTATGATCCCTAGGCCTTGTTTCCAAGCATTGAATCACCGTTTACTCTTAGTTTTGCTTCCTGTTTGCTTGCTGCCATTGTTACTACCACCTGCTACTACATATACCATCTGCAATTATACAACCGAAAATCCCAAAAACACTTGCATCTTTCACTGTTTTATTTATCATTACTACTAAACAATACCTTCAGCTCCTCGTGGGTTCGACAACCTTTTCTATTCGAAAGGTACTACAATTGATCTCCTGCACTTGGGAGTCATCAAACAGCCACATTCGGCATGCTGATGCGCAGATCAGATGGTCACCGGCGACACCTCAGCGTCATCGTCCAGGTCGATGGGCGTGGTCGTCGGAGTAGGGGCAGAGCTTGGAGTGGTCGTATTCGCAGTGCTCGGAGGCGGCGTTGCCATGGCCGAGCTCGGATCGGCTGGATGGGTGGAGCTCGGAGTGGCCGTAGGCGCAGTGCTCGACGGAGGTGTCGGGGTCGCCGGAGCAATTTGGCT
This sequence comes from Poa pratensis, assembly GCA_947311845.1. Lineage (NCBI taxonomy): Eukaryota > Viridiplantae > Streptophyta > Magnoliopsida > Poales > Poaceae > Poa > Poa pratensis. The sequence continues at coordinate 24,999,198 of CAMZMU010000108.1, read as the reverse complement.
GAGAATCGCGCGCCGCTCCGCCATGAACCACGCCCTGACCTCGGGGTCCATCGCCGCCGGGTCGCCTCCCATTAGGAAAGCCAGGTCAGTGTTCCTCTTCTTCGCCGCGATGTTGGTCTTGAGGAGGTCGAGCTTGAGGTCATGCTTGGCCATGATCGCCGTCCACCTCGCTTCCGCCTTCTCCTCTCTCTTGGCGGCGTGGTTTTGGGTGTCGGCGATGCACGTCTCAATCGACGCTTGCAGCTTTGCTGCCGCTGGCGCCACGCGAGTCTGTCGCCGCCATGCTTTCCTGTGGCCGTCAGGGCGCCCATCTGCCGCTCCAGCTGCCGGTGCGTCCGGGATGTACTCCTTGCCCTTGCCGAGACAAAGATGAACTTGCGACCACTTGTCGCACCCCTCAATCCTTGTGAAGACGTGGAGGAATTTGAAGTCGGCCTTCTCGTCATCGCGGAACGCCTCGAACATCCGGACCATCTACATGGCCAAACAAGGGCCGAAATGAGCAAACCGGCGAAGGATAAAGGGAAACCAAGGCGAAAGGAAGCTTACCTCCATCTCGTAGTTGAAGCCGCTCTTCGTCCGATTCTGGACTTCCTCTCGAATGCCATGCCATTTGTTGCAAGCATGTTGGATGATCGCCCAATGGTTGGCCATGGCCTTCTCGCCACGCTCTGTGGTGATCATGGAGTACTCAGGATCAACGATCTGGCGCTCATCATATGAAGTCTTCACCCTCTTCCAATAGTTATCCATGTTTTGATTGGCGCCGACGATCGGGTCCAAGCTCACCCGTCTTCCATGCTTTGGCGAGGAGCACATCTTCCTTGGCGGTGCACTTGATGCGAGGCTCGGCGGAAGGCTTCGGTATCTTTGGGTCCTTCTTCTTCGCCTTGGCTTTGGCCGGTGCTACTCCTTCGCCGCCCGCCTCCGCCGGCTCGACCTCGCCTTCCTCGGTTTGCTGCGTCCCTATCCCGCTGCCAAAGCCACCGGCGTGCTGTGATTCCCCGCCTTGTGATAAGAATCTCGGGATCGCCGCTGAAGCAATGGAGCCGGTGGTGATGATCTCGTCCATTAAGGCATCGCCATGCATTCCACCGAACATGCTGCGGGCGTCCTGGTTCAGGGCGAAAGGAAGGGGGCGGCGAAGCGAGGGTGAGTTTGAGTAGCCCGGCGAGCCTGCATACAGTGGAGGTGGAGGAGCGCAATGCGGAAACGTGGTGTTGGGGTTGAAGCCACCGTGCGGGTCGCCGTCGGCGTACTCAGGGGAGAAGTGGCGAGACGCGCTCCAGCGCGGCGACGTGGATGGCGAGAAGCGCGTCGGCGAGGCGACGCTAGCTTGGATGCCCCATCCGGCGAAATGAGGATGAGGCGGGAGGCCGACGCTCATCTTGGCCGGCAGAGCCGGCGCCTCCACCTCCATCTCCATCTCCTCCTCCTCCTCTTCCTTTTCCTCTTCTTCTTCCTCCTCCTCTTCTTCGCTGCCACCCTCGGCCAGGCACTTGGCCTGCAACACCCTCTCCCTCGCCCGGTGGTGCATGTTTTCGGTCTTCCAGCGTTGCATGTCCGCCGTCCACCTGGCGTTGCTCCAGCCCGGCGGCCTCTTCATCGGTTCCCTCGGCTTCCTCGTCTTCTTCACCTTCATGACGGCAGTGGAGGCGGCGGTGGCGTTGCGGGGACCGGTGAATTTCTTGGGCGGCATGGCGGCCAGATCTGGGGGAAAATGGCGGGAGCTGCAGATGGGAGGGGATATGTGGGGCGAAATGGAGGGAAAACGCAAAAGAATGGAGGGAAATCACTTTGCCTCACCGACAAGGCTGGCCCACGTCACCTTCCTCCCCCCCCCCCCACCCGGCGAAACCCAGCGCGCTGAGTTCGGCTTGGGTGCGCCGCTAAAAAGGACGCCAAACGTCGCTAAACGAGGTCTTGGGGGGGGGGGGCGAGTGGGACAATTTGCTTAGCACCGGCGCTAAAAAAGCCTCCTGGGGACGTTGGGGGGACGGCTGGAGATGCCCTAAGAAGCGTGAGGAGGAGCTAATGGCCCAGGCCACGGAGCGCGAGGAGCTGCTGGTTGGACGACTCCACTCCTTGGCTGATATCTTGTCAGGTTCAGTCCCTTGTTGCTTGCCTCTTGCCTTTTCCTTGAGTCCTTGAGTCCTCGGTTTTCTGAACCTTCGTATGCCGCCACACAGGCGCTTCGGGTGCCCCCATCGGCTCTGGCAGCCAAATCCGTGTCGGTGCCCTCAGCAACACCGTGACTGCTGTTGAGGCCTTGAGGGTACCAGCGAGCAGGTGAAGGACATAATGGCCAAGGCGGCGGGTGCTCTTTCGGCACTCCACGGGACATCTTCCCGCGAGAGGCAGTGCCGAAAACACATTGCGAGCTTGCAGAGGCCTTCAGCCTAGATGAGAGCATGTGACTAGACGTGCCGGTATCATCACGTGCTCGGGCGGTTGTTGATATGCTGAGTTTTTACTTAGGCGCCACTTGCTTGACGCGGTCTGGTATGCCCACATTAGAAGCGGTGGTGACAGTGGTGGGTGTTGGTTTGCTCCTGGTGAAAGCCTAGCACTGATCTCGGTCTGTGCCGGTGGCGCCGGCGTCTTTGGACGTCGTTCCCCTCCTTGGAGACGTCGTCGTGGAGCGCCAATCACCCCTTTGTCACCCCAATTCCCGAGTTTCTCCGGGTGAAAACCTTGCACTGTCGTCGGCAATATGGGCGAGGGCGGCGCTTTCGTTGTCTTCCTCCTTGGGGGCGTCGTCTTGGAGTCTCGGTACCCATGCCTTGTGTTGCCATGCTAGCTTGTCTTGTCGGCGGGTGCGTGGATGTCGAGGCGGCGGCTTCGAGATTGTTCTTGCATGTCGGGGCGGTGGCCCCGGATTGTTCTGCGATGGTGACCCACTGAGGTGGGGTTGCGGCTAGACAGAGTGTGAGTGGCGGCTTTCTGCTACAAGGGTGGCGAGATTGTCAGCTCGGTCGATGCATCCTAGCGAGGGGCGTTCAGTATGTCTAGGCAGCGGCCTCGGATGTCGTGTGGCCGTCGTGGCCTGTGGGTAGTTGCCCTCGGCACTTCGTGTGGCGTTGCAGCCCGAGTGCAAGCGGTGGCATGACGGGGCGGCGGCCCTGGAAGGTGGTCCAGGTGGATTGCGCAGGGCGTGATGGAGAGTTGGATGTCGGGGCGGCGGCTCCGAGGTTTCTGCATCATCGAGGGTGTTTCACCTTGTCTCGTGTGGGCATCAAGGTTGCTCTTGGTGCTGGTCATCGTCGAAACTCCCTGGAGGGTTGATCACTTTCATCTACGTTGGAGTGTCCCGTATCTGCTCCTCCCATAACAGTTACGGCTTCTTCTCTCCGGCAAGGGTGGAGGCTGGTCGCCGACTGCGAAGTGGTGGGTTGAACTTGGCTCTAGCTGTTTTCGAGGTTGTGTGGGCTGACCCTGTGGTGTTCGTTGTATGATTTTCACCCGGTTACTCCCGCTAATAAACCGGACACCTTGTTCTTAATTAATTAATTAATGGATAAGCCAAACCTTTTGTCTTCGTTTAAAATACATACATTTTTTGAATTAAAAAATATACATACATACATGGACATTACATGTGGGTCCTCCTTGACATAGTCTCAACGTACACGACAAGTGTCGACACCGTATGTCCAAGGGGTACAATATAGGAGGTATACAAGTAGGGTTGCAATGCAGCGCCCGGATCCGGCCTGCTTCGTATTCAATTATAGAAAAATCAGTACTGCCCAAATTACCACAAGATAGTTTAATTTACACTGGCTTGCAATTTAGCGGGGCTTGGCAGGACGCCGCTTTGCAACCCTATATACAAGACACATATACAGGTAGTCTACAAAGTTTAACACCTTGGGTCTCATGAGACCAGTATAAAGGGTTTGGCCTTGACTCTTGTTAACTGCCAGGATAGGGCAACAGGCGAATAAGAAACTCTGGCACTGCAATTTAAAGGGCCACTTGTTGGCCTTCACTGATATTATCTGCCCTTCAGCACCCCACCAGGCACCACCAATCCATGCAACAAAAGATCGATGGTCCCATTACAAAACTCAACCGACGATTATGTGTAGGTAATCTACTGTTCCATCGATGACTCGTTGTACTCCTCGATGATTATAGTCGGGGGTGTCGTTTTGATATTGTGTGCCGATCGTTTGATTTCCTCAGCAGCCTTAGGCGCCTTACTGCTCACTGTAAGAAGCAACTGTCGGAGGCTCTCAAGGTTTTCCAGGCCATGAACACCATCCGCAGTTCTGAACCTCAGTTCAAGCCTCTGTAGCATTGGCATTGCCTCTTCCACGAAACACAGAGGTGGTAGAACTGGTGCCATGAGGCGTAGCAGTTTAAGCTTTGTGAAGCCCCCGGCTAGCACAGGTATCTCTCCTCCTGACTTCAATGTATTCTTGTGCAGAATTTTGAGAACACTTGGACTGTTCGATCTCGCATCGAGTGAAAAGGTGAGAGAGAACAGCTCAGGCAGCTTAGCAAGATCAAGCAAAGTATCTTTCGTGAGTGAAGTTAATGACAAAGTTAGCTTCTCAAGGCTATGCAGATTGACAATCCACTCGGGCACTTTCAACAACATGCCAGAAAGCTCGAGAGTACACAGGTGTTCTGGCGGTGCTTGTGAAGAACTGAGTGAGTTGTTAAGAAAGCCAGTGAAACCGTCATCAATTGCTAGAAACTTGAGGGAGCAGCTGCTGAGATGCTCAATGGCAGACAGCAATAATTCCTCATCTGTTTACTCCAACTTTCCAAGTATGTAAATGCTGAGTTTCTTCAGGTTTGTGAGCTTCTCTAAGGCTTGAAGAACTCCTTTAGACAAGCCGCTGCTCGCCGCCTTTGATAGGCCAGTAACCGTTCGCACCGCAGCTGCATTCCTGTTGGATTCGACCATTGCTGCAGCTGACCTTCCAAATATGCCCATACCGGATAGTGTCTGAAGAGCTGTCATCTTTGTGATTTCTTCTTTCAATGTTAGTGCTATCCTCTTGCTTTTATCACCAGTAAGCAGATGGGTCATTTTCTTAAGCTTTTCAACCGATGGAGGCAATCGCCTGACTTCTGTCTCCCTGATGTCAAGTGCCTCCAAACATTCCAGCCTCTCTATTTCGGATGGAATCTCCCCAATGTCTGTCCGGCGTAGGCTCAAATACTTCAACTGATGCATTTTGCATATTTTCTTGAGCTGGTGAGACGACATATCTCTGCAACATTCCAGATCCAGAACCTGCAATATCCTCTCTGATTGAGAATCGTGACCATCTGTTCTTCAGCTGCCATTTTGCCCAAGACTGCTGGAGCTCTATAGGTTTTACTTGGGATTGCACCCTTTCGATCTCCGATCGTTTTATCAATGCTAAGAGTCTCTTTATTGGGCCATGTTTTATGGAAATTGCTGTTTGCGCCATGTGGAATATTTGGAGGAGTCGGAATGACCTGATCTTTAAAAAACTTCAGCCCTCTTTGGCTAGATGGAGGGTTCATGTGCAGGCTGATATTTTGCTTCATCAGCATAGAGTGAGGGTGCATTCAGTACAACCACTTCTAGATTGGGTGCTTGCTACTTTCACTTAGATGGCTATTTTTTTCATCTTTTTATATCACTTTCTCCCTCCATAAGAGGTTTTTGAGCAGAGTTGTAAGCTTCATTTGTAAGGAAAACCACTGGTTTTTCTATTAATATAAAATCCACACCGTAGGGTTTTTTTCCCTACGGTACTCTGTTCAAAAAAAAATATCTGAAATTTCAATAAACAAGAATGCAACGCTTTGAAGCTTTCGAATGCTGTCAAGGATCGGACATGTGACAGTTTCATCCTCTCTACCATTCCTTTGCCTTCACTTCGGTGGACAGACAACCTGCGTACCTTGTAGCTTGGAAATGGTGTCTGCCAATGACCACCCACTACGGTGATGAAATTCTCAGCGCTTGACTTGAAAACGATGTACTCAAGGACCATGTCATGAATTTGATAGTTCTTCACCTTACCGTTACTGCTGTTGGAGACCGCCCGAATTAAGTTCCTACTGATAAGTTCATTGAAGTAGTCTTCAGCAACTTCATCAACAGTCTTCCCATGCTTCTCAATGATGAACCCTTCTGCTATCCATCTTCTAATCAAGCGCTTTCTGCTGATAAAGCAGCCCTTCGGAAACATGCTCAAGTACAACAAGCAGGTCTTCAAATCAGCCGGCAAATCGTTGTAGCAGCAGTCAAGTATTTTTGTCACGCCTTCTGTACTAAGATGACTTCCTAACCCTCCGCTTAAAGAATTGTTGACTTCATGCAAATGTTCATCTAGTGTCTTCGAGCTAATTCCAGATCTCAGTTTACTAGCCACCAGACCTGCTACCACAATTATGGCCAAAGGCAAACCTCCACATTTCTTCAAAAGAGCTCTAGCATCATCGGAAGCACCGGATATTACTTCAGAGCTAAATTGACTATCTGCTGCAGATTTACTGGGATTACCACTTGAGATGATTCGACCATCTGATGTAAATTTACTTCTAGTACTAGGGGTACTAGAGATAATTCGGCCATTTGGTGGAGCTTTAGTTGGATTAGAAGGAGCACCGTTGATTATTTGTCCATCCGATGCAACTTTAATTGGATTACTAGAAGATCCAGATATGATTTGAGCAACTTTAGTTGGATTATAAGAAGCAGTGGAGATAATTTGATCAAACAATTTGTATGAATCCACTTCAAGAAGCGGTTGGTGGTCATACAAACGACCATTTCGGCGGCAGCAGGCTACGGCTACGGCTACGGATTTAAACCTTGTTGTCACCACCATGTTACCACCTTTGATGCTTCCAAATAAAGAATCATTGATGCTTTCCCAGGCTGATACTGACCATATGTCATCTATCAAGATAAGGTACCTATTTCAAGCATTATTTAAAAATAAAGTAAGTATTACATGAGCAATTTTATTTGTAACATAAATAACTGACTTAAAGAAGAACATGAGGTAACCAAGTGTGTGTTTTTTCGTTCGGAGGTAGGAGCTACACACCAAAATGAAAAGATTGACTATAGAAAAAATAAATGGTCATGACATTTGCTCCTTTCCAAATTGCCCGGTTCTTCGAATGAATCTTTCAGCCATTAGAAATTCAGATCTAGGTAACTTTTAAATATCCATCTAAGTTTGTTTATTCCCTAATAAGATTCCAACTAGCAACACAGAAGCATGCTTAGAGGAAACGGGATAGAAAATGAGCAAAAGGGAAGTTATACCGCTTATTTTCCAATTGGTAAGCGAGCTTTCTTCTGAGATCTTTTAGTTCCCACTCATCAATTTTATCGAGGTCATTGGGAGAAGCACCGGATTGCTGTTCATGAAACTGCCTGACAAGGCTCCTCAAAAGCATCAACAGATTGAACTTCTGCGACGCCTGGGCGGATGCTCTGCAGTCAAATTCATCCCCAAACTTGCGGTACAACTCCACGGCGAGCGTGGTCTTCCCAAGGCCCCCGAACCCGACAATGGCAAGGAACCTGTGACTGTGAGTGCTGTCCTCCTTTTTAAACCACCCCTCGAGCTCGTTTATGGCATCCTCCACACCCACAGGCTGCTTCGTGCCAATGAGCTCGGGGGGAGGGGTTAGACTGTCGGTAGGAGAGTCACTCTCGTCGGGTTTACTGCTCCCATGATCTGTCACTGTAAGGTTCTCGACACCGTACCTGGTGCGCCGATCACTGACATGCTGTGCCCGGAGCTTGAGGTTGCGGATCTCGGTGGCGACGCAGCGGCGCGCGTACAGCGTGGTGAGTAGGTACCACTTCTTGCGGAGGTACATGAGCTTGCCGGGGCCTCGAGGCTCGTGGGCGAGGCGGTGGTTGACGTCGTCGATACAGTCTTCAATGTCATAGGACACCTCCCGAACCTGCTTCATCCAGTCCTGCCTCTGCTCGTCGTGGCTGCTGGCCCGTTTGGTCCGGTTGAGGAAGGCCTGCATGCTAGCCAGCTCGTCGTTGATGTACTGGATGTCGTCGCGGACGCCCTGTATGAGGGTGTACTCCTGGGCGAGGAGGCTCCCGAGCTTGCCGACGAGGGATTTCACGGCGTTGCTCGAGGCGCCGACGACGAGGTCCATCGCCGGCTAGCTATTCTGACTCAGGTGCGCGAAGCAAAGCAGAGGATCCCTTTATTGTCTCGCTAATGCCTTCGAGATGAGGACGAGCTGCAATTACGCTGGAATAAAGGAGAAGCGTGAAACATACCACGCAGGGATATAATTTCGTACTACTACTGAGATTCAACACAAATCTTTGGGATTTTTTTCTGGGGAAATCAATCCCCAGCTGCAGGAAAGCTCTGCGCAATTGTTCGGAATGGAGAGAGAGCAAAAGAAAATACTCATGTTGGTTGTCACCTCAATGGAAGCTTTCGTACTGACGGGAGCGGAGGACACGCAAAGGCTCGATCCCCTTCCTGCAGGGCCCTTCTCCCGGTGCGGCGCGGTGGTGGAGGAATCTGGTGGTCGGCGGTTTTATTGGTGGAATCTGCGGCGGCGACTTTACGGGAAGCGGCGGTGTCACGGCGGAAATTGGAGAAACGTAGATGTGGTGCCGTTTTGCCGGGAAGGACTGCCGTGAAGAAGGAAAAATGGCGGCGTCGGTGAAGAGCACGGGGGAGAAGAACATGTGAAGTTTTTTTTTCTTTTTTTAGGGGAACACATGTCCAGTTTGAGTGGATGGATGTCGAGAGGAATCTGCAGACTGCAGTCGTGTACGACAAAGCGCGTCCACTCAAAATCAACGCGTTTGCGCTCCTATTATTTTCTGAAAATATGAAGTGTTATTTTCACGGGTGAAATATACGGTGGAGTGGGGTAAGGTGACCCTTAAATCGTGTAAGGTGGGACCTTAAACTTAAACTTGTACTCGGTACTACGGTGTAAAAAATATCAGACTAGTCCAAATTTGCACAATCAGCTGCCACGACGGAGCGATTGGGGCCTGCAATTTTGCCAAAAGAAAGTGTCTCGATAAATATTTATCTTTTGGTTTAGGGTAAGTTTAACCGGAATAAATTGTCGAAAGGGTTCCGTTTTCTATTTGTTTCTTGTTACTTTTCGTACTTCTACTCTCACCCAGAAATTTGATTTAGCCATATGATCTGTTCCCTACGACGCTCGTCGCTTCGAAACATGTCCCGACCAGGAGGAGGGTGCCACCACCGTACGTCCGTCACGATACCGATGTGAGACGTGACATGGCGAGGAGCTGCAGTGAAGGCATCAGTCCGGTCCTCCCTCATGCGCAGTGTAGGGAGGCGGCGAAGGAGGACGGATAGGTCGGAGATCACATTTGAAGGAGGATATTATCTTTATGGTGCCTGAGAAAGAGCCTGATCTGGAGGAGTTCAAGATCTGGCACTCAAATTGCTTGAGGTGGCCAATAGTTTGTTCTCATTTATCTGCTCCCTAAACTAATTAGCTCCGGTCTACCTTTGCATATTTATTTATGTCATGTAATGGGAAAAATCGTTGCTGTAAGCTTATATTCGTAATATTATGTTGGAATAGCAAATATGGAAAAAATGTTGTTGATTTCTGGGCAAGCCTGTGGCTATTCTTTTTTGACATAGGTTATGTGACAAACTCTGTGATCATTCCTATCTTGATTGGGAAGTTATGTGGTGAGGAGATAGTCATTTCCTTCTTCTGTTGTTCCGACATACTCCCTCCGTTTTTTAATATAAGATGTTTTTTCACCCTGCCATTTTTTGTGCTAACACATCATGTTGTAGTGTACACCCGGATTTTTTTCCGGAATTTTTTGACATTCTGAAAAAAAAAACTAAAAAAAAATTACATAGTGGGTGCAGCTGCACCCTAGAGCCAAATCGCCGTGTCGTGGTCATTTCCTTCTTCTATTGTTCTGATATATATGCTGTAGCTAATTATTGCAGGAGGGACTGATAGTTAGCAATTCACTGAACCATATTCTATTGTGAATGGAGCTAGAGGTTGAGGGGCTACGGTCCAGGTTTTTCAACATAACAGTAAGCTCACTAACAGCTGCAAGTAATTAGCTCAATGATGAGGCATGTAGGTTAATGCTTCCCATATTTTCTTTCAGATCCCATACATTTGGAAGAACATAATTGTGAGTGTTGAGGGAATTTAAAGCATGTAAAGGGAGATATGCTGTCTGCAAGAAATACGAGGTTTGAGAATTGTGCATACTGACTTCTTCTGCTCTTTTTTTTTTTGGAACAATGTGCATCATATAGTAATGAAAAAACAATAGCAGTTCCTTGCATCATGATCATACTACCTGTGGTATTTTCAGTACTGGTGTTCATCAGCCATGCAAAATTTCAAACTGGCAGTGATATACTTGAGTATTTCTGGAGTTCTTAAACATCTTAATAGGCTTATATGTATACAGATGAGGCACACAGTATTGAAGCTGCTGGAAAGACAGGGCCAAAATTCTCCTTCGTGGCATTTCCATCCACCTCCATCACTAGTTCTTATCAAGCCAAGTTCACAGCTCGAGTCTCTCTAGAGTGAATGACAGATATACAACAGTACACCCTAAGATAATAACTATGTAAAATATTTTATTTGAATATTTGAGAAAATTACAAAATTAAGCAAGGAGCACTGCTATACATACGACACTACACGTACAGTTTTTGTCCGATACAACGCATCAGTCCGTTGGTAAGTGGCAACAAACCGCAGTGATCCGTCAGATTAGGCATCGTACAAACGTCGGACAGGGTTGTGTCGTACGTGTAGTAGTTCCGTTAAGCAACTGTCATTTATTCTTACTTGGATTTTTTGTTTACAGTTCAACGTTGCCACAGAAAAAAAAAACTTGAATTCTGATTCTTGCCAAATGAAACATGTCATTTCGGACACATGCCAGACGCAAATTGTTGGCATGGATAGAGTAGATAATGAGGATATTTTAGCATATCTGTCAAAAAAAAATCTCAAATACACGCCAAAATGTGCATCATTTTACATTAGAAGAGGGCCAAGAAACTTGCTCAGCATGAGGATTCAGCTACAGCTACCCTACTAAATGTTGCCATTGAGGAAGATGGGAGGCATATCAGAATGAGGATCCCAGTGGCTTCCGTGTGTCTCTTCCGTGTGTCTCTTCTCTTGACGAAACTCCTAAGAGCATCTCCAAGCGGAGCTCTCATATCCGGCCCTCAAACTGTCCGCGGAGGCGTCCGGACGCGTCCGCGGACAGTGACCGGACGGCTCCCAAAAGTGGCCACATCCAACCATGCACCCTAAAAACACCCCTAATTGTCAGTCCGAATACATGTGATTGGTGGGGATGGAGAGAGAAAGGAAAAAGAAAGAGAAAAGTAGTAGATAAAGTGGTCCATGTCCTACGTGGCGGCTGTCCGGGCGCGTCCGGCAGCCCCCAAACCCTCCACACATATGGGGTGAGTTTGTGGGCTGCCGGACAGCCCGGACGTTTGGGGAGGCTTTGCCCACCCGATTGGGTAGCTATTTTAGCTCATTTTCCGTCCGGAGCCCGTCCGGACACAAATAAACCGGTTTGGAGGCAGTTTGAGGGCTTCGCTTGGAGATGCTCTAATCTAGTCATTCCTCTAAATAGGGGCCAAGAAACATGATTTTTTTTTTTTTTGAGTTGAGAGCTTCAGAAAATGGGTTTTGTGGTGCTAGGAGATAATAACTCGTGCCTGTCATGTCCATCATGCTTTACAACCCTGCTAAAATCCCTGCATTCTCCAGGATGTGGCTGAAGCAAAATGCGAGTTGTGCCGCACCACCATGCATTAGCTTTACAATAAATACTAGGTAACTTAGCGCGTCGACACGCCGCGCCCTTTGGATCAACTGATCTGTCGTGGTACCGCTGGAAAAACCGACGAAAATTATGCGGTAGTACCAATGGAAAATACAGTTGGAAAGTACACATACAATATAATACAATGGTTATTTATTAAAAATAGCAATTCGTAACATGTTACTCATGCTGGAAGCAGAAATCTCTGCAGTCTTTTCTATTACTATTTCAAAACTGGAAACATGCATACAGAATTCAGGTAAGAGGTAATGTCGCCATCAATTAAATGCACTCTTAGTTGATATGATGTGAACATGAAAATATTCTGTTCAGATAGTAAATCAGAATAATGTTGCTATGGTCTTACATCGTTTCAGTCTTGTATAAACATAATAATGTTTAATCATTTAGCAACATCGTAACTCAAAACATAAGGTAAAAGGTCGCTTAGTCTTCTTATGAGAAATTACCCACCCGCATGTGTCATAATTTGCCGTCAATGTTGGTGCTAGACAGCATGAGGAAGTATTCCACGCGAGTGAACTACATGAAAAATGAGGATAATTTCAAATTAGAATACCCCGTTTATCCAAGCATAGCAAGAAAACAATGGAACGATCAGCCCAAAAAAAAAGAGTATGTTCATTGTTTGGAAATAAATAGATATATACATCTATTTCAAGAAAAAAATATGTAGCAAAAGAAAGAGAACTGAAAGAGCAAGAAACCTAAAAGGCATTAATTCCTGACCAACGGAAGTGAAGATTAAATTTTAACATGAAGTAGCATAGCAGTTTCAATTTCCAGTGTGATGAACAGTACGGCCATACTGAACTCAGAGATGGATAAAGTCATTTAAAATTCTCGAAGATAAAAGATCCAATGTCATATATGCATACAAATATTATGTTATTGCTTAAGGTTACTCACATAATTGTCTTACACTTCTTTCTCCAAAGTACTGTTTGACGAAGTAGATGTAGTGTCATGCATGTACTCCAACAACTCTGCTGCCTATAGTGGAACACATAAATGTAGCCTGTTATGTCGAGAGAGAGAAATATATTAATATCAAGCTGATATTAGTACACTGGCTAGTGTATTAGTTTGAAAGGCCACTCTCATATCAGAGCTAAAAATGTAGTCAGATTGTGTATAAGCAGCAGCTGAAATGTAAATATTGGAACTACAAATGAATTGTTAGAACAAAACTTGGGAATTATGGATCCATTGCTACATTTTGTGAAAAGGGGCTTTGTATTTTTAATTTTTAGTCACTGCATCACCAACGGTTTATATTTTTTGCTTATACCAATTCTCTATTCAAGAGGGACATTTTCAACACTTTAAGGCTTGATGTTTCAAGAACTCCTACATGGAAGAAAGAAGCGGCAAAGAATGCAGCATTGCAGCTGTTATGGAGCTTAATCGAAACTTAGGGGTGTTCGTGTCGAATATCAAGACCGTAAGTCCTATTTTTCATTAGTGGCACTTGCAATAAATATAAGACTATAGAACGGAAAATTTAATCGTCGATATGACAAAATTCTTTGATCCGTGCACCATATACTTACATGTGTATAATGTGAAGACTTATATAAATTCATATTGAACGTTCAGATCTGGAAGTTTTATTAAAACATTATGCTCACGTGTCTATAAGTAGTACTCTTGGCCAGTATATCATGTGTGGACTTGGGAAGGTGTAGTAAAAAAACACATACCGGAAAAGGAATTCGTAAATTGCCAAAATCTAGAAAGATTAGTGTAATCTTCTCATGTTATTAACACGGTGTGTTCTAATCCGGAGAAGTTGGATGATCTATTTGCTAGTATGATATTCAGGATCGTTTGTGCCAAGGATATTTCAGATCATTTTCCATTTTTCTAGCTCCCTCATTCAATGGATGTCGTGATGTTGCAGGGCTGCATTTTTTTTCCTATTGTTTTAACTATACAGTGGACAGTAATTTGATGACACAGTATTGTAGGCGTCTGACATGTCTTCGAACTATTTAACACATTGTTTTTCTTTTTTACATTCAACATGAAAATTTCTACGTTCTCTACATATAATAGTATGGTAAAGGATAGACATACAATGCACGGGTGGAAAGGTTCAGATGTATGTACATGGATGGTTATAAACTCTAAATTTAAAGCATGAATGTGTTCTGCACTTAAGCTTGTCTGCACATATTTAATAATTCAGTCATAAGATTTACGGAAAACTTAACCTTGATCTGTAGAATGTAGGCTTAAATTTGTAATTGCTGAGCTCCTCCTCTCTTCTGCTTGCTTGCAGCTTGTGAAGTCCATACGGTACCTACACAGTTGCCCGTGTTATAATATCCCAAGCATATTTACTTTGAGACTAACAACTTTTATAATTTTGATACAACGAACATATGTAAGAGAAATTGGATGCTTCAGATACAGTAGCATGTCAAATATTTTTTTCTATAGAAATTGTTATTTTTTAATCTTTGACATGGGCAGAAAATAAGATTAATCGAGATGCATAGAGTCTACTGAATAAATCTTGTCAATCTTAATGACCATAGTAATATTTCTATAATGACTTCACTTATCTAAAAGACATATAGCCCTAGCACATGGGGAGAAACTTAAGCTATAGTGCTACATAAAAGATGAATCGTTCCGTGCTAGCTGCAGCAGACTATATGGCACTTGTGGGAAAAAATAAACGAAGCATGATTATGCAGACAGTGCAACGGTGTGTAATGTCAATTACCAGCAGGTGAAGCTAGGTAGAAAATTGCAACCAGATTTTTTTTGAAAGAAATGTTCTTGCAAATGTCAATATGAGATCGACAACATCATAAATCATTTTTTTAGATGTAGCAACCAGAATTTCATTGAAAGAAATAACAAAGAATAGTTCTTGCAGGCAGAAAGAAGAATGTGCAAGGCAATCCTCTCTAAAGGCCCAAGCAAAAAATCTAATGATCTAATTTGGGCTTGAAGAGTGAAGATCAGATAATTTACCTAGAAAGTAATTCCGAGGTACAGCTGAAATGAATAAATAAATATTCTACCACTTCACATGGCCAAGACATTATAGTATTTTGAATAAAAGAATTGCTTATCACATCGGAAGTATGTACACCAAAGATAATGAGACTTGTGTTCCGCCTTTGTTCATCAGGAAGGATACTGGCCGACAGTGCAACTACCTCGCCACTCATATGTCCTCAGAAGTGAATCTGTCATGTACACAGAAAATGCATAGATAAACGTAAATTGATGTAATATGGAAAAGAGAAGTGGTGCTTGTCATATAATTGGAACCAAGCACAAAGAAAATGAGCTGGACTGCGCAAATCAGTGCAACATTGTCAAATGATGGTCGCCTAGGATTTCTGAACTAAATATATGATCTATCATAGATATATGACCCTCCAAAGAGAAAACATTGGAAAAATGTAAACCATGTGAGGTCTAAGATAGATCATTTCAATTAGGGAAGGACTATGCTATAGAAGATTTAATTAAAAGTTTGAACAGTGATAAAAGAATCGCTATCGACAACCATATGCAATAATTACGACGTTATATAATCCATCGTCCATAAAAATGACCAAATCCTGGATGCGCACCCTTATTTGCATGCATCCTCCAATCCACCAGTCATAAAAGAATAACTGTTCCTAGGTAAAAACGATGCATAATTGTCTGTACAGTGAATCATCTGCATTCCAACACGCTACTTTTATGGAAGAGTAAAAGGACTGCGCGGTCTATGAAGTTGCCAAGAAGTAGCGTATTGGTCACAAACTGGGAAATCGCTAACTATTGGTCAGGAAGTTGTGGAGATCCGACACATTCGTCACTCCGTCACTCCCGCCGTGTAAAAGCTGACGTGGCACCGTTAGTCGTCATTGACCATCGTCGGGGACTGATTTTTTTGCAGAAATCCCCCTAGAAGCTCACTACTTTGTCATTACCTAGTCCCTGACCACTCACCCAGTGACCCGATAGGAGCCGCCATGGCGATTTGGTTGGTGAGGTGAACTCGCTGTTCGAGAGCTCGTGAGCGGCGGCCGGCGGTCGTGGTCGAGAGCGATGGAAGGTCCGGAAGGCATGGAGGTGGTGCCTCCGATTCGAAGACAGAGTGGCGCCCCCGCGCCAGACTACGGTAAGATTTCGATTCGGTCGATTGGGTCGCATAGGTTGGTAATTAAGTGTAGAAATCGCGTGTATATTCTGTAGATTGGCCGTACGTTCCTCTATGTTGGCTTGATTTTGTAATTTAGGTTCAGTTCTTCTGATTTTGGTTTGTTTCACCGTATGAACTAGGGTTTCGGCTAAATTTGGTTTTTTTTTTCAATGTAGCACATTCTCCTACCAAATTCAGTGTGGTGATCTACCATGGTGGATTTTTCTGTGGAGTAGGGGTGAACAGAGCCTATATGGATGCCAAACTCGATTTTTTCGATGAATGTGATCAGGAGACTTGGTGCCAGTATGATATTGACTTCATTTTGACGGAATTGGGCTATACTGCCTCATGGTTAGAGCATGTGTACTGGCTTGAGCCAGGATATGGTTTGTCGGATGGTTTGAGATCTATGGATTATGAAAGAGATGCTAAGAAGATGGCTGCCACATCTGTTTCTTGCAAGAGTATGCGTTTGTATGTGGACCATGTAGATTTGCTCAGGTCACAGGAGGTGCCAGATGATGTGTGCGCAGCACCTATTCCAGAACTTCCTAAAGTGATTCTTTCTCCGATGAAGAAAAATTTGAGAAGAGCAGCATCTTGTGATGGGCTGTAGAGGAGCAAGTTGTCGACGACGAACGAGTGAAGAATGCTGATTCAGACATAAATGACAGTGACTATGATTTTTCGGATGGAGGGGAGCAATCAGATGGAGATGGAGATGACGATGATAATGAGTTTGATAAGTATGTTGACGATGATGTGGAAGATGGAAAGGAGAGAAAGCTAGCTAATATGGTTTGGGCTGATGATGGAGTACCACCTGATGATTACTTGCAGCCTCTTTGTGCAGAAGATGATCTTCTCAGTACATTCAAGCCGAGGGTATTCAACCCTGAAGCAGACATGGAAAATCCAACATTCAAACTGGGCATGGTATTTTCAAGTATGATAGAGCTGAGAAATGCACTGGCGCAATATTCAATAAAAACAGGGTCCAGGTGAGGAAGAGAAGAAACAACAGCGTGAGATTAGAAGCCCACTGTGAAGATGGTTGTCCATGGAAGATGGTAGCATCTCATGACAATAGGACAGATATGTTCTTGGTGAAAGAATTTGTGCCAGTTCATTCCTGTGAGAAAGTGGACCAGGTAAAGGAGATGACATATCTATATCTGGCAGAAAAATATCTTGAAGTTTTCAGAGATAATGAAACCGTGACAGTAAAATCATTTGAAAAAATAGTTCAAAGAGAACTTAACATGATGCCTAACAAATTCAAGCTTGCAAAAGCTAAGTATGCTGCTCTGAAAGTAATTCATGGTGATGAGAAGGGACAGTACAACAGCTTGTGGGACTATGGTGAAGAACTGAGATTTAAAAATCCGGGTACTTCTTTCTATGTGAGGACAGTGGGCAATCCTGGAGTTTTCAGCACTTGCTATTTTTCTCTTGATGCGTGCAAAAGAGGTTTCTTGAAGGGTTGTAGACCAGTAATTTGCCTAGATGGCACTCACATAAAAACCAAATATGGTGGCCAGCTTCTCACAGCAGTAGCCATTGATGGAAATGATGGTATATTCCCTATAGCAATGGCAGTTGTCGAGGTGGAGTGCTACTCCAGTTGGAAGTGGTTTCTTACCACTTTGAAAAATGATTTAAATGTGATAAATACCTCACCATTCACAATCATGAGCGATAAGCAGAAGGTTAGCTTCTTGTTACTGTTTTCTAGTTCAATATTTCGCGATAGTCATTGTTGCTGACAGTAAACTGCTTGTTACCATGTAGGGCCTAATAAAAGCTGTGATGGAAGTGTGGGTGAACTCTGAGCATAGATTTTGTGTACGCCATTTGTGGAGCAACTTGAACCAGCATGGTTGGAAGGGTGAAACCCTAAAAAATCATTTGTGGAGATGTGCTAGATCAACTACTGTACCTCAATGGGAGAGCAACATGGAAAAACTGAAAATTGATTGCCCTGCTGCCCATGAATTTTTGGAGCAGATCCCTCCAAACACATGGTGCAGGGCCTTTTTCTCTGATTTTAGCAAGTGTGATCTGCTGCTGAACAATGCCTGTGAAGTTTGGAACAAGTGAGTTGCATTTTCAATCTATTCTGACATGAATATATTGTTCATCATGCATTTTCAGTGACTTGTGCAATTTATGATGTAGGATGATTCTTGATGCTAGGGAGTTGTGCATTCTTTCAATGTGGGAACAGATCAGGTGCATAACAATGAACAGAGTTTATGACAAGTTGAGAGAAGCAAATGAGGATTGGGTTGGCACTTTATGCCCAAAGATTAGACAAAAGTTAGGAAAAATACAGATTTTGCTGCAAACTGTTTTGCAACTCCAGCACCTATGGAAGGAATGGGCGTGTTTGAGGTGTGGTCCAATCAGAAATCATACGTTGTGGAGCTGACCAAAAGATCATGTACCTGCAGGAGGTGGCAGCTGACTGGCATCCCCTGTTCTCATGTGCTGTCTTGTCTAAAACAGGAGAGGATACGACCTGACTCCATGGTTGCTAGCTGCTAAAGTTAGAAACATATGTCCAAGCATATAATTGCACCATCTATCCAGTCAGAGACAGAACTGAATGGGAACGAACTAATGGACCTGATATTTTGCCTCCATTTTATGAAAAGAAAATTGGAAGGCGAAAGAGGAGTAGAAGAAAAAATCCTGAAGAATTAGCAGATGGGACCAAACTAAGCAAACATGGTGTGAAGATGCATTGTGGCTACTGTAGAGACCCTAACCACACAAGGAGAAATTGCTCAAAATTGAAGGCTGACATTTTAAGTGAGCAAGGAGGTGTGGAAGCCTGGCCTGTGCAGCAAGAAGGTGTCGAAGCCGAGCCTGTGCAGCAAGAAGGTGTCAAAGCCGAGCCTGTGCAGCAAGAAGGTGTCGAAGCCGAGCCAGAGCAGCACACTCAAAATCAGGCAGGGACATCAAAAAGAAAACGAAAGCCTAGTCGCAAAGTAAGAGAGCAACAAGAAGCTGATGAACTATATGCCCACATGAGAAAGAAAGCTACTGTATTTGACGAGAATGGAGATATTGATGATCCAACAATATTAGAGGTAAGAATTTCCATGAATTTGACAAGAATGGAGATATTCATGCATTTACTTGAAGCTGACAAAATTTCCATTCATTTTTTCAGCAAATCGTCCCAAAACAACTTGTTCAAGCCCATGATCCATCTCAGCTCAGGAGCACAGTTGTGTACAAATTGACACATGATGTAAGTTTGCACTTTCTGGTACTTATTTGTCACAATTTGTGGACAAATTGACACATGTGCTACTCTTACTTACAGGTGCCAACAAGGGCAGCAGTCCATCAACAGGAAGAACTACCTGAGTCTGCATTTGTAGTTCAAAATAGGGAACAAATCCCTCCTGTTGGCAGAACAACAACTGCATTGCAAACCTGGAGAGATACTGCAACAGGACAAGCAGCAGCGTCACGGCGAGGAGGGAGAAAATCAGGAAGAGGTAGAGGGAGAACATCAGGAAGAGGCATAGGGAGAAGAGGTAGAGGAAGAGCAAAATGGTTGCTATTTGGCGATGGAGCCGGAGGAACTTCTCACAAGGCTCAAGTTCCTGACCTCGAAGAATATCAGTCCGCGGAGCTGAACACAAGCCAAACTGCACCTGCTTATCCATCTGATGAAAATTGATGTAAATCCATGAACTGGAAAGTGTATGTGCAACTAGTGCTTTTGGAAACTGCTGTAATGTGTTACAGATGATGCTACCAAATTGATATCATTTTGCAAACCTGACTTGATCGTGCATGAATTTTCATATTGTTGCCAATGTAATGTTGAATACACCTACATGTGCTTTCAATTTCAGCAAAAATGCTGCCGAAATTTGCATATTTCACATGTTCAGAAACCAAATGGTCGCCGGCGCCGCTCGATTTGGGAATGGGGAGTGACACAGTGGATTTGTTCGATTATACGGTGAGCTTCCAGGGGGATTTATACGAAGAGGAGGCAAAGGACCGGTGGGGGACCATGGTGGACTTTTGCTCAGCTTCAGGGGGATTTCTGCAAAAACTAACGGTGCCACGTCAGCTTTTACACGGCGGGAGTGACGGAGTGACGAATGTGTCGGATTTCCGCAACTTCCTGACCAATAGTTAGCGTTTTCCCAGTTTGTGACCAATACGCTACTTCTTGGCAACTTCATAGACTGCGCAGTCCTTTTACTCTTTATGGAATATAAGTAGCTTGACATTCTGGTAATGGAAAACTTTAGGGCTAATGAGACTCAACAACCAACAAAATGCTCTCTAATCAGACAGTGTCGTGAAGATACACAGATAATTTAACACCAAATAGAGAGAAAGACAAACTCGTTGTGGAAATTAACATTTACTGTCTGCTACAGTTTGTGCTTCAAAACACTTCGTGCAAAGTAAATAAAATCACTTGATGTTACATTTGTCAGCAGGTCACCAAGGAAAGCTGATACGTGTCCTACTCTATCGTTCTTGTTGTTGCTACTGGATACGTACACAGAAGCATCTGGCCTAGTGTTAACTGAGACCAGGCTAAAAGACCAGGCTATGAAGTCTGAACCCAGACTACATTGGGTCATGTATCATGTGATCCTTCATTCAGATAAAAGAACCGGAACGGATATACCAGTCCACAGCTAATGTGCTAGTGTGCAAACTAATCTAAATCATGGGTAAGCATGGAAGAAACCAACCTTCTTCTAGGCAAGAAAAGTTAAATAATGAGTGAAGTTTCTACCATAAATTGCACTTTTTTACAGACTCCAAAGTTATTTAAAAAAATGAAACATCAAGCAGAGAAAGTTCCTTCCAACAAAATCAGATTTAATGAAGTTGGTGCCACATTTTCGTAAGTGTAAAAATTCTTCAGATTTTATGGCACTTAAAAAAGTAAAGTAATACACTGCTGGAGCTTACCTCCTCCAAATATGCTTAAGATAAATACTCTGGAGCTTACCTCTTTACAGGAGGAAACCAATAGTGAAGGATAGGGTTGGAATGTTTGAAATAAGACTGGTGAAGCAGTTGTCGTGGGTCTCGAGCTAGCATCGTCCGCTCCTTCCCTGGATCGGACATTACTAACCATATCAAACAGCCATGCCCACGCCTGCAGTTTCTAGGCTTAGTTAAGAAACAAAAAAAGAGTATATCTTGCATAAATTCATGTAAACAGGGGGGACAATCACTAACAACAAAATGTTGAACATTGAGATTACTACTCTATGGTGAAGAAATATACAAATAAAATAAAATGCAGCATCCACAATTCCACGTACGGATATGATCATGGAAGTCTGAATAAATTTGCAATGAAAGGTATGAATAAACTTGCAGCATCCATACACGGAGGGGAGGATGTCGCTAGATCTCAAGTTGACAGAAAAAAATCAAGAGGCTCCAGTAAAGATTAGTTCAGTAGGAGGCCTGTAGGTTCCGGTGGCTACAAACCAGGGGGAATACCGGAAGATGGTGCTGCCTCATCCTCAATGAATCCTCCGGCCGGCGGCGCCTCTGCGGAGAGTGGAATTTCCCAGAACACCGTCGCAGTGCTGCTCCTGGACCACCGGATCTGGGTATAGATTAGGGATAGAATGTGAGAGTGAGTGAAGGGACGAACTCGACCCATGATTTCACCTGGCTCGAGAAAAAAAATCACATCTAGCTTGCAAGCGCGGCGAACGGCGCGAATCAATCCCTGGGCACGGCTGCCCCTGCCCAGCTCCGGCCGCTCCTTGCACGCGTGCAGCCAGCCATCCTTTGACCTTGATGCATGGCATGGCCGGCTCCGCGCGGCGCCTCCCCGGAGCGACGGTGGACATGACCAGGGAAAGGTAGATTCGGCCACGCGGAGCCGTCTTTGCGAGTTGGAGCTCGGACTACGGGATGCCGAGGACGGAAACAGGCGGGGCGCGGTTGCCAGCGTCTCAAATCGGCGGCGGACAGCGGGTGCGCCGAGCTCGCCGTCGCCGCATCCGCGCGACGCAGGGCGCGCGTCTGGGCGCGGCGGACACGCGTGCACGCGTGCTACCCAAAAGCGGCGGCGCCGCTCCATTTTGGTGTCCGTACCGTCGCCGGCGGCGAACAGAGGCAGCGGAGAGAGCAGGGCCAGTGCGGCGTCGATTCCGACGCGTGTCATGCGGCGCAGCAGGCGAGACTCGCCGGAGATGTAGAGGACGCGACGGCAGACCTTTCTGTGTGGTTGGATCTGAGCGGGGAGGGCCGGAGCGACGACGGTGCGCGTCGGCGGCGCCGCCGAGCGCGGGCTCGCGCGGGGAGAGAGGAAGAGGAGGAGCGTGTTGTGCTGGGCTTTTTACACGTAGATCCCTGGCGTTTCCGAAAATTGCATTTTAGTCCTTCTGCGGGCGGTTTTTTGCAAAATGGCGCGCTGGAGGCGACGTGTCAACGCCTGATTGGTAGAAATCCCGCTGCTACAGTAATACTGTAGTCGGCACCGTTTTTAAAGTGATCTGGGCCGTTGGACGCGTCGATCGGACGGCTGGCGTCATTCGGGTGACGTGGACGCTGAAATGGAAGGTGAATCTGATGTACTTTTATATATAGGGTACATATGTACCTCCCAATCTGCAAGGAATTCATACTTGTGTTTCTAATTGATGAAGTTTGAGTTCCTCTAATATACTAATGCAACATTATTGTGTAATTCTTCTAGGCTGCTGTTGCATATCCTGTAAGGAATTCATAAATTTGTGCCCAGCGGTTGCCTCTGCCCTCTCGAACCCTGCTCGACTGTCCGTTATGGAAATTGTAGTTGGAGAGCATGCCGCACATAGACGTATGTGTGGAAGGAGCTGGCTGCACAAACTCAAATTAACTGGAAGAGATCTTAACAAGAGTAAAAAATATTCTACGATTAATTATAACAATCTGTAACAATTAGGTAACATGTACTGAGCGCAATGTTGATTATTGTCCAATCCAGTAATTAAAATGTAAATATACACACATGATGAGAAATTTTAATACAAACTGAATTGCACAAGATGTAGCTAATATTAATTAAAATTGGGAAAATTGGTTATTTATCCATAAGTTGACTGACCTTGGATTGTGTACCCAAAGTTGGGCTGCCATTGGTAAAATACCCAACAGAGACTTGAAAGTAAAAAAGAGATACTTTTAGTACACACTGGTTAAAGAAATCATGGGTCACATGAGCACAATCCATCTGATCGCTAATCCTACGCAATGTGCGTGCCGCCGCCGCCGGGAGTAGCAGATCAACCACCAGTCCATCACCGCACCACGCCTCCATTGTTAGCGGCACCGTTGCAGCCGCCCGCTGCCGTTTGACCCTCGTCGAAGCCGTCCGCGTGACCAACGCCGTCGCCGTGCGGCGTGTCCTTGTCCCGATCTATCCGGTTAAGTCTAGTCTTCTAATATAAGCTGTACTCTGATGAATCTGCAAGCCTACGGCTTAGATTTCTATGATTGTACGGTGGTACCGTTCATTTAGTCAGTCATATATATTTATTGCCTAGATTGTTGCGCGTTGCAACCTTGTTGATCAATGCGAGTGATCACCTGTTTGCTTCTGGAGGCGGCGGGTAAACTGACCGGCGGCGTCACCTGAGACTGTTCATATTGGGAAGTATATAGTGGTATCATGCACATGATACTAGTTTATATTACTAGTTTCATAGTGCATAGTAACATATGTGTAGTATCATGTATAGTGCATTTATTAAATTTGTATACTCATTGTGTATTGAAATGTGTTATGTTACGGTATCTACCTATGATACCGTCACCTCCTATCTCATCATTAATTATAGTGTCACGTCAGCTTTTTACATGCATGGAATGCATAATACCACCACTATGGGTAGTCTGAGCTGACCTGGCGGCCCTGTTGAGAGGCGCGCCCGCCTAAATGCTTAATCCAACGAATTAAAAGATCATGTATTTATAGGAGTGGTAGCACACGGACGTGTAACGCATGAGTGAGATTCAAGGGATTCAATATCCAATCGCTGATTTGTTTTTGACATGTCCAATCGCTGAATTGGCACATCTAACTTTGTGTGCTCAGCTCTAATCGATCAGGGGTTCATACAATTGCTTTTAGGTCCTATTAGGTATTTGTTTTGTTTTAAAATCCGTATTGGGTATTTTACCAATCCCAGCCCAACTTTGGATACATAATCCAAGGCTAGTCAACTTCTGGGTAAATAACCAATTTTCCCATTAAAATTTGATGAGTTTGATGTTGGTCTTGCCGGTCAGGTTCCTCCAAAGGCCCATAAGGAGGTTAAATAACTCATCGACGTTGTCATCTTTCCTATGCTTGATTTCAATCGCCTCCAAATTATCACACTTGAAAGACAAAAGATTCTGGCTTTCGAGAGCTACATGTCGCCACTTGGCTGTCCTCTTTGAGTGGCCTGAAAACTTTAGACAAAACAAAGCAATTCAAGAAGATGTGTGATAGGAGGGACACTAAATGATACCACATTGTATTTAATGCAGAACATAGTTGGTGTACCTCACAATCCAGCAAAGTAAGCTTTTTCAGGCCAGGCGTGCTTTGTAGAAAGCGATCCAATGTATGAATGTTTGCATTCGTTTTGAGATTGCATCCGTTGATTAACAAGGTTCTCACATTCTGGAACTTTGGGAGTTTATCTGATATCAATTGTATTCCATCCTGAAATACAAACAAGTTTTACATAAATAATAATCTAAAAAAAGTTTCCCAAAGGGTGATTTTAAATATCCCATGTCGTGATATATGTCTCATTTTTATCAACCGATGGAATTAAAAATATGATATCTACCATTTTTTTACCTTGACGTAATAAGATCGCATGATTAAATAAGACGATGTACATGCCGTTGAGTAACACTATATATGTTGCTAGGATCTAACATAATTAAATTATCAATTAACAAGTGCCTAGGATGAATCGATGAAGCAACAAAGAACTAGTTGAGCAACTACGCACACGCACACGACGATTAAACACACACCACTAACGTAATGCCACGACTATGAAAAGTTGAAAGGGAGACTTACCATCATATTGGCACCAACCAATTCTAGATGCATCACGTTAAATATGTTGCATAAGTTCTCCCTGAACTTGGCATGCATCTCGCTGAATATACTCACATAGACAGATGCCTTGACGAATGAAGATGTGTCCGTTGCACATATACCTTGGGGACAACAGATTGATGAGAGGGAAGTATGCAGAGAAGTTAGCTTTGGAGCTGTAACCACCATTCCCTCTTGCGTTAAACAATCATCAATTCTCAGTTGTCGTAGGCTTGTGGAAAAAATCTGGCCAAAGTAATAGGAGCACCTGACGAGGCTCAACTCTTCAAGCAGAGGGCACCCGGAACGGAGCTGCTCCGCAAAGCCATCGTCCAATTTCACACCATGAAGGAGCATTGTTGTGAGGCGAGATGAACAACTAGAACCCACAATATCGGGGAGGAACCAGGTCCTCAAGCCATACGGGACGCGCAGGTGGATGTCGATCGTCGCGGGGCTGCACTGGACGCCCCTTCTGATCCATCTCGAGCACGCGTCGACCGCTTGTCTATCTTCGAAATCTAGTACCGGGACATGTATTCGGAGCTTATCCAACGATCGGGCGTTGTTGAGCAGCGAGAGGTTGTTGCCGAACTCCTCGAACGGCTGCCAGCCCTTGTTGCATGGCCATTTCCTGCAGCACTTTCGATCTTTGCAGCGATCTCCACCGGGGAACACCGTCTGGTCGATGTCGAGGCACGGCACGGAGCGCCAGAGATGCCTCCATCTTTGAGAGAGGATGCTTGATCGGACCACCTGTCGGGACTCGAGGAAGGAGAGGATGTTGTGGATGAGGCAGTCAGGCAGGTCGCTTAGCCGGTCCGTGACTGTGACGGCACGGATACGTTTGCTGGGCGGCTCCATTGATCGATAGTCTGCGATGAAGTCGCTTTCTTGAAGGCGTCCACGGCCACTTGCTGCAATCTCCGGGGAATTTTGAGAGCTGAACGAAGTGAACTTTTGTGGTGGCAATAATATAGTACAGTGTTCGCCGTGTTGGTGTTGGTCTCGGAATCGACGCATGCATATCCGTGCCCGTGCTGGTGTTGAGCTCAAAGGCCGTACAGTCCGATTTGGTTCGTTAATTACCAACCGGCATCATTACCAAATCCGTTCATGCAAGCATCGGGATATTTAAGGTTGAAATAGCTAGCTTCGTAGTTCGCTACTACTTTGAACTTAGGATTATGGAGAAGATTGCTGCTTGTACTAATCTTTTTCTGCATTAAAACTTTATTTCTCATTTCTCATTTCTTCATGTCAACATTAAACCTCAGTGTGTGTAGCAAAATTTCTTTTTTTTAGGGGAATCTAGCAAATTTTCTGTAGGCTGGTTTTATTTAGCCAAATTCTGTACGTTATCCTGGGCTTCAAAACCGGGCGTTACCAGGGCATGGTCATGGCTTCAATCAGTCTAGCCCAAAGCGAACATTTCTGCGGCCAGGTAGCAAAGCCTTCCCGCGGCATCAGTGGCGGCCCAGCAGACCCCTCCTGCTCGCCTGCCGCCGGCCACCGTAAGGCGAGCATGCCAGCACTGACGCAGAGGAGAGCGTGGGCCCCGCGGCGGCAAGGGGGCCGCAAGGGGAGCGGGGAGGCGGAGGCACTGGAGGAGCCGCCGCTCCTTGCCCCGCAGTGCCTCCGCCTCCACACTCCAAGGTGAGCCGCGAGAATCCCAAATTCTGAAATGTGTAATTCCTGATTCTAGTTGCTTATTGCTACTACGTCTATTTCGTCTGAGCAGTAGGCACATATTATGGTGAATTGTTTGAAATGTTGTTCTTACAACTAAAATGAATCCTTTGAAACGTAGAGTGAACCTTTATGTTTTATCTTATAATAACTTGGTAGACCTGAGTCCACCACGCACGGTGCACAGGAATATAAACCAGCATCTCAAGAGATTGGTCATATCGGCTGCCGATTGTATCTACCACATCCACACGAATTTCCACCAAACCAGTATCAATCATAACGCTGCGAGTAACACTTAGGAGCTGAATCGATCCAAGACAACGACGCAAAATGCACTATAGTCTAGGGGACCAGGGATATCTCATCTGTTGTTTGCCGACGACAGTTTAATGTTCTTTAGGGGAACAACACAACAAGCAACAGTGGTAAAATCAGTCCTAGATCTATATGAAAGAAGCACGGGACAGCTCGTCAGCCTAGGCAAATGCTCTTTACTCTATGGGAGCAAGTGTTCGGAGGAGGACCAGTTGGCCATCAAAGGTATCCTCAAATATGAGACTGAAGCATTCGAAGGTAAATATTTAGGTCTGCCAGTTCCGGATGGCAGGATGGTGAAAGGAAAATTCAAATCTGTGAAAGAAAGATTTCAGAAAAGATTAGATGATTGGATGGAAAAATATCTTTCCAGTGGCGCGAAGGAAACTTTGAAAAATCTGTCCTGCAGGCTATGCCGATCTATGCCATGGAGATTTTTAAATTTCCTGCAGGTCTTATTGATGATCTAGAGCAATTGATACGGAACTTTTGGTGGGGTGATGAGCACGATCGACGGCGCATTCATTGGTTAGCTTGGGACAAAATCACACGCCCTAAATTACATGGTGGTGTTGGTTTTCGAAACTTGAGATTGTTCAGCCAGGCTCTTCTTGCAAGACAGGCGTGGAGGCTTATCCAATTCCCGAAAGTCTGTGTGCTCGACTTCTTAAGGCGAAGTACTTCCCAAATGCAAATTTTCTGGATACGGCCTTTATACAGAACACGTCTCCAACGTGGCAGGGGATCATGCATGGTCTGGACCTGTTGAAACGGGGCACCATCTGGCGGATTGGTTCCGGGACACAGGTGAAGATCTGGGGGGATAACTGGATTCCCCGGGACGACTCTCTAAGGGTGTGTTCGTTTTTGGAACCGGGTGGAATGGAATGAAACGGTTCCATTCCCAGAACCCATTCTTGTGTTCTTTTCTGGAATGGAGTGGAATAGAATGGTTCCAGAAAAGGGAATATTCCCTCAATATTCGGAACCGACCGGTCCGGCCGATTCGGCCGGACGAGGTGGAACGGAACAGTAATGCTGGGTGATTAACTCTAATTTAATCAAGTTTAGCAATAATTAATCAAGTTTAGCAATAATTAATCAAGATTAGGAAATAATTAATCGAGTTTGATGCCGTTCTAATTCCATTCTCATTCCATTCCACCCCATCCCAGAAAAGAACACAATAATGGAACGGTTCCGTGACAATTTTTTGTCCAAACCGAACACAGGGATGGAATGGTTCCGTGACAGGAGAATGGAATGGTTCCATTCCGTTCCATCCGATTCCAAAAACGAACAGACCCTAAAGGTATCGGCAAGGTGCACTAATGAAAGACTGAGGTGGGTGTCGGAGCTGATTGTGCCGGGAACTCAGACATGGAATGCACAGTTGGTTCGGAAATCTTTTCTGCCGCATGATGCAAAGGCAATTCTTCAGATAAAACTTACTAGTAGAGCAACGGGTGACTTTGTCGCCTGGTATCCGGAGAAGAATAGAATTTTCTCGGTACGGAGTGCGTACAAGCTTGGCATGCGTGATCAGATTATGAACATGAGTGGAGGGCAAGGCAGCGATGCTCCTGATGGTGCGAGGTCCATCTGGAACCTCATTTGGAAGTGCCTGGTACAACCGAAACTCAGGGTCTTTGCCTGGCGTCTCGCGACACGCTCTTTAGTTGTCAAAGGGAGTGTTCACCGGAGGATAACAAAAGTTTGTCCTCAGTGTTCTATCTGTGGCCGAGAGATTGAGGACGAACATCACGCGGTAGTACGTTGTACTCTCCCTACTGCATTACGGGCAGACATGAGACAGTGCCGGAGCAAAGCATTAGCACTTAGTGAAAACATGTGATCCTCATATCAAAACCATCCCCTCCAGTTATCCCAGTTGTTGTCACTCTGGGGCCTCGGGTTCCGGACAGGGACATGTGCAAACAACTTGTAGATACAATCTAAGCAATAATTATAGAGTTTAAATCTAAGATCATGCCACTCGTGCACTAGTGACAAGCATTAAACACAACAAGATTGCAGCAACAATAACTTCACAAACTTTAATAGATAGACTGATCATAATGTAACAATTCATCGGATCCCAACAAACACAACACCGATTACATCAGATGGATCTCAATCATGTAAGGCAGCTCATGATATCGTTGTATTGAAATACATGGGAGAGAGAGTACCAACTAGCTACAGCTAGAACCTGTAGTCCATGGGGGAACTACTCACGGAGCATGATGGAGGCGTTGGCGTCGATGGAGAAGGCTCCGTGGGTCAATCCCTGTCCCGGCAGGGTGCCGAAACAGGACCTTCTGACCCCTGAAACTAGGTTTCGATGGCGGCGGAGCTCCGGGACTTTTCTTGGAATATGACAGATTTTTTAGGGTTTTCGGGGCAGTAGCATTATATAGGCGAAAAGGCGGCGGCTGGAGGCACCGGAGGTGGCTACGCCACCCCCTCGCGTGGCCAGATGGTGGGCCGCGCGGGCCCCTGGCGTGGCTGCCTCGGCGCCCTTCTCCGTCTCTGCTTTGGACTTCGTGGTTGTGTCGAGAAAAATAGGAACGTCCATATGTTTTTTTTCCAGATCCGAGAATATTTCCTTAAGTGATTTTCTGGAATTCAAAAACAGCAGAAAACAGGAACTAGCACTGTGTCATCTTGTTAATAGGTTAGTCCCAGAAAATGCATAAAAATGCTATGAAGTGATCCATGTCAATGGTCTATAGTTTGCTAACAAGTAGATAATGAGCAAACAACTGAATCATATAAGCAAAAACTTTTCATGAATAGTATTTTCGAGACAAGCATTAACAAGTTTTGCATACGAGTTAACTCATAAAGCAATAGATTCTAAGTAAAAGGTATTTAACCAACACAAAGTAAGATTTAAGCTTCAGCAGTTGCTTTCAACTTTCAACATGTATATCTCATGGATATTTGTCAACACAAAGCAATATAATAAGTACAATATACAAGCATATAAAAATTGTTGCACCAAATTTGACACTAGTGTTTGCTTCTGAGATAGAAAGAAGTAGGAAAACTGACTCAACATAAAAGTAAAAGAAAGGCCCTTCGCAGAGGGAAGCAGGGATTAAATCATGTGCTAGAGCTTTTTAAGTTTTTGAAATCATATAGAGAGTAAAAATAAGTTTTGTGAGGTGTTTGTTAATTGTCAACGAATCAAAAGATGGAAAGTACAATATGACCCCTGCCAACCAGACTTTTAAGAGCGGCTCCCAGTTATTTCTACCAGCAAGGCAGATCATCCCTCTTCTCTTTTGTTTACACATGCAGGTATTTCACTGTTTGTCATTGCTTGACTGATAAATCAGGGCAAAAATGTGAAGAGAATTAAGCGGTTAAAGTTGTAATTAATTGGGACTGGGCACCCCATTTGCTAGTTCTTTTTGCAAAATTAATGGATAAGTGGATGTATATGCCGCTAGTCTGGTGGTAAATTCTGTTTGACAGTTGACATAAAGACATCCACCCCGTCCTCATGAGCTTGGCAAACATTGACTCAAAAAAAGGAGTAATAGTTTTTGAATAGTTTAAAGGTAGCACATGAAAAATTTATTTGGAGTGGCAAGGAAATACCACATATAGATAGTTATGGTGGACACAAATGGCATGGATTTTGGCTCAAGGTTTTGGATGCACGAGAAGCATTCCCTCTCAGTACAGAGTTAGGCTAGCAAGGTTATTTGAATCAAACACAGGATATCAAACGACACAGCAAGATTTATATGAAAACATATTGCAAGTATTATAAGACTCTACACTGTCTTCCTTGTTAACCAAACCTTTTTACTAAAAAATAGCTAGACCTTAGAGATACCAATCGTGCAAACCAAATTTCAACGAGCTTTACGGTAGTTCTTCACTAATGGGGTTTAACCACATGATACAAAAGCTTAATCATGAACTACTTGATAACTCAAAACAATTGACAAGTATCAAATTATTCAAGACAGTGATCTATAAGAATATGTAAGTTTTTTCCATTATACCATCTACCACATGTAGCATTTTCTGTTCCAACCAAACACCAATCAACTTATTTCAACAAAAGATCTCTTTAAACAATTATAATAAAAGCAAGAGAGTACCAATTCTAAAAGAACTAACAACTCTGATAAGAGATGCATGAAAATCAAGAGCTAAAAAGCATAGCAGTAGCTAGACAAGAATACTCAACAAGTATAAGTGAAGAATACGAGTATTCATATGAAAAAGCGGAGCGTGTCTCTCTCCCAAACAAGAATGATAGGGTCCAATCAAGTTGATCATAGGAAAAATAAAATACTGAAGAAAAAAAGCAAACAGACGGCGGCTGGAGGCACCCGAGGTGGCCACGCCACCCCTCGCGCGACCAGAGGGTGGGCCGCGCGGGCCCCTGGCGTGGCTGCCTCGGCGCCCTTCTCCGTCTCTGCTTTGAACTTCGTGGTTGTGTCGGGAAAAATAGGAACGTCCATATGTTTTTTGTCCCGATCCGAGAATATTTCCTTAAGTGATTTTCTGGAATACAAAAACATCAGAAAACAGGAACTGGCACTGCGTCATCTTGTTAATAGGTTAGTCCCAGAAAATGCATAAAAATGCTATGAAGTGTATGTAAAACATGTAACAATTGGTATAATGTCAACATGGAACATCAGAAATTATAGATACGTTTGAGACGTATCAACTATCCGCTCCGGTTTCGAATCCGAAAAATTACAGCTATGGATATGGTTTCACTACTATTTGACCGTATCTGCTCCAATTTCACCCCTAGTGATGCTAACAATCCCCTCCCGGGCGGCTCGCGCGGGCCGCTCTGGAGGCTCCCCAAACCCTAGCAAATAGGCCCCCGACTCCCCTCTCCCGGCCGCTGCCGCCGCCGGCGCTGGAGGTGGCAGCCACGCCTGGCCGCCAAGGGCTGCGGGCGGTGTAGGCGCGCTCGACGACGGGCTCCTCTCGCGGAGGGAAACGTCTGCTGGGCGGCGCGGGAGGCGATGCAAGCGCGGCGGCGCTTGGCTCAGAAGGTGGCGCGGCTTCCTCACCGGCGTGGTGGATCTTCCCCGGCAGCGCGGCGGTTCTAGGGGTGCGGCGACGCTGCCCCTCTCCCCCCTGGTGGTGCGGCTGCATAGTGCGGCCCCCGGCAGATGCGGCTTCACGATGCGGCGGCGACTTGGTTGCAGTCTGGCTCCGGCTCGCTGCGACGTTTGCCTGAGGCGTCGGCGTCGGCCTGCTGGACCTTTGGTCTTGGTGGGTTGCGGGACAATGCCGAGCTCCTGGTGGATCTGAAGACGACGGGTGGAGTATTTCGTGCTGACCGTGGCTTCTCACAGGCGGTGATGCCCGGAGGTGGTCTCCCAGTCGCGGTGGCGCCCCGGCGTGGTGTGGGTGTGCACCGTTGCGGCTTTGGCAGATTCCAGGCGCTCTACTCGTAGGGCTGTGGCTGGTGGATGTAGGGTGGTCTAGCTAGCCTCGTTTGAGAGGTCTCAGGATGGAGGTCGTGAGACACGGCCAGGCGAAAGCTTGCCCTCGGCTTTGGCCAGGGCCGACGACGATGACGTCCGCGGAAGCCATCACCTTCTTGGAAGCGTTGTCGTGGTGCGCTGTCTCCCCTCCATGTGGTTGCAGCTCTGGGGGAAACCTCGGACCCTTGGGGTCGGCCGATGGCGGCGTTCCGGCTTTGCCCCCCTCTTGGGGGCATCTGGTTGGAGTTTGCGATGGCTAGAGGGACCAGTGGTTGGTGCTTGGATGCTAGGGCGGTGGCCCCTAGATCCGGTGGTGTTGCGAGCTGTGTGGCAACAATGCGGTGGTGAGTGGATCCGGGTCGCGGCACGTCTTCGTCACCGTACGTCCTGCCTGTCTTTTGGGTTCCTGCGGCGTACAATTGTGATGTTGTGAAGTCGGAGCTGTGCGTCACGGGGTGGCGCGGTGGTAACGATGCCACCTGATTGGCTGTACTGATGTATGGATCTCCAGCTGTTGTGCTGATCTAGTTAGTGCAAGATGTGCAACTTTCTCTAGTGATGCTCTCCGTTCAAGTCGGAGCTGTCTTTTCCTCGACACCGTGGGCTGACTGTTTGGCATGGGCCGACATGGATTTCCGACGGTGCTTGCGACAAGGGCTTTGTTGATGGTCGCGGAAGGTGAAGTCGGAGTCGTTGACTCGTGGAGGTGTGATGACGATGACGCCGGATTGCAACCTCGACGATGGTCTCTCTTCTCGACGGCGTGTGTGTGCTCCGTGTGGGTGGCCAGGTTGGTCAGGTGCACAATGTGGTCGTGTTCCATGACGACATTGGTGCATCACTTTGTAACGGTTTTAGGCCGGTTCCCTACTAATGAACCGGTCAATTCCCTCTGCTTTCTTAAATAAAACGAGGCAAATTGCCCGTTTTGTTTCTAAAAATTTCACCCCTACTGAGGTTCTCCCGTCCCGGACAGTCGGACACGACTCAGGCCTAGTCAAGTGACATGACCAGGCCGTGGTAACGTTCTGTTTTGAAGCCCAAGATAGCAAAGCCCAAAGCAAAATTTCTGCGGTCCGGTAGCAAATGAAAATGCAAGCAAAGCCTTCCCACGGCATCAGTGGCGGCGCCCAGCAGACCCCTCCTGCTTCCCCTCAAGAAAAAGAAAAAAAAAAGACCCCTCCTGCTCGCCTGCCGGCGGCCACCGTTAGGCGACCATGCCAGCGCTGACGCAGAGGAGGCGTGGGCCCCGCGGCGGCGAGTGGAGCCGGGAGGCGTGGCACTAGAGGAGGCGAGAAATGAGGGCTCGTCGCCGGTGGCTGGTTTCGTGGCAGGGAGCGGCGGCAGCGGACGGCGGCCTCCAACTCCAACCCCGAGTCCAAGGTGAGCCACGAGAATCCCCCACTTCTGAAATGTGAACTCCCTAGTTCTAATTGCTGGTTGCTGAGAATGTTTCGTTTTCTTCACTGCAGTTTCTCTAAATTACTGAAGAAATATTTGCTATCAGAACACTTTGCTTGCTAGTTTGAACCTTTATGTTTTACCTTACAAAAACTTGGTAGGCATGAGTCCACCGGGGAGCAGGAGGATGTAATCCAGTAGAGATCTCTAGAGATTGGTCATACCAGCTGCCGAGTGTATCTACCACAACCACACAGCAAGTTTCCACCAAATAGACGTTCACCTTACGCTGTGACTAACAGTTGATGAGTTGAATCGGTCCGAGACAACGACACAAACTGCACTATAGTCCTGACTCGAAAGCCATTGGGTTGAGCTCACAGACCCGACAAGTCCTTCCAGAGATGTTTTGGGTAGTACAGCCAAGAGCGAACACACAACTGGCTTGCACATTAATATCTACACATGTTCTATATTCCTGTATATACACATTGTACACCACTGAGGCAGCAGCAAGCCAATAGCAAGATAACACTCTGACTTTACCCATCAAATTAAGTTTGCAAACATGGCTTCCATCTTTAGGTGCTGTAGCGTGTGACAGGTGATATTCATAGGTAATAGAGTACAGGTCAAATAATATGCTCAAAGTTAGTCGTTTCATAGGCGT
Source organism: Poa pratensis (assembly GCA_947311845.1). Classification (NCBI taxonomy): domain Eukaryota; kingdom Viridiplantae; phylum Streptophyta; class Magnoliopsida; order Poales; family Poaceae; genus Poa; species Poa pratensis. Next base: position 24,964,539 of record CAMZMU010000108.1, on the reverse strand, counting down.
AATTCAGGTCTGCCTCTCTGGAGTAATCTGAGACATATGGTACTCCATATATCAAGAAGCTACTTATCATATGCGTAGTTTTATCATATAGAGCAAGGGTAACCTCCAAATTTTCAGCACATTTCCCTAAAGTATTTCTCTCAAGCTAAAACAGAAACCTTAATACGGAGTATTCTTTAGTCTCCAAATCAGCTATAGTTAATATGCCTAGCCTTTTCTAATGTTGGCTCAACTTGCCCCCGAAAAGTCAGGCTCTATTTTAGTAATCTAATCAACTACAGCACTTAAGGAGAGCATCGTAATCTACCTAACGATGTAGCTGTCCTGCTGTATATTCTTGCCACACCAGCCACGCTACGGCCTACGGCCCTACAGTCCAGTGACTACATTAACTACGGTAGCTTCCACGGGGCTTACGGACAAGTGGACCTTGACTCATGAAAGATACCAAGTCGTTCTGTAAAGTTTGAATCAGTCTAAGTCACTGTATAAGCAATAAAACAAAACATGCAGATGTGGAGTGCAGCAACTAGTTATGTGCACATCAAGAAGTGCCTTGCCGTATTGCACAGGGAATAACGTTGGCCACATGATGGTGTTGCACAAGTTTTCATCTTGGACTAATAACAGCGGCATTTAACACAACCTTGTACTACTAGAGCAAAACACACTGCTGAGATATCCGTATATACCCTGTAATATATATTACCTTGAGCACCAGCTGGAAGTTGTAAAGCAGATAACCAGTAGAAAGATGAGCTCCAGGCACCCACCGCTTCACTTCATCCTACTACTACTCGCCTACTACTGCTCCACCCACACCGCTGCCAATGGCGGCATCACACCCCAGTGCCTTCCTGATGAGGCTGCGTCTCTGCTCCAGCTGAAACGCTCCTTCTACAACCCCATCCTCTCGTCATGGCAACATGGCACAGACTGTTGTCACTGGGAGGGCGTCGGCTGCGACAGGGCCTCCGGTCAGGTGGTCACTTTGGATCTCAATCATCATAACCTGCAGAGCAAAGGTGATCTTAGTCCAGCACTATTCAACCTCACCTCTCTCACCAACCTCAGCCTCTCTGGTAATGACTTTAATAATGCCAGCCTTCCCAAGTTCGGGTTTGAGCAGCTGACCAAACTCCTCAGCCTTGATTTGTCTTATGCGAGGTTGTCTGGTCAGATACCCATTGGAATCGCACACCTCAAGAATTTGCTTATGCTTGATCTTTCCAACAATAATATGTATCTTCAAGAGCCAAGTTTTCAAGCCCTCGTAGCAAACCTGAGCAATATGAGAGAACTCTATCTTGATTCAGTGAGCATCTTAAGTGGTGGAGCAACTTGGTCCGTTGGTTTAGCAGACTCTGTTCCTCTACTACAGGATATTAGTTTGTCTGGGTGTGGACTGAGTGGTCCTATTCATCATTCATTCTCCCGACTTCGTTTTCTAGCAAGGATTGACCTCTCGGGATGTGGACTTTCTGGACATGTTCCTAGGTTGTTTGCAGAATTCTTTTTCTTAATATACCTTAACCTCCTGGGTAATGACTTTGAAGGACAGTTTCCCGCAAAGATCTTCCAGCTAAAAAATCTGAGATATCTTGATGTGTCTTTAAATCCCAGTCTTTCTGTGCAACTGCCAGATTTTCCGCGAGGAAATAATTTGGAGTCATTAAGTCTACTGGAGACAAACTTTTCTGGTGCCATACCAGACTCTATTGTCCATCTCAAGTCGTTGGAATTCTTGGGCCTTAGCAACATTGGATCTCCCAACCAGCCCACTACTTCCATAGGTAACCTTACCTCCCTAAATACATTGTTGCTCTTGGGGTCAGGAATAGAGAATCCAACACTCTCTTGGATTGGACGACTTAAGAATTTGACAGAGTTGAGCCTGGAAGACTATAATTTATCTGGGCCAATACCCTGGTGGATCAGAAATTGTACAAGTTTGACAACATTATTGTTACAGTATATGTGGATTGCGCTGGCCCTTTCCATAAGATCGGTCTTTTGGAATAGTGGTCAGCGCATGAAGCTTGACATGGTATCAGAGCCCAAGGTCTCGAGTTCGAGTCCTGGTTTTCGCAATTTATCCTAAAAATTGCTATTGCCCCCTCGATGTCCACGTATAGGCACGTACAGGCCACGTACAGGCACGTCATGCCTCTTGAGCCTGCCTCTGACTCTACACGTGTTGACTTGTCTTCCCTTGTCTTCCCGTCACACGTGAGGGGGGGTGTTGATGTGTATAAGTGGATTGCCTAGCCCTTTCCATCAGATCGGTCTTTCCATAAGATCGGTCTTTTGGAATAGTTGGTTAGTGCATGAAGCTTGACATGGTATCAGAGCCAAGGTCTCGAGTTCGAGTCCTAGCTTCCGCACTTTATTCTAAAATTGCTATTGCCCCCTCGGTGTCCACGTATAGGCACGTATAGGCCACGTACAGGCACCTCATGCCTCTTGGGCCTGCCTCTGACTCTACACGTGTTGACTTGCCCGTCACACGTGAGAGGGGGTGTTACAGTATATGTGGATTGCGCTGGCCCTTTCCATTAGATCGGTCTTTTGGAATAGTGGTCAGCGCATGAAGCTTGACATGGTATCAGAGCCCAAGGTCTCGAGTTCGAGTCCTAGCTTCCGCACTTTATTCTAAAATTGCTATTGCCCCCTCTGTGTCCACGTATAGGCACGTACAGGCCACGTACAGGCACGTCATGCCTCTTGAGCCTGCCTCTGACTCTACACGTGTTGACTTGTCTTCCCTTGTCTTCCCGTCACACGTGAGAGGGGGTGTTACAGTATATGTGGATTGCGCTGGCCCTTTCCATCAGATCGGTCTTTTGGAATAGTGGTTAGTGCATGAAGCTTGACAACAAGAAGGTCCCACAAAAGCTAAAAGGTAAGTTTTATAGCATAGCGATCAAACCTGCGATGCTTTATGGAGCAGAATGTTGGCCCACTAAATGGTATTCTAAAAGATAACACATCCAACAAATGGGTATTGCAGAGATGCGTATGTTATGGTGGATGCGCGGCCACACAATAAATGACTGAATTAGGAACAAAGTAATATGTGATAGGGTAGGGGTGCCACCTATTGAAGAGAAGCTAGTCCAACAACGACTGAGGTGGTTTGGGCATATCCAGTGGAGGCCTCAGGAAGCACGAGTGGGATTCTAAGGGTAGGAAAAAACTAGGTGGGGCAGAGGACGACCAAAGTTAACATGGGAGGGGGCGGTAAAAATTCGGATTTGAGGGATTGGAATGTACCTAGAGTTTTGGCTCTTGATAGGACTGCATGGAAATCAGCAATCCATGTGCTAGAATCTTAGTTTACTTCCCTTTGTTTATTTTATTTTCTCTCTTTCTCTTTTTGGGTTTCACAGTCATACATACACAATTTAAAAAAAGTAAGTGTGCCATCCTTGAATGTATTCAGCTGACTTCTTTTTTTATCTTTGAAAGAAAATACTTAATATTTAGATAGGACACATGAAATGGTATATCTTATCTCTATTTTTTTTTGAGGAATTCTTATCTCTATATATTATTTCGTGATACTGTAATTCTTTAAGGCAAGACATAGATATTAACTAATTGAGACAGTGTTAGTGTCCATACGCTTATTGACCATTGGGAGTACCAGGAAATCCACTAACTCCGAGTGCACCAGCTAGAAATTGAGATAGTGTCCGTGCCCATATGATACAACATATTCTATCATAGCATGCAAACTCCTCAAAGTACCATTGAATTCGACTACTGTTAAATTAGAATTATACGGGAGAAAATTAAGGGGCTACAGAAGTATATATTTCAATTATACGAGGCAGAATATATATCTACTTATGTTTATATCAGTATACTTGTCCAAACACAAATATGAAGTGATCCAGATTTACTGTTCTTCTGATTAGTGTTCTCTCTGCATGCAGGTAAAATTCCAATGGTTCAGTTGGCTCTTTCATCATTGGAAACACTATTTCTATCATCAAATGAACTTAACGGAACTCTAGATGACATTCCAGATCCTTTGTCTTCATTCCTGCACTATATTGACTTAAGCAGTAACAACCTTAGTGGACATATCCACAAATCTTTCTTTGATCTGACGGGACTTGAAGATCTCTGGCTTAATTCAAATCAGTTCAACGGAACAGTGGAACTTAGCCTTCTTTGGAAGGTCCGGACACTTGGTTCATTAGCTCTCTCCAATAATATGTTATCAGTGATAGATGTTGAGGATGGCTATCCATTTCCTTACCTCCATGGCATCACACAGTTAAGACTAGCATCTTGTAATCTTACAAAAATTCCAGTTGCATTGAGGTATGCAAATGAGATGTTTGACTTGGACCTCTCGAATAACAGAATAGATGGAGCCATACCAAGTTGGATATGGATGAACTGGAAGGATACTATATCCTTGCTGAACCTCTCAAACAATATGTTCACTAGCCTAGAAAACTCTCCATCTCTTATTCATGTGAAAAATTTAAATGTCCTCGATCTTAGTTCCAACAAACTGCATGGCAGTGTACCTATACCACTAACAACTAGCAAGTGGGATGCCGAAGCTCTGTTAGATTATTCAAACAATAGCTTCTCTTCTATTATACCTGACTTCGGTAGGTACCTTCCCAATATCACCATCTATCTTAATTTGTCGAGGAATAAATTATGTGGTCACATACCAAGGTCTATTTGTACCAAACAGTATCTTCAGATCCTGGACTTATCATACAACAATTTTCGAGGCAGGGTGCCATCCTGTCTAGCACAAGGTAGCAGCTTGATTATGTTGAAGATGAGAGATAATCATTTCCATGGGGTGTTACCCGACAATATTGGAGAAGGATGTATGCTTCAGACAATAGATATGAACAACAACCAAATAGAAGAGAAAAAATACCCAGATCACTATCTAACTGCAGAAGTTTACAAGTTCTTGACATGAGTAGAAATCTAATTCTTGATTCTTTTCCATCTTGGTTGGGTGATATGTCTAATCTTCGGATTCTCATCTTGAGATCAAATCAATTTTATGGCTCAATAAGAGGCCCTACAGAAAGTGATGCAACCAGTAAGCACTTCTCAAGATTGCAGATCATTGATTTGGCCTCAAATAACTTTTCTGGGAGCTTGAATTCAAAATGGTTTGGCAAGCTAGAAACAATGACGGCCAACTCTAGCGGTGAGGGTAATGCTCTGGCCCTTGATACAACAATTCATGGGGAATACTCTCGCAAAAAAAAAAAAATTCATGGGGAATACTACCAAGAAATCCTCACATTGAAAGGGATTGATCTTACATTTACCAAGATCTTGAGTACTTTTAAGATGATCGATTTCTCAAACAACTCATTTGATGGCCCCATTCCAGAATCCATTGGAAAGCTTATTGCTCTACATGGTCTGAACATGTCACATAATGCCTTCACTGGAGGAATCCCATCAAAGCTTGGTGACTTAGCTCAGCTCGAGTCACTGGACCTCTGCCAGAATAAGATCCCGCAGGAGCTAGCGGTCCTAACATATCTTGCAGTGCTGAATATCTCCTACTCCCTCCGATCCATATTAATGGTCTCAACATTGTCTAGATACGGATGCATCTAGTCTAAACACTTAACTAGATACATCCGTATCTAGATAAAGTTGAGTCCATTAATATGGATCGGAGGTTGTACAATGATTTGACCGGAATGATACCACAAGGGCCGCAGTTCTTGTTGTTCACCAACAGCTCATTCGAAGGCAACAAAGGACTGTGTGGAAGGCCACTTTCCAAACAGTGCAACAATTCAGGTACGGGCCGGAACGCTGAGCTCATCGGTGTCTTCAAAAGATAGTGCTGGGACCATAGTGTTGTTTGTGTTTGTGGGATCCGGGTTCGGAGTTGGCTTTGCGGTGGCACTTGTGTTATCAGGGGTTTGGCAGGCCAAACGGTGGAAGTGCAGCTGCTCCCTGTTCCACTGGTGACGATCATGTGACTTGGGATGTATCGGTATGTTTGTATGTGTCATATGAGGTTGTACATGCTAGAGTTAGTTGTGACCCTATGTATCTACCACGATCTGATGTAATCCCTGATAAGCGATTAAGTTGTAATCATCTCTTGAAGAAGGAAAACATTTTAAACCCTGAACTTGTAGAGGTCCGGCGATTCAAACCCTAAAGTCGAAATCCTGGTCGTTTGTACCCTGAACTCAGCAATCCCGGTCTAAATCAAACATTTGATTTGTTTTTCAGAGAAATAAATAAAATTATAAATTTTTACTGTCGCCGACTATATTGATCCACATGTCAGATTCATCTTCTTCCCCGGAAACTTGTCGTGGCGTACGCTTCGGTCGTATGCTCCGGCTTGGCCACGTGCAAGGCCTTCGCGAGCCGGACGCGGAGCGTCATGGCCGAGCAGCTCCTCTACGGTGAGTACTGGCGTCACGTGTGCGTGGTCCACCTTCTCAGCCCGCTCCGCATCCTCTCGTTCTGCCGCGTCCGAGAGCAGGAAGCCGTCGCGCTTGTCGAATGCATTCGCGCTAGTCGACCGGCGGACGGTGCCGTTGAGCGCCGAGTGCGGGGACGGCACGCCGGTGTTCAGTTCATTCAAATGATAGCCTCTCCCAGCTGCTGCCTGCAGGACGCGAGCGAGCTTCAGACTACCATCGATCCACTAGCTGCCTGCACAAGCTAGCATGCCCATGCGGCCACGCCCACGAACTGAACCAAACACGGTAGGACGCGAGCGAGCTAGCTGAACCAGAGACGGGATTGAGGAGCCGAGGAGGTCGCGGCGGGCCACGCAGGAGGCGGCCGACGGGAAGCGGCGCGCGGCTCGTTGAGAGGTTGAAGCGGCGCCGAAGGTGTAGCGAGCACGACTGCGAGTTGGCCGTCACCGACGGGGTCAAGCCCTACCTCTCCCTGCTTTTTTAGATGGGGAATAGAGATGGATTGAGATAGAAGATAAATATGACATGTGGACCCCAATAGTCAGTGAGATAAAAAGAATTCCTGACCGGGATGCTGTTTATCCCGGTGCGCCAAACAGGTTGAGGGTTTAATTTAGACCGGGATTCAATAGTTTAGGGTGCAAACGACCGGGATTTCGACTTTGCGGTTCAAATCACCGGACCTCTACAAGTTCAAGGTTTAAAATAGACTTTTTCCCTTGAAGAATGTCTTGGATCTCGGGTTGATCAACAACCTTTGTAACAGCTGTATCATGAAGATCGGCACAATTGTAAACGGCCACTGTAGGGGCTCTTCCTACCTCTAAATAACATGTACGCGGGCCGAGGTAAAGGTCACGCTTTGGGATAATTATTTACATGGTATGAGAGCTCAATGCTCTTCATATAGAAAAACACACCAAGTTCATGGCGTCATCCATGCTGTAACTGTAGGATATATGGTGTGCTTTGGTGCCATATGAGCTTGTACGGATCTACTTGTTTGATATTAATGCAGCTTTGCTGCTATTCATATCTAGACTGTAAACTAAGGGGGCAGAATCACCCGTGACAGGAAAATCCTCCACGGTGAGTCCGGTGGCATCGGCCCCCTGCCTCTCTTGTGAGTCGTGATGAAATGTGTCGTGAAATCCTTATTCTATCCCAAAGATTAGTGAAATGTGCTCATCTGAAAAGGTAATAGATGCATCATTGATGTTGCACACCTCAGAGTCCAATTAGAGTTACAGTTCCTAGTGCTCAAGCACTCTTGTATGTCACGCACCAATTTGATGACATTATGAGATGTCTGTATTTTGCTCCCAACTCCCAAGCACCTGTGAGACGCAGCCATCCCACAAGGCCACAAGAACATTTTGTCAAACACCTGGAGTGCGACGAACAACCCCATGCGACCAAATGATCAAAAATTTGGGCCTGTTTGGTTCCCGACCACATTTTTGCCAAGCCTAAGTTTGGCATGTGTGGCAGCCACTAAAGTGTGACCAAGAAATTGGGTGCCACAAATGTGTCTCCAAGAAACTAGTGGCGCCACAAAGTTTGGCAAAACTTGCAAAAAAACACTCTATGTCACATGGGTATTTGTACGATTATTGTGAGGATTACATGAATAATTTTATCAATGATGGTCAACTAACTCATGCCTTTCAGTACATCATTTTAATCTTGCTATCATTCAACTTAGTTGGCATGTATGTTTTATTGCTAGGTATCAATATTGCCTATCAAAAGTGTATACTATCGCGCGCTGTTGTTTTGCCTTTAACAGTTGGGCAAAATGACCGCAAACAACTTCGAAATATTGGACTTCCCGGTTCACTATCCCTGAGTCTTTGTCGTGGTCATCCTTCTGAAGAGATAGGTTGGCTTCTAATCGTACCCTTGAAAGTGCAACATCAGTAACACTTGGTTCCCTCCAAGGTCTCACAATCAATTTATCGGCAAACTAAGCAAATCGACTTTGAAGATTAAAACTATCATAGTGGCATAGTGCTGAGGATGTTGATTTCTTTTCTGCGATATCATGTTAGCATTCTTGTCCACATAATGTGTTTGCAGGACAGCAATGCTCTCAAGTCGTGAACTGGATCCACCTTTTATAGGAGGAAGTACTTTGTGCCTCCCTAGTGGGAACAGCAAGGGTAAATGTTAAACCATGTTATGTGTGATGTAGGAGGAGGTTGAACCTCTAAATAGGATGCTTATGCAGATTACTAGAAAAATATTACCATTCCTAAACTTGGGAAAGGTAAGTCCCCCTCGCCATGTGGAACGAATTGCAGGTTCCGTGTGGGAGGAGCCGGAGCGCATCTGGTTTTAGCGGGAGAGTGCGGTGTATTTTCTTAAATAACAATTCCAACTTGAAATAGCATTTGAACCAACTCCTAAGTTACGAACCGTTTTCACCTTTATCATTTCTCGTCTCGATATTTTCTAAACTTGATCTACTTGTTTGATATTAACGCAGTTTTGCTGCTATTCATATCTAGACTGTAAACTAAGGGAGCAGAATCACCCGTGACAGGAAAATCCTCCACGGCGAGTCCGAGGGCATCAGCCCCCTGCCTCTCTTGCGAGTCGTAATGAAATGTGTCGTGAAATCCTTGTTCTGTCCCAAAGAATACTGAAATGTGCTCATCTGAAAAGGTAATAGATGAATCATTGATGTTGCGCACTCCGAGTCCAATTAGAGTTACAGTTCCTAGTGCTCAAGCAATCTTGTATTTCACGCACCAATTTGATGACATTATGAGATGCCTGTATTTTGCTTCCATGCACCTGTGAGATACAGCCATCCCACAAGGCCACAAGGACATTTCGTCGAACAATTGCAGTGCGACGAACAGTCCCACGGGACCAAATGATCACAATATTGGGCCTGTTTGGTCCCGGCCACATTTTGCCAAGCCTAAGTTGGCTTCACGGTTCACGATCCCCGATCGCGGTCATCCTTCTGAGGAGATAGGTTGGCTTCTACTCGTACCCTTGAAAGTGCAAAACATCACTAACACTTGGTTCCCTCCAAGGTCTCACGGTCACTTTATCGGCAAACTAAGCAAATCGACTTTGAAGATTAAAACTATCATAGTGGCATAGTGCTAAGGATGTTGATTTCTTTTCTGCGATATCATGTTAGCACTCTTGTCCGCATAGTGTGTTTGCAGGATAGCAATGCTCTTAAGTCGTGAACTGGATCCATCCTTTTATAGGAGGAAGTACTTTGTGGCTCCCTAGTGGGAACAGCAAGGGAAAATATTTAAACACGTTATGCGTGAGGTAGGAGGAGGTTGAACCCCTGCCAGTAAATATTTAGTTTCGTACCAAAATAGGATGCTTATGCAGATTACTAGAAAAAAAAATATTACCATTCCTAAAATTGGGAAAGGTAACTCTCCTCACCATGTGGAACGAATTACAGGTGCTGTGTGGGAGGAGCCGGAGCGCATATGGTTTTAGCGGGAGAGTGGTGTATTTTCTTAAATAACAATTCCAACTTGAAATAACATTTGAACCAACTCCTAAGTTACGAACCATTTTCACCTTTATCGTTTCTCGTCTCGATATTTTCTAAACTTGATCACATGTTCATACCTTTTCTGTGATTGCGTGACATCTCTAGAGAATTGTGATGCTCCACTGGCACCGCGATATGTGTAATGTATGGGCGTAGCTGACAGCGCGAGCTATGTTGTATGTGTGGGATCGCCCAACACGACCTTTAGCGGGCATGCCTTCACTCAAGAGTGTTTTTACCATGCATAATGTATGGATTCCGTAACGTGCAAGGCACACAGTCCATGCAACATATCAGTAACTGAACTGCTAGGGTCAATAAAAAATGTAAAGTGCGTGAGGTACGTCAGGAATTCTTGACCCGAGTAATTACATGTTCATTCGCACTTCACGCTCATGTAGAAGGCACATGTATGAATTCGGTAATATACAACTTACAAAGCACTGAATCCATGCAAAATATCTGTCCGTTACTGAACTTGTCGATGGAGCTCTCCTCAATTTGACTAATGCTTCAATACTGCATTTTTTATCCATTGGATACAAGTCACGAAGAAACTAGGAATGGCTGACAGCAACGAATTTATCAGAGCAACCCTACTTGCCAATGGGATCAGCTGTGGAACTCATCCAGGCAAACATCGAACTATCACTGTATTAGTTGAGATATTAGTAACACTAATATTTTTAAATCTAGCGATCTGCATGCTTGATCAACGATGTTGGCTAAGTACGTACTACAGTTCTTATGGAGGATAGTATGGTGGCTAGTAAACTCTTGTTAACGCCCAACATGCTGAAGCATGTCCAATGTTTTAAATAGCCGGCTATAGAAAATAGCCCTGACCCTTAAAATGAGGCTATAGCCCGACTAAATGGGGCTATAGCCGGAAATTGTTAATGAATTCATTTAGCTCCAAAATTCTCAAAAGGATATAGCCGAGCTATAGCCAGGCTATAGCCGGCTATTTAAAACTATGATGTCATAGGGGCCAGAACACCGACGCAGACCCACTGTCGAGTCGTCGACAGAAATAGAGAGGCGTGCCCTGAAACATTTACATTCCCCTGACGTAGAACTTAGTTTCTGCGGAGCTGTGTGAAATCGGCTCAAGCACAGCCGCATAGGCAACAACGTACAAGGAATCATATTAGTTCATTACCATTCAGTATGTCCATGCAAACATAAGAAACACCATGATGTGAGTAGCTTCGCAGTATATTTTAACAAATAACACCGGACTATGAAGACAATTTATGCCTGATGCGGTCTTTTTCAGCGTAACAAATATCATAATTCTTTCTCGATATCCACAACAAAGGTATCTCATGGAACATCGGCAAACCTCAATTGTAACGAAATTTCAGTAATTCTTTGAAGTCCTCGCCATGCCCGGTTTTGAATCCCAGCATAATCCTAGATAAGATTCCGCACCCAAAACCTAAACTGAACATTTATGTGGCTGGGTAGCAGTTGAAAAAACGGGCACACAAAGCCCTCCACCATCACAAGTGGCAGCGCAGCAGTTGCCTCGACGTTGTCGTCTCCTGCTTAGCTGAGCTGCCGGCGGCCACCGTAACAGACCAACAAATGAGGGAGCAAACTCAAATTAACGAGGAAGAGATCTTAATATAGTAGATTTCGTTAAACTCTGGTGAGTTTGATATTAGTCTTGCCCAGGTTCCTCCAAAGGCCCATAAGTAGCTCAAAGAGCTCATCGACGTTATCATCTTTGCTATGCTTGATTTCAATCATCTTCAAATTGTCACACTTGAAAGACATAAGATTCTGGCTTTCGAGAGCAACAGTTCGCCACTGGGCCCTTGCAGTCCTCCTCTTCGAGCGATCTGTAAACTTCAGATAGTATACAACCATATAAGGGGATGTCGGATAGGAGGGAAATTAAGTGCTGAAACATTGTATTAAATGCAAACATAGTTGAAGTACCTCACAGTTCTACAAAGTAAGCTTTTCTAAGCTCGGCACACTTTGCAGAAAGCGATCCAACATTTGAATATCTGCTTTCGTTTTGAGATCGCATCGGTCCATTAACAAAGTTCGCACATTATGAAACTGTGGGAGTTTATCTGAAATCTGTTGTAGAATTTCCTAAAACACAAAAATAATGTACTGCTATTAATAGTTTAATACTCACAAACGAAACTTCCAAATGGGGTAATTTGGAATACACAATGTCACAATATTGTCTCATTTTCTATTAAGCTGTTGAATAAGAAATTAAATTTAATGTAATTATATTACGGATATTTATGGGTTTGTTATATCATTTTATAAAGGAGAACAATCGATCGAGAATTACTACCCTTGACATGATAAGATAGGCTGATTAAATTAGTATTTGTATGTGTCCTTATGCATCAGTACCTTGATAGGATCCAAGATTAACCTATGTATGAGATAAATTGATGCAATCTATGATGAAATGAAACAACAGAGAACTACTTGAACAACGACATGAACACAAATCTACTACTACAATGGCATGGTCAGCCGTAGAAAAAAACCAGAACGAGAGACTTACCGTCATCTCGGAACCAACCAATTCAAGATGCCTTATGTTAAATATCCTGTATAAGTTCTCCAAAAAGCTAGCGTTTGTCTTGTACAATGTAGTCAAACGTACTGATGCCTTGATGAAGGAAGCTGTGTCCATTACATCTATACCATCTGGACAGTAGATATCATTTAAACAAGTATGGAAAGAAGTCATCCTTGGAGCTGCGACCACAATTCCCTGAAACTGGCGATCGACTAGACAATCATCAATTGTGAGGTGTCTTAGCCTTCCGGACACAATGTCCCCAACACTACGGGAAAAGCTGCAGTTCCCGACGGCCAAGAACCGTCGGCAAAGATAGGAAACCCGTCGGCATTGCTCTATGCCGACGGCCACCGTCGGCATCCGGCCGTCGTCTTCTTCTCCGTCGGCATATGGACAAAATACCGTCGGGATATGATTGCCGTCGGCATATAATCAGCGCCGACGGGCTTCCTCGACCGTCGGCAACAAAAACCGTCGGCAAAGAAAGTAACGGAGACGTCCGTCTAACGGCTCATCGAAACGTTTGCCGACGGCCACATCTGTCGGCATACACCCTCCACGTGGCGCCTTCTGGATACTTCGGTCCATGCTTATGCCGACGGCTTGCCGTGCCGTCGGCATATACTTATTACAAGGACAAAAAAAATATACAAAATGAGACCTGAAACTGTATGCCGACGGCTTAACAAGAGAAAAAAAATTTACAGGAAACGTAGCAGTCTCCCCACCGCCGCCCAGCAACAGGTCAGGGCATCCCTCCCGCTGCCCTGATACCAGCCCGCCGCCGCCGGCCCTCGTCCAGCACCAGATGAGGCTCCCTCCCGCCACCCTGCTCCAGGCCACCCGCCGCTGGCCCTTATCCAGCACCAGATCAAGGCACCCTCCCGCCGCACTGCTCCAGCTCAAGGCACTCCTCCCGCTGCCGGAGCACCTTTCTCCCCAACACCCCCTGCTGGTCATTTCCGGCCCTGCTCCAGGCAGAGGAAGCTCAGTTATTGATGTACTACCAGATTACACAAAGAACAAAGATGTTATTTCACCACGAAAGTAAACTACATTTTTGCATGACTTCAACAGAACAAGCAAGTAGAAAATCTAGAGAACCACAATAGCTAGATATCCATGAATGTTCTTGCTACAACTCGAAACTGCACTACTACTTCAGAAATTTTGTAAAACATAAAACTCATGACTTAGGTCAGCAATGGGCATGCATAGATAGATTGGTACTAGATGATGACCAACTATACCAGACTAACAAATCATTTGCCTAAAAATAATCACTATGCTATGCACCACACGTTCAAAAGAGCATGAATTTAACCAACAAAAGGACCAGTACTACTTGGAACTGCACTACTTGGTATTATTCCAGAGCACAAGTTGAATCGAAGTTCTGCATATACATAGTAGCACTCTATTAGCTACTGCAGTAACTACATATCACGGTTGAACATATCCATTCCAAATTATCCATTTTTTCCAACACACACAGACAGGAAGAAAAGCAAAGCATCACAAGAACAAGAGGAAATGTTTCAGCACGAAGCAGCTCCATAGAAAAAATAGAAAGGAAGGGAGGGATCAATCAAAGTTCTCTTCAAGATTTTTCTTTACCTCCTTGTCGCTCCAGGCGAACTGCACCATCCATGACGAGTATCTGCTGGCAGGATGTGAATCAAAATCATGACCTGTAAAAGACACACAAACAGATTACCTCTTGTGTTGAAAATAAAAAGTTGGTTCACAGGAAGATAGACAAACGGATCTAACTAACCAAGGTCCATACTTGGAAAATGCAAGTAACCATCTATTGGGATATTGGAAAATGTTAAGTGACCTCTTTAAACATAGAGATCATAAGGTGCTTGCTTCAAGTTATACATGAACTCATCCTCCCTGGTAGTTCTGAATAAAGAAACGACCATAAAGGAAAATGTTGGCACCGTACCTTAAGTCGAAACTCGAAACCCGTCGTCGTGCTCCTCCACTGCTCAATATGATGCCAAACACCACCGCTACGGCTGTGATTACGAAATTGCTTTTGACCTCCCTTGCATGGCAGACATATTAGCGACAGGGGGAAGCTCCGCATCATCTGTAACATTTAACATCACATAAGACTAGCAAGTTATGCCAAATGGCAGCAACACTTGACAAAATGGCATGTTTCCATCAAAATCAGGATAGCAAATTATTCAAATTAGCATACCATCAGGTTTTAGAATGTTAGCAAGGCACTTCATGGAATGTGTTCATGGTCCATTCAGATTGTTTTGTAGCCGAAGCATACCATCAGGTTTTAGAATGTTAGCAAGGCACTTCATGGACTGAATAATTGTCCAGTAACTCTTACAGCTAGTTATCCTGTGACAATATCCAAAGGGATTCAAAAATGTATCAAATCAAGCCACTAGTGGTGCAGCTACATAATTGTTCAGTAACTCTAACCGAAATTGAAGAAGCTCTTACAATATCAAATCAAGACACTAATGGTGCAGCTACATATGAATGCGATTGCTGCCTATACATGTGGTGCTACCTAGTATTACAGAGCAAGCTACTACAAGAAAGCTACTGGCATACTGCAATCAGTTGAATAGGAGAAACAGACAGAAGCTACAGGCAGTAGCAGTACACAGTTAAGCACTTGCAATCGTCAACCTGAATGCTACTCCAATCAAGCAACCTGAATACTACAGAGCAAGCTACTACAAGAAATATTGCAAAACTGTACTCCAAGAAAAGAAATATTGCACGAGCGTTCTACTCCAAGAAATCAACCAAGAATAAGAGTTTTGATGAATCGGAGATTCTACTGAAAGTAGTAAGGAGAAATCGTTTTGTGAGCTACGTACCCCAGCTTGTTCGCTGGTCGTGCCGTCCGGTTGGTGGCCGAGGCAAGAACCTCTCCAGCTGCGGTTTGGGCTCGAGCATGTAACCGCAAACCCTAGGTCGGCCACGCGCTCGCCGTGGTCCGGCCAGATCGACGGAGCGGCGCGCATGAAAGCACGCACGCGCGCGCCGGCGATCCAGCCAGCCTCAACGCCATGGTCGCTGGGGGGCGGCGCCTCTCTGTCCGGCGAGGCTGAGGCGGGCGGTGGGCGATCTGGCGTGAGGATGGGCTGGGGGAGAAGGAGAGGAGGGACTGGGAGTGGTGAAGATGTGAACGTCTAGGGGGAGGAGCTCGGGGCGCCGGGCCCGGCCACGGCGGCGCTGTCCTGGCGACGCGGAAGCAGATCAAGGGGAGGTGGAGACTGGCGGCGCGGGGGAGGATGAGGGGGAGAGGAGGGTGTGCGTGCGTTGTGTGGTGTAGTGTGGCTGGTGTTGATGTGCGAGTGGGGATTAGGTCAAGCGTAGGTGGGCTTGGGCTGGTTGGGCTGCAGGTGGGGTTTGGTGGCCGGCCCAATTTGTCTGCCTCCCTTTTTTTAACGTATTTCTTTTCTTTTCTTTTTATTTTTTGAGTAACAAAAATGGATTATTTTGTGTGAATCATTGTTGCAAAACTTGAACCACCATTTTTTAGAAGTTCTCATATTTGACACATATGTCGTGTCCGAAACCACGAACACCGGAGAAAGTTGTCAAAGTATTTTTAGAAATATCATTTTTCATTTTCTAAGTGCCAAAAATGGGGTTTTTTGTGAAGCAACTACAAAAAAATGGTGCAAATTGTAACACTTACAATTATCACACAAAGTAGTCCATATGTGATGGATAATCCCCAAGTATTAGGAATTTTCTCGCTTTCTACCTAATTTCGCCCATTTAAATGACTTTATGCCGATTTTTCAAAAGTAATTCAAATTTGAACTACAACTGTGTGATAGTTTGCTCTGATATTTTTTAAAAATCATTTTAAGTTACACAAGTAGTGATTATATCACAGAACCATCGATAGCTTTGGAAAATTCGACCCCTTTCAATGAATGGTCATGGCGGCCATTTTGACAATGTTTTCGAAAAAAGCAAACAAAGTGAAAAAGTAATCAAAAAAAGAAATCATTTGGCATGGAGTCCCTTTATGTGTACTAGTTTCTAGGGAAAATAATAAACATGAGTTTTCACAAACTTTTCAAAAAAATCATTCACAAAAAGGTCTATCATCTATAAACATGTATAGGTTTCAAGCCAAATGACCAAGTTATGGCCATTCTCATGGCATAGTTTGTGATAAAGTGCCCATATTTGACACATAGGTGTATCTTGGTATGGGAAACAATGTTGCCAAATAGAGTTGTCAAAGTATTTTTAGAAATATCATTTTTCATTTTCTAAGTGCCAAAAATGGGGTTTTTTGTGAAGCAACTACAAAAAATATGGTGCAAATTGCAACCCTTACAATTATCACACAAAGTAGTCCATATGTGATGGATAATCCCCAAGTATTAGGAATTTTCTTGCTTTCTAACTAATTTCGCCCATTTAAATGACTTTATGCCGATTTTTCGAAAGTAATTCAAATTTGAACTACAACTGTGTGATAGTTTGCTCTGATTTTTTTACAAAAATCATTTTAAGATACACAAGTAGTGATTATATCACAGAACCATCGATAGCTTTGGAAAATTCGACCTCTTTCAATGAATGGTCATGGCGGCCATTTTGACAATGTTTTCGAAAAAAGCAAACAAAGTGAAAAAGTACTCAAAAAGAGAAATCCTTTGGCATGAGTCCCTTTATGTGTACTAGTTTCTAGGGAAAATAATAAACATGAGTTTTCACAAACTTTTCAAAAAAATCATTCACAAAAAGGTCTATCATCTATAAATATGTATAGGTTTCAAGCCAAATGACCAAGTTATGGCCATTCTCATGGCATAGTTTGTGATAAAGTGCCCATATTTGACACATAGGTGTATCTTGGTATGGGAAACAATGTTGCCAAATAGAGTTGTCAAAGTATTTTTAGAAATATCATTTTTCATTTTCTAAGTGCTAAAAATGGGGTTTTTTGTGAGGCAACTACAAAAAATATGGTGCAAATTGAAACCCTTACAATTATCACACAAAGTAGTCCATATGTGATGGATAATCCCCAAGTATTAGGAATTTTCTCGCTTTCTAACTAATTTCGCCCATTTAAATGACTTTATGCCGATTTTTCGAAAGTAATTCAAATTTGAACTACAACTGTGTGATAGTTTGCTCTGATTTTTTTACAAAAATCATTTTAAGATACACAAGTAGTGATTATATCACTGAACCATCGATAGCTTTGGAAAATTCGACCCCTTTCAATGAATGGTCATGGCGGCCATTTTGACAATGTTTTCGAAAAAAGCAAACAAAGTGAAAAAGTACTCTAAAAAAGAAATCTTTGGCATGGAGTCCCTTTATGTGTACTAGTTTCTAGGGAAAATAATAAACATGAGTTTTCACAAACTTTTCAAAAAAATCATTCACAAAAAGGTCTATCATCTATAAACATGTATAGGTTTCAAGCCAAATGACCAAGTTATGGCCATTCTCATGGCATAGTTTGCGATAAAGTGCCCATATTTGACACATAGGTGTATCTTGGTATGGGAAACAATGTTGCCAAATAGAGTTGTCAAAGTATTTTTAGAAATATCATTTTTCATTTTCTAAGTGCCAAAAATGGGGTTTTTTGTGAAGCAACTACAAAAAATATGGTGCAAATTGCAACCCTTACAATTATCACACAAAGTAGTCCATATGTGATGGATAATCCCCAAGTATTAGGAATTTTCTCGCTTTCTAACTAATTTCGCCCATTTAAATGACTTTATGCCGATTTTTCGAAAGTAATTCAAATTTGAACTACAACTGTGTGATAGTTTGCTCTGATTTTTTTACAAAAATCATTTTAAGATACACAAGTAGTGATTATATCACAGAACCATCGATAGCTTTGGAAAATTTGACCCCTTTCAATGAATGGTCATGGCGGCCATTTTGACAATGTTTTCGAAAAAAGCAAACAAAGTGAAAAGTACTCTAAAAAAGAAATCCTTTGGCACGGAGTACTTTTATGTGTACTACTTTCCAGGGAAAATAATAAATTTGAGTTTTGAAAAACTTTCCGAAAAATATATTTGAGCACAATGTTTTTTACTTATAAATGGCGCAATAAATAAATAGTTATGTATGCAAAAATATTTCAAACTGGTAATTTGTCATCCTAAATAATTATTAGTACTGCCGTATTGAGTTTTACTAAAGGACACACTAACGTTCAGCAGGCTTAATCTATTTGTACGTTGTAATTTTTAATTTTTTATTACTACGGTGTAGATAATAGCCATATAACGATCGTAACTCATCCTATACAACAAACTGCGTTGGTTATTTGGTTAGCGCAGCTGTACCAATGCGAGGTTGCACAAGGTGCAGGGTTCGAAACTCCGTGGCCGCGCATTAATTTTTCGGAGCGGAAAAATAATTAAGCCGACGTCTCCAAATACACGGTCGTCGGCATACAACCTACCGCTGTCAAACTTCCGTTTGTGCACAAACCGGACAGCCACGTGGCAGCCTGTATGCCGACGGCTTTGCGTACGCCGACGGCCGCCCTCGGCAACTCTTTGGTGCATGCCGACGGGCTCGATATGCCGACGGGCGCGTGGAGAAGGCCGTCGGCATAGCCTATTATATGCCGACGGTGTCCGTTTGCCGACGGCCATTGCAAATGCCGTCGGGATAGGTACTGTATGCCGACGGCCCCGATAAAAGGCCGTCGGCAACTAGAAAACCGTCGGAAACTGGGCTTTTTCCTGTAGTGAAAGCGACAGAAGCACCTCACAAGACTCAAATCCTCAAGGATAGGGTACCCGGAACGGAGGTGCTCTGCAAAGTTCTCGTCTAATTTCACACCATGAAGTTGTAGCCTTGTGAGACGAGATGAACTAGATCCCATATCAGGGAAAGGGCCATGAATGTTGTAATGGTACCAGTGTTCCACACTCCAATCGAAGTCCATGTGGATGTCGACAGTCCTGGGGCTGCACTGCACGCCCCTGCTGATCCATCCCAAACATGGCCGGATCGCCTCCCGATCATGCAAATCTAGGGCAGGGACATGTATCCTGAGTTTATCCAACGACGAGGCACTGTGGAGCTGCAAGAGTTTGTCGCTGAACTCCTCGAACGGCCGCCACTCCTTCTTGCATACCTTCTTTTGTCCATAGTCTGTTTGGCAGCACTTTCAACTTCGACAGGGGGCTTGACGGCGGAACAATGTGAAATCGATGTCGATGCATGGCACGGAGCGCCAGAGATGCCTCCATCTATGGGAGAGTATGCTTGATTGGACCACCTGCCGGGACTCGAGGTAGGAGAGGATGGTGTGGATGAGGCAGTCGGGCAGGTCGCTCAGCCGGGAGTTAATAGCATGGCAGTCACTGAAGTCGTCGAGTGGGTGCAGTTAAGTCACCATTTTCAAAAATCTTCTGAACCCGTCACTCAAGTCGACATCCATGTGCACTTTGGTCACTCGGCCAGTTTTTGACCGGTTTTTGACCGAGAGTGACAGGAACTTTTGCAGATAACCCCTCCATTTTATTTCTTTCTTTCATTTTTGTGCTCGATGGAGTCCCTGTGGCCGAGGTGGACGAAGGGGATGGACTGGATCCACGACATCTCGTTGCAGTGCGAGGCGTCTATGCCGAGCTCCGGGAACTTGATGCGCATCATCTGCGTCTGGGTTTGGCAGGTGCCGAGGTACATAGCCTCAAACGTGGCCTTGGGGCCCTGCGCGATGACGCGGATCATGAGGTCGTCGGGGAGCTGCGGCGCGACCACCTGCCACCTGTTGATGATGTCCACGGCGCCCTCGCTCACCGTCTTGGGGATCTTGAACACGGTCACGGTGGGCGGCACCGGCAGGAGCTTCACCTTCCAGGCGACCACGATGCCGAAGCTCTCGCCCCCGCCGCCCCTGATGGCCCAGAAGTGGTCGTCGCCCATGGACTTCTTGTCGTGCAGCGTGTCGTTGGCGTCGACGAGCTTGACGTCGATGACGTTCTCCGCGGCGATGCCGTACTTGCGCAGCAGCATGCCGAAGCTGCCGCCTGCGAAGTTGCCGCCCACGCCGATGGTCGGGCACACGCCGGCCGGGAACGCCAGCGTCTGGCTGGCCTTGTGGATGGCGTAGTAGAGCTCGCCGAGCTGGGCGCCGGAGTCGACCCACGCGGTGCGGGCCTTCCCGTCCACCCACACCGCGCGCATCTTGTTGAGGTCGACGACGGCGAACTCCTCGGGCTGCAGGGAGCGGTAGGAGAGGCCCTCGTATTCGTGGCCGCCGCTGCACACGCGGATGCGGACGCCGTGGCGGCGGCCGCACACCACGGCAGCCCGGCGCAGGTGAAGAGCCTTGCTGGAACGGTGTACTGCGGCAAGTCTGACGACATCCACATCTCCTCCTGCCCTACGACGCAACGCGGTGCAGCGCTGTAAAAAGGACGCCTGGAGGTTGGCAGAGAACACGGGCAGCGTTCCAGAGCACGTCCTCGTTGGCATCATGCTCCTCCTCGTCGCCGTGGGCCTCTCCGAGCCCCTCCTTCATGTCCATTAGCTCCGTCTCGTTGTTATGATACTTCCCAGAGAAATAATCGAGCTAGTTCTCCTCCAATCGCCGGCGTAGAGGTCATCTTCCCCGGCTCCGGCTCCGGCCGCCGCCGCATCGATCTCTTCAACGGTGTCGCATCAGCCTTCCTCGTTGGTTCCTGGAGCTCTCCCTAGACTCCAGGAAGCTGCAGGCGCAGCCCCGAGGTGCCTCGCGTCCTGGAGTCTCTCATCCACGTCACCGTGCTCCGGCCGCCGCAGCCTGCGTCCATGTCGTCGCATCCGAGCTTGCCCTGCGCCACGGACCAGCACCGCCGAGCTTCAGCACTGACACTGACACACCGGCAGCAGCGAGCCCCGTGGCTGCTGCTGTCGCCGCCGCGGTGATCCCTAGCTTCCGCTTCCCGTGTCCAAGGTGGCCGTGAAGCGCGCAAGCCCGGAGTCGCGGCAGGGCGCGCGCGAGTTCCGGACGGAGATCGAGCTGCTATCCGGGCTGCGCCACCGCCACCTCGTGTCCCTCGTCGGCTACTGTGACGAGCGCGACGAGATGATGCTGTTGTACGAGTTCATGGAGCACGGCTCGCTGCGCAGCCGCCTCGCCGGCGAGCCCTTGTAGCTCGACACCAAAATGAAAGAAAGAAATAAAATGGAGGGGTTATCTGCAAAAGTTCCTGTCACTCTCGGTCAAAAACCGGCCGAGTGACCAAAGTGCACATGGATGTCGACTTGAGTGACGGGTTCAGAAGATTTTTGAAAATGGTGACTTAAGTGCACCCACTCGTCGACTTCAGTGACTGCCAGTGCTATTAACTCCTCAGCCAGTCATCTTCGGCGGCGCGGATCCGCTTGCTGGGCGGCTCCATTGATTTGTCTGTAGCCGCATGAATCCGCTTGTTGGAGGGCTCCATTGAGCCGAGCGATCGATCTCAGGGGTTTGGTCGGATTCGTTGTGGGCGAGCGGGAAACGCAGCCTGCGGACGCTGCCGATCCCGACGACACAGACGCAAAACCCTAGTCCAGCGATTCGGACGCGATAATGTAGGCTTCGCGGAATATGGTGTGCTTGGTCGAATCGTTTTTCAGTGGTTTCCGTGAAAACATTTTCCCACACGAACCCTAGCAACTTTAACTTGCATGGTAGAAATTCTGGACTAGCCAATGCCGCAATGCGTGATGGCCGGCGACGGGAGGAGCGACAGCAGCTTCTGCGCGCCATGCTGTCTTGTCCTGCAGCCTGAGGAGGCGGATCGCCTTAGAGCATGGCGCCGGGGAAGCCCTAGAAGGCAATTGTCTTCCGTGACTGCAGCGCGCGACAGGGAGAAGAGTGTCACACTGTCACCGTCACCGAAGTACCGAACACCGTATGGGCTGGATCATGCTTACATTACATTGCCCCGTGGCCAACATGCTTGGGCGGGACGTATGTTGATCAGTTGATGGAAGGACTGCATACAAGCTTAGCTCGATCGTTGTAATTAATCTGCATGACTGCATACATAAATTCAGTCTGGTTTCAGTGACTGCAATGTGCTATATATTGTAGTAGTATATTTTTCGAAAAGGGCAAAAGCCAGTCTCTACATCGATTCCATATTTCATTGCAAGAAAGAAAAGAAGAATATATCGATCATTATTCTCCCTAATCTGATTACTAAGTAAAGTTTGTACGTGGGGCCTCGGGCAGCGTTGCGGCTAGCTAGCCCACTCGTCGGTCTCCTGATGACGCGGTCCGTCTGGTTGCGTCGAGCGGCTTGCTTGGCCTTTCTCCCGCCGTAGAGCTGCAGCGACATCGCGCAAGCAGGGTCCTCCCAGTAGTTGCACTTGTACCGCTGCACTACCTCCTCGGCCTTCCAACGGGGGTGCTCTAAGTTGTCCTTTTAAACGTCGCACTTTTTTTTCATAAAGAGTATATATTATACCAACTAGCAAAATACCCGTGCGTTGCAACGGGCTTAAAATAGATCACACGACTTATGTTTTATTTAAAAATCGGATTTTGGTTCTATCATCGTTCTAGTGTATGCGGGCTTTCTCTCATATTTCAGTCCTCTTACATGCCCATTATATTACAATCCTCACAAAACTTAAAAAAAAGTACTCAGCACTTACATCTCGGAGCAAGAAAATATAAGTGCACACAGAGCAACCTCAAGGAATTCAAAGTAAACTTGTGCTCAAATGAAAGAGCGGGTATAAAAAAGAGGTAAGGTAAACAATAGGCTATTATATCATGCGAGAGCCAGCATGTCAACCAGGGTCGAACCCTAGGTCGATCCTGGACTGTTTAGCAGAATTGGGTCTGTACCATTAAAATACACCATCTTTAGCTCTATACCATCGAAAGAAAAAAATTTGGCCAATTAATGATTTTAACATTTACCTTTGTACCCTCATGTCATCTAACTGAAGCATCGCTCAGCAAAGCCTCCCAGACTCCCCTAGCCCAGCGGCACGTTGAATGTGCATGTGTTGCCCCATGTATGGTTTTGGTAATTAATGACAATTCTTATGGACTAATGTTTGAATTGAGATATACTTGTAGATCTTGTCCATAGCACTACTAGTAAAACCCTTATAGGTAGGTTGCTATCTGTGGCGCACCCTTAATTGGTGCGCCACATGGCCAGGTGCGCCACAGAAAGGTATCCGGGGGGCGGGTTAAAATTTGAAAAAAAAAATTCTGTGGCGCACCTGGCACGTGCGCCACAGAAAGTTGACATTCTGTGGCGCACCTTCTGTGGCGCACCACAGACCCCGAGGATCGCTTTTTTTGTCTTGCAGGAAGTAAAAGAAAATGATAAAAATTTCAATAAATAAAATCTTTTGACATGTAGTTAGGTATGAGTGTCTAGTAGGTATAGAAATTTTGAAATATGAATTTTGACCTTTTCTGCAACAAACAGGAAAAAAAACTTGTAACGGCCATAACTTTTGCATACGACGTCGAAATAACGCAAATAATATGTCAAAAAAATCGTGAGAAAAATCCGAGTTCGAATCCACCGGGGTTTACCCGGCCAGCAATTCACAGATTGCTCAAATTTCAAAAGAAAAAAAAAAGTTATTTCAAACAGACGATTTTTCGCAGCAAAATCAAAAAAATTCAAAAAAATTCAAAAATTCCAAAAAAGACACAGAAATGTATAACAAAGAAGATTGTTGACTTTTCTTGACTTTTTTTATTTTTTTGGATTTTTTAGATTTTTTGAATTTTTTAGATTTTTTGGATTTTTTGAATTTTTTTAAGTTTTTTGAATTTTTTTTTGAATATTTTGAAACTTTTGAATCTCTTTTTGAAAGTTTAGAAGTTTTTGAAAAAACTGAAATTTAAAAACACACGTTTATAACATATACATAACATATACACATACAAGAGTTAAGAGGATACATATGATATATATATATCAATAAGAACTTGAGTAGCACAAGGGTAGGTGAAGTGGGTGGAACTTAGAAGTTAAGCGTGCTAGGGTTGGAGCAATTTGAGGATGGGTGACCTAGCGGGAAGGTATCAGTTCAAAAAATTCAAAAAATATGAAAATAATTCCAATAATTAGGATTTTTCATATTATTTCATATTCTGATTTTTCTGGATTTTTTTTGAAACTATTTATATTTTTTTGCATTTTTGAATTTTTTGAATTTTTTCAGAATTCTGTGGCGCACCAGACAGGTGCGCCACAGAAATGTGGATTTCTGTGGCGCACGCCCATGGTGCGCCACAGAAAAAAAATTTAGTGGCGACGATTCTGTGGCGCACCCAGCAATTCTGGGGGTGCGCCACAGAATCTCAATTTGGTGCGCCACTGATAACCCTTTTCTTAGTAGTGTAGGAAATCATTGGAGTTCATGTGTTGGACTCTAGAAGATTATATGATGACCAAGGTTCTATCCAAGGGTTTATATGAGGAATGGTCTTGTGAAGAGTTGAGCTTATTGCAAGCATTGGCTTGGAAAAGAAGATTGAGTGAACTTTCATGTTATCTCCAAGCCATCATATATATCAAGAGAAGAAGATGAAGTGCAAGTCCAATATGATCCATCTCGGAAGATATCATTTGATTGAAGCTTGTAATCAAGACATGAAGACGGAGCTTAGCGAGGCTCTCCCATAATGGAGTATGGGGGAGCATTTGGAGATGTCTTCACCAAGCAAAGCGCAATCAAGAAAGGTGGTCCACTTGAAGAGATCAAGATCGTCATCATCTAGCTCAAGTGGAATGCGCAAGGCAAAGGTATGATCTTGATAGGTTTTCTATTTTATCGGTCTCATGGTGTTAGTAGGAGACCGTGTTATAGGATAGACGGCGTACTATCTAGAGGGGCTCTCAAGTGAGTAACTTGATCGCATCTTTGTGGAGAGCTTAAACCTTTGCTTACTTGGCATATCATCTTTCTTGGTTCTTATTTGGTTCTTCTCCTTGTTGGGTTTTGGTGCTTGTTGTGATCCTCATGACAAACCCAAGTTCTTCGAAAATAGATTTTGTTTGGAAAACTTGTTCGTTCTCGGCGTTGGAAATATTACCGGTCCACCTTCGAGTTAGGGTCCACACCTTCCCATGTGTAGTATCCCCTCTATATTTGTAGGAAAGCTCTTGTCGTTACCTTTCCAACGAAATTGGATTCACCTGTTTTGGAGTTCGAACGAGAAAGTTATCGCATTTCAGGCTTTGTTGTTTTACTGCTGCTTTTCTTGTACGGAGTCTCCGGTCTCAGGGCTCAGGGGCCGGAGTCTCCGGCCAGTCGATTTTTGTTGAGAAGAGTTCCACAGGACGGCGCTCTCTGTATAGGGGTCCGGAGTGACCCCGGAGTAACACCGGAGTCTCCGCCCTGGCCGGACTCTCCGGCCTTCGTGGTCCGGAGTCTCCGGTGCAAGTTTCCTGCTTTGGCTTTTTTTTGCTCTTCCGGGTCCGGAGTCTCCGCCCTTCTTGGTCCGGAGTCTCCGGCCTTCGTGGTCCGGAGTCTCCAGTGTAAGTTGGCTGCAACGGCTCTTTTTCTGGGAGGGGTATAAATACCCCTTCACCTACCTCCAGCCAGCCAGCTCTTCCAAGCACATTTCCCCCCCTCTCTCACCTCCATTGTTGACCTTGGAATGCCCCTCTCTCAATTCCTCCCATGATTCTTGCATATCTTTGAGGGATTTGAGATAGGAGATCTAGATCTACATTTCCACCAATCCATTCCTCCTCTAAGTGAGGGGAACCTAGAAGATCTTGATCTTGGAGTTCCATTTGTTGTGTTCTTCGTTGTTCTTCCTCTCTTCTCCCCCCATAAGCATTAGTTGCTTGTGGTGGGATTTGAGAGTGAAGGATTTGAGCCTTGTGCTCTTGCCATTGCTTCGTTGCATCGGTTTGTGCTCTCCACGAGAATTCGTGGAAGTTGAAAGCTTGTGAACTTGTTACTCTTGGGTCTTTGGACCCTAGACGCCCCCGTGGAGGTTGAGACCTTTGTGGTCACTTGTAAAGCCGTTCGGGAGCCCCCAATCCCGTTGTGGGTTGTGCCCCGGATTGTTGTTGAAAGACTCCGGATTCCGCCTCGAAGGATTTCGATAGTGGAAGGTGAACCAAACCTTTGTGGTGCGGTTCATCGGAGAAGAAGATGAAACATTTGTGGTTGTTGAACCATTGTGTTGGTTCACACCTCTCCAACGAGACGTACTCCCTTGAGAGGAGGAACTCGGGAATACATCCTCGTCTCCGCGTGCCTCGGTTATTTCTATACCCGAGCTATTTACTTATGCACTTTACATTGTGATAGCCTTCGTGCTTGAAGTATTCTATATTGCTATCACTTTGTTGCTTATCTTGATTAGCATAAGTTGTTGGTGCACATAGGTGAACCTAGTATATTTAGGTTGTTGGCTTGTTAATTTAAACACCTAGTTTTATTCCGCAATTATCCAGCCTAAACCGGAAAAGTTTTAATCGCCTATTCAGCCCCCCTCTAGGCGACATCATTGTCATTTCACACGTGTCCATGCCCATGCTCCCGTAGGCATGGAAAGAAGGGGAAAAATTGGCCTCCCGAAATCCTAGCCCGGTCGTCCTGCCGCCGCCGCCTCTGTTAGTTTTGGTGGACGCGGCCGCCGCCGTGCCTCTTCTTCCGGTCGTCCTGATGCGTCGGCCGCCGGAGCAATTCGTACGACCGCGGCACCAGCCCGACGAGGCCGCCGCCCGGCCAACGCGGCCGACGACGTCCCACTTTGTCGGGTCGTCCATCCGCGGCGCGACACCGACGCCAAATCCCTGCTCCTCCCGATTCCCCGACCCCGGCTTGTTCTACTTCTCTTGCTCGTAGCAGTCGCGGAGGTCCACTGCATATTCTTGCTCGCTGTGATGGATCCTCTTGATTGAATTTGTCATCGATCTGTTAATTGATTGCTTGCTTATTTGGTTCGTCCTCTCATCGCTTGGAACGAACTGGCCGCGACACCCTCGTCGACTCCCGAGACTGCTCCGCCATTAGCGAGCCCAAGCCGATGTCTTCCGCGGAGGCGACATGGTGCGTCTTGGAGGGTCGCGGTGACCGGTGGCGGCATATGTGGATGTCGTCCAGCAGATGGCCTCATCGGGTCACGGGCGTGTCTAAAATCGTGGTTGGCCGTTTTTCTGGTGCTGCGGGTTGATTTGTCAATTGATGAGGGGGTAAATTGCAAAAGTACCGCGACATACCACGGACACATCTAATCTCTACTATATATTGCATTAATATCGGACAGATAGGAACGAAGCGCCTCCTCTATAAAGCGGGGCTCGAGGGGCAGAAAAGCTCCGTTCCTCTCGTATAGAAAAATAAATTCTTGTATAAGATCGAGTCTTATACTTGATGTCCTTTCTTCCATTTCGGTAGATCCTTTTTTCTGTGCCAGGAACCAAAATAAATTCTTGTATAAGATCGAGTCTTATACTTGATGTCCTTTCTTCCATTTCGGTAGATCCTTTTTCTGTGCCAGGAACCAGATTTGAACTGGTGACACGAGGATTTTCAATCCTCTTCTCTACCAACTGATTTATGAAATAATTACGCCCTATGCCACCGCTAAGTGAGATATCGGTTCGGTATTCCGTGGAAAAGAGGAAAAAACTAATCGTGCATCTTGAGCTATTGCCGAGAAACCCCGATCCTGTCCCGACCTCACGCACTCTCTCTCTCTTTTCCCCACGGCTCGCCGTTCGCGCCGCCGTCGCCCGGCGCGGGCCACCGGCCAGTCCGCTCGATGGCGCCTCTCCTGCTCGTCAGACCTCGTAACCTCTGACTCATCGCCTCCTCGGACCCTGGTTCAGCTCCCACAGAACCTGAACTCCGCCTAGCACACCGAACTTGAGGATGTTGAGCTGGGTGAGGTCGGGATTACATCCAGAGTTCCCTGCCCTTCCATCCCCTCCAGGCGTTTGGGAGCGTACTGAAAGATCATTGCGTGGAGCATGTGGATTTTTTCATGTCGTATGTAGAAGATGAGTTGATCCTAGATCTGGATCCAGCGCTTCCTCCTCTCTCTTTTTCTTTTTTCTGAATTTTCGGTTCCATATGATTCTGACTTTGTTTGCTCCACACGACTGTGAACAAGACCAAAACGTGAATCTGTCTTGTCGTACATATTATTTTTTCTCCATCCCGTCTAACCCAAGATTCAATTTAGTCTCTTTCTCCTCTTCTCTCTGGATCTAGGATGCTCATGACCAAAGTCGTAACTTTTGCAGTTCCGTGGTGGTGTACATGATTTTTTTCTCTTTCTTAGGAAGATGATTATTAGACGAGTACTAATGTGTCAGGTGCAGTAGAACAGCAGCAGCAATTGAGCTAAATTCCAATAGTTGATGAACATTGATAGGCGTGTCTGTGTTGCTGGTCTATCTTTACTATTAAATGGTAGTTGGTGATGGTGTAACCCGGCAGAAAATTCTGCCTCCCGATTCTGCCGATGTCAGACTAATCTGGCAGACGATCGGACGTATCACGACCGTCCACTCATGTCTCCGGTTAAGTTACACCGTTTGATTTCCGCGGATGAGAATATTACGACGGATTGCCACCGCCAAGTGGCTCGAAGCGGTATGCAGTGCCGATCCTCCTGCCTCCTACGCGTCGCTCTCCCAAGCAATCTCACCATGAACCTGGCGGCTCTGGACTCCACCCGCACCGCCACCACCCGATTCACTCAGGCCATCGGCGAATCGATGCCTCCGGTGACGGAATCGAGTGACCGAACGACGGAATCGACTCCGCTCGCTGCCGCCGCTAGGTGTCCGACCCTGCCCCTCTTAGAATCGAAGCCACGAGCTCGCCGCCATCTCCAAGATCCCCTGCCGTAGCTACGAGATCCCCACGGCCGCTTCACACCACAGGAATTCGCGCGAGAGGGGCTCCGGTGCGGGACCTTCGTCTTCTCCTTCCCCTTCTGACCATGGCCGTAGTGGTCGGGAAGATGTGTGTGGAGGAGCTGTGTCGCTTGGATCTGGTGACCTCCTAGGTCGAACTGCTCGATTCCCCTTGGTGCGCGTGCCCATCCCTGGAGGATCTCGCGGTTCTAGGGTCATACGGTGACGCGGAGGGACCGTGCTCGGAGGAGGAGGCGGGCAACTGCTCACAGGTCGTCTTCGACCCAGCGCTCGCCAAGGTTTGGTCCCGTGATCCCACACACGGCAGACTGCCTCCTTTGCGGGACACCATAACCTCGCGCCTGATGCTCCCACTCATGCCTGTGCCACGCACGTCGCCGGCGACGTGCTGCGCGCCGGCCTGCCGGCAGCCGCGCCGCCGCTTCCTGTCTCTGTCTGCCTCTGCCCCCCTACAGCCTGTATCGCAGCTCAGATGTCCCCTCCGCTCGTCGACCGCGCCTCGCCACCGTCCTTCTACCCCGCCCCAACTCGTCCTAACTTTCCAGGACTGCGCCGCCCCCTCAAGGATCCCGTGCGGCCGCCATCAAGAGCGCGCCTCCCGCACTCCGCGGCGGGGCCACCTTGGTGTGCATATTCGATCTCGAAGGCCCTCTGCAGGACCTGCCCAAGAAGATGCAGGGTGGCCTCCACTACTCGCGATGACCTCGCGGCGTGGACGAACACTCCGGAGGCATTCGAGCTCCTGGGCATGGGCGTTGCGTTCCTGCTGAGGCGCGTCGATGAATGTGGCGCTGGATGCGGGCGTACCTCACGGAAAGACAACAGAGGTAGGGATGGAAGACGGCCACACGCTGGAGTATGGTGCTGGCCGTGCTCGGCAGTGGATTCAACGGGGATCATAGCCGTTGCTGCAGCGGGACGACCTCGAACAGGCTCCAATCACCGCATCGAGTTTCGGTGCCCCTCTTCCTCTATCTCTCTCTAATATTTCCTTGTACGTCGATGACTGACTGGTAGTTCCACAAGGAACCTGGGGTGCCTTAGGAAGCAAACAGATGTACAAAAGTATTTTGCATAGCTGCTGCTTTGATCTGATAAGATTGAACTATTTTTTGGTTCTGTCCAGTGTTCAAGTTTTAACGTACAGTGTTCAGTAGACCTGATACGGCTAGGATAGCTAGAGAGAGCATGTTATAATATTGTACTTTGTCTTTCCTTCTGACGCAATCTGATATGTATGTTGAGCTGATTCTTATGTGTATATCTGGCATACAAGAGGAAATAACACTAATCAATTACCGGGTGATGGTTTAGACAAGTTTGCGCATTCAGAGCGCGTCGCCGCTGCATCTTCAAGTTCTTCATCATCTCTATTCTGTACTCAAGTAAGCTCCAACTGCAATTTGTTGCTCTAAGCTCTCTCTTTTTACCATAACGGTATGGATTAGGGGAGAACAAAGGATGTATATTTGTCTATTTTTCTCAATGTCAGGGTCTGGGACTAACAGTCAATCATCTGCTGCTGGGTCTGGGATTGGGAATGGGAGTAACACACTAACACTATTGATGAGTTAACCTTGAAGATACTTGGGCAGTGAGAGGAATGCTTATGTAGCTTCAAGAACTGATGGACTATTTTGTTGTAACTGCTGTGTGCTTCCCTGCTGGACTATTTTATTGTGTACTTCATTGTTTTTAGTTGTTGTGTGCTTCGTTGCTTTGAACTAATCGGCATCTTCAGTAATTGAAGGGAGAGAGAAAGAATGATGAGCTGTATTTACCAAAGAGGCCGACTAGGAAGTGATTAAAATACATCAATGTTTACTGGATTACCGGAAACCTCATGCATGTGAATTTTTGTCCGAAGTGCTTATTCACTTGGTTGTTTAATTCAGTAGGATGAATTTTTATTTGCTTTCAGCATAATTGGTTTGCTTCATTGTCCACCGTTTCAGTTAGCAATGGCATACTGCAGCTAGGTCTTTCTTCTTGAGTTAATGTAAGATCTGGAGAAACAATATTTCTGTTTAACTGAATAACCTAAGCTTTGAACAGGAGATGCAGTTCAGTTTCGTTCAAGGGATCATATGACCAGCATCAGGATTCCCCATGAAGGACAATGGAAAGGACCACATCAAGAATTAAAAAAAAGCGAAAAATACCCGAGTTCTTAGTAACGACCGCTCATAACATTATTATCTACAAAGAAGTTCTTATGATGTCGGTGTACGATATTTGACCAGCTTCCTTGATGACCCTTAAAAATTCAGGTTGACGACATATTTTAAATTTTTTTGTTTGTTTGTTTGGGATGGCTTATCACGTGTACCACGCGATGACATATTTTAAATTTGAAATACTATAATAGTTGACATTTGTAATGGTTGAAAACTATCTAATTGATACACGTACATATTATGTTTGTGAAAATAGAAAAAACTTAATAAGCCGTAGCAACGCACGGGCATACACCTAGTTTAGCTTAATTCAGGAGATCAGTGTCTCGAGAAATCATGTGTTTATATGCGCAAAGTAATACGGGGCACCAACCTAGGTATACAGTTTGTTTTCTAGAATTGCTCGATCAATTGCGGTTCGTTGAACATTCTGCAAAATTGGTTTGAGCAAAGAAAACACAATAAACTCAGGATTAACCACCAACCAAAGAAATCAACCAGAACGAATGAGGGAGTCATGGTGGCTTTGTGCAGCAAAATAGGTAGAAGAGAAATGGGTCACAAAATTACAATAGTCCCTCGTGTCGCCGATGTGTGTTGGGAGTACAAGTTTATTCTCCACCTGAACCCCTACTCGTCGCTCATGGCATGAATATGAGGGTTAGGGTTTGGAACACCAACTTTTAATGTTGTAGGCGGTGACCGGACGAAAAATGCTTCCTCGGCTTTAGTTACATTTGTAAATGTCCTTGGCGGAGACGGCGAGCTCGGAGTATTCTTTTCAAGCATGTATCGTAGACATGACAAGATTTGTGTGCTTGAGTGTCTCTGAGGCAAAGGTGCCCAATGTCACTTTCAATTTCTATTCTCCAGCGTTCATCCTGTAACGTCTGCACACGCTTCGTGCCATGGGAAGTTTTTTTTTTTGGGCTGAGCGCATCAGAGTTACATCTATTTCACTTATGGGAATTGGTATGTTTTCACACTTTTGCAATGCGGTTAGGAATTATTATAATCTGAAATTTCTTCAGGGTTTGTTGGGCGAAAAGTAAACTTGGCAGGGTAGCATGCCATGCGCTGAATGGGCTGGAAATGTGTCACAATTGTTGTTGGAAAATGTTTGCTTGTTCATAACATGAGTATATTTTTGGTCCGTAGCAACGCACGGGCACTTTGCTAGTCATCACTACTATACGAGAGGAGCTCATGTGATGTGTTGACTTGTCCGGCCCATCTACTCAGCGATAGGAAATGTAATGGCCCATATGAAAATACAATCGATCGGGCCCATAGAAAATTATCTTAGCCAGATCGTAGGAGTTGCATGCATAATTTTAGTCCCACCTTGACTAACAACCCAGATTTTGAAAGTGCGGGCGTGCCTTCGGATACGTTTTTGCCTGTTATATCTTGACGTACCGCCGCCAACCATCACCTTTATTCGTATTATATAGTAGAGATTACACTCAGCATATGCAACAGCTCAATACCAAAATGGTACTTCGGATGCATACTGCCGAAAAAAAGAGAAGAGAAAACTAAAAAAAGAAAAAAGTTCCGCTACAAAGTTCCAGTCAATGCAGCAACAACACAACCACCACCAAAACATCCCCTGATATCCAAATTCTTCAAAAGCAACGCCTTCAATAAGAAAACAGTGCATTTGCACTGTCGTCGCCCGATACTAGATCTCGGTTTTTCACCCTGGAGATAGTCTTCGCTCTCAAAACAATGCCTTCAGCAAGACCATTGCCAGGCACAACCAATTAAGGTCAGACCTTGGATTTTCACCCTGAAAGAAAGTTAAGACTTTGAACTTCACCTGGGCTGTCGCCCCCACTTACATACCGCTGCCACGAATCTTGAAACTCCAAGCCAGTTCCTCATCGAAGCAAAGACTCTGAACGCCATTGTTATTCCTCCAATCTCAGCTTTGATGACCTTCTCCGCCTCTGACTTCACCATGGATTTGCCCATAGTGGTAACAGAAACAGAGCTTCGCACCGCTCCTTGCGATACGACCGAATATCACCCGATCCGGCAATCTCTAGGCATAAACATCAATGCGAGATCGCCGGCGGAGCCTTTCGGAACCCGACACCCTCGCCAGATCGAAGAGGACTGACGTCAAGTGGATCTTCAACTTCGCGCAAGAGCAACCTTAGGACCACCGTCATTATTCTTTAGCCTCGCAGGCCCCGACGCCATGAAGCCACTCCCAGCAGGAACGACATCAGCAAAGGGGTAGGCCATTGCCCAACTGTAGGTCACCGGAGGCCAAAGGCCACACGCTGTTGGGGATATACCTACTAGGGGTATCACCAGCATGGATCAATCCGGCTAGTCCAGGGTGGCCCGCAGTGGTGGTGAAGGCTTTGCCTACCGGGCGGCCCAGATAGCTGACGACCAAGGAAGGCGGATGCCGGCAAGGAGGAGGCCCAAGACTGAAGCCCATGAAGCCACCAAGACCAAGACGGAAGGCGGCATACTTGCCGGCTAGGTTTAGGACTCCGTATACTTGCTGGATACGTAATCACCTTGTAACCCTAGGTCCAGCCGCCTATATAAGCTGGACCTCGGGACGCCTTTAGGGCACGATTCAACACAACCAACTCATTGTAACCTGTTCACGGCGATATTGCCTTATAGTGAGTTATAGCAGCACGTAGGGCACCGCCACCGCCGTGGTGCCTGAAGCTGGGTAAACCGCCGTGTACAATCCCGACCTTGACGACGTCCACCTTCTTGCCCTACGTTCACCCTCGGCTAGCAGGACCCCGTCTCCTATCCAAGATGCCGATACGACGACAGTTGGCGCCCACCGTGGGGCCTAAGGCGTCAGGCGTCACGTTCCAGGCGGGAACTCTTGGCGGCATCGGCGAAACAATCGCCGTCGGCCGCGCTGTTCGCTACGGCGACAACCACTACATCAGCTGCGACGAGTCCTACATCCCCGCAGACGACTACATTGTCGGATGCGGAGTTGTGCCGTTTGGCGGCGTCGATGTGTTCATCGGCTACACTTCTGAGGCGTATGGGTTGCCGCGAATTTATTCGCCATCCCACCCGCCCTACAATCAAGACGGATCTGAGTTTGCCTCCTCTGAGGAGTCCGCAGATTCAGATCTACACTTTGTCGGCATGACGGGACTGGGATCAGACTCCCAGCCCAACAGTCAAGATCCCGAATCTATTCTTCCTGCGCTCCAGGATGATGTGATGTCGGATGCCGGATCCAGATCTACCGTTCACGTCAACGTAGATTCTGATTCCGAAGAAGATTCTGCCAGCATGTTTGAGCAACGGGTCAAGCAGTGTTTTGTTACACCTGATCCTCCGCCATCTGAGGCGGCTACGGGCTCTTCCGTCAACATGCAGCAGGTTTTTGTGGCGGATGTCACCGGTGCAGCTTCAGAGAAGGCGGCAACTGACGCCGCCAACCTGGGGACCCCGGCAACCGATCCACAGTTTCCAGAGCCTCCTGGGGCTCCAAAGAAGAAAATTCTGGAGAAGGGCGAGCCCAGCAAGATAGGAAGCATGGCGGCTCTGGCGGAAGTTCTTCACACGCCGGTAAACGACAAAACCAATCCGGCTGATTTGGAGAAACTTCGGAACACCTTGGTGGAGCAAACTGAGTACCTCAAAAGCAAGCAAGCAGAGGTCCAGAGCCTCCTCGACGAAGCCAAGGAGGAAAACGCCAAGATAACCGCCAAGTGCGACCCCAAGCGCAATCTTTTCACCACCACCCCATTGCCCAAGCCGGCAGGACAAGTGGCGGAGAAGAAAGGTAGGAAAGGCAGGGATCATGACACCTTCAAATCCCCTGCCCAAAAGCTTGGTTTCGAGTGGGCTACAGCGCCGCAGCGTAAGGACAAGAACGGGGACGTCATCCTCGCAACCCTGTCCTCAACACTGCAGCCGCCTTGGACATCCTCAACAATGATGACTATGACAAGGACGAGAAGATCTACTACGCATCGATCCTTGCTCACAAAGCTCTAGAGCAGCAGGCCCGTGCTGATTCTCGCGCCGACATGGCGGACGCAAGGGGAGGAAAGTTGGAATC
Organism: Poa pratensis; assembly: GCA_947311845.1. Lineage (NCBI taxonomy): Eukaryota > Viridiplantae > Streptophyta > Magnoliopsida > Poales > Poaceae > Poa > Poa pratensis. Next base: position 24,928,881 of record CAMZMU010000108.1, on the reverse strand, counting down.
AAAATCCAACGCTTGCAAAGCTGCGGCCGGTGGCAACCCAGAAGATCCGTCCGGCTCCAGTAGCCACGGAAAAGGGAAGGACAAGGAGAAAGACCCACGCAAATCACCACCTCCCAAAGGCAGCGTGACGAGGCATCCAGGACCGGCAACAGGCGCAAGGCCTCACCTCCACCGCCTAGGCGGGATGAAGGCGGAAGCAGGGGCAGCAAGCAGCCGCCAAGGAGTGGCGGCAACCGCGACGATGCCCCGCCGCCAAGAAGAAGCAGGGACCGCACACAGTCCCCACCACCAGTGCCCAGGCACGAAGGCGGAAGCCGGGGACACAACAATGAGCCTAGGCACAGCCGGGCAGCGCAGGACGAGCCCATGCTGATAGATCTGGCAAACAGCTCAGTCCGCAAGACGCGAGACATCGTCTCAATGACATCAAGGCTGGAAAGCAAGATGCCTATCTAGGACCTGAGTGCTTTGGCCCAGCCATCCGCAACGTTCAAGTACCCAGAGACATGACATCAGTGTCAAAAACTCATCAAAGGTACAATGGAGCGGACAAGCCAAACTCATGGTTGTCGGACTACGCGCTGGCAGTTGAAATTGCCGGAGGCAATGGCCTCGTCGCTGCACGCTTCCTTCCCCTCATGCTGGAGGGGACAGCCCGAAGCTGGATCGAAAACTTGCCGGAGAAAAGCATTCATAGTGGCATGACATGGAAAAGGTGTTCACGCAGCACTTCCAAGGCACGTACAAGCGACCCAATACATACACAGATTTGGTTCGTTGCGTGCAAAAGCCAGATGAAACAGCTACAAGCTTCTTGGCAAGGTGGATTCAAACAAAGGCAAGCTGCGAGAACGTAGACGACAATCAAGCAATCCATGCCTTCACCACGGCCTCCTGAAGGGCTCAAGTCTCAGACATAAGCTCGTACGCATGCAAGTCAAGGATCTCGGAGTCATGCTCGAAGTAGCAGCCATGTACGCACAGGCGGATGATGATGCACGCGATGGAGATGGCGCACATGATATGGCGCCAAACAGGCGAGCAAGTCACAAACGCAAGGCTCCCCAGGATGACAAAGCCGGACCATCAAACGAGGTCGCCGCCGCCTTCGAAGGCAAAGGCGGCAACCGCAAGTGGAAAGGAAAGGGTAAAGATGGCGGCTCCAGCAAGCAGCGCCTGACGTACGATCAGGCGAAAGCCTTGCCTGCCCAATCCACGCGTCCTTAGGCAAAGTCAACCACACATTAGGGGAATGCCGGTTCATGGAGGACTTCAAGAAGGACCCCGAGGTTGGCTGGAAATCAAAAAAGAGCAAAAAGGCTGAGAAGACAAAGAAGGAAGACGATGATGGGGCAGTCCATGTCCGAGGATGAGGAACCCAAGCTGATGCGCAAAGAAAGGAAATATCCCAAGGTACATGGCCAATTGGTGTGCTTCCTGGGCACTCCTTCGGCAAAAGAAGAAAAGGCGGAGATGCGCGAGCTAAACGCCACAGTACCAGACGTTCCCCAGTATCTAGACTGGTCAGAGGAGCCAATAACTTGGGATAGAGATGATCATCCAGATCACGTTCCTCACCCCGGCAAATACGCCCTTGTCGTCGACCCAATTGTCGATAACTTCAGGCTCACCAAGGTGTTGATGGATGGCGGCAGCAGCCTCAACATCATCTACGCGGACACTCTGAAGCGCATGAACTTGTCGGAAAGCCAGCTTGACTATAGCAAGTCAAGTTTCATGGCATTGTTCCGGGAAAGCAAGCCAAGTCAATGGGAAGCATCAGATTGGAGGTTACTTTTGGGCCTGAGACAAACTACCGCTCGGAGTATCTCAGGTTCGAAGTAGTCCCCTTCAAAAGTGCCTACCACGCCATTTTTGGACGGCCAGCTTTCGCCAAATTCATGGCTCGCCCGTGTTACATATACAGCAAGCTGAAGATGCCGGGACCCAATGGTACAATTACCATCAGTGGCAACTTCAAGAAAGCAAAGGAGTGTGAGCGTGGCAACGCCGCCTTCGCTGAGGCAGTCCTCCACGCAGAGGAGTTAGCCATGTTGAAGAAAGAGCTCGATACGTCACAGTTGCCGGAGCATGTAAAGACCGCTGAGCAAAAGAACACTTTCAAGGCGTCCGAAGACACAAAGAAGGCGGATCTGGTCCCAGGTGACAGCTCCAAGCAAGTCACCATAGGGGCTGGCTTGGACGACAAATAGGAAAGCGCGCTCGTCAGGTTCCTCCGTGAGAATCAGGACATCTTTGCATGGTCATCAGCTGACATGCCAGGTGTCCCGAGGGAACTTGCCGAGCACTCTCTTAACGTCTACGAAGGAGCCAAACCAGTGAAGCAAGGAATAAGACGCTACGGTGAGAAGAAGCGGACAGCAATAGGGAAGGAGATCATCAAGTTGCAAGAAGCCAAGTTCATTAGGGAGGTAGTACACACTGATTGGTTGGCAAATCCTGTAATGGTTCCAAAACCTAATAAGGAAATGAGAATGTGCATTGATTATACCGGTTTGAACAAGTGCTGTCCTAAGGACCACTTTGCTTTGCCTCGTATAGATCAGGTCATAGACTCCACAGCCGGCTCCGAGCTGCTGTGCTTTTTGGATGCGTACTCCGGGTACCACCAAATCAAAATGCGAGAATCCGACCAAATCAAAACAGCGTTCACTACGCCCTATGGGACCTTCTGCTACATCACGATGCCCTTCGGTCTAAAAAATGCCGGCGCAACGTATCAGCGGTGTATGCAAAGATGCCTTCACGAGCAAATTGGCCGCAATGTTCACGTCTATGTTGACGACATTGCCGTCATGTCAAGAAAGAAGGCAGATTTGCTTGACGATTTGAGAGAAACCTTTGATAGCCTCCGGGTATATAGGATGAAACTCAACCCGAAAAAATGCGTCTTCGGGGTTCCTGCCGGCAAATTGCTTGGCTTTATCGTTTCCGAACGAGGGATAGAAGTGAATCCAGAAAAAATCAAAGCGATCCTCAACATATCCAGGCCCAAGGACCTGAAGGACGTGCAGCGACTTGCCGGCTCGGCGGCTGCCGTCAGTCGTTTCATTAGCCGTCTTGGTGAGAAGGCACTGCCTCTCTACCGGCTTCTGAAGAAATCCGACAACTTCGAGTGGACAGACGAAGCAGACGCCGCCTTGCAGCAACTCAAGGACGCGTTAACGTCTGCTCCAATTTTGGCAGCTCCTCGTTCGCAGGAACCAATGCTGCTCTATATTGCGCAACTAACTTGGTTGTTAGCGTGGTACTGGTTGTGGAACGCAAGACGGAAATTTCAGACTTGCCGGAACAACGTCCGGTTTACTTCATCAGTGAAGTATTTTCCGCCTCAAAACAGCGTTATCCGCATTACCAGAAGCTGGTCTACGGTGTTTTCTACGCCGCCAGGAAGTTAAGGCACTATTTCCAGGAACATTCAATAACGGTGGTGAGCAAGGCACCTCTGGGGGATATCATCAATAATACAGATGCAACAGGCCGCGTTGCCAAATGGGGCATTGAACTTGCCGCCTTCGACATCTGTATAAGCCCAGAACGGCCATTAAGTCTCAAGCCTTAGCAGATTTGTAGCTGATTGGACGGAGGCCATGGACGAAGTACCTCTCCCTGAAGATGCATACTGGATCATGCACTTTGATGGATCAAAAATGCTTCAGGGCTCGGGGGCTGGCATTGTTTTAAGAAACCCTCAAGGAGACAAGCTTAGTTATGTGTTACAAATTCACTTCAAGGCAACTAATAATGTTGCTGAATACGAAGCTCTCCTTCATGGTTTACACATTGCCAAGGAACTTGGCGTCCAGCGTGTCCTCTGCTACGGAGATTCAGACTTGGTGGCGCAACAGATACGTGGTACTTGGGACACAAAGAGCGAACAATGGCGGCATATCGAGCTACCGTTGACGAATTCGCCAAGTGTTTTCTAGGCTACGAGGTCCGCCACATCCCAAGAGCTCAAAATGAGGCGGCAGATACACTTGCCAGAATGGGGTCTGAACGCAAAAAGGTACCAAAAGATGTTTTCCTGGAACACCTACACAAGCCGTCAATTAAAGGAGCAGACCTCCTTGACCCAGAATCGGCAGAACCAGTTGATAGTGCTAGCTATGCCGTCTACTTGGTAAAGCCGGATTGGACGACGCCATATTTGGACTTCCTGATCAATCAGGAGTTACCGGATGATGAGGTTTTGAAAAGGCAAATAATAAGAAGAGCCAAGGCATTTACAATAATCAAAGGCGAATTGTACAAGCGTAGCACCACTGGTGTTTACCAACGCTGCATTTCGCCCGAAGAAGGCAGAGAACTGTTGGATGAGATACATGCCGGCGTATGTGGACATCATGCTTCCTCACGCGCCCTTGTTTCAAAAGCCTTCCGACAAGGTTTCTATTGGTTGACAGCCAAGCAAGATGCAGAAGACATTGTTAAAAGATGCAGGGGCTGCCAACTTTATGCCAGACAATCACACATGCCGGCTCAAGAGCTTAAAACAATACCCATCACATGGCCTTTCGCAGTCTGGGGCTTGGACATGGTTGGTCCGTTTAAAACGGCGCCTGGTGGCTACACACATTTACTTGTGGCTGTAGACAAGTTCACCAAATGGGTTGAAGCTAAGCCTATCAAAAAGCTAGACGGCGCCACAGCCGCAAACTTTCTGTGGGGAATAATCTCTCGGTTCGGGGTGCCTCATAGCATTATCACCGACAATGGCACTAACTTGTCGCAAGGCGAAGTCGAGGAATACTGTTATAAGCATGGTATCCGCCTAGATCTAGCCTCAGTAGCGCATCCGCAGGCAAACGGTCAAGTAGAGCGTACAAATGGTTTAGTCTACAAGGAATCAAACCACGTCTCGAAGTACCATTGCACAGAGCGGCTGGGGCTTGGGTGGATGAATTGCAGTCTGTCCTTTGGAGTTTACGCACAACTCCAAACAGATCAACCAAGTTTACTCCTTTCTTCTTAGTCTATGGCGCAGAAGCAGTGTTGCCAACCGACATGATGTACGATTCTCCCAGAATTCAAGCCTACGTCCAGGAAGACGCAGAAGATGCAAGACAGGATGGCCTTGACCTACTTGATGAAGAACGAGATGTTGCCCTTGCACGATCCGCCATCTATCAGCAAAGTTTGAGGCGTTATCACAGCAGAAGGGTGAGGCAACGAAGTTTTAGAGTTGGTGACCTGGTTCTCCGCCTAATCCAAGATAGAAAGGGCTTGCATAAGTTATCCCCGCCTTGGGAAGGACCTTTTGTGGTCAGTAAGGTGTTGCTCAATGGTTCTTATTACTTGGTCGACGCACGAGACGGATACAAGAAGAAGCGAGGTCGCAAGCGCAAAAGGAAGGTTGACGACAAGTACGAAGAAACCAAGCGACCTGGAACATTGAGCAGCTACGTCCTTTTTACACTTAGCAATTTCCACATTGTAATAAGTACTATATGATTATGAAATAAAAGTCTGTGGTTTGCTCATTCAGTTTTGGGATCATGCCATCTTTTGTCTTTTCTCGCAATCATATATCTGTTGTCATAAAAGTTACCAAACAAAATAAGTTTTGCTCCGTGCTAAGGTCCAAACTTTTTGACATTTGCCGTCTGCCGGCTAAAAACGCAAACAATCTTTGCACCGCCTAATATGCTTATCTGTCTGTTTGTGTGTGGGTCGCCTAGTAGTATGTCGTTGGCACCAACATGCTGGCTTTGGTCTCTGAGTCTAAATTAGTTGGTATTGCACCTGGTTGGCTCAGCTAAAGTAACTAAGATGAGGTTCCGCCAACATATGAAAAAGCTAAACATGCAGGCGAGATACATATTAAGGCGGGCCACTTAAATAAGCCTACCGCCAAGTGTAGCATAAAAGTTGGCCCATAAATATTTACAACCCAAAATAAAGTTTTATGCGTTAACAGATTAACGCAGTGTTTTGTGCTGCCTTTGCAGGAGGAGTCTAAGGGATTGCCGCCTTGGTAGAGCTGGTGGAGAGATCCTGGGGGCTGACGCCGGCATTCTTGGGGCTGGCTCCGCCATCCTTGGGGCTGCGCTTGTCGGCTCCGGCTTCGCCTTCTTCGCCTCGGAAGCTTCAGGATCCGCCAAGGAGGGATCGGCTACGGCAACATGCGGGTCCGGGTGTTCCTTGTAGAACTTGCGGATGTCAACCATGTTGGCAACCCGGGTCGCATAGCCGCGAACAGACCGCAGCACGTCCTGCATCACGATGGCTTGGTTGTTTTCGTCTTCGGTGGGGAAGTACTCGGTGACTTGATGAATATCAGCCTCCGGGTACCACGCCGCCGTCATTGCCAATGCCAACTTGGCGCCGCCTCGTGCTGCTGAGCGTAGTGCTGTCGTGTTCGCTGCCGCCTTCTCCAGCAGGTCCGGCAGAGCATCGAAGATGACGGGATCGCCGTCTTCCCCAGGGTAGAACTTGGCGGCAAATGCTTTGCCTGCGCCGACAATCTGGTTGACGATTTCGCCAACTTTCAAGATTCGGGCAAGGCGCGGCGTTGTAGCCAGGTCATCTCCCAAGCTAGCCGGCACTGCACAAACACAAAGTTACACACTGCAGCTTCAAGTTTCAAGAAAGCAAGGTGACAAAGATGAAGGATTGGAGACATACCCAAGACATGGTCGTGGATGGCGTTGACCTCATCCAGATGGTTCTCAAGCGTTTCTTGAGCTAGCTGGACCGCCTTTGACAGTTGGTCCTGCTGCTCCTTGGCGTTCTTGTTCACCTGGTCAAGGTTGTTGCTCATGGCCTCAAGTTGTCCAGTCAACTTGCTAACTTCGGCAGCATGGGCCAACGCACGCTCATCCAGCTCCTTGGCGTGATCCGCCTTCAGCTTGGTCACCAGCCCGGCAAGATCTGCAGCTTCGTTCATCAAAGCTTGCATGTCAGTGGAGTTCTTGAGAATATCTTGCGCAGTGTTTAGTAATTCTACAAATAAAAAGAAAAGACGACTAAAATACTTGTCGGAAAAGAAAAGAAGTCGGACGAAAAGAAGGCAAAGAAAGCTTTGTCACCTTCATCCTTCTTGCGAGCTTCTTCCAAGCTCGCAATTTGGGCGTTCTTCAACTCCACGTCCTGCTGCAGTTGCTGGCATTCCTTGTTTTTCTTCTCTTGAGCACGAAATAGCTCAAGATTGGAAGCAAGAACGGCCTGCATGCACGAAAACAACATTATGGTTAGCACTATTTAGTCAACGAGACCACTTTGCCGGCTAAATTTTTCAGCCGCCAAAGTGCTCGGGGGCTGGGACCATAGGCTATTTTACCTCAAGTTGTCCGTGCAGGGTGTCGTGGAGTTCGTCCATGTGCGCGTACCAGTTGCGGGTACCGTCACGCATGGTCTTCAGTGTTTGCCGGGGGTCTTGCAACCCTTTGCCAGATTGGGAGCCAGGATGGGAGGACGATCCGCCTTGTTCGGCCGCCATCTGGTCATCCATCTCCTGCTTCATGGCAATAAATCGAGCGGCATCACTAGCCGAAGCTTCAGCCGTCTTGGAAAAAGTAGCCGGCAACTGATTTCTTGCCCGCCATCTTCTCCGTAGCCGCCTCTGCGGTACCAGCAGCTGTGTACGTTCCCTGGCATACAACCACGGGAACGCCAACTGTGGGCGTTGTCGGCGCAGCAGCTGGAGAAGAGCGTGGTGGCTTGCCCCTGCCGGCAGCAATCTTCAAGTTGGAGCGGAGCTTGGGCATGGCAGGCTTGCCTCTGTAAGCAGAAAATGCAAGTTTGTCAGCACAAACATATCAAAATAGCTAAGTCAGGGAAAGCCAAAGTTTGCTACCGCTTGAAGGGGACATTCCCCACGGTCTCATCCTCTGCATCGACAGAGGTGGCCGCCTTCTTCCTCTTCTCCAAATCCTTGGTGGAGGAGCTCAGCTTGCGCTTCTTCGATTTGCTGGCACCGGTGTCGTACCAGTTTGGAGCCAACTCTTCCTCCCCAAGGTTTGCAGCTGAAAAGGAAACAAGACAATATTAATCCAGTACCTAGTGGGCAAGGATGTTAGTGAAATAACAAAGTAGCTTTGACTTACCGCTGGGGCTGGGTTGTCATGGGTGAACATGGCGACGCCTTCAGCCGCCTTCACCGACAGAGGCTTGATAAGCTCTCTAAGCCGGTATTCCAAGGCATCCTGATCAAGGGTGCTGTTGCCGGCGTCATCCGCCTTGTACTCGCACATCTTCAGTGGGCGATGGCGGAGTGGCATTATCTTCCTCGACACCCAGCAGATGACGGTGTCAACTCCGTCAAGTCGTGGAGCCAACATCGTCTTCGTCAAGAACTCGATCCGCCTAACGGCAATTCGAAGTTCCGCCGACAAGCTGCTGAGCGGCACCTTTGCCGTCCAACAGGCCTTGTGGGTTGGCGGACCGTTGACGAAGGCGGCATCCCTTGTGTGCTGCCAGGTGTCGGGATGTCCTTGCAGTAGAAGAAAGTGCTGGTCCAGTGCTTCACCGACTCGATGTATGGTATCTTTGGGTACCAGTCGGGTTGGCGGCAGTTGAACGTGACACTACCGCAGGTTGCTAGGTGGCCGCCTGGTATGGTTTGCCGGCGGCACAGGAAGCAGTACTTGAATAGCTCTATGGACGCAGCTATGCCTAAGTACCCTTCGCACAAAGCCTGGAAGCCGGCTAGCACTAGAATACTATTGGGCGCTATGTTGTGTGGCTGCAGCCCATAAAAACTAAGCACCGCCAAGAAGAAGGCGGAAAGCGGCAGAGACATACCGCGAAGGCTGTGCGACGCCAACATGACGCGCTCGCCGTCTTGGGGGTCAGGCACCGCCTCGTCGCCTGGAACCCTCCAGGAGCATTCCGTCTTTGGCGGAATGTATCCGCCTTCCTCCAGCTCCTTCAGATATGCTGACGTCATAACTGACGGCAGCCAGTACCTGGAACCCAGGTCTCCAGCCTCTTCCTCTTCCTCGGCGTCGTCATCATCGTCGGCGGCAGATTCCGCCGCAGCCTCAGAGCTGGTCGCCGCGAGGGATGGGAGGGGAAAGGTTGGAGCGCGGTTGCAGGCGCCGCCGGAGCTGGGGAAGAAGTAGAAACCCGCCCGTGCCACGGTGGCACGGGAGAGGTCATCGATGCGCCCACGGGCACCGCCGCCGCCGCTGGGACAGATCCAGATCCGGCGGGGGTCGCAGAGGCCGCAGCCAGTGCCGCCGTCGCCGCCGCATCCTGCTGAGTGCTCGCCATTTGGGGGAGAGGCGCTCGTGCTCGCCGGAGTTGAGTACGGGGGAGATGAGCTCGGGAAGGTGAGGAGGCCACGGTGGGTGCGAATGGGAAGAAGTGCATCGATGTGCCCTTTGGGGTATTTATCCCCACGCGCCAAGATCCGTGCCCGAGATTGGGGGGACGCGAGATTTCCGCCACGTGCCCACGATTTGCACGTCGTGGCAACGGTGTCTGCGGCCCTCGCTCCGATTTCTGTGCGTAGTGGAGAAACCATCATGACGCATGCCCAAGTCCAAACTGTCGTGGACTGCATGGCGTCATCCGTCAACATTTGACAGGTCCAGTCAATTGACAAGACTGGTGCCAGGAAGATTCCTGACAATGGTCAGGCCGTCTTTCCCATGATGGCGGCAAATTGTCCGACTACTTTAGGCGGACCGCCGCTTACTTTCAACTTTGGAATGCTTCAAGCTCTTCAGACGCTTACAAGACAAGGCGGACGTTGCCGACAAAAGAAGACGGCGCCTGAAGAACTCGAACCCTCCCAGGGGCTAATGTTGGGGATATACCTACTAGGGGTATCACCAGCATGGATCAATCCGGCTAGTCCAGGGTGGCCCGCAGTGGTGGTGAAGGCTTTGCCTACCGGGCGGCCCAGATAGCTGACGACCAAGGAAGGCGGATGCCGGCAAGGAGGAGGCCCAAGACTGAAGCCCATGAAGCCACCAAGACCAAGACGGAAGGCGGCATACTTGCCGGCTAGGTTTAGGACTCCGTATACTTGCTGGATACGTAATCACCTTGTAACCCTAGGTCCAGCCGCCTATATAAGCTGGACCTCGGGACGCCTTTAGGGCACGATTCAACACAACCAACTCATTGTAACCTGTTCACGGCGATATTGCCTTATAGTGAGTTATAGCAGCACGTAGGGCACCGCCACCGCCGTGGTGCCTGAAGCTGGGTAAACCGCCGTGTACAATCCCGACCTTGACGACGTCCACCTTCTTGCCCTACGTTCACCCTCGGCTAGCAGGACCCCGTCTCCTATCCAAGATGCCGATACGACGACACACACAGATCCTACAGCTGGCCCTGGTTGGTCCAACGTACCAAGATCAAAGCCAAAAGGCTGGATCGAGGCAGCCAGGCCCAAAATGCCATGAGCGTTGGCGAGAAAGGCATCTGCCGCCGAGCGAGTCGAGCAGTTGCCACGATCTGCAGCCGTCCACATCTCCGCCCGTCGAAAGATCTCAGGCGCCGGCCCGAGGCCACGCCGCCCTATGCCCGCCGCCAGCAACCCACCCTTTCGATGGGAAGCCACCGCGGAGCACCTTCTCTGCCCCCCGTCAAAGATAGGATGGGCGCCGCCACCACCGCCGGCGTCGGCAGCAGCAGCGGCAGTTCTCCGGCCGCTCATGGCCTCTCTTCATCCGTACCCACTACCAGGGCAATTCGCACGCACATGCATAGCCGTGGTAGTAGCACTTCTCCATCGCTTCGCTTCTCCCGGTCAACGTCGGGTGAACTGGGCCTACGAACTGCAGCTGCTTGCTTCAACCAACCTGTGCAATATGATCATCACACCACAAATTCTAAGAGGACACGACTAGGCATAAGCACATACCATCGGAATCCGAGTGTTTATAACACATAACCTATCTTATGAGGTCTACGACCAAAGACCTATCTGAATCTCTTCATTTACCAAACCAAAAATATCTTACTTTTTTTAAATCATAATTTTGGATCGATGATGGTTGGTGATGTTTTGTCATGCGCAAAGACGAATTTACCCTCCAATCAAACTATATATGGAGACAATGGCATTCCTGAACGCATTGTTTTGAGAAATCGGACTATCTTCAAGGTGAAAAAACTAATATCTATTAATCGGGCGACAATAAATAACGTTTGTGCAGTCTATCCTTCTTGAAGACATTGCTTTCAAAGAATCTCTTCTCTAGTCGAGTTGTTCCTTCTTTTCATTAGTCTTTTTTCATGAGTGTTTCCTCAATGTATTTCGTTTGTTGGTGAAGAGCCTAGGCATGGTTGGTATATTAGAGAAATTAATATATACCCTTTAACGAAAAAAAAGACAAAACTATATACCACCTTCTTATTAAAAATGTTTTGTCTCTTCTTCACCCACGCACGACGCCCTCCCACCTACCCCCCTGCACACATCCAAACATTGGAATTTCAAACTTGAACACATCCAAACTTTTACATTACAAACTTGAACTCATCCAAACGTTGAATTTTTCAAGTTTCAACACATGAAACTCGACTAAACATAGTAAACTTGACACTAAACCGACACTAGACAAACTTGTACAAAGATTGACAATAAACTCGACACTTACACCAGACACTACCAGTACTAATCATCAAGCTCTAAATCGGAATCGCCACAGAGGCCAAGATTGTTCGACCCATGTACCTCCGCTGGCCTTCCTGGGTAATCTCCGCGGACTAGTGCCCCGGACGGTCGCAGCCGCACGCTGCGGAAACTCGAGCTGCTTTTCACGCGGTGGCGAGGCGACTTGAAGGCGGTGAATCTGGGGCCAGATGCGGCGACGGGGCCACGAATCGGGGCGGCAAATGGTGCAGCGGGAGTGGCGATGGGGAGGCATGGCGAAGACTGTTGCAGCCTTGGCGGCAGAGGGGCATAGCGGCAGGTGGTCGCGCGTGGTGGGGAATGGATAGGAAGAATACAAAATGGCGGTTCGACACCGCGTGACCGTTTTTATGCAATAGGTCACCTCTTTGGTGATGTATATTTAGACAAGCCTCTGATTTTTAGGTCACGCTTTAAAAGGTGTAGGCGCAATTTTTATGTTTACCTGTTGGAGCTGCGATTTTGCCCCTTCGTGACTTATATGACAGTTATTTTTATTTTACATCATATGTTGGAGTTGCTCTAAGGACTGAAATTCCTTCTTTGTTGATCGTTTCTTTCTAGATTCATACAATTGGATCAGCCAACCTCATGATATGAAAATACATTTCTTGATTTCTTGAAGTGCGCAATGAAAATTCAAGTGCGCTAAGATGAAAAAAACCTCGGCCCCCTGCGCCCCTCCTCCTAGGGCGAGACAAGAGGCGGTGCAGCTACCCCGACCAGCCACTCACATCCGGCCTTTCCCGACCAACCTCGCCGTTGTTGGGTGGCTCCAACAGGCAAAAGCCCTCTTGAAGAAATAGGCTTTCGCCTCGCTATATTAATATAGCAACCACCGATACAAAGTTGAGACCACAGCTAGGGCAAACAGCACAGACAAGACCAAAAACCCTCTTGGGCCGGCGGTAGGCCATTTCTTCTACCGAATCCAGCGGTTTCCTTCAGTCACGCTCGAGCTGGAGCTACTCCGCGACGGACGGCCCACGGGGATGCTGCTCACGTGATGGCAATGGAGGTTAGCCGTTCGGTAAAATCAAGAATAATAGAGGTGAAACGTACGTTGTGACATTTTCGGTCTGGGAATTTTTAGACAAAGGCTTCTCGTACTTAGTTTTATCTTGTATGATATGTTAAAGTCCTCCTCCAGGAAGTTATGTGGCATCTTGTGCCTAGTTGATGAAGGTATTATATGGCAAAGTCATCTATATGAAATTATGACTCATTTGCGTCTTGTTGATGAAGTTATTATATGAAATTATGTTGCATTAATTTGTGTCTTGTTGATGATGCAGTTACCTCAAAGTCTTTTTCGTCAATTTGTTTTTGCTCACCACAACAACATTTGATCGCGGAGAGGCGAGGACACTTTTGGATGCGAGATGAAGATTGGTTGGTATGCAAAAAGATGAGCAAAGAGGATGAAGAAGACGGTGACGACGAATCGGAACTTGCTTGAATCGCATCAAAGATGCAAATAGCTTCTCTATCCATGATGTTTATTCTGTCGTATTTAGTCTTGGCTGACGAACGCATTTTTGCTGTCGAATTGGTGTGGTCATGCATACAAGTTTCCTCGCGTTGGCGGAGCTTGAACCCAGAACAAATTTTTGTCTTTGTAGCCCAGCTTTGAATTAATAAAGCTACATGTTTACCAAGTTGATTACAATGTTGTGGCATACAGCTTAGCCAACTGAAAGACGACATGTTGTGGCATACATCTTAGCCAAACTAGATGGTAAAACGAAAGGGTGATGAGGTAGAGCCACACCATCCAGCCCGGTGTGGCAGGCTAATGGCATGTAGCTCCTTAAGCTTTGCGACCAGCCAGCTTGCGCCCACCTTATCATGCGGTTTGAGAGGAGGCAGCCACCCCTGCAAGAAGATCATCGATTTGAAAATAACATCAGACGGGTGATTAACCATTTTCCTCTCCATAGCCAGTTTATTTCTAACATACCCAAAGCCCAAGAACTTGCAAGAAATAGAATCCAAATCAATCTGCGAGTGCGGCCTGAGAAGTTGGCTAGGGTAGCAAAGAATTGTGTGAAGTTTTGAGGGCACCAATTCTTCCCAAGGACTTGGCGCAGGACCGACCACATGAAACGCGCCATCGAGCAGGTAAATAAGATGTGTGTAGCGTTCTCATTGCTGCCACACAGCGAGCACTTGCCACCCGAAGGCCCCGACCTTGTGGCTAACTGTGCTCCTGAAGGCAAACGATCCAAAACAAGTTGCCACGCGAAAAATCTAAATTTTAAGGCGACCTTCGCCTTCCAAAATTTTGAAAGTGAGCCACTATCGCCCCTTGCGGTTGTCTTTTGTACATGGAGTTAATGGAGTATTTGCCTGAGGCATCCATGGTCCAAGAAATAGTGTCATGGTCATCATCCAGCGTCGTCCAACAAATTTCGTCTATTAAGGTGAATTTCTTAATTTTACTTGTTTTTTGTTGACAAAACATCTTATTTACTTAGTGTTATTCACTTGGGAAAACAAGTTAGTCATTGTATTTACACAGTGTTATTCACCTGTGAGAAAGTAAGCTAGTACTCTACTAGTTTATCCAAACATTCAACCCAAATGAAGTTCGTTGACGCCCACCACACGGCCAAGCACATAACAACTTCATTCACATTGACAAACATGACAGTTCAGTTCAGGGAGAATCACACAAACACAAGTTCTCCCATATTGACAAGATGACCGGTCATTTCAGAAAGAATCACACAACTTCATCCACATTGATAAGATAACAGAGATCAGCTCAGGAAAAATCACACTAGTTCATCCACATTCACAAGCAAACTGTTTAGGACGCATCATAACCTACAACGTAAGATGCTCAGAGGAGGAATTTCCTGTGATGGGTTGCAAGTCTCGCCAGCGACGGGATGCGCTGGGCGCCAGAGCGGCCACAGAGGCGGCGTCCAGATAGCCCACGAGGGGCCATGGCCGTTACAATTAATTTTTGGACTCGTGTCGAGTTAAATAAATATACTTACACAAAACATTTATAATTTCTTGATGTTTCCACCATATTAAGGTTTTAACAAATATATGATGTATACTTAGTTAGCATTATTAACTATACGGTGTATATTAATTAGTTTCCATTATATAGTTGTCATGTACGTCATTAAAAATATATCTAAATTATGCAACACATAAATGTCAGATATTGTTCGTAACAAGATATAAAATCATCCTAAATGTCAAAACAAACGAAAAAGGAAACATATGCTCCTTGACGTTCTTAAGATTGATAAATTGTATAGCGCATATATAATTATTGTGTGGATGTTCCTATCTATTTTTATTAAATATTTGGTGGCGTTTTCTATGTATGCCGCCTAGTGAATATCTTAACTGAGGTGTGTAGTGTATGATTATATAAGACAATATACATAAACTTCTAAATATAAATTGAACTCTTGACATGATCATTTTACTTGGTCAAATGCGTCTTACAAGTTAATCTGGGTTTAGTAACATGTTCATGATTTATACTTTTACTGAAATAACACTGCTTATAGTGATCACCGATGAACATTAAATATTATTGGTTCTACTGTTGCACATATAAAATATAGTAATTATATATGCTCACTCTAAGGTGTCTCTGTATACAATTGCCATTGTTAGTTTTTCAAATAAGAAGTTATATATGAAATTAAACATTGGAAATATACCGAGCAAATAATTTAATATAGCATGTTAAGTTTTTTTTTTTTTACCGAGAGACCGTAAGGGAAAACCCCTATGATATAGATTTTATATTAACTGATAAGAATGGGAAAAAACAGAGATTTTTTCCTTACAAGTCAGCAGTCGGCCAAAAAATCAGGGGGGAAGAAAATCAGAAACTCTTACGGAGTACATTAAGTAAAAGATCAGCTAAACAGTAGACAACCACTCCTCTAGTTTCTTATGTGTAAGCTATTCACAGAAGAGACTAGCAGCCAAGCTAAACTTACCACCGCTAATTTTCTGTTTATTCTTAAATGGTACCTTATATTTGGAATGGATGGAGTATAAGCTATTTCATACTAGTGTTCGTTTCATCTGAAAATAAAGTCATGTTTTCGACTAGTTAAGATAAGAATTAGACCAACAATAAAATTATTAGTATGAGATGGACAAAAAATAGCTACTATAAATATATTTAAAGTATTTTACGTATGATTGTGATTTTCTATTACATCGTAGATAATGACGGAATATTTCCTAAAAAATATAGATATATGCAATGTACCAACTGGACGGCCCGTGTTGTGTTGATGCAACTTAAAACATCTCTATGAAAATCATACTCTGTCAAATTCAAAATGGGTCTCACGGTTTTGAACCGGGACTAGCTCAAACCTGCAAGATTTTTTATTATCGGAGTTAGTATTAGATTATTTAGATGGGATCATCAAAGTTTACATTGAAGGGCTGAACATCGCTCGGGGTACTACTACTAGCTCGCTGTAATTAATCTCCATACATATAAGCAATGTACGAAAAGAAGAAGAAACATATCGATCGTAATTCTCCCTACTCTAAATAGGGACATCAAGTTTTTAAAAAAAAGTTTTACACGCGGCCATGTCAAAAAAAAAGTTTTACACTCGGCCACACTAGCTAACCACGCCGCGCGTCGATCTCCTTGATGAAACGGTAGACCTGGTTGATTTGAGCGGCGTGCGTGGCTTTTCTCCCGTCGAAGAGGTCGTTATGCTGCAGCGATCTCGCGCAAGCAGGGTCCCCGCCCTGCTCCAATCTCCACCTCCGCCGGTCCGCCGCCGCCCGCGACCATCCCTCTAAACCCCGCACCCTCCAAGTTAAGGTTTCTCCTCACCTCCACCGCCTCCGCCGCGGCCAGCCGCGGCTCCGGCTCGGCCTGGCCCCGATCTCGTCGCTGGCGAACCCCACCCCCACCCCCACGCCCATCCCCATCGTTAAGTTTGCTCCTCGCCGGAGCCGCCTCCGCCGCGGCCAGCCGTGCCTCCGGCGGCTCCGGCTCGGCCTGGCCCTACTTCGAATCGTGTGGAGAGGAATTTGGAGAGGAGAGGAAGAAGAAGCGGGGATGGAGAAGCAAGGCAGCACGCGTCGGGGAAGAGGAGAGGAAGAAAAGGAGAAGAACGTGGGTGGACCCCACCCACGCGTCGCGTGCACAACCGAGCGAGCGGTTGCTCGCTCGACAGATAGACGTTTCGTACAGCGATGTGCTTCCTGCGGGGGTCCTTCTCGTCGTTGCTGCCGTCCTCGCGCCTGTACCGGTCCTCCACCCACCGCCGCGTCAAGCTTGCCCTGCGATGGCTCATGGTTTCTTGGGTCTTTCCTCTAGAAAAATACATGTAGACATGACAATACAGCTTCGATAATACTTCATGTTTAGCTACTTTTTGGAGCGTCGTACACCCATTATCTGAAACTACCTCCAAGATTTTGGTGTATTTGGAGGCTTAAAAAACAATACTCCATTTATGTCGAATTGCATGTCACATTACGACCAATGAAGAAAAGATTAAACCAATACCAAAATTATTAGTATGAGATGGACAAAATCTATTAGTATTTGCATACAAATGTGATTTTGTATAACACTGACTGCATGGTCTACATATTGATGGAATGTAAATTGGAAATATACTAGTAAATCAAATTATGCCTACATTTTTAAAACAAATTATTACTCAACTGGCTTTTGAGCAGCGGCGGATCCAGCATTTTATCAAAGTGCACGATATGCCACACAAAAATTGATGTTTATTCTGACACCGATTTTGTCTTAGGACTTGCGTACACCATATGATAATAAGCACACTACGTAATAGCATATCAAATAATAAAATTGCAAATACAAACTTAGAAGAATCCACGTTATTTTTTAAATTGGTGATTACTTTAACCAATGTTGTTTTAATACCAATTACAAAGCATGCACACTTTGTTAAATTTGACTTGCTAGACAATTTTGACCATGAAAAGTAGTGTCATTGGTTCAGTTTATAGCTTTTATAAAGATGCTTATTTGATTATACACTAGAAACTTATGTTGAGATATTTTTTAGATTATACTCTTTAGAGATCTTTACCATAAATATGTACTTACAACTGTAATAGAACAAACTTTGTTACGAAATACAGCTTAGTATCTTTCCCAAGATTCACAACAAATAAAAAAACACCAACTAATATTTAGTAATATTGCCAATCATGTGGTTAAACTAAAGATAAAAGTATACTTCTAATACTATAACATGATAAAAGTAAAACAAGGATAAGTAAAAAAGTTCAATATAAATTGTTTTCATCTTTATTAGCGCCCGGACCAAATCTCAAAAGTTCGAGCAGAAGTCGAAACACAACAGGATACCGCAACGAGGCATATCCGAGGCGAAATGGATACCATACACTCAGTGATCTCCCTTCGGAAGCAGGAGCGCCCACGCCTGCAAAGAGCCTCCTCCACTGCATGCTACAGCGGAGGTTGTTAGAATGCTGGAGGGGACGGGGTTTAAGAGCGGGAGCGCGAGGGCTTTGGGACTACGGAGCGGCAAGCTTGCAGGTGATGGCTACGTGTTGGTGAACCCCAAGAGGAAGGTTATGATGTAGACAGCAGAACTTTTCCCTTGAGAAATCTACCCAAGGTTATCAATCCAGTAGGACTTGACGATCTATCGGAAGGTTGTTGATGTTGACTCCCCCTGGCGCTAGGGAGCTTGCACCAACGTGGAATCTGCACAGACACAAATCAGAACTTTGCCCAACACGAAACAGAGAGGTTGTCAATCTCTCCGGTCTTGCAGAAACAAAGAGTTAAACGTATGGTGTGGAAAACAGCAGGAAAAACAGCAAGTAACAGGAAACAGATGATTGCAGCAGGTTGTGTAAACAGTATGAGAAAATTGGACCAGGGTCCACAGTTCACTAGTGATCTCTCTCAGAACAGATAACTAGCATGTTGGGTAAACAAATTACAGCTGGGCAACTGACAAATAGAGAGGGCATAACAATGCAATACATGCCAAGATGTCTACTATGAAATCTAGTTGGGCATTACAACAAAGTACATAGACCGTTATTCCAACAGCATCTATGCCTAAATAATCCACCTTCAAGGCAGCATCCGCATCCTGTTCAGTATTAAGTTGCTAACAACAGATTATTGCATGAAGTAAAATGTGTAATGTAATCAATACAAGTGCCCTTGGACACTGCACCAATGTTTTATCCCTAGTAGCAACAGCACATCTACCATCTTAGACATTTCTGTCACTGATCCAGATATCTAGAGACTGAACCCACTATCGAGCATAAATACCCCCTCTTGGAGTCACAAGCATCTAGTTGGCCAAAGTATCTGCTAGCAACGGAGAGCATGCAAGATCAAGAGCACATAGATAAACAATTTGAATAAACATGGTATCAATATTCATCGGATCCCAGCAAACACAACATCTAGCATTACAATTAGATGATCTTGATCATGTTAGGCAGCTCACAAGATCTAAACATGGAAGCACAAGGTAGAGAGACAACCATCTAGCTACTGCTATGGACCCGTAGTCCAGGGGTGGACTACTCACGCATCACTCCGGAGGCAGGCATGGTGATGTAGAGCCCTCCGGTGATGATCTCCCCTCCGGCAGGGTGCCGGGAAGAGCTTCAGAACTCCTTCGATCTGAGATTGACGATGACGGCCGCGACGGAACTTTTCGTGGAATATGATCGACCGTCATAGGGTTTTCGCGTCGCGGAGAATATATAGGCGAAGAGGCGGCGTCGGTGGCCGAGGGGGGCCACCACGCCATAGGGGGGCGCGGGCCCACCCTGGGTCGCGCCCTAGTGTGGCGTGGCCCCCTGGTGGGTCTGCTCCGACTCCCCTTTGGACTCCGTGATCTCCTCGTGATATTATTGACGTTGTCTTTTGTTTCGTCCAATTCCGAGAATATTTCCTTAATAGATTTTCTGAAACCAAAAACAGCAGAAAACAGGGAACTGGCACTGTGGCATCTTGTTAATAGGTTAGTCCCAGAAAATGCATAAAAATGATATAAAGTATAGCCAAAACATGTAGCAATTGATATAATAACAGCATGGAATATCAAAAATTATAGATACGTTTGAGACGTATCAAGCATCCCCAAGCTTAGTTCCTGCTCGTCCTCGAGTAGGTAAACGATAAAAACAGATAATTTTTGAAGTGACATGCTACCAACACAATCTTTGATCAAATAACAATGTAATGCACATGATCTGAATGAAGTGATCCAAGCCAATGGTCTATAGTTTGCAAGCAAGTAAATAAAGAGTAAACATAAGTGATCACACAAGTGCAAACTTTCATGAATAATACTATAAAACATTTAGAGATATAATAGTCTAACATAATAGTTAGTTCACAGCAGCAATAATTCTCAACATGAAAGTGTTTGTATCAACACAAAGAAAGATAATAGCTTCAGCTTTTGCTTCAACTTTCAACATGTATATCATATAGATAATGTCAATGCAAAGAATATGATCAACCAAACACAAAGTTATGTAAAAACTGTTATACTGGAGTTGACAATGATGTTTGCTTAAGGAGACAGAAAGAAGTGGGAAAACTGACTCAACATAAAAGTAAAAGAATGGCCCTTCGCAGAGGGAAGCAGGGATTAACATCATGTGCTAGAGCTGTAGTTCCCGAAGGCATATAGAGAGCATAAAATATTGTTTTGTAAGGTAATGGTGTATACAGGTGTCAACAAATCAAATAGCAGGTACTTGTCATCTTCCATGGCTAACTAACTTTTAGAGCGGTTCCGAGAGTTTTTAGGACTGCACTTGTAACAAACACTTATTGGTGACACTCCTCCCAACCATTTACTTTCCACAAACCATGGCTAACCGAATCCTCGGGTGGCCACCAACATTCACCATGGAGGAGTGTCTATTTATTTATTTATAGGGTGGACTAACCAGCTCTTTAATGCAAAATAAAAGGTGGAGAAGTAGATGAAGCTGTCAATCCTTGTAAATTAATTAGCATGGAAGATAACAAATCTCACTACTACGTCCTTATGAGCTTTTCAAGTAGTGACACAAAAAGGAAATGTAACAGTTTTGAGTAGTTAGTAGATAGCACATGAAGAAATTTACTTGGAATGGTGAAAACACCACATAATAGGTAGGTATGGTGGACACAGGTGGCATGGATTTGGCTCAAGGTTTTGGATGTACAAGAAGCATTCCCTCTTAGTACAGAGTTTAGGCTAGCAAGGTTATTATAAGCAAACATCATTATCAACTGGAATAGCAAGAGTGTACATAAAACACAAGGTTTGACGAACCATAGACTCCCACTGTCTTCCTTGTTAACACATAGACTTCATCCAAAAATTATCTAGACTACTATGGACTTCCAATTATGCAACAGATTATTATAGCAGAAAATCCTTATAGTAGTTCTTCATTAATAGCCATTACTTACATGATGCACAAGCTTAAACATTAATTACTTGACAGCTCAAAACAATTGGCAAGCATCAAATTACTCAAGACAACGATCTAAAAAGATTCATGTAAGCATTTTATACCACTACCACATGCATAGCATTTTTCTGGTCCAACCAAATACCAATCAACTTATTTGACAACTCTCCAAACAGATATAAGTGAAGCAAGAGAGTACTTTCTTCAAAAGAAACTGAAAGCTCTAACAAGAGATGTATGAAAAACTAAGAGCTAACAGCAATAACAGCAACTAGACAGGAATACTCAACAAGTATAAGTGAAGCACAAGAGTATTCTAATGAAAAAGTGGAGCGTGTCTCTCTCCCAAACATGAATACTAGGATCCAACAAGTATAGCACAGCAAACAAAACAAAACAAACTGAAAACAAAAACACACTGACGCTCCAAGGAAGAGTACACTAGTATGAAGCAATAAAAATATAGCACCATTAGAGATGACCTGATAATTTGTAGATGAAGAAGGGGATGCCTTGGGCATCCCCAAGCTTAGATGCTTGAGTCTTCTTGAAATATGCTGGGGAGGTAAGCCTCCCCAAGCTTAAGCTCTTCACTCTTCTTGATCATGTAATATCATTCTCCTCTATCAACACTTGAAAACTTCCTTCACACCAAAACTTAACAGCTTTTCTCATTAGCAGGTTAGTGCACTAAAAGATAATACTTCAAAGTTCTAGCAAAGACAAAACTCACAAGACAACTATTTTAAACATTAGCCACTGTTACTAGGCTCAAGTGGGCACTTTTACACGAAAAGAAACCACTTAAAAACTTGTAAAAGAGAGAATGCAAAATAAAAGACAGAATCTGTCAAACCAGAACAGTCTGTAATGACGAATTTTTTCGAGGCACTTACGATGCTCAGATGAAGAACTTTTGAAATAATGAAAGTTGCGTAACATCATCAGGAACATGCACAAAAAGTTTCAGCATTTTTGATTTTTTCTGATTTTCTACTGAATTAAACGGTGACGAACAGTAATCTGTCCCAATGCAGTCCCGAAAATAAATACCAACTTTGCATTAGTAACTCTCCTTGGCACAACAAAACAGCAAATAAAAGATACAAAGGAGTTGCTACAGAGGTAAACAAGCATCCTTGACTCAAGAAAACAAAAATAAAATAGCAAATAAAAACATGGGTTATCTCCCAGAAGTGCTTTTCTTTAATGCCTTTGAGCTAGGCATGAAGAGATGCATCAAGTATTGTCAAGATCCAGATCATACAATGAAAGCTTAAAAGTCTTATCAACAATGCATTGTATGCTACTTATGCTAGTTTCAGAGTTCTCTTTTTCTTTTCTCTTAGGTACACTCTCTTCATCAAAAAGATTTTCAGGCACAATCCATCCAAAATTATTTTCTAAAGTGTCATGCAATGCCATCATTTTATAGGGGATTGGAATTTTCAGACCATTCTTAGCAAAAGGTTGATTAGAATATTTAGCTCTATTTTCCCTTCTTGTTCTAAGAATTTTCATAACATCAGTGTAGCAATCAAACATTTTATATTTAGCAAAGATCATTCTAGCTTCCTTAGCAACATCTCCCAATTCTTCATGCAAAGTTTCTAACACAAAGTCTTTCTTTTCACCATTTTTCATATCATGAAGTGCTAAAAACATGTGTTGCATTATAGGATGCATATTAACAAACCTAGCTTCTAGCATTTGAACAAGGGAAGCTATGGCAGTTTCATAATTAGGAGCAAGTTCAGCTATAGATTTCTTTTTAAAGTCATCAGACTTTCTCACAAAGTTCAGAAATTGCTCAATGTTGTTTTCCCCTATGACAGAGCCACTACCTACTTGTATGTTTATCATGGAAAATTCAGGTTTCAAGATAGGTAAAGCTGTGAACTCGAATTTGTTAAAGTCAGACAACTCAGTATTATCAGGATTACTCATTTTAGCAAGACTAAAACAAGCAACATGGCAACTCGAAATTAAAAACTAGATGCAGGAATTTAATTTTTTTTGGGTTTTTGATTTTTAACAGCAAGCAAAACAAAACTAAAACAAGACAAAAACAAAGTAAAGAGATTGGAACTGAGAGACTCCCCTTTCCAATAGCCTCCAAGTCCCCGGCAACGGCGCCAGAAAACAGCTGGTGCCTGGTTGACGGGAGAGTATTTGAGGATGATGATGATGGTGATGATGAGTACTTCCCCGGCAACGGCGCCAGAAAACAGCTTGATGGCTACGTGTTGGTGAACCCCAAGAGGAAGGTTATGATTTAGACAGCAGAACTTTTCCCTTGAGAAATCTACCCAAGGTTATCAATCCAGTAGGACTTGACGATCTATCGGAAGGTTGTTGATGTTGACTCCCCCTGGCGCTAGGGAGCTTGCACCAACGTGGAATCTGCACAGACACAAACCAGAACTTTGCCCAACACGAAACAGAGAGGTTGTCAATCTCTCCGGTCTTGCAGAAACAAAGAGTTAAACGTATGGTGTGGAAAACAGCAGGAAAAACAGCAAGTAACAGGAAACAGATGATTGCAGCAGGTTGTGTAAACAGTATGAGGAAATTGGACCAGGGTCCACAGTTCACTAGTGGTGTCTCTCTCAGAACAGATAACTAGCATGTTGGGTAAACAAATTACAGCTGGGCAATTGACAAATAGAGAGGGCATAACAATGCAATACATGCCAAGATGTCTACTATGAAATCTAGTTGGGCATTACAACAAAGTACATAGACCGTTATTCCAACAGCATCTATGCCTAAATAATCCACCTTCAAGGCAGCATCCGCATCCTGTTCAGTATTAAGTTGCTAACAACAGATTATTGCATGAAGTAAAATGTGTAATGTAATCAATACAAGTGCCCTTGGACACTGCACCAATGTTTTATCCCTAGTAGCAACAGCACATCTACCATCTTAGACCTTTCTGTCACTGATCCAGATATCTAGAGACTGAACTCATTATCGAGCATAAATACCCCCTCTTGGAGTCACAAGCATCTACTTGGCCAAAGCATCTGCTAGCAACGGAGAGCATGCAAGATCAAGAGCACATAGATAAACAACTTGAATAAACATGGTATCAATATTCATCGGATCCCAGCAAACACAACATCTAGCATTACAATAAGATGATCTTGATCATGTTAGGCAGCTCACAAGATCTAAACATGGAAGCACAAGGTAGAGAGACAACCATCTAGCTACTGCTATGGACCCGTAGTCCAGGGGTGGACTACTCACGCATCACTCCGGAGGCAGGCATGGTGATGTAGAGCCCTCCGGTGATGATCTCCCCTCCGGCAGGGTGCCGGGAAGAGCTTCAGAACTCCTCCGATCTGAGATTGACGATGACGGCCGCGACGGAACTTTTCGTGGAATATGATCGACCGTCATAGGGTTTTCGCGTCGCGGAGAATATATAGGCGAAGAGGCGGCGTCGGTGGCCGAGGGGGGCCACCACGCCATAAGGGGGCGCAGGCCCTCCCTGGGCCGCGCCCTAGTGTGGCGTGGCCCCCTGGTGGGTCTGCTCTGACTCCCCTTTGGACTCCGTGATCTCCTCGTGATATTATTGACGATGTCTTTTGTTTCGTCCAATTCCGAGAATATTTCCTTAATAGATTTTCTGAAACCAAAAACAGCAGAAAACAGGGAACTGGCACTGTGGCATCTTGTTAATAGGTTAGTCCCAGAAAATGCATAAAAATGATATAAAGTATAGCCAAAACATGTAGCAATTGATATAATAACAGCATGGAACATCAAAAATTATAGATACGTTTGAGACGTATCAGCAGGGCAAGCCGCGGGAGCACGCTTGGGCGCGCGCTTCACCGCCTCGCCCTGCACCGACTGGCTAGGTTGGGTGGGACCCATCGGTCCGCGCCGCGCCCCGCCTTGCCGTGCGAACACGGGGAGAGGAAGAGGGGGACGGAGCCATGCGAATTGGGGAATTCGGCAGCGGAGGCCAGAGGGGAAGAAGGATAAGGGAGTTCCTTTGATTACTTTGCACTTTAGTCCTCCTAAGACAACTTAATATCTTTTTTGAGTATTCTTATTTGACCAAATTTTCCATCGCAAAATTATACAACCTCCTACATATTCCATATTAGACGACTCGCTTATATGTAGATGTGGACGCATCTTGACGTGTTTTGGTGTTAAATGCATCCGTAAATTTCAAAACCACCACACCGTCGTCGCCACCGTCCCCGTGTGTGTAAGTGTTGGTTTTTTTCCCTTATGTATATATGTTCAGAATTTTTCTTGTAAATATGTGGAAGCATACGAGTATGAAAGTCGAAAATGAGGCGGTCTTTTCAAGTGACACACTCATCACTGTTGATGCCTTCCTCTTCCTCCACTATAGTCGAGCACGCAACCATCGCAAATGAACTCCAAATACCCTGAAATGTTTATGAGAGCTTCTCTCTAATATACAAAGGCTACCTGTAAGTTTCCAGAATTTTTTAAAATGCTTAAGTGCCTCAATTAAATCCCTCAAAACTACTGGTTTTAAAAGAAAACAGAAAAGAAGAAACGGTAGGGGTTATTTCGCAATATTGCCATCTTCCTCTTGTAGCACACAGAGGCAGCGGCATGGCGCCAGTGGCGAGCTCGCCACTGTGCCCACGCTCCTCCTTCTGCGCCGAGATAATAAGGAACACCCCCACCCCCACTCCCACCCCCACCCCCACCCCACCCCACCCCACCCCCACCCCCACCCGACGCCCTGATCCCTCTCCTCCATTTTCCCCACAAACCGAGCCCTAGACGCCATGGCCGCCGAGCTCGCCGCCGTCGATTGAAGCGTCCCCGAGAAGATCTCAGAGCACACAAAAGATCCGCGTCGTCTTCCTCTTCCTCCAAGTACAAGTATTCAATCCTGGGAGCCCGGAATCGTCGTCTCCGTCCCCGTGTCCTCCGACTCCGGCCGCCGCACGTCGAGCACAATCGCCGCCTCCCCCCCCCCCCCCCCTCCTCCTTCACCGACGATAGAACCAACGCGTCAAGAGTGAGCTCTCGGTTCTCCTGGACATATCCATCCTCCTCCTATCCCTCTACTTCGCCGCGTAGCCCGTAACCTGCCGCCGCACGGCCTCGCCGCCAGAGCACTTCCCGGCGACCATTAGGTCTTTAAAGCATCCACTAGCCTCCCGGAAGTTCCGCGCGTCGGATGCGACCACGAGTTCGTCCCCGAGAGCGCTCCTCCGACGAGCTGGTCATCGACTCCGGCGAGGTCAGCATGTGCGCGCCAACTCCGGACGAACGGCACTGCAAATTTAGTTTCGTCAGTTAAACAAGAAAGGTTGTGACTACAAAATGTCGAAAATCTGCACCTACACACTAATACCAAACTAGCCCAGTGGTTATAGGCATGCCCCGTCGCGGCGCACGGCGCATGTTCGAACCCTGCCCGCCGATGCTCAAATATATTCGAAGCTGGAATCACTGAACAGAGTGCTGAATCGGACTTCAGCATGTTGAACACATGATCGTAACTTCGGAATCTTCCTGAGCATTTTATGGAGTATGCACCGTCGGTCGACATGTCATTTTTCAGACGAAGCGGAACTTTGCCGAGTCAGTCAGCGCCTAGGAGTTATGTTTCGCTGACCGTGATATGCTATTTCTGAGAGATGGATTGCCATTAGCGCCACCCGAGATCGGACTCTGGATTATTTTTTGCGAAACACTGACAGGATGAGCATGGTGACCACCTAGGCCCCCAGCTGCTCCGTCAGCACTAGCTTAGTGTTTCGGGTTAATTTTTGGGTTAATTTTTACGAAATACTGACAAGGTGACCCCAGTGACGGTGACGATACGGATGAAACTGATCGGTGCCACATTTATTTTTATTTTATTTTATGAAAGAGAAAGCCCGCCGATGCTCCCCATTTTCGGATTATTTTTTGCGAAACACTGACAGGATGAGCACGGTGACCACCAAGGCCCCGAGCTGCTCCGTCAGCACTAGCTTAGTGTTTCGGGTTAATTTTTACGAAACACTGACATGATGACCCCAATGACCACGGTGACGATATAGACAAAACTGATCGTTGCCAGATTTATTTTTATATTTTTTATGAAAGAGAAAATGAATACAGAAACCCGGAAATAAATCCGGATAAAAATATTGCCGAAAATAGATACAGACCGAATACGAATATGGTACGGAGATGGAACAGAAGCAGAACTTGCTTGCAAACACGTCCGTGACCGCCACCGCTACGATGACTTCGTCCGAGAGCAACAATAATTCACCTCCTTATCCCATCATGATGTTTTCTAGTCCCACCCCTCATTGTACAATTCGTCGCCAAGCAAGAGCGCACTCCCTCTCGTGATCGTTTTGCCGAGTTGGGAGTTAAGTTACAAGCCGGCTCCGAGAATAACATCACAACCTATGAAAAGTGGGTTGCTAAGAAGTACAATTGAGTGGACCCCGATATTCATGATGATGCTTCCACTTCCCAACCCCGTGAGCTATGGATCCATGAAGACGAGGAAGATGATGCAGAAGAAGAAGAAGATGGTGATGACGATGATGAAAGCAAGATGATAATGATGAGATCGCACGTGCCTCTAGCCCCAACGAGTGACTTCCACTTAGGACATTAGCATCGTCTCTCCCTTTTTGGTGTCTTGATGTCAAAGGGGGAGCGTGTTCTATTAGGCTATCTAGGGAGTTGCATGGTTTGAAGCACAACCTCGTGTTTTATTTGATCTTCTACGCTTGTGTTTCTATTTATATTATTCGAATGTTAGTTTAGGTGAACTACTCTCGCGCATGGTGTAAGACATGTTTTCTAGTCACACCCCTCAGTGTTCATTGCGGTATTGTCTATAACCTCCTTATCCCATCATGACGCTCAATCTCCGCCAAATTATCGCACACAATCGGCAAAGCCTCGTGAAGACGGTAAAATCACCACATGTTGCCAATGGTATCATCGTCTACGTTTTCTTCCGTCTTGCTTAGCCATTATCGTACCACTTGCTTCCCGTCTATTGAGTATCGTGATTAGTTAGGAAAGATAGGATAGCGCAGGATTTGATTCTACCTTGACTTGTACTCCAAGCAGATCATGTACTCCTTTATATACGCCCACGAGGCTCAGCAATACAACCAACGATTCCACCAATCTCTCTCTACTTTTCTACATCCGCGTGTGCTCTTCACCGACTAGGCGGCCTCACGCGCCGCGGCGGCCCGAAACGGCCGCCCTCCGTGTCGGGGGAATACTTTCTGGATTAACCCGCGGCCCAGTGCGACTTAACTTACTCGCACGGATGAAGGCCCACTTGGGAACAAGCCCAATATTGAACCGCCATAAGGAGAAAGATCTAGAAGACAAATCCCGGAGGACGTGAAGACCAAGTAGTCTCCGAGTAGGCCTCTGTGGATGTATTCCTTATGGGGAAGTTTCCTTTTGTAACCTAGCGAGCCTCTGTGTATATAAAGAGGACTCGCAGGACTTAGAGCGGGTCAAGCTATCAAGCCCCAAACCCTAGCTCATACGGCGAGTACCAGATCGGATCGCCTCCATTGTAACACCTCGATTATCATATCAATACCAATCTAGGGTAGGCAGGAAGTAGGTCTTTTACCTCACATTGAGGGGGCCGAACCTGGGTAAATCTGTGTTGATCTTTGTTCCTGCGATCCCAAGCTCGGAGATGCTTGACTCGCGTAATCCCACACCTACGAAGTCATCTATGACACCTGACGTGACAAACCCACGACAGTTGGCGCCCACCGTGGGGCCTGCGGTCAAGAGCGTCACGTTCCGCGCAGGATCCATGAAGGGAGCTGAAGATCTTGTTGTTGGCCGTATCATCACGGTCAATGGCACACCCCTCATCGACGATTCAAGCTGGGGGCCGGAAGCAGATTATTTGGAGACCGGCCACGTCATCCCGTTCGGATCCATCAACGTCTTCGTCGGCTTCATCGGTGGCAGGTCCGTTAGATCGGTCCAGGAAGGCGATTCAGTAGAAGAAGTCGCCGATGACGGGGAAGAATCCGTGGAAAGCATGGACTCGCAAGAGTTTGGGTCCATCATACCTGCCTTTGAAGAAAGTTGCTGGGGTTACCCACCAGAAATCACATCATCACCAGATCAAGAGATGGCACAAGTCGCGGTTTACATGGCCGGAGGAGCAGGTGCATCAGGAACTGCTGGAGAAACCGAGGCATCGGCACCCCCAAGCAACCCACTTCTTGTCCCTGTGTCAGCCACGAACGCCGCCCTCCGTGCAACAGAAATTGAGGCCGCCAGGGCCGAGCTCCTGTATGAGGTTCGAAGGATGGAAGAAGAGCGCCGCAGGCTCGATCAGATAAACCAAGGAATCCAACAGGAGCGGCAGAGAGTAGCCGCGCTGGCTGCGACTCAACAACAGGTTGACCCGCAAACACAGCTGCGCGCGACTCAACCAACAGTGGAAATCCCGCTCACTCCAGCCGCGGGACGGAATCCAGACGACTGCGGAAGGAAGGGTACCAACAAATCAAGAGACCCAGCAACAACCAAGGAGGTTTCACACCCCACAGGGCCATTACCAGAACCCTGTCGATAATATGTATGCTGCGGCTAATATCTTGACTCAGATGGTACCAACAGGCGATGACCCGGTCAATGCTGAGGCGCGGCGCGCGATTCAGATGTTAAGTACGGCAGTCCTGCAACAAGCCAATAGGGCGGAAGCCGAAGCACAGCTGCCCCTCGTACCAGCCAATCACAGGATTAGCAGAAAGAAGCGTCCAGAGCAGGCCACCAGAGGACGTGTCAGGAGTCGCACAGAGGCAACAGGAGCAAGTCGCAGAAGCGCAGGCGAATGCACCATTGATGCAAAAGCGGCCCGCAGATAACCCCGCAGGCGCACCCACAGCCCTGTCCTCGCGACTCAAGGGACCAGCGTGTTTCACTGAAAGATCAGATCGGAACCTTTTCCTGAAGATTTCAAAGGGCCACGCAAGGTGGCAAACTATAACGCCAGCATGGATCCAACCACTTGGCTCAACAATTACGAGATGGGCATGAGCATCCTAAACGCATCTGAAGAGATCTGCGCACGCTACCTAACATGATGCTAGAAGGAGCAGCGCACATATGGCTGCAAAATTTGCCTCCCAACTCTATAAATACTTGGGAGGAACTGAAGGATGCCTTCATTAAGAACTTCCAAGGAACTTGCAAGCGACTCTGCAATATAGAAGATTTAGAGCGTTGTGTCCAGAAGGAAGGCGAGTCAAGTCGCCATTGGATGAAAAGGGTGGCAGAAATAATACACTCCTCAGATAATATACCACCAAGCTCAGCCGTCCTGGTGATGGAGAAAAACTGCAAGTTTGAGCCGCTGATTCATAAGCTGGGTCGCATGAAGGATAAAGTCAAGAGCCTCAGCGAGGTGATGGCTGCGGCTAACAAATATGCCAGCTCAGACAAAACCAGAGACGCGTCAGACGGAGAAGAAGAGGAGGTTGCTGCAAAAGGAAAGAAAAACTCCAACAAGCCCAGCAGCAGCAAACGAGCCACAACAACACGAGTCAAAACAAACGCAAAAGCGAAGATGGTCACTCAGGGCTCGTCGCCAATGCGCGTGGAGGATTCAGAGGCCAGCGTGGAAGGGGTCGAGGATACGGCTCCCGTCCAATCAATATGCAAGAAGTTTTCAACCGGCCATGCGACCTTCATGCGACAGGTGATGGACGGCCAGCGGACCATACCAAGGCGCAATGCCATTATTACAAAAAGTGGAAAGAAGAGAGCCAACACAACGGGGGGAATTCCCATGAAGGAAACCCTAGTGCGGCTCATAACACAAACATTGGGCAGCACGGCGCGAGTAACCCCAGGCAGACGGGGCAGTATCACACAATAGTTATCGATACCTCCAAAAGAGAAGAGAAATTGAGCCGGAGAAGTCAGCAGGTGAACGCCGTGATACCAACAACACCCGCTTGGTTAAGGTGGTCAGAATACGCGGTAACCTGGAGTCGCGACGACCACCCGCCACAGGTACGGGAACCTGGCAAGTTGGCACTGGTTGTGGCACCATACGTTGCAGGATACAAGCTGACCAAAGTGCTTATGGATGGAGGAAGCAGCATTAATATCTTGTACTACGATACTTTCCAGCGTCTAGGACTCAAGGATTCCAGCCTGCAGCCCACGTCAACAGTATTTCACGGCATTGTCCCAGGAAGGTCCGCACGGCCAGTGGGGAAAATAACCCTAGGGGTAACTTTTGGAACAGAAGAGAACTTTAGAAGTGAATTCCTAAGCTTCGAAGTGGTAAAATTCCAAAGCCCATATCACGCCTTGTTTGGAAGAACGGCCTTTGCTAAGTTTATGGCCAGGCCATGCTACGTGTACCTACAGTTGAAGATACCAGGACCAAAAGGGGTCATCACAGTGTACGGAGATAGAGAAAAAGCAATAGAATGTGAGAAAGGAGATGCGGCTTTCGCAGAATCCGCCTGTGCCGCGGAAGAACTAAAAGGTTATAAGTCGCAGGTGGACCCAAACGATATGAGTGTGGTTACCACGCCATCTGCCGAGCCACCAATGAAATTCAAAGCGGCCCAGGACACTAAGCAGATAAATCTTGTTCCTGGCGACTCATCCAAGCAAACTAGCATTGGAGCACACATGGAAGAAGAGCAGGAGAAGGCCCTCGTCTTTTCTCCAGGAAAATAAAGACATCTTCGCATGGAAGCCGTCAGATATGCCAGGGGTACCAAGAGAATTAGCAGAACATAGCCTCAAAGTGAACCCTGCGGCTAAACCAGTGAAGCAGCCACTACGGCGTTTTCATGATGACAGGAGAAAGGCAATAGGAGAGGAAATAGCTCGCTTGCTGGCTGCAGGATTCATCACAGAGGTATACCATCCGGAGTGGGTGGCAAATCCAGTATTGGTTATGAAAAAGAACGGTACGTGGCGAATGTGCGTTGATTACACCAGTCTTAACAAAGCTTGTCCAAAGGATCCATTTGCTTTGCCAAGAATCGACCAAGTAATTGATTCAACTGCTGGGTGCGAGCTGTTATGCTTTTTGGACGCCTATTCAGGCTACCATCAAATCAAGATGAAGAGGGAGACCAAGAAAAGACGTCCTTCATCACACCCTTCGGAGCTTTTTGTTACGTCAGCATGCCCTTTGGGTTGAAGAACGCAGGTGCGACTTACCAAAGATGCATTCAGAATTGCTACATGAGCAAATAGGTCGCAACGTTCATGCCTACGTGGATGATATTGTGATTAAATCGCAAGTTAGCCAGGATCTTATTGGTGATCTGGCAGAGACATTCACAAATCTCAGAAAATACAACATGAAGCTCAACCCCACAAAGTGCGTCTTCGGAGTACCAGCAGGAAAGCTATTGGGATTCATAGTATCAGAAAGAGGCATTGAGGCCAATCCTGACAAGATAAAGGCCGTGATGGATCTCCAAAAGCCAGAAAAGATAAAAGATGTACAGCGGCTTACTGGTTGCGTAGCAGCTTTGAGTCGCTTTATATCAAGATTGGGAGAGAAAGCACTACCTTTGTACAGACTGTTGAAAAAATCAGACACCTTCGTTTGGGACGCAGAGGCCGACGAAGCTCTGACAGCCTTGAAACATCAATTGACAATGCTCCAGTTCTGGCGGCTCCAAAAGATAAAGAGCCAATGCTACTATACATAGCGGCAAATTCCCGCGCTGTGAGTGCTGTCATGGTTGTGGAGAGACAAGAAACAGGAAAGGAATACCCTGTCCAGAGACCAGTATACTACGTGAGCGAAGTCCTCACAGCTTCCAAACAGCGTTACCCACAGTGGCAGAAGTTGGTGTTTGGAGTGTTCATGGCGAGTCGCAAGCTGAAGCACTACTTCCAAGAGCATCCAATAACTGTGGTGAGTTCAGCACCATTGGCAGATATCATTCGTAATCGAGAAGCTACTGGAAGAGTCGCTAAGTGGGCGATCGAGTTGGGACCACATCACATCAGCTACGAGCCGCGCACATCAATTAAGTCGCAAGCCCTTGCAGATTTTATTAACGATTGGACAGAAATCCAAGTTGCTCCTAGCATGGCAGAAACCAAATACTGGACCATGCATTTTGATGGGTCAAGACAGTTGCAAGGCTCGGGGGCTGGAGTTGTTCTGACATCTCCCAAGGGAGACAAGCTGCGGTATGTGTTACAGATACACTTCAACTGCACAAATAACGTGGCGGAGTACGAGGCACTGCTTCATGGTCTACGTATAGCAAAGGAGATGAACATCAGTCGCATACGCTGTTTTGGCGATTCAGACTTGGTGGCACAGCAGGTCTCCGGAACGTGGGACAGCAAGGATGCGAACATGGCTGCATATAGGAGAGAGGTGGACAGAATTGCTGGACATTTCACTGGATACCAAGTTGAACATATTGATCGGAGACAAAATGAAGCTGCGGATGCCCTGTCTCGGCTTGGATCCAATAGACAGTCAGTCCCACCCAATGTTTTCCTGGATGAACTGCACAATCCATCAGTCAAACCTCCAGCAGAAATTGACATTGCAGAGCCAGAGGATGATTCAACTTTAGTCGCAGCCCTGCATGAACAGGGCATATTTAAGTCGCGGAGTGCTGCCGGACGATGAAATTGAGGCGCGCAAAATCATACGACGATCAAAGGCCTATACAATCATCAACAATGAATTATACAAGCGCAGCGTATCAGGAGCATTCAAAGATGTGTCTCACCAGAAGAGGGACGAAAAATCTTGCACGAAATTCATTCAGGCGATTGTGGCCATCATGCTTCGTCAAGATCTTTGGTGGCAAAGGCGTTCCGACATGGATTCTTCTGGTTAACAGCATTAGCAGATGCAGAGCAAATTGTCAGAGTGTGCGATGGATGTCAAAGATACGCTAGGCAAGATCATATGCCAGCCCAAGCACTTCGCACAATACCCATCACATGGCCTTTTGCCGTATGGGGTTTTGACATGGTAGGGCCTTTCAGACGGTCTTCAAACGGAAAAACTCACCTCTTAGTCATGGTGGACAAATTCACAAAGTGGATAGAAGCAGAACCTGTGGGAGATTGCGAGGCTGAAACAGCAGTCAAGTTCTTGAAGAAGGTCATATTCCGCTTCGGTTACCCCCATAGTATCATTACAGACAATGGGAGCAACACCTCTGAAGGGGCTACACAGATATTTTGCGCAGACAATGGGATAAGATTGGACCTCACGTCAGTAGCACACCCGCAGAGCAATGGACAAGCTGAGCGAGCTAACCAGGAAATTCTCCATGGAATTAAGCCGCGCCTTATTGAAAAGGTCGAAGCATCTCCAGGATGTTGGGTGGAAGAACTGCCAGCAGTACTGTGGAGCTTGAGAACAACCCCTAACAGATCCACAGGATTTACACCATATTTCATGGTCTATGGAGCAGAAGCAGTCATGCCCAGCGATATCATACATGATTCACCAAGAGTTGCGGCTTACATCGAGACAGATAATGAGATAGCTCGGCAAGACTCGGTGGACACATTAGAAGAGTTAGAGACTTGGCAGCATCAAGGTCAGCAGTATATCAACAAGACTTGCGACGCTATCATGCCAGACGCATCAAAACACGCACCTTTCAAGAAGGCGACCTAGTGCTGCGACTTAAACAAGATCACAAGGGAATGCATAAGCTGTCCTCTCCATGGGAAGGACCCTACATCATCAGCAAGAAGCTAAACAATGGGTCGTACTACCTGCTGGATGTAAGGGAAGAAAGCAGCGAACGCCATGATTTCGAGGATCGTCTCGAGGCACCTCGCCCTTGGAACGTCGCACACCTGCGACCGTACTATACATAAGAAAAGGCTAATCAGAGCCAAGCATCATCCTTTCCAGCTTTATAGCTGAGTATCATCACAGCCACTCAGGGCTAGAACTTCAACTTTGGTCGCCACCTAGGCGCGACCTATGCAACATCTGATCGCCACCCAGGCGCGATCGACCCTTGTATCAGAAACGGCTGCCACCTAGGCGCGGCCGTAAACTTTGTATCATCTCTGGTCGCCACCTAGGCGCGACCGACCCCATGTATCACCATGGATCGCCACCTACGCGCGATCCAACCCTATGTATAACACTCGGTTGCCACCTAGGCGCGACCTTATGTGTCATCATAATCAAAGCTTATCATAGCTTAGCCTATCATGGCAATATCATTATGTTTCTTGGGGTCTTTGTTACCCTGAAACAGCCGATTTATTGGCAATTATCAAATTTACCTTAAGTTGGATTGCTACTCGCATTATGTGGCCAAAGTACTGGGGTGTGGCGTCAATCGAGCTTGATTGCCTATCATGGCCGCTCTCGACCCTGAACACACATATTCCTGGAAATACTGAGTCGCGCGAGTGCCCACTTAAGGATTCAGATGGCCTAACTAGAGGTCGATGTACTGCTTATAGTACGGCAACACCAATTACAATTACTTGTAACTTAACAATTGTTTTATTCATGATATCAAGTTACAGGTGATGACCTTCAGAGTTCTCTGAGAAGAATTGAGATGATTACCACATAACATCCTCTCAATCCTTGGGGGCTATATCATATTATCATCAAAAATTTGAAGATAGATCGTCATCAAGTTTGAAGCTATCAGGATACTCTAAAGCTCACGAAGTCAGATGATCTTCCAGGTGCGAGTCAAGGCCAAACTGTACAATTATAAGCCGCGAAACAAGGAAAAGCACGGCCTAAGCATTCAAGATCAAGAAGTACTATGAAGTTCAGGCCATGCTTGGGGGCTAATGTCGGGGGAATACTTTCTGGATTAACCCGCGGCCCAGTGCGACTTAACTTACTCGCACGGAAAGGCCCACTTGGGAACAAGCCCAATATTGAACCGCCATAAGGAGAAAGATCTAGAAGACAAATCCCGGAGGACGTGAAGACCAAGTAGTCTCCGAGTAGGCCTCTGTGGATGTATTCCTTATGGGGAAGTTTCCTTTTGTAACCTAGCGAGCCTCTGTGTATATAAAGAGGACTCGCAGGACTTAGAGCGGGTCAAGCTATCAAGCCCCAAACCCTAGCTCATACGGCGAGTACCAGATCGGATCGCCTCCATTGTAACACCTCGATTATCATATCAATACCAATCTAGGGTAGGCAGGAAGTAGGTCTTTTACCTCACATTGAGGGGGCCGAACCTGGGTAAATCTGTGTTGATCTTTGTTCCTGCGATCCCAAGCTCGGAGATGCTTGACTCGCGTAATCCCACACCTACGAAGTCATCTATGACACCTGACGTGACAAACCCACGACACTCCGCGCGTCTGCCCGCCGTCGGTTTGCGCCGGCCGCCGTCGTCTACCTCTGAACGGGACACCTCCATCAGCACCCCGCCTCCACCGTGGCGGCCCGACACGGCCGTCCTCCGCGCGTCTGCCGCTCGGGCGCTTCCGCCGTGCGCCTGGCTTCACGCCGGTGCTGCGTTGGCCGCCTGGGCGTCGAGGCTACGTTGGCCGCTCGGTTTCTTCGCCGCCTCCCGCCGAGCGGCGCCTCCTCCACCTCGCGAGCGATCGGATTGATCACCCGCTTGCCCGTGATCCACTCCATCCGCGCCGCGCGGTCGACATGTACAGTCGTCTGCATGCTTCTTCGCAGGTTCCCATGAAGATCGTCCTCGAGTTCAGCGCGCCTACCACCGATCGAGCATTGGGCTGCCGCTGCGTCGCCCCTTCGGGTTGCAGCGCCGCCGCCCTGTGGTTCTCCCCGCGGCTGCACCGAACCGCACGTCGCCGCTGCATCGCCCCTTCGGGCCGTAGCGCCGCGGCCCGCGGTCCACGCCGCCGCCCTGAGGCCGTCCCCGCGGTTGCACCGTCCCGCACGTCGCCGCTGCGTCGCCCCTTCGGGCCGTAGTGCCGCGGCACGCGGTCCACGCCACCGCCCCGAAGTCGTCCCCGCCGTCGCCCTGACATGCGCGTCGCCGCTGCGTTGCCCGTCCGGGCCGTAGCGCTGCGGCACGCGGTCCGCTTCGCCGTCCTCGCACGTTGACGTCTCCGTGGTATGCGCCGCGCCGCCTTCTGAGGCGCAGGAACGCCACCGTCCGTGTTTGGTCTTCGTCATGATGTTGGGCTCTTCTTCGCCTACTTCGAGCACCGTCGCCGCGCCTCTACACGCGACCGCCGTGGCCTTTTGCAGGCTATCGCCGCCGTCATCGCGCTTCTACATGCGACCGTCGTGGCCCTTTACGGGCTACCGTCGCCGTCGCCAACCACAACTTCGTCTCCGTCCAGTACCAGCTCATCGCCAGCGTCACCGTCATCTTCCCTGACCACTTCATCTACTCCGACAACCACGGGCGACATCGGCACCTTCTACCCCACGCCGTTTGGCGCCGCAACAGTCGTCGAATCCTCCTCTGCTGGCCCCTTCGACATGGCGTACAGCTTATACTGGTCCCCGTCTATGCATGCCCGTGCTGGCAACACCGACGCGTGCCTTCATCCACGACGTGTCCCCGGGCTTGGCAAACCTGGAGCGGCGCCTCGTCAACATCGACTGACCTTCTGTCTACGCATGCTCGGTGCTGGCAACACCGATGCGTGCCTTCGTCCACGACGTGTCCCCGGGGTTGGCAAACCCGGCGCGACGCCTCGTCCACGTCATCTTCCACTCGGCGCACCACTGCGCCCTGACTACCTGGCGCTACCTTGCGCCCGCGGCTCCTGACGGCTCCCTCTACACCGGCAACCCCGACTCGACATCGACCACGGCGCCCCACGCACGGCTACTTCGACTACGGCTACGCCACCCTACGCTCTCGGCTACATCGACATCGGCACAAAGGGCTACCGCCTTGCTTGAGAACCTCGTCAGTTTTTTGCTCCAGCCACAACTTCCGCGACGCGTCGACCGTTACGACTGTGGTGGGGATGTCCGTCGGCTCCACCTTCGGATTCTTCTCCAGTCTCACCGTCTGCGTCGCTACCGCTGTGACTGCGGGGGGATGTTGAGTATCGTGATTAGTTAGGAAAGATAGGATAGCGTAGGATTTGATTCTACCTTGACTTGTACTCCAAGCAGATCATGTACTCCTTTATATACGCCCACGAGGCACAGCAATACAACCAACGATTCCACCAATCTCTCTCTACTCTTCTACACCGTCAACAAAACCGACTTGCGTGCTCACAAGTTTTCTTTATGCAACGGACGCGACAAAGAACGAGCTTTGTTTTTACAATTCCGTATCGGTGATATTTCATCTGCTTTCTAGAACTTTTGAATGGTAACCTGCAATAAGTCTTTATCAGACATACCAGTTGTCATGTGTGGGACCCGCTTGTTGAACACAACAATTGTGCAAATCCCCATGTCGCAGCATCTTGGCCCGCCCTTTTGGATATGGTACACGCCAGTATAATGTTCGATACCATAAAGGAACCATGTGAGTATTATGAAAATTAGAGGACAAAACATGTGTCCGGAAATCTTCTATCTATACTATTATTAAAAGAGCAAACATGTGTTGAACTGTGTTGATACATTAAATCTGAGCCGTGCAATTTGATCAACGATCTAGATCGTTCCGCACCTTTTCAGTTTCGTTGTAATTACAAGACCTGCCACCGGTAACAAAATTACTTTTCGTCGCATTCATGGCTGTAACCGGCGGCGCGCGGGACGAGATGAGGATGAAGCCATGGCGGAGCTACTGTTCGCCCTGCCATGACCGTCCTCCTCCATCTGCGAGAAGTGCTGGACGCCTTGCCGCAGCGGACGGCGACCACCGCGACCACGCGCATCACCACAACTATGCCGTCTTCGGGCACGGCGACCACCGTGACCACGCGCATCACCACCACCACCAGGCCGCCCTCGGGCACGGGCACGGGCAGCCCCACCGGCACGACGTTGGCGTTGGCGCGCCGGTGGACATTGTGGAGACCCCTGGAGGTTCCTGCTCGACGCGCCCAGCCTTCCTGTCTGCGGCCTCTGCGCACCGTCGCCGCACTGCACGCGAGCTGACCTGCACTTCTGCATGCTGCTCTGCACTATCTGGCGGCCATCATGTTCCCTGCCCGCGCTGCTCCACGACCTGGAGACGGGTGGGACGCCGCTGCTAGCGAACGGAGGTCGGGGCTGGCGATCTGTGCTAGGCTCCACTCGGCGATCCTCTCCCTGAAGACCGAGGTTAGGTGTTACAGTTTCACACGGATCGATCGTGTCAAGCAAAAGATCCAGGGGCCCAACAAGTTCACGGGCAAATAGTGCATTTTTTAGAAGCTTGGATTTCATGTCGATTAGAAAAAAATTGTAATATGTTGGTAATTTGCTTGTTGATCGATGGGAAAAGTTGCAGGTAAGAGGACACTGCAGGGCGTTTCTCCTCTACAGGCCACCGGGGTTTTGGAATCCTACTTTGCGGAAGTCGTCGCTGTGGAGGCGATTCCAGCTCTTTAATTAGGTGACTGCTGCTCAATGTTGACCACTGCAATTCTCTTTCCCGCAGCTCTAGCCTTGTGATCCATGCACATCACATTGATAGTTTTCTCAAAATAAATCTATCAGGCGAAGGGTCTAAAATTACTGGGTGAATGTATTTTTTCTGCACACCATCTTTGATCCATTAATTTGTTTACATAAGAGAGCGAATTTTGACTTCGTTTAGAACAACCAACTCTAGCATGTATGGACTTCTACTTAGCTGATGTATGGACTTCTACTCAGCGTGGCACAGATCAACTACTGGAATTGCCTTCCTCTTCAATAGCAAAACAAGACGACAATACAAACACCGAAAGGAACAAGAAAAAGAAATACAAGGCAAGATTGACTTGCACAGATAGGAAGAGAGCTAATTGACATTTCTCCAATTTTATTGGCATGTACAGTCGTACTGCGGGAGGAGGACCGGTGATATAGAGCCCATCGACGCACAGTTGCCACGACCGCCGATTCGTTGAAAAAGAGGCCCACGTCTCCGAGCGCTGGGATGCCAGCGAGCATGCTAAGCTCGAGCGCATCCTCGGGCTCTTTGGCGACCGGAGAGGAAGGCCGGCGAGGAGGTAGGACGTAGGCAAAGCAAGGCTGTCGAGCCGGGATCTTCCCGGCGAGGCGGCGGAGCAAGATGGGGAGGCGGCGGTAGGGGAGCCGCGCGAGCTACTCATGACCGCGGGCGTGAAGGTCGACCGGCGCCATGACGGGTCGCCGGACATGGATGCATACGGTAGGAAGGGAGGAGACAGCTCGATTCCGACCATGGGAAGGGGATCAAGTAGACTGGAGAGGGATAAACAGTGACGGGAAAGTTTTTTCTTCAGCTAAATGTGTTCCCCGTGCTAGCCAGTCCCATCTGGTATTCCTTACCTAGCCAAATTCTATTTATGAAAAAATAACCCAGTTTTTATACATGTCAAGTTACTTTGTTTTTTTATATGTAAATCAAACTGGGCTAACTGCTTATAACCGGGAGCAAGTAAAAGCTATATACATCCTTGTTTAAAAAAAACTATAAACATGATCTAAGTATTTTACATTCAAATCATCATCATCAATTATATTATTTAATTGGATCAATTGTTATGCTCTTTTTTGTGTAGTTCACATGTTTTTCACAAGCGGATGAAAGATAAATTATATCAACAATCCCGAAAATAACAAACACCGTCTTTCTATATCACCATTGCTAACTGGAATGAGACCGTGGAATACTTCTCAAAAGATATTTGGTCCGATTTCAATTTTGTATCATGAAATTTATTTAAATAACTTGATAAAATAACTAAATGAAACAAATATAATTTAAAAGATGTTTTATATCATAATAAATTATAAAACGTGCGTTGCACGTGCACGTTCACTAGTAAACACCAAATCCTCAAATCCGGCTCAACATGGGAGCTTAGCATGTTCGGGCAGCTCAAATGTCTTGGCGTTTCTATGGTCTCGAGTGGACGCTCTTAATAAACAAAAAACACCGACAGTCTAGGGCCGAAGGCTCGAGCATCGGGTACACATCAAGCTCTAATTAAAAAATGGGTGATATCTTCTTTGTTTTCAAGAACTTTTGAATGTTATCCTGAAATTTTGAAGTAGCCAGTTAAGTAAGTGTATCACACAGAAAGATTGCCATGTGTGAGAACCACTTATCTAATAGAAAAAAATCGTGAATATCCTCGTCGTCCTCCATGTGGGCCCCGCCTTTCTATATGTTATACACGAACATAGTGTACATTGCCACACGTCCTTCCAATCTATAATATCTCTAGAAATGTTTTACTCTCCTTGCTTCTCATATCCTTCCAATGAAACAGCGACACTTGTATATAAGGTGAAACCCATCACATCTCTCCCCATGGGCGAAGGCGTGCTGCCAACGCAAGATTAACGTTTCAAAAATATCTGGTCACGCTTTTCTGATTGCGTGGCGGCTACTCGTGTGGATCAACGGTCGCGTGCTCCCCTTCTTTCGTAGTGGACTTTCATTATGGGCTTCGTTTGCACTTTGCAGAAGTACTACGATGACTGCTCTAATCTTTGTTGATAACTTTCGTCTTAAACTCTTCTGCGTTGTTAGAGATTTTTTTTTATGATTTTCCAAACTTCGAAATTTGATTAGTGATATAGGGTGTGACGAATAA
Source organism: Poa pratensis (assembly GCA_947311845.1). Classification (NCBI taxonomy): domain Eukaryota; kingdom Viridiplantae; phylum Streptophyta; class Magnoliopsida; order Poales; family Poaceae; genus Poa; species Poa pratensis. The sequence continues at coordinate 24,887,144 of CAMZMU010000108.1, read as the reverse complement.
TTAAATTGCAAACTAAAGTGCGTCAAATTATCCAATCCCTCGTGTTCTTCCATCTTTTGTGTCATCGTTTCTTTTAGAAATATAAAATTGTAACCTGGAATTACTTATTCCCTCTAAGACATCAGACTCTTTTCTTTAGTCAAAACTTTAAATGTGATCGAGTTTATAAAGAGGGTATATAATCAAAGTGCAAAGTGAAAAGGGCTAAAATATAAAATTCCCCGAAAGTGGGGCCACGATCAAGGAGAGCTCTTCATTTATGGGGAGCTTAGTATTTGGAAGGATTATCATGCATTATGGGTTTGGTCAAAACCAAACATTTTAAAGTTTGACTAAACATATTAAAAAATTATTAACATTTATTACCAAATGCACATTTTACAAAAAAATAATATCTTACGATGATTCTAATCGTGTTTATTTTACAGTGTAGGTTTTGATATTTTTTCCTATATGATTAGTGAAAGTGTATAAAGTTTCACTTTGACTGAACTCACAATGCAACATAATTATGGACAGTGGGTATGTGATATTGTACGGATTTTTACTCTAGTGATGTGAAAAGACAAACATAATCAGCCATTGACTTGTCTTCTTGGATACCATGAAAATCGAGTTTGATATAATGGGTCTTTTCTGCTAAAATGTCAGGCGCAATCGGTACATGTACAACCTGTCCTGTCTTGTATGTATGCCAGACTGCCTCGACAATATTAGCGTGTCCAGGCAAGAGGTCAGAAAAAAACCTTGACGGGACGATTACAAAATAACGAAAACTATTCTGTCTGCCATTGCCATGCCGGGTATTAGCGTGTCCGAGCAAGGGGTCAGAAAAAAACTGTTTTGTTACTCAAATCAGGTTACACACATAATAAAGAAAATTGGTCTGTAGACAAAACAGAAGCAAAACGTCACATGAATACATTTATATCCTCGAAAGTTCAAACTACACAACCAGTGGCGGATGTAGAAGTAAATTGTTGGGGTGCCAAACTCAGTATTCATGTCATAAATATCATTTACGTATTTTTTTTAACACATGTAATACACATAAAAGTAGGCTAAATTGGTACTAGATTACAAAATCTGTATTTGTTAGGGGGTGCCATGGCATCCACGGCACCCCCACTAGATCCGCCCCTGTACACAACGTACATTTTGTTTCTCAAATCCAAATCAGCGAATCAATGAATCCCTCCCGCGCCGCAGAGCAGATCAGGCGTAAGCCTGCTTGATCGATCAGTAGTGACGCGTGGGCGCACAGCTCCTCGGCCTGAACGCGAGCCAGCCGGCGGCATAGATCGCGTACCCGTGCGCCGGCGAGCTCTTGCCCTCGTCGCGGATCGACGCGCCCTCGATGCCGTGGTTGATGTTGGTGAGGACGTCGCACTTACGGTCCGGCGACGCGAGAAGGCGGACGAAGCACGCCTTGGCGGGGTCCCCCGCGTAGTACTCAGCCGCGGGCGGGCCGTAGCCGAAGTCGGCGAGGTAGTAGCCGTGGTGGTCGGCCACGGCAATCCGCCACGCCATGACGCGGTTCTTGAGGTCGCGGCAGGTCACCGTCACCTTGGCACCCGGCAGCGGCGTCGCGCCGTCCAGGTTCCACGAGTTCCGGTGCGCGCAGCTCTGGCGGTACACCATGCCCTCCACCTTCACCGCCAGCTTCTTGCCGTCGCCGCTCTTGGGATACGAGGATGACACGGAGTAGTCGCCGTGGTCGGAGGCGACGACCGCGGCGAGGAGGGACACAAGGACGGCTAGGGCGAGGTATGCGGCCATTGCTCCAAGGCAGTTACTTGCTCGATCGATGGAGATATGATCCGAGCTCGCTACCTTGGTTGTGTGGTAATGGCGGGAGACGCGACTTTCATATATAGACGCGGCAAGGCGAGGGATTCAAACAGTAAAGAAATGGTGTAGACGTGCGGCCATGTAGGTGGCCGGCCGGCATATCAGGCTACGTGGGGGCCAGTTTGTCTCGGAGATTGTCGGCCTTGGAAAAAAGGCGATCATGTTGTCGTTAGTAGTTTATCATTACAAGAGATCACACAATGATTGGTGTGTGCGGTTGAGGAGCCAAGAAAGATTGCGTGCGTGCGTGCGTGGTGATCATGTTTTTTCTCTCATTATGCTACACACGTACGGTACCCCCTCTGATCCGAATTGTTTGACTGGAACTAGAGCAAAGCCAGTAGAAATTTGTAAAGAGGTTGGGACAATCAAATCGGATCGGAGGGAGTACGTGTTTGCCGACATCCAGGGGGAGGCAATCATTTTAGTTGATGCTACAGAGGTTTTATTAGTTTGGAAAATTTACCCGGGCAGTCTTAGGGCTAAATTAAACCACTCAGCGCCGCTCAATATGAGAGGATGAGCGGCGGGAGGAGGAAGAAGGGGTCATGGAGAAAATAAGAAAGAAGGCGGCAAGGATGAAGCCGAAGAGGAGGGGCGGGATGTGGGCGGGGGCGAGAAGTTGCATGGTGCACAAGTGAGAGAAAGAGAGGGGGCAAGGGAGGGAGAGGTTGACAACAAGCCGATGGGGATCGATGTGGACATGCGAAGAGTGAGAGGTTTTTATTTTTCAGGAACTACACATATTGATAGGTTTGGTCTACTTGTCGAGTCCCGTTATGAAGTTGCACTAATCCGATTCATAACTGTATTGCCTCGCAAGCGGACAATGCCTTTCAACTCCACCGAAAAGCGTAAAATATGTTATATTTTTTAACATGATGCAAGTTGCCTATATTTTTTGTAGAAAATATTTTGTATTGAGTATGGCTAAGAAGTTTATTTCTTTAGGGGATACTAAGAAATTAGAGAAAATGACCAGTGGAAACAAAATTACGCTAGAGAGGTGATGATTTACATACATGTTAACTTTGAGATCAAATTCAAATTTATTTGGGAGATATGGTAAAACTATTGTGCACTGGATATTGATAAACGATACAAAATCACTATTTATGCATAATTTTTTTTTGACTCGCCTCCCAAATTAATTTGGAGGCTCATTAGTATGGGTTAGACTTATAGTTTAATATTGTTTATAGAATATCATCTTTTCTAACATACGGTACTTGTTGAGAATTTTTAAAAACTTTAAAACATGGTTTTAGGAAACTTGATCTTCACCAAATGCTTTCAAGAAAATAGTTTTTTTCAGAGACTAATTTTTTTAGTGAAGAAAGCAGACTCACATACCAAACACATATGAGCTAGGTTGGTCTAAAATACATACTCCCTCTAATCCGAAAAAAGTCACAAGGTATACGTACGAGTTATACCTATTTTAGGGAACGTACGAGTTATATTGGTTATGTTGTTTTCGCACCACACTTTTAATTGATCGGAGGGAGTTTTTTTTTTTGAACAGAGATCGGAGGGAGTATGTTGTTTGGGCCAAACACTGCAGAAACAAATTACCTCTTTTTTTAGGAGGGGGGGCTCTTTATTATCTTTTTTTTAGCATCACAACTCTTTAGTACTCCCTCCATTCTAAAATAAGTGTCTCAAGTTTGTACAAAAGTGGGTGTATCTATACATGTTTCATGTCTAGATACATCTATTTTTTGACAAATCTAAGACAGTTATTATTGGACGGAGGGAGTACTTAAGTAGGCTTTAGGCAAACCCGAATCAAAAGGTCGAAATATCAATAGGCCTCAAGCATCTTGGCCCAGATCTAGCGACCGCAAGCGAATCAAACAGAATCACCTATATTAAATTCGGCCCATGTTCGCGAGATTTCCCTTTGCCCTAATCCGCAGCAGCACCGCTCCCCCACCATCGCGAATACTCTGTTCCGCCCCCGCGGCATCTCGAACCCTCCCAAACCCTAGCCAGGCGAAACCCCATGTCGGGGTCTTACGGATCCGACGACTACCGCGGCGGCGGCGGCTACGGCGGCCGAGGTCGTCTCCGGATCCTCAGAATTGCTCTGCGGAGTTTTCGTGGTTCGTTTTTTCTGACTGCTTCGTGTTTGCGCAGATGGCGGTGGCCGTGGGCGCGGAAGCGGCGGAGGATACGGCGGCAGTGGCGGCGGCGGCGGGGGATATGGAGGTGGTGGCGGAGGGTATGGCGGTGGTGGTGGGAGGGGAGGTGGTGGAGGAGGAGGCTACGGCGGCGGTGGTGGCGGAGGCGGCGGGAGAGGTGGTGGGCGCGGGGGAGGGCGCGAAGGCGACTGGGTTTGCCCTGACGCGAGGTTCGCATCTATCTCTCTCTCTCTCTCTCTGGAATTAGGCCTAGGATTCGGCTGCTTCAGCCCTGATCTTCTGAACTTTCGTGGGAATTTAGATGTGCAGACTCGAGATAAGTCAACGCTAGTGTAGGGTGTCTGTTTACCTTGTTTAGCTGCTTCAGTTGTGGGCTTGTTCGACTTGAGGTGTACTTTCGACATGGTGTGAAGTAGTAATATTTGGCAGTTGAATTGTTCAGCTTTCCTTCATAGGTGGTTGTTTTCATGACAATCTATGATACTGAAATTTTGAAGTAGCCGTGTGATTGGAATTGCAGACATCACTTCATTCTCATGGCTTGGTTTTAGTTTCTGCTAAATGCCAAGTGATTTTAAATATAACTCGTGATGCAATGATATTCAGGTGTGAATTTTCACTCAAATACATATGGCTGGATGTATGCTGTTATAGTATATTTCTGCCTTGTGCTCTCGGGTTGCTATGTACCCCCTTTTATTATCTCATTTGTTGTTTATACAAAAGCGTATGCGTAATTTATGGGTTTATATCTTAATTTCATGGTTTGCTGTTATTGGAAACATTGTGGACTATAGTTTCTTAAATGCTGTCTGCTGTTTTCATGCTGTGGAGATTATCTTTTGTGGAATCCGTAAGACTAAAAAATGTACTCGTGTTACAGCTGCGGTAATGTGAACTTCGCGAGAAGGACTGAGTGCAATAAGTGTGGGGCAGTTAACCCAAGTGGAGGTGGTGGCGGTGGCGGTGGCGGTGGCGGTGGGTACGATAGGTCTGGTGGAGGAGGTGGAGGCTACAATCGTGGTGGTGGTGATTATGGTTCAGGAGGTGGTGGTGGCTACAGCAGAGGTGAAGGGGAGGAAGAGGAGGATATAATCGTGATGGTGGTAGTGGCCGTGGTTCTGATGACTACCGTGGTAGCAGTGGTGGTGGTTATGGGGGAAGAGACCAAGAGAACAACCAAAGGGTAGAAAAAAATACTTACAATGATGGTGGCTATGGACAAGCTCCCCCTAAAGGTCCTCCATCCTATGGTGGGCCTGCAGGTGACTACGCACCGCCCCCAAGTTATGGAGCCAGTAATGTATACAGTTCAGATTCTCCAGTGCCACCCCCTAGCAACTACAGCGGTGGTCGAGGCTCTTATGCACCTAGCTATGGTGCCCCACCTCCAAACCCATATAGTGGAGGTGCCCCAGGGGGGCAAGGAGGCCTGCCGCCTACATATGATGGTGGTTATGGTGGTCGTTCTGCGCCTGGCAGTGGAGGCGCGGGTGCTGCACCGCCACCTTATCATGGTGGTGGCGGAGGTGGCGGTGGATATGGCGGAAATGCCACCCCTGAACCAGCTACAAAGGTTAAGCAGTGTGATGGAAACTGTGATGATTCCTGTGACAATGCAAGGATTTACATTTCTAACCTTCCTCCTGATGTGACTGTTGAGGAACTGCAAGAGCTTTTTGGAGGAATTGGCCAGGTATAATTTACCTTGAATTCTGTATTGTTATATAATAGTCAAAAACTGCATATATTTTGTGAATGTATCATTTTCTGATATGGTTGTGTATTTAGTGTGCTCCTTAAATTGAACTGTATGTATTAGTTCTTTATTGCCCTGTATGTGTTCCTCTTAAAATAATCTCTGATTCCACTTTTATTGTTAATGTAGTTGTATGGCAAATGATGTGAACAGTGAACTTATGTTATGAACTGTACATTGTTCTGTTAACAGGAGGTGTTAATTTGCATTAGGCCATATTAATAATACTCCTCTGATCCGTAATAAGTGACGTGAGCTATGCAGTGCTTTGTACTGTCGCAGCACTCCATCCGCGACCATTAAAACGGACCAGAGGGAGTAACATTTTTTTTGGGAACAACAATGGTATTTTTCTAGAGTCACTGCATTGGTTGGACACCCATCTACTATAATTTGTAACACAAGATCCTTATATTTGTAAACTAAATGTAAAGCATATGTGCTGAGATCATAATGAGGGTTATATCAAATTTCTTGAGTAAACTCGGATATTTTGACATGAGTAACTTAGGATATTAGGTTTGTCCTAGTCATAATCATCTTCAGTGAGATGTTCCGTTCATGAAGTTGTACTCCCAAATAGGTTGATGTATTTTTCTATTTGTGTAGCCTAATGTATGTTTTGATTTTTTTTTTTTTTGCATCATAGCTTTAGTGTATTGTCATGTTGAGTCGTTCGTGTGTGGTGTAAGATATTGGTTGGCAAATAACTCTTGGCATCGCACTCTCTGTTAACGGAGATCTTATAGCATAGAATACAGTTGGTTCATAATGCTGAGTTTCTGTGGTCAATCGAAGTTACTGCTCTTATGTGTACTACAGACCATTTTATTTCATTATTTTTCTTTATCATTTGGCTTAAGTGACTATGTGTTTTTTGAATACTTGCAATCACTTTTTTTAAAGGTTGGAAGGATCAAGCAGAAGCGTGGTTACAAAGACCAGTGGCCCTGGAACATAAAACTCTATACTGACGATTCTGGAAAAAACAAAGGAGACGGTTGCCTTGCTTATGAAGATCCTTCTGCTGCTCATTCAGCTGGTGGATTCTACAATAGTATGTTGCTGAGTTTGGACTGATACATGATATGCTTCCACTTAACGTGTAGTGTTTTGCAGTTCATAATTCATACATTATTTTCATGTGTCAGATTATGAAATGAGAGGCCATAAAATTAGTGTTGTGATGGCTGAGAAATCGGCGCCCAGGGCTCCCACTTCTGGTCATGGGTAAGTACTTCTTTGTTTATCTGGTAAATGCAAAATCTGCAATGCAATGCCCACTCTGGGCCAAGTAGTACCTTGTGTTCCAATTTGATGGCTTGGTTTGCAGTTGCACTGTATTATAATACTCTTTACTCCTGCATAAAATTGTGATTGCGACCCTCCTAAACCATTTTGTGGATTGGAGAAATGACATGCGCTGTCAAATTATGTCATTGTGTCCTGGCTTTTTATTAGATTGATGGATGGGAGAGGACACAGTATACACCAAAGCAAGTTAAACCTGTAGCTAATTTTGATCATATACCATTATATCATGTTAAATATGCATTTGACCAGATTCAGTGAGAAATCATTGCTAACAATAGTTTACTGGTCTGCGGTTTTTCTTGTATGAGCCTTAAAATTGGCATATAGCATGCATTGTGTATTTTAGATCGATTATATGTAAGTAAAATCAGGATTCGTCTGTATGATGTATACATATAATGTATTTGCGGCATTACTTCATGTGCAGAGGGGGACGCGGTGGTGGTGGTGGCTATGGAGGGGACCGGCGCAGAGATGGAGGAGGCCATGGGCCTAACAGAAACCAGGGCGGTGGTTCACGTTCCCGGCCATACTGAAAACACATATATTTACCTAAGATTGTTTTCTGTGAGAAACCTTTTCTATTCATGTTCTCCAGACTTGTACTCATACAGGAGCTTAAGGTAGGTTGTCTTCTTTTCCTGGACATCTGTTCCATTGTCATACTCCAGTGTTGGCCGGATGTTTGCTTTGCCAAAAGTGATTGATCTATGTTATGTGAATTTTTCCTTAGAGGCAGCTGGATAAGCTCCAAATGCTGATAGGTTTTGAGATGTTATTACAGGTGAGTGCCGTTATGATTCTGTAATGCTTTGCTCTCGGTGATTAGTTGCACCATTTATTTTATTTCCTTTTTTTTTATCTAATGCTTACATTCCACGTGGTACTCAGCCGGTGGATCACTGCTGTAAGCTATTGGATTTCGCTGGGAGGACAGGCTGGGTGGCATTTTTGTTCTGTGGTTGATTCACAATGGATTTACTTGATTTTTTTCATCTGTTAGTGATATCTTTATTTGCATATACTAGCCCGGCATTGTTAGTCTTTGTTTATTCTCCTGCCGAGATGAACATATCAGCTGCTTGATACTTGGATGGTCCCGGTCACTCGGCTCAAGTGTTAGGCATTATAGAAATTTCTTGGGCGACAAACAGGAGCCATCGCGAGCCAGCTACAATCCCGAAGTCACAGACCCAGGCACTGGTTTAATTGGCACACAAAAAATTCAGTATATTATCTTTCGTTCTTTTCTCATACTTGTGCAATTACTCATTGTTAACTTGTGTGTGTGGTTCCTCTATTTGTTGGTCCATGATAATTTATCTGTTTAATTAAAGATTTCATGGTGCCTGCGGAGGGATATGCAAATCCGTTTATGCGCTGCCAAGATCATTAAACTTATGTTGCATTGTATCCTAATTAGATTCTAATCCGGCAGACTCATGTGAAGGAAAACTTAGTACAGTGTAGGTTAGCTTATTATATTCTGTGTTTGATCCAGTTACAGTAAAAACGGAAGAAACATTCCTGGTGAATACCTCTAATACCACACTGTTAGTGAATACTCCGTACATCACCGCCGCTGGTCCTAACTGGCTGCAGGTCTACTTTTGCATTCATTTTGATGAATGACATGCCGTGAGCGATCAAGATACAATGCGCCCCAACCTAAAATTTTGTACTTATTCCTAATGTCCTTGTTTACCAAAAAAAATGTCTTGCTGGTTGAGCACATTGTCATTTGTATTTAGCGTGTGAGCAGCGTGCCAATCGCGGTAAGGTGACGATAGTGTGATGACGGCACTCGAGAATCGTGGCCCATGAGAAATAAGATAGCACGTGGCTGTATTCATATGCTGAAGTTGCATGGTGGTTGTATTCATATGCTGAAATTGCACAGGAACAAATATTATGCTACGATATGTGTTGGTTTGTGTTTTTATTGGATTTAAGAATGCTGCATAGATACCCATGTGCTGCTACGGAATAGAAAAATGAAAGTTAAGTGTATCTTATAGCATCATGACAACTATGGTTGCCTCCCTCTAAGGTACTAATTATCCGCCTATCGAGCATTATGCAACTCCACTCTTTCTCGTCACCGCTGCGTGTATACCTTCAACCCACCTTTCTGGCGCAACAACACAATATGTCGTCAAACTTCTCCTTACCTCAGTCGACGCCATTCTTTCAGCTCTACTCTTGCCCCATTTCCACCCAATTTTCATGTAGCTACACTCCAACTGATGGCCTTGCATGTTCTCGTCTTAATTATTTAGTTTGAATGAAATGTTAGTCATGGTTTTCATCGTCTATAGCAACCAAAGGTATACTAAGCTAATTTAGAAAATGGATAAAGAAATGACTTGCAGGAAAAATAGGAAAAATGCCTTGTGGCATATGACACTAGTGATTCTCCCTTATGGTTCATTTATCTCTCCACATCTCCCTTTCTATCAACTATATAAGAAGATAAGTCACCAACTATTCATTCATTCCTTCCCTATCCATTTGCCCTACGATCTACATTAGTTGTTCTACCACCATCTTCTCCAATATTGGGGAATCTTTTCACGGTTTTTGTTGGCTTTGGTGAGTAATCGACAATTGGACATCAAGAACTTCAGGTTAACAGAGAGAAAGCAGAACACCTGGACCCCTCCCTCGTTCCCCACCTCTACAGTGAACAGGGCGATTTTTTGGGCGAAACCCGTGCGCTCGAGCTCGCCGCCGGCGATCCGCCCGATCCCTCGCCCTCCGCGGCCGCTCCGGCGGCGGGAGGACGGGGAATCGACGGATCCCGGCGTGTACATAGCTTAGGTGTGTGTGGGTGGCTTGCCGGCGGCGCGTTGGAGGTGGAGGCGCGGTCGGAGAAGTTTCTGGAGACGGCGGTCCTCTCCTCTGCCCTTGGTTCTCCGGCGGAGGCTCTGGGTAGATCCGGCGTCTCTGGCGTGTCTGCTGCTCTTCGGAGCCGCGGAGCGCCTCCCCTCGAGCCGGCGTCCGTGGTGGCGGTCGCGGCTCTGGTTCTTGGGGCCCTTCTGGCCTCACCGGCGTGCGAGGCGGTGCTTTTGCTTAAAACCGCTGGGAGGCTGCAGGTGCGGTCCTCTCCTTCTTCGGCGTTCATGGTGGGTGCGGAAGTTGGGTGGAGCTGCCTTCTTCGTCTCCGGCGTGAGGCGGCGATGGTGGTCTGGCGGCGGCTCAGCGCCGATGTTCTTTCAGCGTCAAGACTCCGGTGCTTGCGTCGGATGGATTCTACGGCTCTTCAACTAGGTTGGCTGAGCTTCTTCCTTCGGAGCGTGGTGTGCGTGGTGGTGCCGTGGTCGCCGTGCGTGGAGTGGCCAGTGCTTGTGTTCGTGCGTGTGTGTTCTTCTTCTGCTTGATCTTGTACACGACTCCCTTTCAAAAAACTTCAGGTTAACATGAAGAGCAAAATTTGGTATGATGCACATGAGTGGGGAATATGGGGAGTTGGAATGAACGGCCACAACTACCAACCTACACTAATTCCAATCAAAGCAAAAGTGTGTAATTAAACAAGTTTGTTAACTAAGAAATGAATTACACGAGAACACAATTTCGGTAGCTTAATTGGTTTCTTGGAGACATGAAATTGGCCTCCTACATTTCTCGTAAATGATAGTGATGTCATATAACCGGTAGATCTGATGTGTCTTTTTTACAATTTTCATGGAAGTAGTTACAACCAATAAGAAATTCACTTTCCACACTGGCCTGTCGACCACTTCTGTTTTTTATTTTAGTAACGGTAGAGGAGACAGGTAGAGTTCACTGAAATAGTGCAGAACAAGTTAGGGTGATGCATGAAAGGGGAAGAGAGGAAGGTGGGCTGAATGACCACGACAACCAACTCTACTTTAATATTAAGAGATACTTATACATATTACCTCTCTCCGTCCATAAAAAGATGTCTCAACTTTATCTAAATTTGTATGTATCTAGACATACTTTAGTGTATAGATACATGCACATTTAGGCAGATTGAGACATCTTTTATGTATAGAGAGAGTATATTTTTACACCTATCGTAATAACATACAACTAGAGAGTTCTGCTTATATAGAGGAGACAAGTTTCTTTTAGGATCAATGATAGGTGTACCCTAGATCTAACAAAGATTAAATCCCCCCGCAAAAGGAGACATAGATAAAACTTATCACGTACGAGTTTACCAAAATTATCCTTCCAAAGATTTTATCCGAATGAGTCGTATGTGCGGTTGTGTGATTGTGTTTGTGTCAATGTTAAAAGAACATCTATTCCTGAGCGAGGAAGCTTTTTTTCACTACAATAAGTGAAACCGTAAGAGCTTGTTTGGCACCCCCTCATTCTTTTCATTGGTCGAAATGAAATGAAAGGACACTAATGCCATCGTTTTATTCGTTTGGTAAAAATGAAATGACATAATGGAATTTTAGTTGAATTCCAATTAATATGGCATTTCAATTCTATGTCAGCCAAAACACATTGGTTAAGAAATTTCAATTGAATTTCATGTTTCCTCTCTGAAACGATTGCTTTCAAACGAGCTCCAAAAGAACGGTGTCCTATGAGAAATTAGACCAAGTGGTTGACAATGTTTATTCCTTTTCGACCCAACATCACGAAACAACGAAACAATCTTGAGCGGTTGAACTAGTCAGACTCCTCCCCGTCTCTAGTGAGCACCACCCGTAACGCCCTGACATAAAAAAGAGCCGTCGTTCGACCCATTGCGGCTCTAGAATCTCTCCCCCGTTGCCTCGCCACCGATGTGCCCTAGACGAGTTGCCGTCGCGCTGGCAGTAGCATAGCGTCTAAATGTGCAGTATTGCAGTATTTTGTTTGTGTCAATGTTAAAAGTCATCTATGTCCAGGGACAAAGCTAGGGGGGGGGGGGGGGGGGGGTGCTGGCAGGGGCCATGGCCCTCCCCATGAAAGAGTTTTTTTTTGCTGAATGACCCCCTATATATTATGCAGATTGCTCCCCAAATTTAGTAAAAAATATTCTACATGCCCCTCCAACTAACCTAATCTTCAGTTGCCCCCCTTCAAGTTATTTTCCTGGCTTCGTCCCTGTCTATGTCTGAGTTGAGCGGGATTTTCAAGTCCCAACTTTACTGAAAAGTGCAACGGGGTGAAGTAACATTTTATGTATACTGCTACACTTTTAAAAATGGGTTGTGTCTTTACAAAAGACTAGTCGACTAAGGTTTTGTAGTTACCCCCTCCGTTTCAATTACAAGATGTTTTTTTTTGAGGTATAAGGTGGTCGTATCCACCGCCCGAATAGATAGAAAGAGGTGACCCAGTTTATAAGGAAAACCGGGTCCAAAAACCATACAAGCTGTACAAAAGAATGACACAGACGAAGCGACCCCGCCCACACGACCCAAGTCGAACAAACGCCACAACACACACCACCAGCCCCGGGGCCACCGTCCCGGCGTAACAACCAGATCGACTTTCGCATTGCCTGAAAGTGATCCAGTCATGGTCGACGAACCCTCTGCCCACGCAGTCTTCATCCAGGTTGCCACCAAAACCACCATGTACCGGGGCCGCCGCCTCGGAGTATCAACCAGATCGACCTTCGCATTGCCCGAAGATGATCCATTCAGGTCGACGAACCTCTGCCCGCGCAGTCTACATCTAGGTCGCCACCCAGACTCCTGCTAGACAACGGCTCTGCCTCATAGAACCGTCGTAGCGTGGGAGATCGAGATCGCCGTCTCGGCGTACCGCCACCGTCCGGGGCCGCCACCCCGGTCATCCGCTCCCCTGACAACAGAACCACCCTCCCCGAGCGCCGCGGGCCCATCACACCGTGAGGGCTAAGAACCTCCAAGGCGGCGCCTCCAACAAGGAAACGACGCGTCCGTCGTCGCCGCCCGCTCCCGCTGGAGCTTAGGCTTTCACCTGGAAATCTTAGCACCACCCACGTCGGGCGGGAACGAGCACTCCACAGCGACGCCCCCAAGAGGGAAAACGACGCCCAAAAGCGCCGCCGTCATCGGCTCCGACCAAGTCGGAACAAGGCTTTCGCCCGGAGGTCGTCCCAACCACAAAGTAAGGGAGCGGCGCCACTGGCAGCGCTGCCCTACCGCCATCCTCCGAGCTCGACCACCGGCCATGTCGGCCACAACGCCCATGGCCGCGGCCTCCATGCCGCACCGCAGAGGTCATCGTTCCGGGGCCGCCGCCCCGGCTTCCACGCCACCCGGGCGCCGGAGCACGTCGGCAGGAGAGGCTCCTGCGTCCGCGCCGGATCCTCCGCCATCACCTCTGCGCCGTGCTCGACGAGCCCTGCACGCGCCCCCGAGCCCGGCCCGGCGGGCCCAGATCGGGCCCAAGCCGCCACGCGCTGCTGCGCCATCCCCATGGCCGAAGCAACCGCGGCCACCACCCGAAACCAGCACCGAGGTGCGCGACGGCGAGCTCGTCCCGGGGCCGCCGCCCCGGCCTCCTCGCGCCGGTCGGCCGACCACCGCCGCCCCACACAGCAGAGCCCGCCACCAGCGCCGCCCGGGAGAAAGAGAGCAACCCCACCACCTTCGGCAGCGGGGCCCGCCACCACCACGGCGAAGGCCGGCGGCAGCGGCGGCGGACGAGAGCGGATCGAAGGGGAACGAGCCTGGCGGCGCTAGGTTTCCCCTGGCGTCGCGTGAGGAGCGACGCGAGGGGTCTTTTTTCAATTTCGTGAAGGGATTTGTTTTGGGAAGTCTGCAAGATGTTTTAGATATCTCAATGTGGACTATGTACGGAGTGAACGTACACACTAAGACGTGTTTAAATAACTGCGTTTTATATAAACACATTAAAAGGTCTTATAATTTTGAATGATGGGAGTAGTAATAAATAAACTCATAAAAATTCCCTGTTCTAACGCAACATCGAATCGAATCTCTGCCCCCCATCCACCGTAGGTCACGAAACAGAGGAGCAATCTGGACCGTTCAAACAAGCCAGACTCCTCTCCCGTCTCCAGTGTCGCGCCTGACCTAAAAAAGATCCGTAATCCGACCCATTGCGGCTCTAAAATCTCTCCCCCCGTAGCCTCGCCACCGATGTGCCCTAGGGGAGCTGCTGCCGCCGCGCTCGCCGTAGCTTAGCGTCGCCGCCGACGCCCCACCCCACCCCACCCCAAACCCCAGGCAAATCCTCACGCGCCGGCGCCGACGCCGACGCCGACGCCTCGCGGCTCGCCCCAGCAAACCCCAGCCCACTCAACCCCCAAACCCTACGCCCCACGCGCGTCCCCGCGGACGCCTCACCCACCGGAAGCCCTCGCGCTTCTCAGGCGCACCGCCGCCGTCCCCGTTCTTCCTCATTGCTCCCCTGCTCTATCCGCTCCGTCAGCCCTCCAATCTCGGGCATTGGGTTATAAGGTATGAGCTCTTACTCTATTACTCATCTCGTCGTTTGATTATTTCATCCCAAACTAACCGTCAGAAAATTTGGGTGTGCGCCGTCTAGATCCGCCGCTGGCCATGGCGGGAGCAGAGGCTTCCGCGGATACGTCGGGCCCGCGATTCGCCCCCGATGACCCGACGCTGCCGGCGCCTTGGAAGGCGCTAATGGATGGCGCGACGCTCTACTACTGGAACCCTGAGACGAACGTGACCCAGTATGACAAGCCTGGCGCGCCGGCACCGGCACTGGCACCTGTACCGGGTGCTTTTGCGCAGCAGCCTAGCATACAGCCGGGTCAGGCAGGGCAGATGGCGCAGCAGCAGCAGCCCCAACAGGCGGCACAGCAACCGCCGTTTCAGTATCAACCTCAGCAAGCAGCACAACAGGTGCCCTATCAGCAGCAGCAGCAGCAGCCACCGCAGCAGCAAGAACAGGTGCCGAACCAGCAGGGGCCACAGCAGCCACTAGCTCCTCAGTATCCACACATGCATCCCCAGCAGCCGATGCCATACCAGCATGCTCCACACATGCATCCCCAGCAGCCGATGCCATACCAGCATGCTCCTTATATGCAACCCCACCATC
Source organism: Poa pratensis (assembly GCA_947311845.1). NCBI lineage: Eukaryota > Viridiplantae > Streptophyta > Magnoliopsida > Poales > Poaceae > Poa > Poa pratensis. The sequence goes on along the minus strand of CAMZMU010000108.1, from coordinate 24,872,081 downwards.
AGCAGCAGCAGCAATACTCCTATCAGGTAGGCCAGCAGCCACAAATGCAGCAGAATCCCTATAATCCAGGTCAGCAGCAGCCAATTCCACAAGCTGCCACTCAAGGTCAGCAGCCAACGATGCCACCGGGTGCCTACAATCAAGGACAGCAGCCAGCGATGCCACCGGGTGCCTACAATCAAGGTCAGCAGCCAACGATGCCACCAGGTGCCTATAATCAAGGTCAGCGTCCGCCGATGCCTCAAGCTGCCTACAGTCATGGTATGCGGCCGCCCATGCCACAATCTGCCTACAATCAAGGCCAGCAGCCACAAATGCCGCAGCATGCTTCCTACAATCAAGGTCAGCAGCTGCAGGGAATAAGGGTCCCTCAGAGTCAGCCCCAACACACACAACAATCACCAGGCTTCCATCAACCTGTCCAGGCTTCACAGATGCTGCAAGCTCCACAGTCTCAAGGCCTTCAAATGTCACCTCCACAGGACCAACTCCAGCATGGCTTCCCGTTCACCACCCAGCCGGGAAAACAGCCACCACATGGCCATGTTGGTGCCCAGATCAGCCAATTGTCACATGGGCAACAAAGTATTGATGCAGGAGGTCATGAAGGAAAGCAGACTGGCTTTTCTTTACCACTCAGTCAGCAGCGTGGCCAAGCTCCTCTTCCAAACCAGCAGTTGCCTTCTAATCATCAACATCCTGAAGCCCAGAATCAACTAAATATTCATGGAGTTGGAGGGCCAGCATATCCTGCAAAGCATCATCTTGGTGGGTTATCCCCACGTGAGACTATCAATACTAGTTTTTTGAGCTCGCCTGCTCAAATACATCAAGGTGGAGTGGATACAAACTACCGGCAACAACTGGCCAGCAGCCATGTAGTTCCAAATCATATTTCTCCTTCACCTGGTAGACCTCCGGCGGGTTTCAAGAGGGGCAATAGTGAAGACCAGTTTGAAAGAAATGAGCCTCACTTTTCTGGGAGGTTTGATGGAATAAATGCTCCCCATCAACAGCCAAAACTTGCTGCTCTTCCACCTTCCCAAAATCACCTGGTAATATACTATAGGATACTGTTAGGTGTCATTGAGATCAGCAATTATTTTTCCTTTACTGTATTTACGTACATTGTAAAGTTCCCTGCTGTGTTATTTATCTTGTCTCATGAAATGACATCTCTTTCTATCAGAATATTATGATCGGTATGAAAACTCTATGTAAAGAAACATTAAAAGTCTCGCAGTTATGTCTGTGTTGTATACTTTAAATTACAGTCCTTACGGCTTGGATTTTTCTATCAATTCTATGCAATTTTGCCTCTGTTTCTGCAGCTATCATCATTAACTATACTGTTCATAATCTTGCAGCAGGAGATGAGGAACGGCCCACCATATCCTCAGCCTGATAATTTTGGTGGTTATAACATGGCACCTCCACATTTAGGACAAAACTTACAGAACCATGGTCCCTTTCCTATCGAGCTTTAACGAGGCCACCACCCGGACCGTTTTCTCCTCCGGATTTCCCGAGCGTTGCTTCAGTTGATGCTTATCGTCAACACCATGAAGTCACTGCAGTGGTATGACTCAGTTGCACGGCTGTATTAACTAACTCAAATATGGTTCACATCTTAAGAAGTCTTCATATGATGATAATGCTCTTTCTCTCTGTCCTGTTGCCTTTTGAACTATTGTTGACATGCTGTTCTGAATGCAAGTTCACAGATATTAGTGATTTGACAACATGGTAGTATCGTTTAACGTTTAAGATATACTACATATACATAATCTGACATTTTAAATGTGATGCATGCGTCTCCATATAATCGCAGCAAAATGTATTTCAATATAGAAAATAGAGAGGTGGCTATTTTTAGTATCTATCTTGATATGTTAGTATGTTCCTATGTAGATATAATCTATTTGAAATACCATTAGGCAAATGAATACCTTTTTATTTGACTTCTCTTTATTTATAACTCATGATATCTGCAGTTGTGTGATATGTTGCCTTATGTGAAGTTCAGTAAAATTTACGGAAATGGAAGCCTAAAGTTTCTATTGGGTTTACAGATGCATATTTACTCAATTACTCTTAGTTTAACTGTGTCACTGTTAAAGTGTTGATTTCTTGTTGAACATCAAATGTTTTATGGTCTCCTTTTCATTTCCATAAAGCTTTGTCACATGTTATCCTGTTTCTTAAAAATATTCAGGGTGAGAATGTTCCTCCTCCGTTTATGACATTTGAGGCTACTGGATTCCCTCCAGAGATACTGAGAGAGGTATGCTTTCTCTTGAGTTGTACTTTAGTACTGACGCTTGGGTTGCTTTTTTTTTTTTTTGCAAATGGATTGTTATGTTGTTTGTCTATTATATTTCCTCATCTATAAGTTCTGGTCAGCATGGGCCATAAAATAGATTCCTTAGAAGTCAAATTTATAATTTGCGGTAGTAAACAACACATTACGTGGTATTGCTCATTACTGCAGCGCATGCCATATGCTGTCATGTTGGATACCATAATTTAACTAGTCCCATTACCTGGGCAGTGTAGTAGCATACTTGTGGCTATTTTCTGCTGACAAGTATCAGAAGAATTGATGTTCTTTCAGAATATAGTATGTGGCTGAGGTTTCCTGCTTCTTGTCTCGCCTCTGAATCTGCAAAGAGCCTCTTCTTCATGCCTTGAGCTGCTTAAGTAAGCAGCCATAATCATTTAGGATAGCATTTAGTAATTTTTCACCATAGATAGCATCTTGCTGCAGATGCACATGTCCTTATGATTCTTGTTTTTCCATGCAGGTCCACGCCGCTGGCTTCTTAAACCCCACTCCGATTCAGGCTCAAACATGGCCTGTTGCACTTCAAAACCGGGATATAGTAGCTATTGCCAAGACAGGATCAGGGAAGACACTGGGATACCTTATTCCTGCTTTTGTACATCTGAGTAGATGCCGGAATAATCCACTGTTGGGTCCTACAGTTTTGGTTTTGGCCCCAACTCGTGAGCTTGCTTCACAAATACAAGACGAAGCAATTAAGTTTGGTCGTTCATCTAGAGTATCGTGCACAGTAAGTTCTGACCTGTTCTTTTGTATGAATACACATGCTTTCGTTTATCTTGAAGAGTCACTGGATGCCAGCTTATCATAATCACGGGTATTTACATTTATAAGTGTTAATAGACACTGGATGCCAAATAACCATAATGATGAGATTACATTTAGAAGTGTTGCCTTGTAAGAATATGCTCAATTGTTAAATGCATCTTAGACTAGTCTGATTCTGGACAAAAGGTGCTGTCAATATCAAAACAAGTCTGGAATGGCCTTCCATGAATCTTTGTGCCTCTTGTTTTGCCTTGTAGACAATGTGCTATAATTCCTGTGTTCTGTTACTAGATGATGTATCACAATCCTTGAATCTATGTTCATCTTTATTTATTTATTATTTTACCAGTGCCTGTATGGTGGAGCTCCAAAGGGTCCTCAGCTTAGAGAACTTGAGCGGGGAGCAGATATTGTGGTTGCTACACCTGGACGACTTAATGATATTCTGGAAATGAAGAAGATAAGCCTCCATCAGATTTCACTACTTGTGCTTGATGAAGCTGACCGCATGCTTGACATGGGTTTTGAGCCACAAATACGGAAGATTGTGGACGAGATTCCTCGTAATAGACAAACTCTGATGTACACTGCCACTTGGCCAAAGGAGGTTACAAAAATAGCTGGTGATTTATTGAGAGATCCTGTCCAGATCAATATTGGTAGTATCGATGAACTTGTTGCCAACAAATCCATCACACAGGTAATCCTTATGCCATATTCTTGTTTGTTTGTTTGTCATACTGGACGTTTGCCTTCAATCAGAATCTCTAGGTGTATTATCTCTTAAAGATGCTACTGCTGCTCAGTATCGTAATAATGTTTAATTTTGGAAATGGAATTCTAGAGCACCCAACTTTAGTACCACCTCTGTCCACAGATGTAAGATCTTTTGGTGTGCTGTTTTAGCCCACCAAAACGTCTTATATTTGTGGACAGAGGTAGTATAATGCATTTGATATATATTATACTAGCTGCCCATTTCTTCTGGATGGTCCATTTCTAAGTTTCACCATTGTGTATCGATGCAGTATGTAGAGATGGTGCCACCAATGGATAAGCAGCACCGTTTGGAGCAGATTCTTAGAGCTGAAGAAAGGGGTTCAAAGATCATCATATTTTGCTCAACCAAGAAAATGTGCGACCAGCTTGCTCGTGGCCTTGGTCGTGGTTTTGGTGCTGCAAGCATTCATGGCGATAAATCAGGCTGAAAGGGATCATATTCTCAATCAGTTCCGGACTGGCAGGGTTCCAGTATTAGTAGCCACTGATGTTGCTGCTCGTGGACTTGACATCAAAGACATTCGGTGAGTACTTTTGGTTGTCACATGTTAATATCTTCTGGTGTTTGATATCTCTTCACGTTAAGCCTAATGATGCTTTATAATTGTCCTCCTGTTTCTCACTGATTTCACATGTTTTTTCTGAAGAGTGGTGATCAATTATGACTTCCCAACTGGGATCGAAGACTATGTGCATCGCATTGGGCGCACAGGAAGGGCTGGGGCTACTGGAGTCGCTTACACTTTCTTCTCTGAGCAAGATTGGAAATATGCTGGTGATTTGGTCAAAGTCTTGGAGGGTACTAGTCAGGCTGTACCTCTAGCCCTGCAACAGATGGCTGCTCGGGGTGCACCTGGAGCTCCAAGAAACCAGGCTGGTGGCATGAGCCGTTGGGATGGTCCTGGTGGTGGTAATCGTTTTGAATCTTCTGTTGGTGGTCCTGGTGGTTATGGTGGAATTAGGGAGGTTCCTGGGGCCTTTGCTGGTCGGGATGTCCCAGCTGGATTTGTTGATCGGGATGGCCCTGGACGCTTTGGCGGCCGGGAGGGCCCTGATGGCTTTGGTGGTCGGGATGTCCCTGGTGGCTTGGGTGGACGTATGGGTCCCGGTGGCTTTGGTGGACGGGAGGGTCCCGGTGGATTTGGTGGACGGGAAGGTCCTGGAGGATTTGGGGGACGGGAGGGTCCTGGACCCAGTGGCTTCAGTGGGAGAGGGGGGCGTGGACCTGATGGGTTTAGCAGGAGAGGTGGAGGAAGTCCTGGCAGATTTGGTGGTCACGGTGGCAGGGGTGATTCTCCTGGTTTTGGTGGACGTGGTAGGGGTGATTCTTCTGGGTTTGGTGGACGAGGCCGTGGTGATTTCTCTGGTGGACGTGGTGGAAGAGGGCGTGGATTTGGAGGACGGGGACGTTCTGATCGTTTTGTCTCAGATGGACGCGGAAGATATGATGATCGTCGAGGATTTGGTGACAAGGGTCGGGGCAGGAGCTACAGCCGTAGCCCAGATAGAGGCCGCTCGCGAGGCTATGACAGAAGAAGTGATAGCAGGAGCCTAAGTAGTAGGAGCAGAAGCCGTAGCAGAAGCTGGTCACGCAGCAGGAGCCGTAGCAGGAGTTGGTCACGTAGCCGCAGCCGGAGTCGCAGCAGGAGCAGAAGCCGTGATCAGGGTGCAGGATCGGAACGCAGGCCACGGGCAAGGTCTGGCTTTGATGTGATGCCACCTGCAACTGAAGCCGGACCTGCTTTAGCTGGGCCCGTACCGTACCTGGACCAGTAGCTGATGTTGCTGCACCCAAACCTGGACAATCGCTTGCCGACGCATCTGCTATGTCACCTATGTCGCCTGGTGGCTTGGTCCAGGTCCAAGAGGGTGGACCTTTCATGGGTGGGGAGGATGCCAATGCCAGCATCAACAGCGCGCAAGCTGATCAACCTTCCCAAGGGAATGATCTTGTAGTACCACCAAGCTTTTCTGCAGCTGAAAATTTTCCAGGTCCGGCAGTTCAGCAGGATGCCCCATGATGTAAGTTTGTAATTATCTGTACAATTTTGTGTTTTACGAGTTCCTTTTTTTCCTGTCCATTATTTTTCGCATACCCAAAACAACCTGAGCCCTGCTGCTTTTACAATCGATGTGTAGTTGTCCCTCAAAACAACAAATGATTAGGAGGATATCTTATGCACTGTCAGATTATTATTTTCCTAGCTTTCACTTCAACTTTTAGGTTGAGCAGTGACATAATCCAACAAGATTAAGGTTAAGCAAACCGATATATCGCATAAAAGTCATTGCTACGTTGTCATTTTTTCTTATGATGCTTGATGTAAGGACAGGGGTAGTTTACGCCTTTACGGTACAATTGTCTCTGCTACTTGATTTGTCTGTTCCTTCTGCATGAAAGGCAACAAACTGGATAAAGAAATTTGTCGATACATTGGAATTTCGGGAATACAGGAATGGTAAAGTATGGAATGGCAAACAATCCACCAATGGGTGGGGAAAGAGTGAATATGTTTGTACAGAGAGGTGGACAAACTAAAGTAGCTTAGGTACAAGGCAGTGTACTCTTGTGCTACTGGCAAACCATGTTTCATACTACATATGTATTGGCTATATGCAATAAAACATTTTTAATAATTTTCTTATAATAACGTAATGTGTTCTGTTACATTAACATTTCTAGAAAGTCTTGGCAGTTTTTTTTTTTGAGTCGTTGTAGCCTCAGTTCTCTTATGTGTTCTGTTACTCCAGTCTTGTACGTACTATAAACTAAGATCATGGTTCATTCGGATGATGCTCATATATACCATCTTCACTGCATCTTAGGTGGTGCGCTGAGCTTGACGTGGCGGTGATAGACGCAGGTTGGCGTCTGTGGTTCGCGTTGATGGCCATTCTGAAAACACTGATGTAATTACAAAGGTTGTCCATTTGCGAAACCAGTGCTGTACCTATTATGCAGGTGCCTGATTGTCCCGGGCTCCCGTTAGATTGTCACACCCTTGTTGGTCGGATGTTTTCTTCTTTGCCTTCTCCGGTAGCGATGATTGGTCTATGTAAATTTTCCACCTAGGGTCAGCTGGATAAATGCCGGTAGATTTGAGATGTTATTTCCGGTTTGTGCCGTGCTGTTGTGATTCTGCAATTCTTTGCTCTCGGTTATCTTGTTTGCGGGGTTTGATTCTAGATTTCTGATTCCCCATGGTAATACTGTTGACATTTGTCATATTTATATTTTCTACCTTTCAATTTAATACAACAACGTTTGTGATTATTAGTTGCCTCACTAACTATTCAATGACCGTGTGTGATTGTTTAATCAACCGTAATCTTCATTTATGGGCTTCGAACTGAAAAATCGTCACATTTCAGGGAGGCAGGCCTCTCGAGCTCATATGCTACTGTTTTGTTAAACAAAAATATAAAATAGTAAAACATATAAAAAAAATTGAAGACAAACATATACAAGTTGTCAACACACGTGCAAATTTCGGAATGAAATGACATTTTTTGTGCTCTAGGCTGAAAAAACAAAATCAGTGCTTTCAAAAATGTATTTATAGATCTCATTTTGGCCAGTGATTTCGTTATTTTTGCACAGAGGAGACAAAATGTCACTTCATTCCGAAACTTAGCACGTGTGTTGAAAACCTTTATATGTTTGTCTCCAAATTTTTTTCAGAATTTTTAAATATGTTTTACTATTTTTATAATTTTGTTTAACATAACAGTAGCATGTGATCTCGGGAGCCAATGTAAATTTCTGCACATTTCATCATTTTGTTCGGAGTATGAAATTGTACAGTTTTTGTCCTACGTCCAGAGACAAGTGAAAAGTTAGAATTGTTCATTTCCGTGTAGAAAATGATCCACTAAAAATCAGCGTCAGATTTCATTTTCGTGCGAGAATGAAAATTGTTCACCATAAAAGCGGTAACTACATTCGAAATATGGTGGCACAGAAGCGGCTCCTTCACCGAACAAGAAAAACAAAACGGGCAAAATTTCTGAGTATACATTGTTCATTTCCTCCTCTTCAGTTTACTCTTCCCTTCGAATTTCCTGGACCCTCTTGTTGTCTTTCCTCCTCTCTGCTTGAGTTTCCTCTGCTCCTTGCTGCGCCTCTCCTTCCCCTTGTCTTCACCGTCTGAATTACCTCCACCGTCCGAGTCTCCAAACCCGGTGAGCTTCTCGTACTCGTCTTCGTCGATGACTCCACGCTTCAGCTTCTTCAGGAGGCGGTACTCCTGGGTCAGCTCGTCCATGTCCTCCTTGGTCTGGATCGTCTGCCTCTGCTTACCCGTCTGCTTGCGCTTTGGTTTATCGGGCTTTTCCCGAACTCTCCTTTTCTCTGGCTCTGGCGGCTCTTGAGCTAACTCTTCTGCTTTCCTTTTCAATGTCTTCTGCCGTTGTTTCTCTCGAGTTTTATCCCTGCAGTGAACCAAGAGAGGAAACATGTCAATCTTTGCAGCTGGTTGGTACTAGCATTCAAGCAAAAACACAAGTCACCGACTCCGAGATGGCTTCAGTATTCACCCTTGAAATCTGAACATGTTTGATACCAACACTAACGTAATTTGAGGGATGTTTCATTTTGACAGACTGAATGTTCAATTATGCATGTCCTATACTAAACACTAGCACTAACACAACAGTTCACATTGTCGCTTACTGAGTTACTATTAAAAGAAACTGGGTCAGCGGAAACTATGCATATAATGTTGTCTTTGTGGCCACGGTTCTTACTTGTACTTGATTTGTGAAAATTGACGTTGCCGACAGGCATAAATCCCTTCAGCGAAAGGTTATTGTGCTTCACTTCTGGCATGGATGGGATCTGGAGTAAGCCATACTCCATGGCCAGCTTTCCTACTTCAAGTCCTTTCCAACTGAAAATGTATGAGCAGTGATGCTCCTTGTATGATCGAACAAATGAGACGAAAGCTCGAAGCCCCTTTTCCATGATATTACGATCTTCTGATGCAGCTGCTCTAATCTGCAGCACAAAAATACGATATTAGTCCATAATCAGCAGGACAGAATGATATTTAAGTGACAGACGAAAGTTAAAAACCTTAATTACCAGAACTATACAAAACAAACTAACCTGTGGCACAATATCTACAATATCCGTGGAACACTCCCTTTCCATGAGAGGAACACCTCGAAGCTTTAAGAATTCAACATAAGTATCCTCCTGCAGAGGGATTAAGTTTGAATGTCTTTTTCAATACAACAACCAACATACATACAGAATTGCTGAGACAGACAGCAACTATCTAATAATTCAAAAACGAGTTCAACATAGTATACATTACCGTTGGCAAGAGAAATACAATAGCATCTCCTTCTTGATATAGCGGGCAGTACGACCTGCTCTATGTATGAAAACATTGGGATCTTGAGGTGGATCGTACTGGAAAACAGAACACAATTTTTTTATCAATTGACGACTCTAAGTAAAGAAACAGTTCAGAAGGGTAAGAACATAACACTATAATGTTAACCTGCACAATTAGATCGACATGCGGTATGTCAAGACCCCTTGCTGCAACATCAGTGCAGACTAAAATACCACTTGAAAGAGCAGAAAATGACGCCAGAGCTTTCTCACGAGGGCCCTACATAACAAAAGAAAACAACACGATGGCAATCAATACGAATAAACACTACTAAAGTATGCCAACATAAGACCACATGTTGGGTCATTTGATTTTACAACAAAAAGACATTTTGCTATAACCTGTTTCATCTTCCCATGGTAAGGTATTACTGGAGAACCTTTAAGTAAGTTCAGCATTGGAAGAACAACAGCCCAATAATCTACACAGGCACATGTTGCAAAATAGCTGCATTCAAGCAAGACCAAGGTGCACAAATTAGCAAAATGCTACGCACAAAAAATACATTGACAAACAGACATCTCCATGCATCATGTACTTACACCATGATTTTCTTTCCGGTGTTGTACACAAGGAAATCAACAAGCTGCGATGACTTCTTTGATGGTTCACAAATCATATACTACAGAAAAACAACACAATAGGTCAATTACAATCAGCTGAACTGACAGTGACGGCAATGAATAAACGGCCAACTTCTGTACAAAAGTATCTCGCCATACCTCCAATCGGAGCCCCAGCGGCGTCTTGGATGGACCATCTTGCTGAGCAACATCCTTGGCCTCCGTCTTAACCTGGACCCTAACAGGATTCCTCAATCCTGCCTTTGCCAGCTCCTCTACAGCCTCTGTCTGTGTAGCCGAGAAAAGCCCGGTTCTCCTGAGCTTCGGTAACTTGGAAATAATAGAGGTAACCTGCTTCTGAAAGCCCATGTCCAAGAGCCTATCAGCCTCATCCAGATCAGAATCTGCTTCCAGGCACACAGACATCAAAATCATCAGCATGTCGCATTTGCGTCGAAGCACAAACCAACCAGACAGTTCCATTTCATCCCCCCCCCGAGAATCTGCTTCCAAGGCACACAGACATCAAAATAACATCAGCATATGTCGCATTTGCGTCGAAGCACAAACCAACCAAAGACAGTTCCATTTCATTTGTCCCCCCCCCCCCCCCCCCAAAAAAAATAAAACAACCTCGAGGTGTTTGTACTCCAGAGTGTCCAGGCGCTCCATTATGTCGAAGAGCTTCCCGGGAGTGCCCACCAGTATGTTGGCGCCCTCTTCCTCCACCTTCTTGAGCTCCGCCTTGATGTCCAGCCCACCGACCAGGAGAATGGACGACACGCCCTTGAGCGTCGCGAAGAAGGGCTGCGCCACGTTGTATATCTGCGACGACAGCTCCCTCGTCGGGGAGATGATGATGCCCAGAACCTGCAGAAATTCGTCTCAGTTGTTGATCAGAACTGAACAACTACACGGGATTTTGTAATAAGCGAAACGATAGCATTTGAATAGCAGAGAAGAAGGCGCGGAGGCGTAGTAGTGAGGTGACCTGGTGGGGCTTGGGGGGCTCGGGGAGGCGGCGGAGCATCTCGACGACGGGGACGACGAAGGCGAGGGTCTTTCCGGAACCGGTGGCGGCGTCGACGGCCACGTCCTTGTGCGACAGCAGCAGCGGGATGGTCGCCGCCTGCACCGGCGTGCACCGCCGGAAGCCGCCGCGCTTCAGGGCCTCCACCACCTCCGGGGAGAGGGCAGGGGACAGCTCCGAGAACCGCTGCTCCGTCAGCGCGCGCTTTTTCCTGGCGGCCGCCGTCGCCGTCGCCGGCGAGGAGGAGGAGGAGGAGGCCATGGGGAAGCGCTGCGTTGCGGCGGTTGGGGACGATTCGAGGGTTTAGCTGCCGGTTTAGGTCATGTATTCTGCCTCGCACGCAAACGGTTCCTAGTAGGCGGTTTTCTATTGTGTACGTAATCTACACTGAGAGGCGGATTTCCCAATTATTGACTATCTAGCTTTTCGACATGCCGATGTTCTAGTTAGCTAAACTTTGGTCAACTGATGCGTGAACATGTAATACCTCAACTAATTTTTATTACATGGATACGAAAATAATAATAACTAGCAAACGTGCCCGTGCGTTGCTACGAGAGTTAAAAAGTTGGTGAAAAACATTGACACAATCCAAATTTTACGCCAAAATTGATAATCCATACTTAGAATAATTTTATTTTCTAACACATATGAACATCAAGTTCACACGGTAACGGTAGTAAAAGTAGAACAAACTTGTTTGTGGCTAAAAGGAATCTGCTTGGCTGCAACGTCCAAAACTATGGAAGTGCTAGAAGAGCGGTCATTTTTCTGCAGGGCTGTGATTGCATGTAGAACTTACCGCTAGCTCGATATCGAGCAAGCACCAGTCTGAAGTTGATAAGTGAAATAAAATACGTAGATGGATAAGTAAAAGAAAAAAGGCGCAATAATTGCGAGCCGCAAAACAAACTTGCTTCTCGAAAAAAAACTCTTCCACCGCTCCACTCTTCCATAGCCTTTGACCTTTAGTAAAAGCTTCTCTCAGCCGCTCAATCTTTCACCTCGCGACTTTGCTTTGCGTCTCGGAGATATATCTCCAATTGCTCCCGGAGAAACTGCATCAACATCTTCTTTTCGCTAGATTCGGAGCCCTTGGTGACGATGTGGATTTGTTGCCGCAGCTGCACCTCCAAATTGGCGCGTCTCTTCCTATATGGACTGCATCTCATCACACGGCGCTCCTGGCCTCTTGGGCGACCTCACCTCCCCAGGCCAGCAGTGGACGGGTTCTGCACCTCAGGCCGCTAGCACCTTCCCCCTCCCCAAACTGTTTTCTCTCCCTGGACACGCTTCTTGTTGCTTCAGCGTGGAAAGGAATTGACGGACTGATGACCATCGGCGGTACTCCATCTTGTCCACGTCCTCCTTCAGAAAAAGGAAGGGGGGTAGCAGGATTCTTGCCCAGCCACGCCGCGGCAATATCTGGGCCACGCCTCGCATGGCCCTCAAAACCGGCCTCGGCGTCTGTGCTGATTCATCCTGCCGCCGGCGCTCAGGTGTTGTTTGTCGCCGTCTGCCCGCGGTTAGGTACTGCTCCTTGTGGCACGGCGGAACGACGTAGGCCTTCAGCTTGCCGAAAAGTAAAATCGAGCCTTGCAGACTCGCAACAACCACCCCGCCGCAGCCCTGCCCCGTGAAGCCCCGACGGCTCCCAAGCGAGCCGGTGTCCTCTGTCAGCCCGCCTTCGTCCAGCGGGAGCGGAGGCGATGGGGGGATTTCTCTGTCTCGTGAGAAGCGTTAGGAACAAAAGGGTACGATGGCACCAAAGCGTAATATGTGAATTGGTAGAGGGTAAAATCGGAAAATAAAATGACGTACCACAAGAAGCCTTAATGCCTTTATTATTACTAGGAAACATGCCCGTGCGTTGCAACGGGAGAAAAAAAATAACTTTTGGATGAAAATCATCGTCGATTTAAATTTTATTACAAATTAACTTTTGGATGAAAAGAATCACCAAATCAAATTTAATTCAAAAGTCCATCTACCCGAGAAACTCTACCTCTGACTCGATCTTGATCCATTATATGTCGAAGTCCTACGGAAGTGTCACATTTGAATCTAAAGCCCGTGCGTTGCTACGGCGCCACATTAAATTAAATAGTAAAATTGTCTGTACGTTAAATTGGTGGACTAATTTTATACAAACTAATCAAATCAATAGTTCAGAAAGGCCCTTAAGAAGCATATAAACTATAATTAAATGATCGGCCGCTAAAACCGCATCATCTGTATATGCAGCTATTAACAATGTATATCTTCAGCTTTGTTTGGTTTTTTCTTTGGCTACAATGTGAGCTCAAATGGCTAATGCATTGCAAGAAAAAAAACGAAAATTATGTTAGTATGCGGCCATCTGAACTCCTAACTTGTCAGCCGATCAGTTTCTCCTCCTTTCCATCTCTGCATATTGTTCGCATCAGTGCCTGCAAGTTAACTACGTTATTCTCTGCACCAAAACGGATCAAACAACTCGTTCCGTGATTTCAAAGTCATTGCACAAATGGCAACAATAAAACTAATCGTGCAGTTGTCCTTGTTTCTATTTTCTTTCTTATTTTCTGGAACATTATCGTCTGCACCTGACACATACAACTCAGACACGGCAGCGGCGAGCACCCAGCGGCAGCGGTGGATCTTCCCCTTTTTCTGCTCGTCCCTCTTCCGCCCCGTCTCCTTCCAGCGTATCGCTGCCGCCAGCGAGGTCCAGGAGACCGTGTTCGGGGTGAGGCCGGCCGCCTTGATCTGCCGTAGCAGCAGCATCGCCTGCGAGCTGAGCCCGTTCTTGGCGTAGCCGATGATCAACCTGTTCCAGGTGTACAGGTGGTCACGTTCGGGTCAGCCCGGACGAGCTCCGCCATGGGCGGCGCCGACGAGCGGAGGGGCGGGCGTGGGCGACCTCGGCAGGGGCCTACTCGGGCGAGCGGCGAGTTCCGCAAGCGCCGGGCGTGGGCGACCTCGACTGGGGCCGGCTCGGGCAAGCTCTGCCATGGGCGGGGCCGGCGAGCTCCGCAAGGGGTGGGTGCGAGCGACCTCGGCTGGGGCCGGCTCGGGAGCGCTCCGCCATGGGGCGGGCGTGGGCGACCTCAGCAGGGGCCGGCTCGGGCGAGCTCCGCCATGGGCGGGGCCGGCGTGGGCGACCTCGGCAGGGGCCTACTCGGGCGAGCGGCGAGTTCCGCAAGCGCCGGGCGTGGGCGACCTCGACTGGGGCCGGCTCGGGCAAGCTCTGCCATGGGCGGGGCCGGCGAGCTCCGCAAGGGGTGGGTGCGAGCGACCTCGGCTGGGGCCGGCTCGGGAGCGCTCCGCCATGGGGCGGGCGTGGGCGACCTCAGCAGGGGCCGGCTCGGGCGAGCTCCGCCATGGGCGGGGCCGGTGTGGGCGACCTCGGCAGGGGCCGGCTCGGGTGAGCTCCGGCGTGGGAGGCGCCAGCGAGCGGAGGGGCGGGCGTGGGCGACCTCGGAAGGGTCCGGCCCGGGGAACTCCGCCATGGGCTCAGCGACGAGCGGGCTGGACCGGTCGTGCGTGCACGGGAAAGCAGCGCACGGAAAAAAAAAAACGAACCGTTTTCTTTCACTTACCGGTGGCGCGGTGGGTAAATATGTGATTTGTGGAAGGGCAAAATCGTCCAAAAAAATGACGTACCACAAGAAACGTTAATGCTTTTATTATTAGGTATAGAGGTATAGATTATTCGTACGTTTGAGTTAGTCGATAAAGCGAATTCAACCTATTGGAATATGAGTAGATCTTGGAATATGAGTAGACCGATTATTTACCGTCAACATGTAATAAAATGGACTTTTTGGGTCATATGTAGTCGTAAGACCTTCATGCACGCATGAACCTGCAAAATACACAGAGTTGCTCCTAACACACAAAGTTACCTCTTAAAATTACAGATAATTTCGTGAAGACACTACAAGACAAAGTAGAAACTTACTAGGTATAGACAATTATACTTTTTCCACAAGTAGGAACTCGATCCTTGATAAGACAATGAGGAGAAGGAAGATCTTCACTAACTCATTAAGTGCCTGTGGTGAGAGAGTTGTTGGCATAGAACTACACAACTGTGGCTAAATTCTGGAAAACTGCCACTTTTCCGGCGCGTCACAAAAATCAACCACATTTTCGTCGATTTGTTGCAATGTGAACTGATCACTTCTTGAACGCGAATTGACACTCGTGCTGACATGGGGCCCATTTGTCATGGCACATTGTAACAAACCAATAAAAATGTCCAAAACATGGTAGTTTTCCAGAATTTAGCCACAATTGTGGTAGTTCTATGCTACCAACTCGCAGTGAGATGTGACTCTCAACAAACGAAATGCTGCAGAGAGACCGAAGAAGAAATAATTCTCTTGAATGCAAAGCTAGATTATCAACTGAAATGAAGGCAAAATGAGCATGGCAGGAAAACTTTATGGTGTCACATCTTTGAAGTGGAGACATACATCCACGACATTAATAACTTCGTTCGTGTCCAGATTCGACATGATGTTCAAAAAGCTTTAGCTCGGTTTGTTACCATTGTCAGAGGAGGAGAAAGGGAGTTCTATCAAATGAGTTGGTGGCAACCGAGGTGGTGTTTGAGGAGGAAGAGGTAGAGGCCTATCAGCAGATGGTCAAGGAGGGAACTTGAAAAATTAAATACCAAAAAATTGTCTATGCAAGTACATGGGATCCACTTGCACGCTTTGATATGTCGTAAGCTCATAGTAGTTATTGAACGTGGATAGTGCCAATCAATTTTCATATGTTTTAGTGGGAATTTAACTGAAGAACTTTGCGTACCGAAGTTTTACGAGAAAGGGAGATAATTGCACGGTTCAGTTAGTCAATAGGCTCAAAGTAGATACTCTACACGTTTTTTTTCTCGCAAAAAGGGATAACCCCGGCCTCTACATTAATTGATGCACATATATATTTATTGAAAAATTTATCATCCATATTTTAGCACGGAGCAGAAATTGTTGATAATCAACCATCTAAAAAGCATATGGTATCTATGCATTTCCATGTGGTCAAACTTAGTTGATTACAAACCAATTGAACATAAGATTTGTGAACACCAAAATTTATAAAATGAATAAATTACATTTCCATGTGATATTAAAATATACTTTTGGAAGCAAAATCTTCTAGAACTAAAAAAATTAGAACTGGATTGGAATACAATGAATGGATTAAACTCGCTTCTTGGGAGACAGATAAGGCGTAACATGGTTTTCCTAGTTGACATGGAAAAACCCATAGCTGCAATAACTCTGAGATTCATTTGTTCGTATTAAATCTAACCCGAAGGAATTATATACGCATGGGTGCTCACAAGTTCATTTCTCTCTGATTTCTTTTTATACTGGTATAATACAATACAACATCGACAAAAAGAAACGCAAAACAATTTTGTTCATTATATACAACTCCTTTTCATTCATTCTGTCCAGTTGATACAACTGCAGCTACAGTGACTTGTTCACCCTCTCTCTCCTGTTCAACTCCACTACCCTGCAAATATCACAGGGCATAAAGAATCTCTAGGTGAAAAATGTTTATATCTTACTATCGAGACCAAATGAGTTTACCGGTCTACCTCATCTTCTGGGATCGCCACTGCCACTGCCTTCACTTGAGCGACAATGACCGTAATGTCATCCATCTTACCACCTGCATAGCAAAATCTCGGTATCATGAGCTTGGTGAGTTTGCAGGATGGAACAGAGCATGACAGTGTGGACGGGATCATATACCGGTTAGCTTTGCTCCAAGTAGCTTCTTCCACCAAGGAACATCAAAACCCTGCATGTAACTAACCAGAATGAAATGTGTAATATCATGTATGTTGTACCAAGCAACCTGTAGAAACTTGTAAGGAGTGACAAGAGAAACAGAGAAGATGTATTTGTTTCGCACCCTGCTCCGGGCTTCTATTGAGTATGGTGAATCGAATCTTACATCCACTGAATGTTTTCTCGCAAGCTCCGCCAAAGCTTTTGCTGTGAAAACATCAATATTTTCAGAGGGATTCAAAGGAATGGACCACGTGTTTTACGTCCGCAGTTGCAGAAGTGAGAGATTTACCAGCTTCATCTATCCCTGGAGACTCAGAAATGACCTCAAGGATCTCTTGATCAAAGATATTGTCGAAAAACCCATCTGATCCACTAACTATCATATCACCCTCCACAAGATTTACAGTACAAACCTGGTACATAAATCAAAAGAGATCAATATCAGAGAGGAACAATCTACAAAAACACTTAAATCTTGCTCAGCCTATAGGCCACTGTAGTGAAGCACAAAATGACCAATACTACAACAGTCGTGTAATTTCGCTGGTTTTCAACAACAATAAAAAAATAGCTCATTCGATTTCATAAATATGTACCAGTGCATCCTTATATGTTTGACCGATTGCCTCGGAGCTTAACTGGTACGGACAGTCAAAGTAATGTTCTTGAGGGCATGTAGAGAACATCACTTGGCCTATATGTTAATGAAGAAGAGAAAATATTAACATTGGTACCTTAGGATAAATATAAATGCATGCATAATCACCTTTTCGAATAACTTTCAAGCCACAATCTCCCACACTTGCAATTTTCAGAGTCCCAGTCTTCTCTAGCATTGCAACGATTCTGTAATTATCGCAAGAATTGTATAAAGTTTGGCACGTCTACTAGAAAAATGAGTGATCTATAAGGCTGTAAACACTGTAATAATAATGCTTACGCTGTTGCAGATCCAATGGAAGAAGTTGCGGCATGAGCCTTCATCAGAAGAATCTGAGGATCATGACTGACCTGAAGAGCATAGAAACTTCTATACGATAATTAATTTGTCCCAATAGTAGTACATGGCAAGGTACTTGAACATATTTTATTTAGCAGTACTAACATAGAAATACCTCCTCCTCCTTGAGAAAAGTCGAGCTGTTTGCCATAAGTTCACGAGAAAACAGAGCTGGATTGACATTCTTTTCTGCCCATCTGTCAGTAGATAAGAGAATGACTAGCTGGATAAAAGCCATGTGTCAATGCAAATTGCTGAAAGCAACATATATCTCTTGCAAAGGGCTGAAAGCGATCCAAAATACAAGATAGGAGAGCAAAAGCATTGATCTCAGTCGACTGCAGCGATTATCAAAATAAACAGTTCATCCCGGTGAAGATGGCGTACCCTGAAACGCCATCTGCAATGGCGAACACTCCACCACCATCGCCGCCCACAAAGAAAGCATCTTCTCCCCCAGTCTCAACCTTGACAATTTGAACAAGTTCAGTAGCAAACATCGGCAAACTCTTTTTAGTGTGTATTTGACATAAATGGCTAACCTTTCTTGGGTGCGGGATAACATGAGTTCCAATAGATAACACAGCTTCCAGCCTACAATAATAGATTCAGATGACGAAATGTTGACTGATGTACCACAAGTAACTTGAGAAGCATAATTGGTTGAGTGCCAACGATTGCTCGACCATTGAACTGGGGTAAGCAACTTAGTTTTGCACCTTGCCAGCAATATGAGTTGATGATATGCAAAAATCCATCAGTGCAAATCCACCGATGTGGATAGATAGAAAATAACATTACTAAACATGCGGAATTACCATTACACATGCACAAGATGGTATATATTCAGGCAAAATTGGACAATCATGGTCCACTGTTCGGAAAATCTGTTCAGTAACACTCTAAAGCCGTGCAAATTAAACAAACAAATTCAATGCAAGACTTATAAGTGGCTGTTATACTACCAGTGCCAGTGTGAAAATAATGTTATTCTCGAACTTGTAAACTTAAAAAATTATTGTAGCTTTATATAAGGTCCTTCTGAAGAAGAAAAAGTGCTAATACGAGGGATTCAAGTAGAAAGAAGAACTGCGTTTTTCTGGTGAGCATCTCTATCCCTATCTTCGACTACAGCATGCTAGTATCTAAAAGACTACTCAGTTTATCCTTTATCACCTTACAAATATTAGAGAAATTTCTACGGAGAAGGAGATTATGAGCAAGAATGACCGGTCTATGTTGTTTTTCAAGTTACACAGAAAATCCTCATAAATAAATACGAAAAATTGAAAATAAAATCATTCTGAATAAAATACAATGCACCAAGCATAATCATCTTTGAGAACAATTATCTGATACAAACATAGGGCCCAAAAAAGAAGGCCGGCATGGAAGGAAAGGGGCATATACTTGGCAGCGCGGAGAGGAGAGAATCGCGAGGGTCGAGGCGGAGGGCGAGGATAGGGGGAAGATGCGGTGGGACTCGGGGGCGAGAGTCGGGAGGCAGTGGAGGCCGCCATTGCTGCTCCGCCCGCTGCGACTGGAGGCGCTAGCTGCTCGCAAGGGATAGTGGAGGCGGGCAGGCCACGCCAGCTTGCCTCTATTTCAGTTTGGTCCCTAGATTTTCGTTTAATTAATTCAAAGCATGTAATTTTTTTTCCGAGTAAACTATAGGAGCATTGCCTTTCAATTAGAAGAAAATATATACTCCCTCTGATCTGAAATGATTGACATGGAGTTGTCTAATACGGATGTATAAAACATATATAGATATATCCGTATTTAGGACAAATACGTGTCAACCATTTACGATCGGAGGGTGTAGTACATTATTTAAATTAATAAAGCTCGAATCGGAGTCCCGCTGCTTCCCTCAAAAGAAGAAAAATTAGTACATTATTTACTGAGTGACAATCTTTACCTAGTGTGACAAAAACACTCGGCATATATGTGTTTTTAGATTTCCCTAAAAAGCAATCTTTTATGGGTGCTAGTTGTGTTAGGTTTAGCATTCATCCGGTTTAACCCTTATTTCTTGACCATTTTCTATGGTGCCGCTCACAATGATCAATTTGAAGCTATCTGTGAAATTATGATTTACGTAAATTCAACATCATTAATTTCCTGTTATTTTCATGATACTTTCACATGAAGTTTAATTCCGGACAATGTAATATAAAATATTGCAAAACACAAATTCCTACAAGTTGCACTTGGCAGTGACGCGGGCACTCGGCAAATGCGGTAACTCTAGTAGTGAAATTGTAATCTAAAACTCGGTCAAAGCCTCTTGAAGTGTCAGAATATCTCATGTCACTAATCTTTCACAATTACACTCGGACAAAGTTATACGATGAGCTCTCGAGAGTCCAGACCCATCAGATCTTTAAGCACGCTCGAAAAAGGGTGATTATACCCTTCTATTTGTAGTTGAAATTTATTTCAAGATTAACTGCAGCAGAATGAAGTTGTAGCACTAGCTCCATATATCTGACTTTTCAGCGAAGCGATCTACAACTTGGCATGTACACAAAGAATCTACAATTAATGGGAAATTGAACTTGTGTATTGGTTCAAGGATAAAATGTTGGTTGTATATTTCAGATTATTGAAACCACCCATGTTACATGGAACAAACCGAACCTCTGGAAAGGTTGGCAACAATAGAGTAAGATGGTATGTTGTTGCTTAGGGAAACTGTATATATGAGTTGTAAAAAATAGGAATGATGGATATCCAAGGACCCTGAAGATAACCCACTTTGCTTCTTATTGTCCGGCCCCCGACGTCCAAGGTACGTTCTTAGCTAGGCCTGAGGCTGGCGCAAGAGCCCCAGAGCCCCCGACGGCCGCCACCGCAGCCAGAGCCCCGGTGGCGCATGCTGTCACGTCATCGACCACCACGGGTGTGGCTGCCTGCAAAGTCGTTGACGAGCACGAGGACGCCATTCCGACGTTGATAAACGCAAGCAAACACTCAACATCAGGAGGAGGGAGAGCTTGACGTTGGAAGGGTGGTGGTGGTGCTCCAGGTGTTCCTCGCGTGTTGGGGGGGGGGGGGGGGGGGACAATTTTCGGACTCCCCTATATTTTGTCTGTTTGGGGTGTCCGAACACACCATCTAGACAAAACTAGACCGATATCTCCAGCGACAGCGCCCCAACGGACCGGCCACTATATATCCATTTTGGTCACTTTTTTGGTATTGGCTATTTTAGTGCCACTTTGGTCATTATTTTTCTATATAGCCGAGTACATTGAAATTAATTAAATAACAATCAAACATGAAATAAATATAGTTAATACAATAATTCAAATTTAAATACTATTTGCTAATTTTGTGAAATAAAATGCTCAATCCACTACAACACATGGTAACTAAACTATTGGTTTCCTTGAGTGTCCATAGGTGCTCAACTAAATGGTTTTGTAGTTGACATGAACGTGATCGTCACAAATTTCTGTATGCATGGCGAGGAAGTCATCGAACTCATCCGAGACCCTAGGATTTGGCTCGACAAGAGGGCCCATGAAGTCTCACTATACATCTTTTGAGCATCTCACATATTTTCACTTAATACTTAGTGGACACCCATAATGTAGTACTCCCTCCGTTCCTGTTTATAAGGCCTATAGTTTTCTCTGAACAGTTCAAAATGGGAGATAAGGAAGTGCAGAACCCCAACAACTAAATTTTTGCAGCACCATGTTGAACATGGTCGTTGTATTTCACAAACTGACAAGCAATAGAGCTTGATTTGGGCGGACAAAAAAGATGCTTCCGCAGTATATCTGCACTTGTGCAGGTACCCCAGTAGCACAGCTCTTTCTACAATCAATACCTAGTGGGTAAAGAATAAGATACATGATAAAGTTCACTGGAACAAAATAGTTCTCTGAAGGTAATAGATTTTACAAGTATTTGTTTTCTGAAAATAAAATGACTTTTAAAAGTATTGATTACTTTACAAGCAATGACAATGGCTTGGAGGTTGGAAAAAATGTTTAATAAATCTCACTAGGAGTTAAAATTTCTACTCCCTCCATTCCGGTTTATAGGATGCATTTGGCAAATCTCTAGGACCTAGGTGAATGGGGATTGGACATGCAAAATCCATCTCCCAATATTTCACCCAATTATCACCCTCATATTTAATGCCAACATTAATTAGTGAAAGTTTAAACCCAATCGGTTTTCTTATTGTTCTTAGGAAATGCCAAAACCCAACATTAACTACTCTTAATTAATTCTAATTGTTGCTTATTATTGGAAAAACCTGATTTTGGAGTTGCATCCTATAAACCGGGATAGAGGGAGTACATTAATTATCTATCATTGGTCATGGTATATATATGTAGATAAAGATTAAGGTAACAGCTCATCCGTGGATATCGCGCTGGGCTAGGTTACGACGTGTGGATGACTATGGCATCATGCCCCCACGCCAAGAGAGACCAATGTGAAGGAGTCAACAATACTGATGTTTGTGCGGGCAAATAGAGGATGTCATGGAGCAGCAGAGCAAGAGAGTGGATGATGCCTTTGAATTGGACGCAATAAGGAGGTTAAATCCACGACCAGACATCAAGAAGAAAATCCTGAATTCTCAGCGATATATTCAGAGCTCTTAGTGGTAGCTAAACGATGCTAACATAATTTGAATGAACTAGATCTCTATTGTCTGCCTCAACTGTTGGATGAGAACTGCATTGATCGTATACAAAGTCGTATGCATTACATATCAGCCAACTACTACGTTTTTATTCAAACTTGCAAACTTCCGAGTAACTTCTACGGTGACCATGCTTAATAATTCCCTAATTCTCAGAAGCATGCTTTTCCCTCAAACTGTTGCTGTCGTGGAGACACCTGCCAGGTACAAGGTCAGGTAAAATCAACATCAGCAGAAATGATGGTGAAATGCGAACGACTCAAAGCATACACAAGACAAACAGCATTGGAATCATATTTACCTAGGGTAAGGCCTAGGAGCGCATGCCCGCGACAAGCAGTCATCGACATAACAAAGGGCTCCGTAAGAAACATGGCATCAGTCACTATATATGTCAAGACCTCACAACGACGACAACACAAAACATAAGTGCAACAGTCAAATAAGGGGATGAGCCAGTCAGCCAAACAAAATTAGTCCCTACCATGTCCTCGTCGGGGCTAGCCATGTTGAGATCATGTTTCAAAGCATCCATTTTCCCCATATACTCGAACCGATCTCTATCTGCATCAAATTCTGGACGGTAATCCAGTGAAATGACTTTATAATCACGAACATTTGCCAGACTATCTTGAGCCACGAAGTAGCTTATGTCCGCTAGACGTTCAAGAGCACGGAGAAAGGAAACAATAGTTTCCTTAGTGACCTTATCATGGTATGCATCCTCATCTGTATTGACAAAGGTGCGCACACACGCCCGAAGAATCTAAGGAGGGGACTTAATCAGTTAGTACATATACCACAACATTTTTTCATGCAATCTAGACATGGTACTGGGTTACCATGTTTTGATTCTTTGTTGGAGTCGACAGTTTGGTGGGAAGTGGAGAAATATTGCCTGGCGTACCCTGTAATCATTTAAGAGAGAAAAATAGAAGATATCCTCATGTTGTTAAGGAGATAACGGTAAGAAAGTAATAGGAGTACTTGGCAGGTTTCGATATAAAAAACAATGCGGTTACCATGATAACGGAAGCCAGTCTCGCAGAATTTTTAGGTATCATGCAAAGATAACCTCGAGACCGAAGAGACGCTGTCTCTTCCGAGCCCTACAACTCACACACACAAAAACAAAAGAAAAATAATGAGTCCATGTTTGGCACTAGGGTGTGTACTTCTAGTGCCTTCTTTATTTAGCTTTCTTTTCCAAATGTATCCAGTCACTACATCATGCAAACAACTGGCCATCTTATAATCTTGCAAAATGTAAAAATTATCATAGTGATTGGTTTCAAGGTTTTGACACTATTGCTTCTAGTTGTAAATTGCTTCTGTCTAAGAAATAAAAAGAAAGTAACTCGTATAATTTCGGAAATCCATTTTGGGTAGTAGGACTAGATACTCCTATTATGAAAAAACACATTTCGCAATGTCCAAAAATTTCAAAAATAAATTCGCATGAACATACAAACATTTTATGTAGGCACACAATTTTTATATAAAAAAAGACATTTTTTGTGCCCTGTGCAAAAAAGACAAAAAAATTGTCCAGTAAAAAGTTATTTTTGAGCACCGAATTTGTCTTTTTTATACAGAACACAAAAAACATTATTTTCTCGTGAAACTTTATGTGTCAACATAAAATGTTAGGAGGTACACCCGAAATTTTATTTCAGAATTTTTTGACATTTCAAATATGTTTTAAAATGTTCTTTTCATAATGAGACTAGATGCTTCTAATGAGACTAGATGCTTCTATGAGGCAAAACGCCATGTCCGTATAATTTCATCCAACATACATATTAGGAACAAGGCTTACCAAGACGCTGGCATTACAAATCTTCTTCAAGTAGTCCTGCATTTTATCTCGCTCTTCACGAAACTCCTTTTAGGAACAAATAGAAAAATAAGACTTCAGGAAAATAAGACAACATGGCCAAAATACGCTTAACAAAAATACCAAATTATAAAGCCAGTTTAGTATTATTTAATTTAATCCTACTTATTTCTAGAGTCCTTCATTATTCTTTTGTCTCCTATGTATAGCTGATATGTTGTTTAGTACAGTTCTGAACTTAAACGACTGAAAATTGCTATTAAAGGAGTTGAATAATTCACCGACAATCGATAAACCAGGATGAAACAAAGCAAATTATAAATTCAGCATGGTATTATTATTTACTTGAACCTAATTATTTCTAGAGTCATTCATTGTTTCTTTGTCTCTTATGTATAGCTGATATGTTGTTTAGTACAGTTCTGAACTTAAACGCCTGAAAATTGCTACTGAAAGAGCGAATAATTCACCCACAATCAAATCAATAAACCAGGATGAAACAAAGCAAATTTTAACTCCCCTATGGTTAGTGCAACTAGGGTTAGATTGCTGAGAAAAGTATCATCAATACGACAAAGTTAGATAGCAGAGGAGAAATCAGATACCGAATCTTAGGGCAAGTGAGGGGGGAAGAGTTGAAGTGCTTTACATAATCCACGACCTGACGATCACCGGCGGCTCCCGTGCGAGCGCGGACGACCCCGCCGCTAGATCTAGGGCTGATGAGCTTCAGGCTGTTACGCCCGACCGGCCCCAGTGCCAGTGGTAGGCTGCTGCTGCGAGGCGGGCAGCTGGTCAGGAGGAGGCTAGAGGATGGAGCGAGGCCAACGGAACATGGCCGGAGAGTAGAGGAGTGCATTGTGGGGGTGTTTCCGGTTTGGTAGAGAGATCGGTCGAGGAGGCGGTGGCGGTGGCCGGCCGGAGAGTACATGAGTATTTATACCCCGAGTTCTGATTCTGAATTTGAACGAAGAGACGTGTCCACGAAGAATTCTGATTCTTTTGATCCTCCAAAACTTAGGCCCAATCGATCAACTCGGGAAATGCAGTTCCACACGTAGTTTGGACCCTGGGCTATCTCTACCGTCCATTCGGTGAGGATCCGACGGCAGTCTTTTCGTCAAATTTTGGACGTGGTTTTTGCAGAACAGTCCATACCTTTCCAGCCTTTCACAAATTCGACCACCCAGATTTTGAATCACAAAAATAAATTGCATATGTTTGAAGAGTTTTTCGAAGAATATTTCTTACCGGAAAATATTCAACAATATGAAAAATATTTTTTTTCAAGAATATTTAACAATTTTTAGAAAGTTTCAAATAATGTTTCATAGTATAAGATAAAATGTAGCTAGTTTTCAAAAAGTATTTTAGAAAGTATAGATTTTTTTTTCATACAAGATTTTTTCATAGAATATATACTTTCAAATTCGAAAGTCACATATTTCATAAAGTTTTTAGAGACATTTTTTACTCGAATCGCACAAATTTTTCTCAAGATTTCAATTCACAAAATATTCATCCCAGATTCGAATTTATGGTTTTTCATACTGAATAAGGAATGGTACCAATTTTGAATCTTTGACAAACATTCTGCCCAAATCAGCAATTTATATTTTATGAAATTTCCATTACAAATTTCTGCCAAAATCAGAACAGATTACAGAAATTATCCATTATATTTTATTAATGTTTCAGTCCAGATTCGAAACTTTCATACAAGTTCAGAAACATGTATACATGAAAGATCCATAGAAATTTCAGACCAACAAACCTCACTGTAAATTGATTTTTTGGATCAGCATTTCAGCCCAACAAATCATATTTTAACCAACAGTGAAATGCACAGAATTTTATGGGTTTTTCATATTTGAAGGACAAAATCAGGAATGGACCAATTTTGAATCTTTGATTAGCAAATTTTTCACAGTTTCACACACTGAGAATTCATAGTTCCATCGGGAGATTAAAAAATGTGCCAAAATTTGTATGAATATATTCATACGATATTTTCATACTGCATACCTGCACATATTGATTCACACATATACACAATTGATTCACACACAAAAATATGGATTCAACTAATATAAAATAAGATCCACAAACTGATCCACATTTGATTCACGTAGATCCACAATTGATTCACACAGAAAAATATGGATTGGACACATATAAAATCATTTCCCCTGAACATATTTATATAACATTCACATAGGTACCAAGAGAATTTTCGTTACACTGTATGTAGTATGATACGGCACCATCCCAAAAATAAAAACACCGTATGTATCCAGATACAAATATCCAGAAAATAAGGCTCCCAGATTTACACTATAGATAAATATGAAAACGGTGAATTTTTCACACTAAGAATGCAAGAAACGAGATCAAAATCTGTACAGAAAATCCAAATATCTACCAAGAAATGCGACTGAATCAACACTATCAAAAAAAGGAGAAAAATATCTCTGAATTTTTTTCTACCTAGACATTCAACATGAACACAAGTTTCACAGAAACTCACGGCTTCATTGATGTTTTTCATACTGTAATGCAAGAAAGGGGTTAAACTTTGTAGAAATTAAGATCGAGAATGGATACAGAGCCATGGGCATCCAGATCTGTACCACGAAAATACAAAAAGAAAGTAGAAATGCACGAAGGGATGGAAAAATACACAAAAACCATCAGATCTAACATGCAAGATCCAAGAAAGACATGCAAGATCCACGGCCGGACTTGAAGGTCACCAGCACGGCGTCCGATGCCGAAGAGGCCTTCCTCCATGGTGTCGTTGCCGCCTCCGGGGCCGTCTTGTCCTCCCTCCAAGGCACCGTCGCCGTCGCGCCCTCCCTCCAAGACGCCGGCGCCGTCGCGCCCTCAACGAGAGAGCAGCAGTGTAGATGGCCGGGGCCGGCACCAACGGCGTGGTGCGGGCGGAAGGCTATAGAGCAGTGGGTGGGGGAGGCGAAACAGGGGCGAGGTGGGCGGCGGGAGGCGAGGTTGGCGGCTGGGGCGGGGTGGACGGGGTGGATTCCAGGATTTGGTTAGGGTTTGCACCTATATATAGTGGGTGTGGGACTGCGGGTTGATTTCGATTTTCTACGAGGGTTAAAATGCAAAATGACCAAATTTTGACCAGTTGACTGAACGGACGGTGAAGATAGTCCGGGAGGCCAACCTACTTGTGGAATTTCCGGACCCGATCAACTCCCGTTTCCTGCAAAATCCCTCCGGCCGCCGCCACATGGAGACCTCTGAGGGTGTGTTTGGTTGAGCTGCAGATTCCTGAAAATCAGCTGTGTGGAATCTGCTGTGAGAAAGCTGCTGTGAGCTGACAACTGTGGGAAAGCTGAAATCTGTTTGGTTGTAACAGCTGCCAACTGTAGATTCGATAGAAAATGTCTGATGACCAAAGATATTATTTATATGCTAATTGATCGTATTACAACGATTTATACAAGATAGATATGCAAATGATCATTTGGGGAGGGATTTTTACATAGCTTACACAAAAGACATTGACTACACCAAATACATATGGTTTACAGCACGATGTTTGCCATCGAATAACTATCCTCGCTCGCCCTCACAAGAAATAAAGCATTAATCCTCATCTTCATCACATTTATTGAACTCCGGCGAGAGGAGATGCCAAGGCGGGGAGAGAGGAGTGGTTATCATACCTGCAGGCGGCGCAGGTCGACCTCCGGCGGCGGGCGGCGCAGGGACCTCCGGCGGCGGGCGGCGTTCCTGGAGCTGCGGCCCGAGCGTTGGAGGCGGCGATCTAGGTTGGCTCCACTTCCGACCGGCGAGCCGCCGGAGGCCGCCTGAGAAGGGCGGCGAGGCGGAATACTAGCTCGCCTCTGCCATGCCTTGCACGAGGAGGGAGGAGGGTTGGTGGGAGGAAAAAGAAACCCAACCGCCGCCCGCAGCCCCTGCCACCAGGCCGCCGGCGGGGGGCCTCGTTCTTGGTGGCGGCGGCGCGACACGGATCTGAGGAGCCGGCAGCCGACTGGGAGGATGGCACCCGGCATCGTGGGTGTGGGTGGACTATAGGAGCGGCGAGCTGCTGGGCGTCGACTGCTGCTGGCGCGCCGCCGGTTTCCGTCGGGGCTGGCCGGCGAGGGGACCTCTCCTCTGCCTGTGTGTGCGAGTCCATGGAGCAGAGAGAAAGGAGGAGGAGCTAGGAGGAGGACCGATTCGTTTGGGTCAGAAAAATCTATTCGAACCGTCCACTTTCCACTCAGCGGTGGCATCGGTGGTTATTTTCTGCAACTTCTGGAAACGCAACGCAGTGAAATCGGGGGGTCGGGCGGCTTTCAGTTTACATGGAGCGAATCTGCTGCGTTATAGAATGTGGGTGGACTAGAGAACCCGTTTGGTTGGGATTCCAGCTTCCGTGATGTGAATCTGCCTCCAAAATCTGAACCAAACACAGCCTGAACCTTCCTCCTCCTCCGACCCGTTGGCCGCCGCCGCCGGCGAGTACCCTCGCTGGGTGGTGTTCGTAGACACCGAACGTCCGTTGCAGGCGAACCCCTGCCCGATCATCACGGACAGCAAGACGGTGGCAGATAACAATTGTATGTTGGTGGTAGATAACATCAAAATCTGTACGGCCGATGGATATGAGGAAAGATTACTGTTGCATGTTGGTGGACGCCACTGCCAGGTGCGACACTGTCGGGGGCGCGGCGAGACGGAAGGAGGCGCGCACGGGGTGGCCGGTGGAGGTACGAGCGTCATATTTATCTGCCACCAACATACAATTGTTGCATTCTGTACGGCCGATGGATATGAGAAAAGATTACTGTTGCATGTTGGTGGACGCCATGGGGACGAACAAGAAAACGCAATGACGATGAATGTCTATCTTTTCCGATGGTGCTAAAGCTAAACTCCAGTGCTGATTATTTGCCCTCTTCGACATGATTGTGAATTTTTTATGGTACGTGTACGTCCTCCTCCTCCGAATCATACCCATCACCCGATTTTTCGCTTCTTGAAGATGCGCGATCCATCAGGATACTGAAATCGCCACCCAATACCCGTCATATGCTCCCGCCTCCGGGATAATGATACTCTTGATACCTCAAACAAGTGGAAACAAATACACGTCCATGTACAGTGTTAGAACTTTACTTTACATGCAATTTTATGGACAAAAGATTAAATAGTTTGTGTGGCATTTGTGGAAAAGCAAATTTGGTCATTTCAAAATTGTTGTTTTTAGAGCATCTCGTTTTGTTTCGAGGGCACAACAATTTGCCTGTCATTTTGTCGTGGGGATTTCACGACAGTGCACATGATTGGTGTTCTTTCGAATGAAATTTGTTCGTTTGGGTGGTGTCCCGACACACCGTCCGGACAAAACCAGGCCGATGCCTGCAGCGGCAGCCCCCAACGCACTGGCCCCTATCTTTGGTCATTTTTTGCAAGTAGATTTTTGTAGCACTTCAGCCATTATTTTTCTATTTAGCCGAGCACACTGAATTAATTAAACAACAATTCTAACATTAAAATAAATATAGTCAATACAATAATTTGAATTTAACTAATATTCTGTAATTTAATAATTTTAGAAAAATAAAAAGCTCGATCCACTACAACACATGACAATTAAACTATTAGTTTTCTTTGAGTGTCCATAGGTGCTCAGAGTTGCACTTTGGATCATGGCCTTCGATAAGTCTTGCAGATATCAGAGAGCGTTGTAACACGTTGATATCACTGCGAGATCTTGTCATGCAGAGTAAAGAGCGACGAATCTAAATATCATGATATGTCATAGCTTCAGATATGACAATGCACGCTCCAACGTGATCTTTATATTGTCTTACCAACCAAATGGAAAATTCTTCCATTCCAACACATACAACTGGTGCTTCCAAGCAACATAGGAAATCCCTCGTCACACCAACTACCATTGGCCGAGTTATGTCTACTGTGCTTGGTTCTCTCACATATTATGAGCCAAACATCTTCACCACCGCTGCAAAAAACTGGTACGTGGCTCAAGGAATGTGGACTCATCCATATGAAGGTACTTGTCAACCAAATCTGCGGGAGCTCCATATGCAAGAAGGCAGATAACAATTGTGTATTTCTGAATATAAGAGAGTTTACTGGTGCAATATGGATTCAGTATGGAATAGTCATCATACAACCTCTCACCTTGCACAAGCCACATGAAAAATCTCTTGACGAGACTTCTCTGGACCAAAGTTGGATTGTCAAGTTTGAAATGTAATGGTAGAGCATAACATGAGTGGCAACCCTATCATGATCGACCGACATTCGGCTCCGAATGGAAGTTCGTGGTGCGACAATCCATTATGCTCCGATCACACATAAAAGAGTCGTGAGAAGCATTACTTTCTCTGACATTGTCATCATCATCGTCGGATGATGTATCCATATATTCATGATAAAAGTACTCATCGTCGCTATCCATATTCTACACATCATATAACAATGTAAAAAACAAACGACGAAACAATGCTTCGAGTGTCATCAAAAGAAACTTAGAAGCAAAAATTACCTACAAACTTGTTCGATCAAATGACCGAGCACCTTGCATACGGGCGAGGCGGAGATGTATTTCTAATGTGAGTATATTTCTCCTTTCATCTCTTGAGAAATACAGGAACACATGCCTAGCCACGTCGGACCAAGCTGCAACGGTCACACGTGAAGTAGCCCCCAGCAAACGAGTTAATTCCGGATGGGGTTAGAAGACAAAACGGAGAAGCGCTTTAAGATACGCGCCAGCACGATAGGCGCCCGCCCGCCCACCTATTCTGTTCTATCTGACGCCGGAGCCGGAGCCCAGCTCGCGCCGGGGTCGATCGAGTTCGCGATTCCGACCACCGCCGCGCTCGCCGGAGGGAGCCATGTCGCGGTCCCTGAGCCTGAACATGAGATCGGCCTCGCGCCGCGACCTGCCGCCGCCCCAGAAGGTGACGGATCCCTCCCTCCCTCCTCGTTCCCCAACCCCCTCTGCCTCTGCCCGCGCGGGCGCCCGTGCGCGCCCTGTGTGTACGCGCGTAGGCGCCCGTACATTGGGGCTAGCGTTGTGACCCATGCGCGGGCTGGATCTCGCCGCCTGCGCCGCTGAGGAGTCGCCTCCCCCATCGTCGAATGTGTTCGAATTAGGGTTCAATGTCTCTGTTAGACGAGATGAGAGGATGGAAACTCATTTTTCACGGTGAAATTGGCTCGGTTGTGTTTGCGTAGGGCCTGTAAGTTGGTTGCTCACCAATCATGTTTCTTTTTTTTTTCAGACAATCGAAAAGCTTGCGAATATGGTGGAGGGGGGAAATTACTACGAAGCACAGCAGATGTACAAGTCTACCAGTGCAAGGTACTCGCTATACAATTGGTTGCTGGCTCCCTCAAGCCTTAATTCTCGTCTAATTTTATTAACATCTCAACAAAAGCCAACCGTTACTTCTTAATGTCAACTTCCATTGGATCCACTAGATGAGCAATATAATTCAGTGTGAAATCCTTGTCATCTAACTATGGAAACCTGTAAGCTAATGCAACATCTTAAAAAGCTCATGCCAGGAAATACTAGAAAAAATCAAAATAAAACAGTGGCCAGAATCTTTGCGTCTGGATATGGCATTACATGAATACTAGAGTTATGTTCGACATGACCACAGCAGCCAGTGCCATTCACACAAAGAATGTTTTTATTTGTTAGTACTGGCGGAGAGTCTAACACAATTAAGGACGGCCCCGTCAGCACACTAAATGGGCCGAATAAATCACAATCCTTAGGAAAATATCAGAGGAAAGGATGGGCCACGGCGCAGTATGGTCAACCTTATGCTCCGCTTATGTGTATTAGGCTAAAAGCACGACAATTATTTCACAGAGTAATCACATAACTGTAGCTTCAGGATGCATATTGTAGATAAAATAACAAAAAAAACTTCTGTGTGTGTGTGGTGACCAAGAACCGAAGATCAATTCACTGTTTTAACTTGTTTTCGGTTCATTACATGCAGATACATTACTTGTCAAAAGTATTCTGAAGGCTTGGACATCCTTCAGTCAGGAGCTTCAGTCCAGTTGAAGCATGGGCAGGTTAACTCTTTGCCTTATTGGCATCTGCCAAGTTAACACTTGTTGTCAACAGCTAATTTGGTAGATCAGTAAATGGAAAGATGTTCATTAATTCAATGTCAACCTTCGCTTGTGTGATATTATCCAACTGCATATATCCTCTTTCCAAATCCAGAGGCTATACAACAAGAAAAAACCAACATGGAAGCTGTCTTGGTTATTTTGAGGCATGAATTTTCTCAAGAGCATAGTTTTAAAAACCAGACCAGTAATCGAACCGGACAGGCTGTCGGTTCACTGGTTCGACGGTTTGCTGAACCAGTAATTAAGAAATAATATTAATTTTAGTAGTTGAATACGGAAAATAAGGTTCAAAACATATATCGTCCATGCCATATACAACAAACTAGAGCTGTCTAGGTGGTTAGCTTGTTGTGGATGGAAGCACGAAGCGATAGTGTGACACCAGGGTTCGAATCCCCCCACTGCACATTTAATTTTATTCCAAGCAGCTACGGTCAATAACTGACATCGGTTGGACCAGCCCCCCGGTTCGGACGAAAACCGGAAAAAATCACCGACACCGCCAGTTCAACCGGCTCGCTTCCTTGTCCGGTCCTGTGTGCTTAACAGACCGGAAGAGGCGTTGTTTCCGGATTTTTGATTGAACTGCCGGTCCTGTCCAGTTTTTTCAACTAGGCTCCATAGTATGTCTCTTTGGTTATAGGGTAGAGGCTCAAGGAACCAATCCTAGCTCTTCTTTTCCTACTAGAAGATACCCCGCGCGTTGCGGACTTGCGGCAGAAATCTCTTTAGAAATTTTATTGTGTAAATAAAGGCATATAAGACCCATGAAATATGAAGTTGTTTATAGAAATATGGAAGATTTAGTTGATCACAATTGTAGAAAGGCTAAACTTATTTGACGTGTTTTTTTTTCTGTAAATGCTGATTAAAAATTGGTGACGTGGACAATTGGATGGATGAAAAGTAGATGACGTGATATGTTGCATGCAACAAAAATATTGCTTTTAATGAATGTTAGTGGGATGACATGGACATTTGGTTGGCCAAGAGAATGGATGATGTGGATAGCTTGCATGTTGAGATAGAAAAATAGTTAATGCATGTTAGTGGGATGACATGGACATTTGGTTGGCTAAGAGAATGGATGATGTGGATATCTTTCATGTTGAGATAGAAAAATAGTTAATGCATGTTAGTGGGGTTCTGCTTTATAAGAGGTATAGATAGATTGATAGATTGACTGCCAGATGTGTGGGGTGGGGGGTGGGTGGGTGGGTGGAGGGGGGGGGTGCCTAATAGGTATAGATAGATAAATTAATTGACAGGACGACGCTTCAATTTTTTGTTCATTTATTGGTCGAAGATCTCCATCTTAGTTTTGTCATTGCCAATATCAGGTAACTTGTGGTGCTGAACTCGCTGTGCTTTTCGTGGATACTCTTGTCAAAGGACAACTTCCTTATAATGAAGAAACATTTGGTATGTTTTTTCTTACTTTATATTTGTAATTCTCCTACTTGGTCAACTAGTCACTACTTCGCCTTCAGAAAATAATATTTCTTCCTTTTGCGGCCCAAAGTCTGCTGAATGAAGCATTCTTCTTTTTTGTAATTTCTAAATACTTTACCAAACTTTTTTTGAAGCGAATACTTTACCAAACTCTATCTCTCAACAGAAAAAATGCCACTTCTGTGATCATAACATTATTGCATTTCATCAACCGTAGGTCGCATCAGAAAGATATATGAGGCGTTCCCCAGGATAAATATGCCCCAGTTCCTTGGAGATGATTATGACGATGACGGACAGAAATTATCCGAAGCTATTTCTGCTGCGAAAGTGCGTGCTGAGGGTTGTTCATCATTTCTGAAAGCAGCTCTCAGGTAAGGTATTACTGATTTTAATAAATCCAAGCATCAAACTTTCATCCAAACTGGTAGTGTTTTTCAGCGCAATTATTTCCAGTAGTCCAATACATCAAATTATTGAACAGTGCAGATAATTTGACCAGCAGTCGTAAATTCGGTTCTTTAGCATTGGTGACTAATGAGGCTAACATGATAGGAGCATGCATCATTCTAAACATCTGATTCATTTTGATTTTCTCTCGGTGCTGATTGGACGGTAAAGCAAAAAAAGAACATTATAAATGCTTATGCTCTTGTATCTTCATTGTCATTAACCTTTAGTAAATCGAACAAGATACCACGATATGGTTAAGTAATTATCCGCAATTATTTTTTGAGCTGCAATACAAGACTCGTTGTCATAAGACCTTTAAATCCTTGTTGTGTTTACTGTGTTACTAGATAAGGTATTTTTATTCTCCCTTTCTCGCTGTTATGCACTAATAGTCTAATAATAAATCATCCTGGTATTAAGGTGGTCTGTTGAGTTTGGGACATCAAGAAATGGATCTCCTGAGCTGCATGTTATGTTGGCGGAATACATTTATTCCGAATCTCCAGAAACGGTACACTATCCATAACTCTCTGGCTTACTGTGGATATCTTCTACTCCATGCATTCCTGAATACTCGACATTTTACGAATTTGCATATCAACCAAGGCACACCTAGAAAAGACCGGATGATCAGTGTTGCTTTAGTCCTAGATGGTACAAAGTTATTTCAAACTTGAAGAATGATGTCTGTGTATGTAGTAATAGTTTTTGAAACCTAGAATGCCTGTGTTAAGAAACAGAGAGAGCTTGTTAGGACTACATTTTTTATGTTTTATTGCTGCTGTAGTGCTGTTACTATATTTTTTTGTGCTTCTGTAGTTATGCTTACAGATTAACGTGGAGTGACCTTGATTGCAGGACATGACTAAAGTATCAAGTCATTTTGTGCGCGGAAATGATCCCAAAAAATTTGCTTCTATGCTGGTAAATTTTATGGGCAAGGTAATGGTTTTGTTCTCAGTAGTAGGTAATTCTGTTTGAACTGCTATATGTTTTATGAGAGATGGCAATAGTTTACCCTACCAAAATATTTCCAATGCCTTTCACGTACATAGCAGTTTTATTACTTTTGTACAATAAGGTCAGTTTCAAGCTATCGTCCGAGTTTATTCCAGACCATTCTCCAAAACTGTTTAGTTTAAACTCTCCATTTTTCCATACCCCTAGTTGGTTTTACAGGTTGTTTTTACTGTTGTGGCTTATATGTGAAGTAGTTTATTTGATTGATGTTCATATGGATGCCATGTATGTGGGGCCCACACGCCAACCTCCAAATAATTTCCTTCATATATCTTATTCATCCACCTCCCTGGATTGGAGAGAAGGGACAAAACAAGTGAATGTGTCAGAGATGTTGGACCGGAGAATTTCTTACCTGCTTGCTAGTTTCCACGCTGGCGTCCATCTAAGCGTGAAACCGAGGTTAAAGCAGGTCAAAGCAACCTAGCCAACCAATGGGGGTTACATGGCATATAAAGATGGAGAGTCCAGATTAAATAGTTTTGGAGAATCTGTTTAAAGTTCGAACTAATAGTCGAAGATTGAAAAACAGATGGATTCCTTTTTGTGCTGCTTAGTACAGCTCGTAATTGGCCAACATGATTCGTAAATCCATGTTCTCCACAACATTTTGTTATGTACAATGGATTTGTTAGTGTATGAGTTGTAGGTCATCCTTTGCCAAATATTTTAGAAAGATAACACAAGCACAAGCTTGTAATCACTTGCTGTTTTATACCCAGTCTGTTCGTGTGTTGGGTCCCACTTCAAGTTTCATGTTCAATTTTTTATTAGGTGTTAAATGGGTTCAAATAAGCACTTGAAAGTATGTTAAATAATCATCTTGATCTTTGTTTCGTCCTTATTGTACAGTGCTACCCTGGTGAAGATGATACTGCAATTGCTCGTAGTGTCCTAATGTAAGATTTGTTTCCTTTATTTCTTGTTTACTCTGGAAATGTTATGTGCTAAGGACTAAGGTAAGGGAGAATAGTTGGGATAGAGAAGAAGCAATTGGTAGATGGAAATAAGAGGAAGGCTGAAACAATAGAGTTAGGAGGAGATATGAGAGAGAGAGGGAGAGATAGTTTGGTTCGGTGTTTCTTAATTGAAAAAGGAACGTCGCAGCCCATTATATAGATGGTTCTCACCCTAGCAATTGATAACTTCCTTTCCAAAAATAATAGCAATTAATCTTTCTATACAGACATTAAATTAGTTTATGTCTATTTCATCATCTTAAACTTGAACCAAGCTAATGCATCTTCATTTTCTTGACAATATAATCTCTATCTTAATTTGGAACCATGACCCGTAGTACAGGAGAGATCCCATGTAGTATGAGAGGAAAGTTGAGACAGCCATTAACGAAGGGTGCACTTTGTGCTGTTGAGACTGATTTTCGCAGGGAATTGTTCTATTTGAAAAGATGTAGGTTAGTTAGCACTGTGTTAGGGATGCATGCCATATGATATTACTGCCTCGACTCAATATCTTCCATGTGATTTTATTGAATGGATTAGGGGAACACTAACACCTGTAAAATTAAGTCGTCTCATTGTTGGGATAGAGTTTTATTGGGATATTTGGAGATGGAGATGTTGGTTTTCCTAATATATTTTTCTTTCTTTAAGGTACTTATCACTAGGAAATCTCAGAGACGCAAATTTACTTATGGATTCGATGAAGGAGCAACTAAAATCTGCTGACTTAGAATTTCCAAGAACAGATTTAATGCAGTTTATCAAGTATCTTCTACCAACGTAAGTCTCTCATATTTTTTGGCTTGCATCGTTTTCATGTGTTTCCACATTTGCATGTTTCTCTATGATGCTCTCATACATCTGCATGTGAATTATTGTGGATTAAATACTGCAATATTGCATGATAGCTTGCAGATGTCAGCTGCATATGTTTTTATAAAAATACTATTTGTAGGTATTGTAAATGCTCCTGTTCCATACCGTACCATCCAATATGTTCAAATGGAATGCCATGTCGGAAATTAGTCAATGATTGATATCATATTTTGATAGTTTCTCTACTTAATGTGTCACCATATGTAAATCCAGGTTTCTATATAGCTTTCTTTATTTATTTTATTCGTCAAATAAGGAGCTATTTTATACTCCTAATTGTTTTCTCTTGTTATGGGCAATACTAAGCAGATCTTGTTTACAGGCTTGAAAGAGACGCTTACCCTCTTTTTAGGACACTTCGACAAAAGTACAAGACGACTACAGATCGAGACCCTGTATTTGAAGAGGTATGGCCATCGTTAAATGTTGCAGCTCTATAAGAACAGACAAGTTGTATATTTCAGAAAACAATATATTGTTATGAAATAGTGTGAAACATGAAAGATGATTTTAAGATCATTCACAAATTGTTGCGAGACATGTTGAACAAAACATAGCTCCACAAACATTTGGCCTTGTTTACCAGCTGTCCATCAGGAAATCTGTGACCTGCTACCACCTGTTCATACTAGATGTCTGTTCGATTTTATATTATTTCCCTTCTAAAAAAGAAAAGAAAAGAAAAGGAAAAGGGTGGAAACCCCAAGTCTCATTTGTAGCTTAATGTTGGAGACTTGGAGCTAACTAGCTAATGCAAGTCTAACGATAGCTCATGCTGGCATGGTTACCTTTTGTAGGTATTGGATGAAATAGCTGCAAAATTTTATGGCATACGGCAACAGAACCCTCTGGAAGGACTTTTCGGTGATATGTTCAAGGTAAACACTTTCTTGTAACCTAGGGACGCAAAAACGGGACCCACTTGTCCCACTTATAGTCCATTTTGTACATGCCTTGTATAAAATTTTGGATCAAAATTTTGTACTAGGCATGTACAAAATAGAGTATAAGTGGGACAAGTGGGTCCCGTTCATGGTGGTCACCATATTGAGTTGCTTTCTTTTAATGTTTGCTAGTACATTCCCAGCTGGTATTTTTGTATTAGCTAGCTCTATGCATGTACGGATGTACCTTGGGTTTTCAAATTTGTCATCTCAGTACGACTCAGTTAAACAAACATTTCTCACAAAACTAACCTTACAGTTGAATCATCTAAAAATCCGAAATGCAAAGAGTTCCAGTAATGCTTCAACTAGCATACAAACTTATCAGTAACTGATCTCCGCCATTAATAGAGAAAAAAAAGTACAGGAATGAACATTTTAAGGTCTCCGATGTCTATGTTTTATGTTACCTTTTGTTCTGAATCTAATTATTGGCACATGCACTTCTCAGTTTCACATATTTGTAATGGCCTAACACATTACTGATCGCATCCTATGTTTGTGCAGATGTAATAGACAGTAAATAACTTGATCATACATGCCCTGGTCTTGAATGCAATCATTGGCTTCCAGCTCAAAAAAATGCAACCATTGGCCGAATAATACATTTTTCATGGCTGGGAGATCCAACAGTGGGCCACCAAGGAAATACGCACAAGAAGCTCTTCTCAGTCATGGTCAACCGAGGAGGCTGTAGTACTCCCTCTGTTTCAAATTAATTGATTTCTATTTGCCCACATGTGGATGTATCTAGACATGTTACAAGTATAGATACGTCCACGTTTGGACAAATGGAAGTCAATTAATTTGGAACGGAGGGAGTACATTTAACATCAAATTGCATGAAGATGCACCGCTGATCTGTTGTAAAATCATTGTGTTGATTTTCATGTTTTTTCTTTCTGAAAGGTTTTTTGATGGTTCCAAGTTATGTACTACCTCCGATCCATATTAGTGGGCACAACTTTGTCTAGATACACATGTATCTAGTCTAAATACTTAACTAGATACATATGAATTTAGACAAAGCTATGCCCACTAATATGGATCGGAGGGAGTAACAGAATTTTCTTTTCGAGATTATTGTAAGATGATACGGCATTTATGTGCTTAATTTGTTATGTCTGTTCAAACGAAGATGATAAGTGTTGTGTACATGCAGTTCAAGTTTTGGAACAGCAAGACGTTCCTTCATCAAAACAGTTTATTTTCTACTCCCTCCGTTCATAAAAGGATGTCTCAACCCATCTCAAATTTGCATGTATCTAGACATGATTTAGTGTGTAAAAAAAAAAAAAAAAGGGCAGCCCCGGTGCAGTAGCTCCCGCTTGCGCAGGGTCCGGGGAAGGGTCCGACCACTTTGGGTCTTTAGTACGCAGCCTTTCCCTGCATTTCTGCAAGAGGCTGTTTCCAGGACTTGAACCCGTGACCTCATGGTCACATGATTTAGTGTGTAGATACATACAAATTTGAGATAGGTTGAAACATACTTTTGTGAACGGAGGGAGTACTATATTGCATGGTGTCGCTCACCTGTAAGTTAAGCTCTTTAACCCAAGTCAATAATGATGTAGCATAACAAAGGGGATTGTAGTTAATAAACCAGACCCAGGACGAGCCGTGAAGAAATGTGTTTCTGTCAAACCATGATCACAGGCCATAAAGGAACTTGGGTGACCCAAGTTGGGTCAGCACCATACAACATAGGGTTAACTTTGAAGGTTCACCACATAAAATAATACTTCAGAGGTTCACTTACAATTTAAAGCGGACAAGGTAACGAGCTCACTGTTTATTGTGTTTGAGAGTCAATGTGTTTGCTGTCGAAGTTCCTTGATAATGTAGGAGAAGCATTCCCTGGTACCATATTCGCAACACTTTTACGGTACCCTCAAGTAAATATGGACCATCTATTCATGCTAATCTACAAAAAGTAGTCAACACTTTTACTCATCTCAACTCTTCTGAACTTTTTTCCTCCGTATGTTTCGAGCGTCTGACCTAATAATCTCATACGGAGGGAGTAGATACGACCGAATCACACAAAAAAACCTGCTACACAGCGGCGCCACACCATAACCCAACTCGTGTGGTGCCTCTTTTGTCCTTTCCATGCATGCATGCAGTGAGGTAAACTAGATTCAACAACCATAAATGCACCAGATAATTAGAAGCAATCCTGGGTTGGCAGCCCTGCCTCACAATGTAGCCTATGCACCAAATGTTCATGGCAAAGTAAACAAGAAAGAAGCTGTCACTCTCGCTTGGGATGCACAAGGGATGTCATTCCCCATATGCCACGCGAGCCATTTTGTCAACATAGTAATTCATGAGCATTTGAGTGTTCAAATGAATTGGGCAGCAAGGCTCGGAATGAGACATCAGATGTCAAACTCCAGGAGGATGCTGTCATTCTTGAGTATCCAACATGTGTTCATCAGTCAAGGGAAATCATTTTCTTCCACACCATCACAATCCCTGCACACACAGAAAGTATGAAATGCTAAACATGAAGTTGGTAAATAACGAGAAATGAATAACTATCCAGCTACAAACAATGTGCCCTAAACCACTGTACCTGTGAAAGTGCATAACCATAATATTATGATCTCGTTGTCAATAGGCATTCATCACCGTTACCATTTCTCAGAAACTACCAATGAGCGTCCCATTGCCACACGCTTCATCCTGGTCCAGACCTGTGAGCCCCGAACACCCTACCTCCAACCCACATTTACAATCTCGACTGAGGACAGTAAGCTCTGTGGAACTCCCAACATTTTCTTACATTACTTCCGAAAGCAGCTGCTTCATTACTTCATAGTACTTCAGCCACCACTATCACTAATTATGCATAAAACCCTTCCCTTTAGCTGCTGAATTTTCTGAAAGGGGTCATTCGTATGAAACATAACAGTGAGTTATATAACAGGGCCATCAGAACATGTCAGAAATAAATGTGATATATTTAACATGAAGAAACTTACATGATAAGAACTTGAAGCCCATTTCTCAGCACAAATGGCAGCTTCCTTAAGATGCGATTTTTTTGAGATCTCCTGAGAAAGAGTATAGGTAGAGCTCACAGTTGCCTCGGCTACCCATATTCGCCTCA
Organism: Poa pratensis; assembly: GCA_947311845.1. NCBI lineage: Eukaryota > Viridiplantae > Streptophyta > Magnoliopsida > Poales > Poaceae > Poa > Poa pratensis. The sequence continues at coordinate 24,830,902 of CAMZMU010000108.1, read as the reverse complement.
TCTGGTCTTTCTGCCTCTTGACCAAATTACGGAAACCAACCTGCGCAACAGAGATAAGTAAGCTGAAGTTGCCCCTTCTTTATAAATGTATAAAGTTGAACAATAGACACTGCAAAAAAAACTTGCTGGCAATACATAACAGTCCTCAAAGTTCTATACACTCAATTTCATGAGGTATTGCTGAGTGCAAATGTTTCAATATTATGATGATGACATGACGGATCAATAAAGTTCAAACTTGAAATGTAGACATCACAATCTGAGATGACATACTGTATTTCCAGCAAGGGCATGACTGAAAAAAACACAGTCATCGCCAGCAATCGGGAAAGAAAAGCTGACTGCTAAAAGACAATCATCTTGCTCTGTGGACTGCTGTGCCGAGATAAATTTAGATCCATCTGTCAAAAAGAGCCACTGCCTTTTGTGGTTGCTACATATATAAACATCGCCAACATGCAAAACAACACCTGCAATATCAAATTCACTGCAAAAAAAGATTACTCATTAGGAGATTCATTGATGCAATGACACGAGACTGACAGAGTCGATAGATCAACTTTCTACAGGATAGCTAGACTAACCTTGCAAGTGGTACCTCACCAAACAATGACAGTTCAACAGCCTTACGTGGACGTAAAAATGGTCTGCAACAAGAAGCATGGTTTAATTTTGAACAATGCAATCAGAGCATAATGTGCAATTGACACTTACTCAAAATCTGCAGCCTGTGCCGATGCTAATGGCTTCCATATCGTAGATGATCCTCTAGCATGCAAGTAAAGAATGTCAGTGCAGTAGGCAGAAGGCACCAGTCCTGTGACAAAGTAAATTTGTCCCTCCACCAGGTCGGCTTTCTGTCAGTAGAAATAACAAAATATGGTAAGGTTAAAGCTAATTTCTTGTAAATAGATACAGTATTGGGGGGAATAGTCCAAAGCAAATACACATTAGTCGTGGTCAAGAAAAACATACAGAGGCATAACATAAAAATGAAAGAAACAACTTTTTAGCGTGTTTCAATGATATAACACCACATAGTCTTCTCTTTTCAACAGAGGATGAAATTGATTACGACATGTATGTGCTGCTAGATGATTGTACCGTACTTACTTGCTTCTCTGTAGGGTTCCAAATTGTTATTAGCCCTTCCTTGTTGATGGTTTTTGAAGCAGAGATTTTCTGGACAAGGCTTGTCACCCTCACTTTCAAAAATGGTGTAACATCTCTTGAACTAAGGCCAGCAACTTCCAGAGCGTTTTCAACCTTCTTAGCTACTTCGTTTTGCCTAGCTACCTGCAATAGATGGCATAAATTCCGCAACTTTCCAATTACTATTTGATAGATGGAGGAGATATTTATGCACCTTTTGCTTTGCTTGATAAGATGAGAAAGATATCCTCTGCTCTGAAGTCATGCCTGCCATCATAATTTCGGGCTCAGCCGCCCGCTCTAGCATTTTGTAAATTTTCGCCCCTTCCTCACCATCATCAGAATTGCCACAATTTTCATCTTGTTCAGACATAATGTCTTCTGCGATCTTAGATACTCTACATGACAAGGTAATAATTATTGCAGTGGCATTAAAAAAGGGGTAGTGTCAGATTTAAAAAGCAGGAACCATAAAACTACTATCATGTTTTTACTTTCACAAATTCAAGAATCTAACCTAAATGCATTCAACTGATCCTATGCGACATGGGTGTATATACAAATTTTCTTAACAGGAAAATGTTGCCGCAATGTAAATGGTAATACTCCCTCCGATCCGTAAAAAAGTTCGGGACCAAACAACTACGCACGTACAACTATATAGCAAAACTGGCGAATGTTTTTTCGGATCCGAGGGAGTAACAGATTACCATAGCCATCATCAGCATACCTGTCAGTATCGTGATACAGATCGTGGTCTTGCACGATCTTAGGACCCTAACAAGGGAACAATACATACAGTAATCTGGATCACAATCCAGTAAAATCACAGTAGGATCACAATCTAACTCGTAAAATCGCTGGAGTTGCCCACTCCAAGGGGAAAAAAAGACCAGAATTTGCACAATGTAAACCACGGTGTGCCTTCGTCCAGATGACATGTGCATGCAGATTGCATACATGAGCGAGCGGATGCTTATAAGCAACTTGATGTCCCGTTCCGTGGCCAACGTGGTACTAAATTTTTTTAAGTCATTTGATGTGTGCAGCAGTGAAGGGAGCCTTGGCGCAGCGGTAAAGCTGCTGCCTTGTGACCATGAGGTCACGGGTTCAAAGTCCTGGAAACAGCCTCTTGCAGAAATGCAGGGAAAGGCTGCGTACTAAAGACCCAAAGGGGGCGGACCCTTCCCCGGACCCTGCGCAAGCGGGAGCTACTGCACCGGGCTGCCCTTTTGATGTGTGCAGCAGTGGTCTGTAGCCTGCATCCATGCATAATATTGATATTTTTTTACATAGCTGGGCTGGATAATCTACTTACTTATTTTTTATAATACTTAGATTAATTTTATGTAAAAATTATGTTACCATGGTACTACAGTTTGATCTAAGATCCAATACTGCTGACAAGAAGCCTAGTATCTGATACAGACAACCTTGTTCACCAGTACACAAACCAATAGACCATAATGTCTACATGTATTTCAGAATACTTATGTGCATGGTTTGGTTTCTTCAACATTCTGACATATTGATTATCAGTGAAGCTAAAATGCATGAAAATATAAATATGCAGGGCTCGTGGATAGTAGCAGGGAACACTTAAAATGAATCTAAATGGCAGTAATCACATTTTTTTAGAGAACGGATACAGTGGTAGAGGATGTTGAAGTGTATGTGCATTGCCCAACCTTCTCCATCAGTTCGTACTTTTGGTTCTACTAGTAGGTGCATAAAACTTAATATGGTATCAGAACATCCAGAGAGGATGTTGACGTATATGTGGATGTTCTAACCTTCTGTATCAGTTTGGACTTTTGGTTCTACTGGTTGGTGCACAAAACTTAATACCGGAAAGGCCACTTCTTAGCAGTCAAAGGACAGAGGCAGATGAAAATAATCTCTACACGAAAAGGAGAAAACATTCTGGTCCTTTTTTTTTTATTAAAAGGAGATATACGTGCTTTAACATGCTGGGAGCGTAACGGTACTTGTACAGGTAACTTCTCGAGAACACTGTCCACTTGATAGATAATCTACTTCAGTTTAAGCTGTGATGAACATACAGTGTATTCAGTTGCATAATATTGCCTACAATGTCATTGATATATATAGGTACCTCTGGTGGTACAGCTGTAGCGCTTTCCTTTCCATCCTTTCAGATCTCACAACAGAACGGCCATCAGGCAACCTGAATTATGCCATTAAGTATGGATCAGTGGGGCATAGTTGGTAATGTTTAGTTTGCATCCAGTTGTATACCTCTCCTTGTACACAACAGGATATATCCTTGCCACTCCAACCAGTGTCCTAGGGACTCGGCCACCAGAAGCTTTTATGCACTTGAACGCCAGTGGCGGTCCAACATGTTTGCCTGAGATGTGTACGAGATGATCAATAGAATCCATTAGTTTGAAAACAGATAAGCAGAACAATATTAAAGAAAATCAGTCCTGACATACAAAATCCCAAAGAATCATCCCATCTTGCACGATAGGTGCCATTTACATGGACCATCAATTTGACAGTACCAGATATCTGAAAAATAGCAACAAGAAAATAGATTATATGATTGTCATTTTTGTGGCTAATAAAGGCGAAGGAGCAGGCAAACCTCATGAAATGACACAGGCCCAGTCCAACCGAACAAAGAAGCACCCCATATCTACCAAAATGGAACACATGTTGAGTTAGATAATCTCCCTATGTCCCCATGGCAACAAGGTGAAAACAGAATAGTACCCGAAGCTTTTGTCCTATAAAAAGCTTTTTTTTCTGAAATTGTTCTGAAAGCGCTACATCTAATGACGCTTCTAGTGCATACCTGTGAAAAGGCAAACATTTGAAGTTGCTGATATCTTTCACTTTAATCTCGTAGCAATAAAGATAATGCAACCACGTACCATCCATCAGTTAATTCAATGTGTGAAGGCATATTATTTCCTTTATCAGCTAACAAGCTTTTATTTTCAATGATTTTCTCGTTTTCATCTGTCCTGCCAGCCTCCAACTTGGAGTTATTTACATCGGGATGGGAGTAAATAGCTGAAATGCACAGCACCATCATCAAAGATGGCAGAGCATTTCCTTCTAAAATTTTCTTAATTGCTGATCTATGGCCATTGTTCACTTCTCGGTCATACCTAAAATGCATTAGTTTTCATGAATCAAACATATGCATCAATACAATTGGAATGGCAGAAAAGGCATGCTAGTTATCTCACCTATATTTCAGCTCGTCGGAAACATTACCAACTGTCAAGAATTTGCCAGCTGCTTTAGTTGGATAGCATCTCTCAAGTGAAGCAAGTTTCCACACGATCCATTTATAGTGATTGCTCACCCATCTAAAACAGAAAGATCAAAGTTTTAATGTTTAAGATGTACTCATTATTTGGAGCATCTCCAACCTAACTCTATGGTATGTCCAAGGATCACAATATCACGGTTTTATTGGCATCATATATGCGGCAGAACATGTAAATCATAATAGTTTAATCTTAAGGCGATGCAGCAACAAAACCAAAAGCAGAGGGGACCACGAAAAGCAGTTTTTAAATAATATGGACTTAAAAAGCATAGCAAAGGATGAAACAGGAAAGGTAATGGTCAGACATTTCACCTCTACGGAAAAAAAAGCACAAAGAGAGCTATTCTCGACCACAAAGGTAAATTGACTAGTAAATATATGCCATTCAGTTCAAGAATGATGCCTACTCTTTAGTTGCGTATGTCAATGAAGCACCACAGGCAAGCAGCATCTTCTGAAATTCTTCTGCACCAGTATCCGTATTATGAAACTTGTACTTCTCAGCTCCTTTTGAATCCATGAGCTTCACTTCATCTGTTACATGTTCCGTCTGTTCACAAGATTTAAGTTAACATTTAACTGGGGAATATGGGGAACCTGCAGAAATGATATATATTGTATTGTACCAACAAATTGAAGCAAGGAGGACCACCGAAATACTCTTTCCAAGTTTTCCTTTCATGTTGAAAAGGATAAGATGCACACAGCTTTGTTCGACAGGTAGTGATCTGAGTTGTTGGTAGCTTGGGTACTCCTGTGAACAATAGTTAAACCAATCAAGTAGGACTTAGTTTCAAATGAGCTATCTATGTATCAGCAATCAGCTTACCAGCAGAGAACTGTTTGTTGGTGCTTATAATAGGTGCGATGAACCTAACCATTTTCAGCAAGGGCGTATCAGAAGCATGGTATCAAAGAGTTTACAACTTGCTAACAGGGATGCAAATCAAAGGACCTGGAAGAGCGGGGCCGTTTAAAGGGAGATGGGGAGCTTCTTCCCCCAATTCTTCTCTTCTCATTCGCAACATGATCAATATTTCCAGAATGTGTACCCATGGAGTTAGTAATGTCCACCAGCGCTCCAGCTGGGATATGGAGTTGTCGTGTCTTATCTTTAGTGTCCTTTACATTGTCATTTTCAGATAAAAAACTCGATGAAGGCTTTGGGATCTTTGGAATTTCACTAATTGAATGACTCCCCACATGAAACCTATTGGCATTTTCATCAGTCACAGGGGTATCAGTTACAGCATGTCCAAAGGATCTAGTGTGCTTCCTATCAGACATTGCTTGGTGTGAAAATGTTGCTATTTCAGGTTTTCCATTGGCCGTAATTATTCTTGATGAATAGGGTCCACCTCCTTTTGGGGCAACAGTTGAATTTGGTATCTCATCTTTACAACCAGATGCCAGAGAGTAACCTAGTGACTTATTTGCTGAAACCACAACATCTGATTCACCCAGAAGGCTTTTCGCACGTTGAAGTGCATCACTCGAAATAGCCATTGATCTGCCTCCAGCGGTACTGAATCTGATAGAATGCTCACTGGAATCAAAGACTGGGCTATCAGATAGTTCAAATGGCCGATGTGGTTCCTTGTGCACTTGATTTTCTGTTGTACAATATGCAAGATCAAGCCTCTGTTCTGGATTTTCCCTTTCAACGGTTATTTTTGTGCCTAGCCTATCCCCCACATGTCCAAACAATTGTGTTGAAAGGGTATTCTCTTCCAAGCCCAACAAAGTAGCAGCTCGAGACACGCCAACTGAAGATATATTTACTGTTCTTGCACAGCTTGTCTTGAGAGGTGAAGTAAAGATAGGAAACTGTTTGTCCATGTTAAGGAGCTTATGATCATCTGACAAAGAACAACTCAAGATCAGAACTCTTTAAATGGCAAATGTGCAGAAACTGAAACACACAAAGCAGACATTACTAATCCTTTTGAAATAACTTTTGCAACATTATATAAGAAACAGATGCATGTTATCGCATCAACATGCCACTCCATGCCTGACTAGATCATTGGACTGCTCACACTGATCACACATTCTATGTTACTATTGAAAACATGCATTCGTTTACTATGAAGAATGATGCATTCGAAAGTCAAAAGCAGTAAGTAAGTAAGTGTATCATTTCAAATGAAAGCTGCAACTAATCAGGTTACACGTCGGTTGTTCATTGCTTAGCTTTTAAATTTCAAATGTGGTCTAATTTTCAACTAAAAAGCACTGCAAACCCTTGGATTAGCACACCAGTCAAGTAATTCATATAACACTCTTTGATGGTTAGCTAAGCTATCGATGCCACCTGGAATTCTACAAATGAACTACATGACAGATTGAGATTCAACACTACGCATGCATGCTAAATGTTTATCCAATCATCTTTTGAAAATAAAGAAGCAGTTGCTGCATTAGTTAAATAGTCTCAGAATAGTTTGGTGAGCCGTTAAACCTTTGTTTGTATTGCCTTCTTCCTCCAGAACAGCCCTTGCCTTCTGTACTGAACTTTCACTAATCAAGACTGACTTTCCAGATCCTGTTCGAAACATTGGCAGTTGACCTCCACAGTCTTCGTATCCTTTCAAAATAATATTGTATATGTTAAAGGAATGGGAAAAGGGGTCGTTTCTTTCCATATTCAAATGTAAAAATCCCCTACTCTGTAACCCAGTGACTCCAAAAACTACCTTTCTTCGTGAAGTTTGGTTGCTCGAACAGACTACTGGTCTTTGATGGATAAGTCTCTGTACTATAGTCTTTGGTCTGTGGTCTTTGTGGGGCTGTAGAGCACATGGTCCTTGTGTCAAGGACAGGTTGCAGTTAGGATAGAGCATCAAGGACTGGCAGTTAGAAGGACTGGTTGTTAGGATAGCCTTGACTACTTTTAGGACAGCATCTTAGCAGCATCTTAGACTAGCATCTAGCATATTCGTGGCTGGCTAGCAGCATATAAATATGTATCCCCAACCCCTCAGGTTGGTATGCCATTGTGTGAGAAATAAACCAACGAAAATTGCCCCAACTCTCCAAGTGTCATCCTCTCTCAATGAGAGTAACCCTGAAACAACTATCAAGTGGTATCAGAGCGAGGTTGTCTTGTAGCCTGACCTTTACCTGTTCTCCTCTCTCACCAGGAGCAGAGCAGCCCCAGCCGGTAGCAGCAGTTGCTCCGACTGTCCCTGGTTACTTCCCTCCCTCCGGGTTGTCGAGCAGCAGCTCGTCGGCAGCAGACAGCCCCCCAGCAGCGAGCCATGTCCACAGGTCACTCTCAGCACACGGCTACCTCGAGCATGCGGCGTCGGCAGGAGGCCGAGCGCGCAGAGGCAGAGGAGCGTGAGCGAGTGACTGCGGCAACCGCTGCAGCGGCGGCAAGGGCGTCGAGGCTGGCAGCCGCGGAGCTGGCAGCAGCCAGAGCGGAGGTAGAAGCAGCAGCGACGGCGGAGGCAGCACGTGTGGCTGCGGCGGAGGCCAAGGCATTGCGCGACAGCGCCAACAGCTCCGCGTCCGCTGATGGCAGCGTCGTCGCAGACCGCGACGACGCGGAGCAACAGCGGGCGGCGCAAGAGCGGGCGGCGCAGTGGGCAGCCGAGCACGCTCGCGGTGGCGCCAGAGGAGGCGCGCACGGCGACGGCGGCTGGGATGACCAAGGCCGAGGCCTCTACGGGGTCCGGACTGTGGTCAGGGACGTTGGTCCCGGTGCTGGGTGGCCTACCCTCACCAAAACCAACTACGTCGAGTGGGCAGCGATCATGAGGATCAGGCTGCAGGTGCGGCACATGTGGGAGGCGGTCCAGGACGACGCCGTTGACCCACATGAGGATCGACGGGCGTTGGACGCCCTCATCGCTGCAGTCCCGGCCGAGATGCAGTTCTCGCTTTCCAACAAGCGGACTGCCAAGGAGGCATGGGACGCCATCGCCGCGGCACGCATCGGCAGCGACCGTGCCCGCAAGTCCACCCTGCAGGCACTTCGCAAGGAGTGGGAGAACCTGGCCTTCAAGCCAGGTGAGGACGTTGATGACTTTGCTCTCCGTCTCAACACTCTGTTGCAGAAGATGGTGCAGTTTGGTGATGCCACCTACAGCGAGGAGAGAGCTGTCGAGAAGCTCTTCCGGTGCATCCCCGAGAAGTACAAGCAGATGGCTCGCTCGATCGAGTCGCTGCTGGACCTCTCCACGATGACGATCGAGGAGGCGATAGGTCGCCTCAAGGTCGTCGACACCGACGAGCCACAGCCTCTCTCGGGGCCCATCACCACCGGCGGCAAGCTGCTCCTGTCTCGGGAGCAGTGGGACGCCAGCCACGGTGACGGGAAGAAGGGGGAGCCTTCTTCCAGCAGCCGCAGGCGTGGCAGGCCGCGAAGGGGACGCCGAGACTACCAGGCCAGGGCACATGGTGATGCCCGTGGAGGTGCCCGGGGAGGCGCCGCCGGCAGGCCCCAGCCGGCACAAGACGAGGGCTGCCGCAACTGCGGCCGCCTTGGCCATTGGGCCAAGGAGTGCCGACAGCCACGACGTGGCCAGGCCCACGTCGCACAGGCTGCGGAGGAGCAACGTGGCCAGGCCCATGTCGCACAGGCTGCGGAGGAGGACCCAGCCCTGTTCATGACGCACGCAAGCGTCGAACTACCTGCTGCAGCACCAACTGCAGCAGCTCTCCTCCACCTTGACGAGCCAAAGGCGCACGCCCTCCTTGGCGACGGCTCCGGCAAGGACAAGACCAGCGGGTGGTGCCTCGACACCGGCGCCACCCACCACATGACCGGGCGACGAGAGTTCTTCGCCGAGCTCGACTCTGACGTACGAGGCTCCGTCAAGTTCGGGGATGCCTCCGCCGTAGAGATCAAGGGCGTCGGCTCCGTCCTCTTCATCGCCAAGACCGGAGAGCACCGGCTGCTCACCGGTGTCTACTACATCCCCGCGCTGAGGAACTCCATCATCAGCCTGGGACAGCTGGACGAGAACGGCTCGCGCGTGCTGATCGAGCATGGGATCCTACGCATCTGGGATCGCCATCATCGCCTTCTTGCCAAGGTAACCAGAGGCGCAAACCGGCTCTACGTCCTTGATGTGCAGGTGGCACAACCCATCTGTCTCGCTGCTCGTCGGGATGACGAGGCGTGGCAGTGGCATGAGCGCTTCGGGCATCTTCACTTTGAGGCCCTGAAGCGGCTCAGTGCCAAGGAGATGGTGCGAGGCCTGCCCTGCCTCGACCATGTGGAGCAGTTCTGCGATGTCTGTGTGTTGACGAAGCACAGACGACTCCCCTTTCCCCAGCGGGCGAGTTTCAGAGCTAAGGAGAAGCTCGAGCTCGTCCATGGGGATCTGTGTGGGCCGGTGACACCAGCCACACCAGGAGGACGACGCTACTTCTGCTGCTCGTCGACGATCTCTCCCGCTACATGTGGGTGGTGATCCTTGGCAGCAAGGGGGAGGCAGCGGGCGCCATCAGGCGCGCGCAGGTTGCTGCGGAGGCGGAGTGCGGCCGCAAGCTGCGTGTGCTGCGCACCGACAACGGCGGCGAATTCACAGCAGCTGAGTTCGCGTCGTACTGCGCTGATACAGGCATCCAGCGCCACTACTCCGCGCCGTACAGCCCACAGCAAAATGGTGTTGTTGAGCGGCGCAACCAGACGGTTGTGGGGATGACTCGGGCCCTCCTCAAGCAGAGAGATGCCTGCTGTTTTCTGGGCAGAGGCGGTGCTGACAGCCGTCTACATCCTCAACCGCTCACCCACCAAGGCGCTCGACGGCAGGACGCCGTATGAGGCTTGGCATGGGCGGAAGCCGGCAGTCTCCCACCTGCGGGTCTTTGGCTGCCTCGCGTTCGCCAAGGAGCTTGGTCACATCGGCAAGCTCGATGACAGGAGCACTCCGGGAGTGTTCATCGGCTACTCGGAGGGCTCGAAGGCCTACCGCATCCTCGACCCCAAGACACAGCGCGTCCGCACGGCGCGAGACGTCGTGTTCGACGAAGGGCGAGGATGGGCGTGGGGTAAGGCGGTGGACGACGGCTCGACTCCGACGTGCGACGACTTCACCATCGAGTACGTCCACTTCGAGGAGGCCGGGGGAGTAGGCAGCAGCTCCTCGCTGAGCACGTCTACTTCAGCCCCCAAGTCCCCATCGACCCCGGTGTTAGCTACACCGGCGACACCACAGCCGGCAACGCCACGCACTCCAGCACCAGCAGCCACTCCTCCGGGCGCGTCTACACCACCACCAGCTCACTCCGAGCACAACCCGGTGGAGTTCGCTTCTCCGCTCTCTCACGACGAGGAGCGTGTCGACGCGTATCATGACGACGAGCCGCTGCGGTACCGGACGATGGAGAACCTTCTCGGTGACCAGCCGGTGCCGGGGCTGGTGCCACGTGACTGGAGGCGCAGCTGCAGCTTGCGCGTGAGGATGGTGAGCCTCAGTCTTTTGCAGAGGCTGAGAGAGATGCGGCATGGCGTGCTGCGATGCAGATGGAGATGGATGCGGTCAAGGAGAACCGCACTGGGAGCTTGCTGATCTCCCTCGTGGTCATCGCGCGATCACCCTTAAGTGGGTGTTCAAGCTGAAGAGGGATGAGGCCGGCGCCATCGTCAAGCACAAGGCTCGCTTGGTGGCGCGAGGTTTCTTGCAGCAGGAGGGGGTCGACTTCGACGACGCCTTCGCTCCTGTAGCACGGATGGAGTCCGTGCGACTCATCCTTGCACTAGCTGCCCAGGAGGGCTGGCCTGTCCACCACATGGACGTCAAGTCGGCCTTCCTCAACGGCGACTTGAAGGAGGAGGTCTACGTGCAGCAGCCGCCGGGATTTGTGATCCCCGGCCAGGAGGGCAAGGTACTTCGCCTGCACAAGGCTCTCTATGGCCTCCGGCAGGCACCAAGGGCGTGGAATGCCAAGCTGGACTCCACGCTGAAGACGATGGGCTTCGAGCAAAGCCCGCACGAGGCGGCCGTCTACCGACGGGGCAGTGGAGGAAATGCCCTGTTGGTGGGCGTCTATGTCGACGACTTGGTGATCACTGGCATCAAGGATGCAGAGGTGGCTGCGTTCAAGGAGGAGATGAAGGCTGCCTTCCAGATGAGTGATCTGGGGCTCCTCTCCTTCTATCTGGGGATCGAGGTGCACCAGGACCACTCCGGGATCACGCTTCGACAGACCGCCTACGCCAAGCGCATCGTTGAGCTAGCCAAGCTCACCGACTGCAACCCAGCTCTCTCTCCGATGGAGGAGAGGCTGAAGCTGAGCCGTGACAGCACGGCGAAGGAAGTGGACGCTACACAGTACCGGCGTCTTGTGGGGAGCCTTCGCTACCTCGCCCACACCGGCCGGACTTGGCGTTCTCCGTCGGCTACGTTAGTCGTTTCATGGAGCGACCGACGACGGAGCATGAGCAGGCTGTGAAGAGGATCATCCGCTACGTTGCGGGGACTCTTGATCATGGCCTTCACTACCCTAGATGTCCTGGGGCAGCAGACTTCGTCGGGTACAGCGACAGCGACCACGCCGGCGACATCGACACCAGCAAGAGCACGAGCGGGATCATGTTCTTCCTCGGCAAGTGCCTCGTGAGCTGGCAGTCGGTCAAGCAACAGGTGGTTGCCTTGTCCAGCTGCGAGGCTGAGTACATAGCGGCCTCCACAGCCTGCACCCAGGCGCTCTGGCTCTCTCGGCTGCTTGGTGATCTACTTGGCCGAGATGCTAGAGCAGTGCAGCTGATGGTGGACAGCAAGTCCGCTCTGGCCCTGGCAAGGAACCCCGTTTTCCACGAACGGAGCAAGCACATCCGGCTGAGGCATCACTTCATCCGAGGCTGCTTGGAGGAAGGGAGCATCAAGGCGAGCTACATCAACACCACGGATCAGCTCGCTGATCTGCTCACCAAGCCTCTTGGGAGGATCAAGTTCCTTGAACTCTGCTCCAGATTGGGATGGTCAGCCGTCCACAAGACAACGCACAAGACTTAGGGGGAGAATGATGGATAAGTCTCTGTACTATAGTCTTTGGTCTGTGGTCTTTGTGGGGCTGCAGAGCACATGGTCCTTGTGTCAAGGACAGGTTGCAGTTAGGATAGAGCATCAAGGACTGGCAGTTAGAAGGACTGGTTGTTAGGATAGCCTTGACTTTAGGACAGCATCTTAGCAGCATCTTAGACTAGCATCTAGCATATTCGTGGCTGGCTAGCAGCATATAAATATGTATCCCCAACCCCTCAGGTTGGTATGCCATTGTGTGAGAAATAAACCAACGAAAATTGCCCCAACTCTCCAAGTGTCATCCTCTCTCAATGAGAGTAACCCTGAAACAACTATCAGTCTTATGGCTTGATCTTCTACTTTCGGGTACAAACATCTGTATTACAGCTTGGAATGTTGTATCTTCAACAAAGGCTTCTCCAATGTCTTTATTTACTGGTTTGCACAGACGAGGCAAATGTTTAATTCAGGTGCAGACTAAAACAAGTTTTTTATATCTACTATTTCAGTCTATGTCAAGAAACTCTTAATTCAGAACATGAAATTACCACCTTTCATTGCTTCCTCAGCCTCTAAGATAACCGGTTCTTTCATTCCAGTGTTCTCACTTACTAAGGTAGACCTTCCTAATCCAGTTTTGAACACTGGAGTGACATGGCCACCATCTAAATGAGCTTCATCTTACAGAAAGAAGGTTCAATTGTCAGTAAATATAAATGCTCATTTATCACAAACTGAGTAACAAGAGCATGCTTCTTAGGAAAAAACATGGTGCGTGTTTAGAGAACAATTTACCTTCCAATTCCTGTGCAATATTCCTTGGCTCCAGAACTGCGCTTGCCCTCTTAACTGAGCTCTTACTTATAGCAATTGACCTCCCTAACCCCGTTTGAAACAACGGCAAGTGGTTGCCATCCTCCTGATTTTTCTCTACTCGAGTGGAGGAAAAAAAATTATTAAGTGTAAGGAAAATCCCAGATATGTCGGTATATTATTTTCATGCTGTTCAAATTATGACTAGATAACACACAAGCACAAAACAAAACTATATTTGACAGTCAACTTCAGAAAATCAAGTACCTCGCATTGCACTATCTCCATTCGGTGTAGCAGTTCTATTACTCGTGATCGAACTGGTACTCAACAAAACAGACCTTGGCGTCTCAGTTTGAAAAGTTGCGGCACAAACACCATTATATCCATGTCCTGAACCTTAAAGAAAACAAATAAACAATGTTGATTTTGAGAGGTAACTTTAAATAAATAATTAGCACATATGACTATTTACCAGTTGTATTGTTTTTTTCTCCCTCCAATACCGCCCTTGCCTTCTGAACTGAGCTCCGGCTCACGGCAACAGGCTTGCCTAATCCTGTTTGGAACATTGGGAACTGGCAGTCAGTATCCCAATGTCCTACACAAAGAAGAGAAGTAACCACTTAGAAATAATATTACCCAAATTTAAATAAATCAAAGCCAGATAGTCCAAGCTTTATTTCTTAAGGAACACAAGTACTCCAAATCTTACCACTCTTTTCTCTATCTTCCTCCTTCGCCGCACCTCTAGATCTCTCAATGGACCTTCCGCTGATCATAACTGGTCTTCTAGAATCAGTTTTGAACATCATAGGCTGGTCAGGCCAACCAAAACTCTCTGTATTTTCTAATAGGAGAGGAATCCCATCAGTACACCAAAAAAAGGGTGTCGGCAAGAGTGCTAGCTCTTCAAATAGCAGAACAGTAAAAGCTCACCATCGCTTGTATTATTATCCTTCAAAACAGACTTAGCTTTCTGAACAGATGCCACACTGACTGATACAACTCTACCTGAACCAGTTTGGAATAATGGAAACTGTTTCGTGCCGTCCACACCTGCTGACAGAGGGGTCAGTTATTAAAAAGGTAAAGGCAAGCTTTTTTAATTACCAAACCATCCAAAACGTTTATCATACTCTTATCAAAATGACCTTGTTCTGCATGTGTTTGTCCCTCCAAAACAGCCCTTGCCTTATCAATGGAGGTCCGCCTCACAGGAACAGGCTTACCCATTCCAGCACGGAACATTGGTTGTACAGCACCAGCAGCATTATCGACATCTATTGTGCAACAAAAGTGACAGTTTTTTTTTTAAATGCCAAGGAAAAAAGGAAAAATATATTATAATTCTCACAAAGCAAAACTATACGGACATCAATTTGGTGGACCGTTAGGTTATTATATATTACTAGTATGAGCTATGGAGTTGGAAACTTGGAATGCTCAACAGGCTGAACATGTCCAAATATAATTTCAATTGTAGCTATAACAAATACTCAGGCGATGATTGCAGAAATACTAGCTAGTTTTATAAATATTATATTGTCTTGCTATTTATGAATTGTGGCATGTTTTCTAACGGTGCACAGGATGAACCAATCCTAAATTACTGGGAGTCATATATATGTAATCATGCACAAATAAGTGATAACAAAGCACTTCCAGCATTTAGATAGAAAGTAATCAGGAGTTAAACTTCCTACCTTCTAAAATAGCTCTTGCCTTCTGGATTGAGTCCTTGCCCAGTGATACTGCTTTTCCTGATCCAGTTTGGAACGCCGGGGGCGTGATATCTTTATGCAGCGCACCTAAATTTCACAAGATAGACGACTTAATTCGTACTGCACAATCTCAATAAAGTACAATCACAAAATTATCAACCCTAAGCACTTTCTGGTGCTTGTCACAATGTCCGGCCTTATCTCTACAGAGAAAAAGGTGGAGGCAAAGTCTTACCTCTCAATGAAACGTCCATCTCACCCTCTAGATTATCGAACGATTGTTCTGAAACAGAAAGATAGCCAATTCATGCTACCAAACACAGCAGCTACAGTTTGACCAAAGCAAACCAAAAGGGGCGTATAAGCTCTTACTTCTCTTCTTAACACTAGCCTCCTCCGCCTCCTCCCCGACCAACGCCCTGGCTCTCCTTATAGCACTCTCGCTGACAGGCACTGACCTCCCCGATCCAGTGCAGAACAGCTCACCCATTCCTGCATCGGCAGTTGCTCCGGTCATCCCGTCACCTTCGAGCAGCTTCCGTGCTGCAGATTCCAGCAGTAAAAAACAGACCAATCACCAGTTAAACAGAATCATTTGCGCGCATTCAAACTCCAGGACTGAAGAGCACGCGCGCAGGCATTTCGGGTACGCGGGGCATGGAAGCACGCGCGTGCTCACACTGACTAACCCTACCGGGTAGAGAAGGGGTGAAGGGGCGATGGGGTACCTCGGACGAGCAGGTCGGTCATGGATTCGATGCGGCATCCGTCGGCGTCGTCCCTGCCTATAGGGTTTCGGATCGGAGAAATGCGGAGGCATGAGTAAGGAGTCAGTACTGAATTCATCTCTGTTATGGAATCCAAGCGGGGATAAGAAAACGATGGGCCGCACCTTCGAGAGGCAAGTCCTCCGGCGAAGCGGCGGTCATCCCCGCGGCGCGCGCCTGCGGCGGCGGAAGGAGAGGCGGAGCCGCGGCGGTCGGCGGAGCGTCGGAGCCGGCGGCGGGAATCCAGACAAGGCGGCCGTCGGGCCCGCCCCAGACCTGCCAGCTCCTCGGCATCGCGGCGGGGATCTCGGCAGGGATCTCTCGCTGGCGGGCGGCACGCGGCGCGACGATTCCGGGGTAGAAGATTGGGGACGCGACTCTTTTCGAAATTGGCGAGGGAAATGGCCGGACAGACGGCGCGCTCGTTCGTCTCTATTTTTCGTTTCGCGCTCCCCGGCGGGCCCGAGGGAGATGGGCCTGGATCTGCCGTACCAAGCACGGGCCCTGGGCCCGCATGTGGCCCGGGTGATGTCCAGCCCGATTGGGTCGTGACAAGCGACGCTGGGGACTGTGGCGGCGGCGGCAACAGGTGTCGGGTCACCTGTACGCACACACCAACCCATAAGCCACCTAGACCATTTGCCTACATTTGTCTTAAAAATTAAAATGTTCTTCTCTATGTTATATCTTGAGTTTGTTGGGTAATCTCATGTGAAAAAGTAGTTGCGAAGGATACAAAATTAGTTAACCAGACAGTAAAAGAGACTTAGACTTGTTAGCCGGATGCAATTACCATGATTCACCTCAATGTCAGATTAAGCCTTGGTATAAATGCACGAATGCGAGGGGAGGGAAGATTTCCTTTGCCGTTCCGAGTCGAACATTTTGTTGATAGAATGTCGTTAACGATATGTAGACAAGCGTGAAGACATGTTAACAATCAGAGATCTAATCAAATGTGGAGGTTTTTCATATTTATGCAATCTTGAAGTAGACGTGCATAAAGAAGATGAGTAGTCAACAGCTGGATGATGGTTGTTAGTTTGAAATGTTTAACACAAGTGGATGTCCATATTTTCAGTAGGAGCTTGTAGACACATGCATGACTCAAAAAACTATATTGATGATGTGTTGTTATGATGCGAGAAAAAAAAAGAGATTATGCAACTTTATGTCATGTTACGAAGGCTCGAAGTAATTTAAGTATAATTGTCTTCAAAAGCTAAATATACCTACCAACACAAAGTTTACATGAAAGGAAGCTCGATATTGTCGTCGACTATGGGTGACAATGCTTTAGCCTACTTTTGGCTGGGTGGAAACATATATCAGAAACTCCTCTTACTTCTCTCTCAAATGTATTTGAGTCTGGATTGAGAGAATGGAGATCTCAAACTTTTGGTATGCTCAACAATGGAGGTGAGAGAGAGGAAGTTAAGAATATGAGTTGGGTAACCCTTCCAATGAGGAAGAAGATAGGTATTTATATGGTTCCAAGAAAATGCTAATAATGGCACTATTGAAAACATATAATAATATATAGTAAAGCACTTACATACTTTATTGCATTCTATATCAAAGGAAAACAAGGACCGTCGTCTACCAAGTACCAGGCATCCAAATCTTTAGAAATTAAAACGCTAGTACATTCTCCCTATGTTCCACAATGTAACTTTTTTCATAGCAAGCTAGTAGTTTGCTAAAAATGATTACATTATGGAACAGAGGTAGTACGTCGTAAAGAAACAATTAAGTTGTACTTCCAACGTAAAACCTCCTACAAGGGTGGTGACTGATCCAATGATGCAAAAACTCATAATGCAATGACGTTACGATTCAAGCCACATGCCATGAATGCAGCTTATTTTGTATCTAAAGCAGTTTATGCATTACAGTGCAACATCACTTGATGTAGCCACATCATTCGAGAGAACTTGGAGATATTTCATGATAAAAAATTAGTAGATAACTCAGATGCTTATAGATCTAATAAAAAACATCATATCTTTTAAAAATTTTCATTTGTCGTGCTGTCGAACTAAGTATACCCAAGATGAAGCAACCAAACCATACACTCCTATTACATCTATCGCACAATTTCAACACGGAGAGTCCCACATATCGTACCTATTTCGACTATAGAACAAACCACCACCGCCACTCTTCTCCATCCCCTACGCGACGCCGGCGTGTAAAGTACCATTTTTATGAACTAGTTCCTCGAAGAAAAGGTTTGAACTCCTTAAATTCATCCTGAATCGGTATGATTGTTTTCATAACTGTGCTGTATCTAAGTATTCAGTAGGTCAAATGGCATTCCTGAGAATGGACTCGCTCATAGCGACAAGAGTGATAAAAACCCTAGAACAAATCACCACCGCCACTCTTCTCCATCTCCTAAGTGACGCCGACTCTCCCCACGTTTATTACGCGTAAATTATTATTTCATGAATTTTTTTGAACTTGACCCTCCAAGAAAATGTTTGAACTCCTGAATTTCATCCGAATCGGCGTGTCTATTTTCAGAAGTGGATAGGAGTCACCAGTTGCCATTAGCGGTTGCACGGGAGCGCGCGTCCCTGCGCTGTACAGAGCAGGGTACAGCGGCACGGCACGACACAGCACAGTTAAAAACGGGAGCAGAGGGGAAGCGGAGCGGGTGACCGCCGTGCCACTCGTGTTGACCCGCCCCCGCAGCTGGAGCACTCCACGTCAAAACCAAGGAGGGCGGCGGCAGCGGGACGGTGGGAGGGGAGACACCGACACCCGCGCCTGCCTACAAGGCGACGCGCCGACCTTGAGGGGAGGGGGAGAGAGAGAGAGAGAGATCCGGCGCGGGGGGTGCAACCGCCGGCCGCGGGAGATCTGGTTGGTTGGTGCTGCCAGGAGAAGCGCGCGGCGGCGGCAAGTGGGCGAGGGGGAGAGCGCGCGGCTGGAGGGAACCGAAGGCAGGCGGCGGCGGAGGAGGAGATCTCTGCTGGCTCGATGGAGCCGGGGGATGGCAAGCGAGGAGCAGATTGCTCCCTGCCGGAGAGGTGAGCGCAACCAGCTTCTCTCTATCTCTATGACTTATTTCTCTCTCGTGCTCGAATCTGTGGCCATTGCTGATGCTGAGGCGGCGCCCTCGCCGCGACATGGGAATTGATGAGAGTTTCTGCGCATGGTTGCTACGGAGTGCTCGCTCCTGTAGAGCTGCAGCTACCTGTGTCCTCTGTTAGTCTGTTACCGCGTCGCGTATCGGATTAGTTTTAGTTCGGTCTACGTAGCTATAACTTCGCGGCGGCTGTTCTTCAGTTCAATTCGCCCGGTTTCCTCTGCTCTTTCAGTTTCAGAGGAAAAATTGTTCGGTTTTCCCTTTGTAGTGTCCTGGTTTGGGGGATTAGAGTTCGGTGAGATTTATTTAGAGCGGGGCGATACCGTCGTCGGAATTGGATGCGGAAGTTGCCCATGTTCATGTCGGTGGACCGTGGATGGCAATTGCTTATGCCATGGCCCAACATTTGTTGGTATATAGGATAGGTGCATAGCATCAGAAACCATCTTTTTTGGGGGTTCGATTGCTGCTGGTCCCAGAGTGGCAACCTCCTTTTCTTTGTTGTTAGAGGAAACAAGAATAATTGGAATTTGTTTGAGATATACATGGTCAACTATCGTTTTACTTTCTACGTTTCATTGTATGGCTTCCTGACATGAATTGCCTTGATGACCACAGGAAGAAGAAAGTGCGCAGGAGAAGCACTGGCCCCGATTCGGTCTCTGAAATCATCAAGAAGTGGAAGGAGCAGAATCAGAAGCTCGAGGAAGAGAATGGATCACGGAAAGCGCCGGCCAAGGGTTCCAAGAAAGGTTGCATGGCAGGGAAAGGAGGTCCCGAAAACTCAAATTGCAAATACCGCGGTGTGAGGCAGCGGACGTGGGGCAAATGGGTGGCTGAGATCCGCGAGCCCAACCGTGGCAACCGGCTATGGCTCGGCTCATTCCCTACTGCGGTGGAAGCTGCACATGCATATGATGAGGCGGCAAGGGCAATGTATGGTGCCACAGCACGTGTAAACTTCTCAGAGTGTTCCCCGGATGCCAACTCTGGCTGCACATCAGCACCTTCAGTTCTGATGTCTAATGGGCCAACTGCTGCGTCACATCCGTCTGATGAGAAGAACGAATCGGAATCTCCTCCTTCTCTTATCTCAGATGGGCCGACCGCTACGTTGCATCGGTCTGATGGGAAGGATGAGCCTGAATCTGTAGGGACTGTGGTGCATGAGGTGAAAACAGAAGCGAGCAATGACTCGAGAAGTATGCACGAGGAGCGCAAGACTGTGGAAGTATTCCAACCGGAAGGGAAAGCTTTACAGAAAGAAGTGAAAGTAAGTTATGATTACTTCAACGTCGAAGAAGTTCTCGACATGATAATTGTGGAACTGAGTGCTGATAGAAAAATGGAAGTACATGAAGAGTACCAAGATGGTGACGATGGGTTTAGTCTTTTCTCATATTAGGGTTTAGTTATGAGGGTTGTAGTCATGTGGAGCAATAGGAATAACTCCATTCTAGCTGCTAGGAAATACTTCAAATTATCTACAACCTGAAGCTTTGTAGTCACTTATGGTTTTCATCTTACTGGAGAGGATAGCTTTACACCATAAGTCAACGGGTACAAGAAGTTGTCCTGTGTGTTGAGTTCATGTACCATGGTAAAAAACAAGTCCATAATGAGCTTACTTTGTTGATAATTTCGCTTATTTGTTCGGCTGCAAGTTAGCTCTTTTTGGTAATACTCGGAGGAGCTCTCAGGCTGTATTCAGTTTAGACATATTAGGAAGTTATGTTTCTGCAGGTGCTACTTTATGTTATTACTCTAGAATAACTGGATTGTTTATAACTCTTGCATGCATGGATATGTAAATATCGTAACATACCACTATACTGACATACAATCATTGGAAGTATTATTATGGAGCTTCTAAAAGAAAGCTGCATGTACTCTGCATTCAAGCCACCTTGTTTTATGGTGAGAGGTCCTTTGTTTGTTAGTACAGTAGATTAAACAAATCCAGGATGGGGATATTCCAGTCCATAGTATTTCCAAATGCTTCAAGGCAGACCTTTCAGCAGAAACTGTTTTCGTACTCCTCGCGGGCAAACATGATGCCATCTTGTTTATGACTGGGCGTTACACATTTGAGTGCCTCCCTTGGCTGAAGCAGCGAAAGCTTGGAAGGCTATAGCGGCACTACAACAGCTACTACACAACAGTCAGGGCCCCTGTACTCTATAGGACCATTTAGAAACAAGGGTAAACAATGGTAAGGACTAACATTTTCTCGTGGATTGTTACATTGTTGCATTGTTGCAGGAAACAGAGTTGCTGATAGTATTCTTGCAGTGGAAGCTAGAAGTCAGCTCATACAAGGTCCTTCGTTTGTCATTGCAAGATTGCTATTCTCAACTCAGGTGTTGCTTCTTCTTTGATAGTGGACATGCATTTGGAATACATGTCGATTCTATGTTAACATTACCATTTTGCAGATGAAGTTGCCTATCATCATTAAGAGCGGCACCAATTTCTCCTATTTATTTTGAACAGGTATCACTCTGAAGTATATGTAGATAGACATTGCTTTCTTAGGAAACTATATTTTGTACATCTGCTCCCTTTCCGCTTGTCCATCATGTGTTTTTTATGCATCAACGGGAGTTGGGTTCAGTGTTGTGTCCATTCTCTGCAGGGTAGAGGCCAGAGATGTATCCCCGTTGTCCAAAAATGAGAGTGGTGTTCTATATTTTCTATCATAATACTTTTTTGATGTTGCGTTAGCCCAAGAGATGTATCTTCGTTGTCCAAAAATGGGAGTGGGCTCCACACTTTATATCGTATATTATTTTGTTGTAGCGTTGGCCCAAGAGCATGCTTGGAGATGCTGGACCCGTTAGTATTCAGAAAGACGACCCAACTTCGAGACAATTAAAGGTGATCCCATCTGATGAAATGTCAACCTGTTTATATACGTTCAAGGCTGATGAACTTAAAAAACTATGAGAACAGCCGTGAAGCGGCAAAACAACCATCTATTCTATTCCCATGAAAACAAAGGTGCGACGGGAAATAGTAATTTTAATGGTATATCCGTATATGCTATACTGTTAGTAACTTTATAATTCCTTAAGTGAATTACATCTTTGTGATATGCTATAAGGTCTAATCATTGTGTATTTGTGTTACCTACATGTTATATGCTGTCTTGTGATTTATATTGCTTGACTATTTAAGATGTCTGGTCGCACTAGCCATCAAAACTTTGAAACATAAATTTTGATTTAGGTCTGCTAAGTGCTAAGTACACATTTGCTGCACCATATTTTTTTTTCGCCACTTGCTTTTCTTGATTGTTGTTGAGTTATCACAACATTGAAGCTATATCATCTCCTATTTCTTTGCTATGACTTCATTTTGATTCTGGATGTTATATATGCGTGGTTAAAATGGACAGTTGGACACACTTCTGTGGAACTGCCTTTTTTTCTCCTGAAACACGATCTGTAAATCAAGACTAAAGCTTTCCCTAGTCCCTATGTATATTTACTGGCCTGTAAATTTCCACTTCAGAAAACTTCAGAGATTGCTACACAGGTCCCATCCTGATTGTGACAATTATATAAAGAAAAGTGGGCGTACGTTAGTCTTCAGGACTGTCTGATGCACGAACCCCACCCATATCGTAGACGGTGAGGATTGGATGTACCAAAAGAACTTTATTTCAATTAGTTTGTTTTGGGAGAGATTTTTTTTAGAGCGCAATGCATGTATGTGTCAAAATTGTCGAGACTTTATGATACAAGGGTTAGCCTGATCTTGAACTATGCAGTCTTACAGTGATAATAGGGTAGGAACTATGAAGTCCTACAGTCTGACACAAAAAGTACTCTCAACAAAGGAAGAGGCTTTCTCCTTTTAGAGCTTTCCCTCCAAAATCTTGTTTGTTTGTAGTTCCTGATTTCCCTAAGAAAGCAGTTCCAGAAATCTTACACCAAAAATGTTAACCACACTGTAGCTTCATTTTTGTTAGCCACACTTCCAACCTTGGCCACTCTGTAGCTTATTTTTGTTAGTCACACTTGCCAACTTTTGCCATCCTGTAGCTTCATTTTTGTCAGCCACACCTGGTTCTGGTTCTGGAGGATCTGACGCAGGTGCCTGTGCACCTTCTGGTGCCCTCCTCGCACCCGCGCAGACTTGAACGTTCGCGAACAGTACTTGCACTTGAACGTTGCATCAGTGATCATCCCCTGCACCTCCTTGTTGGAAGCCGATGACAGTGCGCGAGACAGACGTTGGGCTCTGCTGCGCTAGCTTGTTTTCCTTGTCACGTATAGCCAGCAACTGCACGAACGTGTCTTCCGGTGCATGAGCCGATGGACTCCATTTGGAGATGGAGATCGAGAGAAGAGATTCCTCGATGGACCTGGATGCTTTGGAGATCTTGTGTGCTTGGTTGAAGTCTATAGTGGCTAGGGTTTTAATAGCTAGGGAGCGCGGCAAGGGGTGGGGTTGCTTCTGTACCACAAACAAGCCATTCCTCGATGGGGTTGCTATTTTGCAGGATAATGTCCCTGAGCTAGCATATTCTTAAACCTCTAAATCCTAGTGATGTCCTGACAAAATGGAAATCGATCAGAAAAGAAAAATGGAGTGAGTTAAGTAGCTACCACTCACAATCATAGCTAGAATCTCCAATCAATTGGCTTCATAGCTAGAAAAATGGAGCCGGTCTTGAACCGCACGCGTTGCACAGTTTGCCAGGCCGTCTGGCTCTAGCTCTAGCCGCCACTGCGGCGTCTCCTTGGATGCGCAGTGCATGCACCGCCGCCGCGCCTTTGCCTGGTGCGAGGTCGGGGGAGACAGCGGGGAGCCCAGGGCCACAAGGATCACGAGTCGATAAGTCGAGCCGAGTCACTAGGGTATCGACTCATGGACAAGTCACAACTAGTCACGACTAGATGAGGTTTTTGGTTGGAACACAAGTACGGACTCATAGACTAGTCAAGCGACTAGTCGAGCGACACTTAATCCTTGCAGGGCCGTGACGCGCGGCCGCAACCCATTCATCCTCGGGCCTCCTTTAGTGCTGCCATGCTCTCCACCTGATGGAAGCACGTCCTTGTTCGACAGCCCCTCCATGTCCTCCTCCTTGGCCACCCCCTGTTCCCCTTCCTCCGGCGCCACCACCTTCAATCCCCGCAAGGGAAAAAAACCTCCTTTTTTCAGCTCCTCTATTGAACCTAGCTATATGTTTTTAATTAGTATATAACTATATATGCAGATATACTTCCAGTTAACTCTGCGATATTGGCCAGGCTGGCCTTGGATCTAGCTGCATAACATAGTTAATACTCTGGTGCTACGAATCAAAATACGTAAACAGAGTCGAAGCTAGGTATTATTTTCTACAGTAGCAAGCAGCGCAACAAATCTATAACACGCTTGACGGGCTAGAACAAATCTACAATACCATCACAGGGATCCTAGCGAAAGCGAAGCGGTCACTGGGTACGTTTCTCTCATCCTTGCAGTATGCAGTACATTTTGCTGGTTAATTTTTTTTCGAAGACATTTTGCCAGTTATTTCTCTGTAAATCAGTGTTCCAACTATGTATGGCTGTCACCACTCTAGTCCCTCCTCGCTGGCCACCCCCTGCACCCCTTCTCCCTCCGCCGCCACCTCCAATCCCTGCAAGGGAAAAAACACAGCCTTTTTCAGCTCCTAACATACCTAGCCACGGTCAGTACATAAACCTGTTAGCTTTACTTATGTCAAGAGAGAAATAAGAGCAGTCAGCTGATGCCCCTGAGATGCCAAAATTAAGTTTTGCACACCATATTGCACATGAGCACAAAGCAGATCCTTCAAAATTTCTGGATCATGGATTCCTGCTTACATTTCACAAGTGCAACTGGATAGCTATTGTTCCATACTGCTTTCATATTCATCTGTAATCCAGTGTAAGAAGTAAACTAGTAGTGTTGAAGCTATTCACGATGTTCTGTTCTTTCAAAGGTTTGCCGTGCAACTATTCATGCTTGCAATATAAATTACAGATACTTTTCTCTGCAAATGTATTTGCACTGTTACTGACTTTGATCTGGTATTGTCGTTATGTAACAGTGTTGTAATCACCCATGCATCCTTCTTGAATGTATGGAAACTTCACTTGTTGACAATCCTGGTATGATTGAAACAATACCATACTGCATGCAAGCTGCGAACTACTGCTTCTTGAAAGACATTCTGTAAAGAGATCAGCAACAAGAGGTTAAGAGTCATTATTCTTTTTCAGGTGAGATACTCATGGCGCTGCCCTCTTAGTTATGTCCTATGTGATGTGATTCTAAGTTTTAGCAGTCATTAGAATTTTATTTCTGCAACCATGATGCAGTCAGTATTTATTTTATGTGATACACACTTGAATCATTTCCATTCGCTGATGTAATCACTCTTTCACATACTAGTCTGAACATGTTCCCTGAAGTATATTCATTAATGTTCTCGTTCCTTTCCAGTTATTCTGGTGTTCTTTTTTAATCCTTGACTTTGAAGGCGTACCTTAAATTTTTCTCCGCTCAACATGACTTTAAACCTTTTTTGTACAAACGGCAGTAGGCGAAAACCCAAATGGTGATATTCTGGAAGGTGTTGCGGCGCATCATAGATTTGGCCCTGAGTCATATGAATGTCAATTGTGGTGCAGTGATGTCAAGTATAACTGGCGGCAACTAATATGTTCAGTGACAACTGACAAGACCAATGGGAGCTTTCTGAGCAGACTCCTTGAAACGACACCAGTGTTGCACCAGAGAGATTGTTCAGTGTTCGGGTTTGCTTCCGTTTCTTGTTTGCAACGTAAAAGAGGAAGAGCTCTTGGGGTTTTAACTGGATTGTCTCCTTCAAACGGTGTCAAGTGACCACCCAGCAGCTGAGCATCAGCCATTAACTCCGGTTAATTAGAGCAACCACAACGTGAGGCTAACCCATCGACGCCAGGGTCAAAATCCCAGTGGAACGGCAGTTGTTGGCTTAATTCCTGGGCGCCGACACAAAAGGAGTAGCTGGGCGCTATTTTTTTTTCTCTCCGCGGGAAACAGAACGCACCTGCCCGCTAGGAGAGTCCTGCATGCAAGTGGTTACCATGCTTGCAGCAAATTAGGCGCCCAGCGTTGCGGACAGGGACGCTAAGCTGATAATTATGTTTTATGGGTATTTTTTTCACTTAAGCCATCCCAAGTTTCCGCCAAAGAAATTGAGATGTTACACGTGTGTCCATAACACAACGGAGAGAATGTACGTGTGTCACTCACACACCAAAGAGAATGTTTCTCACAAAACAAAGATTGTCGCGTGTAAGTTACACATCATGGAGAATTTTTTAGTTATTGAAATTTGCTTACATCGTTGCACGTGACGGATGCTTGACTCTGCTACACTACCTTGTTTTTCTCGTCACATATGGCCAATGACCATAGGGAGGTGTCAACAAGGAGCGCGATGGAGCAGGTGCATGAGCCACTGGACTCCATTTGAAGATCGAGATCGAGGGAAGAGGTTCCTTGATGGACCTGGATTATTTTGAGATCTTGTGTCTTGGTAGAAGTCTATGGTGGCCAGGTTCTAGTAGCTATGGAGCATGGCGAGGATGGGTCATAACAACAACATACTAGCTAGAAATGAAAGTAAGTAATATACATTGGTTAATATTGTTTTGTAGGAGGATCTAGAGAAATGCTTCTTGTTTAATTGTGGTTTAAGCCAAAAGGCCATGTGTGGGTGCGTGTAGCTATTCAACGACATTGTAACAATCGTCTTTAGCCTTCTCTTAAATTGATACGTCTTCCAAGATGTATTATAAAAAAGTGGTGGATTTTATTCAATAAGCATTACTCTCACAAGTGAAAATGACGAAAATATTATATTTTGGTTAAATATACGTGATGAAAAATCTCCTTGTTGGAGCTATATATCTGAGCTCTCACGCTGAATCAGTCACTGGAATGCCACAAAGCATGGAAAAAACCATCCCAAGTTTCCGTCAAAGAAATTGAGAAGTTACACGTCTGTCCGTCACAAAACAAAGATTCTCGTGTGTAAGTCACACATCATGCAGAAATTTTTCAGTTGTTGAAATTTGCTTACATCTTTGCACGTGATGACGCTTACTCTGCTACACTACCTTGTTTTCCTCGTCACATATGGCCAATGACCATAGGGAGGTGTCAATAGGGAGGGCGGTGGAGCGGGTGCATGAGCCAGTGGACTCCATTTGGAGATCGAGATCGAGGGAAGAGGTTCCTTGATGGACCTGGATGGTTTGGAGATCTTGAGTCTTGGTAGAAGTCTATGGTAGCCAAGTTTTAGTAGCTACGGAGCACGGCAAGGATGGGTCATAACAAAAAGAGACTAGCTAGAAATGAAAGTAAATAATATACGATTGTTTAATATTCTTTTGTAGGAGGATCGAGAGAAATGCTTGTTGTTTAAGTGTGGTTTAATCCAAAAGGCCATGTGTGGGTGCGTGTAGCTATATTTAATGACATTGTAACAATCGTCTTTGGCCTTCTCTTATGGAATTGACACGTCTTCCAAGATGTATTATAAAAAAGTGGTGGATTTTATTCAATAAGCATTACTCTCACAAGTGAAAATGAGGGAATGCGTCCAAGCTTAATGGGGACCATTCGCATTTTGGTTAAATATACGTGATGAAAAATCTCCTTGTTGGAGCTATATATCAGAACTATCACGATGAATCAGTCACTGGAATGCCACAAAACATGGAAAAAACCATCCCAAGTTTCTGCCAAAGAAATTGAGAAGTTACATGTGTGTCCGTCACACAACAGAGAGAATGTATTTGTGTCACTCACATACCAAAGAGAATGTTTGTCACAAAACAAAGATTGTCGTGTGTAAGTCACACGTCATGCATAAATTTTTCAGTTGTTGAAATTTTCTTACATCGTTGCACGTGACGACGCTGGACTATGCTACACTACCTTGTTTTCCTCGTCACGTATGACCAATGACCATAGGGAGGTGTCAAGAGGGAGTGCGGTGGAGCGGGTGCATGCACATGTGGACTCCATTTGGAAATCGAGATCAAGGGAAGAGGATCCTTGGTGGACCTGTATGGTTTGGAGATCTTGTGTCCTGGTAGAAGTCTATGGTGGCTAGGTTTTAGTAGCTACGGAGCACGGCGAGGATGGGTCATAACAACAAGAGACTAGCTAGAAATGAAAGTAAGTAATATACGATTGGTTAATATTGTTTTGCAGGAGGAAATGCTTGTTGTTTAAGTGTGGTGTAAGCCAGCAAGCTAATTTTTTTTAAATAATACATTTTTTATCAATTTTGATTAATATTACACAAATCGAAAGAATAGCAAAAATAATGCGGCCTCGGCCTGGGCTTAGCCGATAGGGCCTTGTCGGCCTGGGCGAAGCCGATTAGCCCTTATCGGCCTGGGCGAAGCCGAGCAGGTCCCGTGGCGGGCCAGGCCTGCGGCCGACAGCCCTATCGGCTCACGCGTGGCCCCTAATCGGCCACGTCGAAGCCGACTAGCCTATCGGCCTGGCCGAGGCTGATTAGTCGCTGAATAAACGACGGGCTTCGTCTTCCTCGTGCCTCTCTCTCTGTTTCTCTTCTCACCCGAAAATAGAACAAGGCCATGGCGATTTCTTCCCTCCCCCGGTGATTTCTCCATCCAGCCAGCAAATCTTTAGCCTAGGGGTGTTAGAGAGTTAGGGCAACTCCGATCTACAGATGGGTTAGATTTTGGTGTGATTTGGTGGTGTTTGGTTGGAGCAATGGTGGAGTTTCGGTGGAGGTTCGTGTAGGCCGAGCAAGGCGTGGTGGTGGTGCTCCTGCTGCTCCGGCCGTGGTGGTGGTGCTCCTCCATTGAATCAAGGCACACTTCTAGTGTATGATATTTTTGGCTAATTAGGGTTTAGATTAATTAGGTTTGCATTATTGTTAAGTTTGTCGTGCGATATTGATATTGCTAAGTATCCGGTATAAATTAGTAGGTATTTGTTGCGGTAGTATGTAGTTGTTCCGGTTATAATAATTATTTGGTGTCACATTTTTAGGTTGCGGAGATGAGTAATTTAGTGAAATGTCTGTTTTACTACGGTCCTGGTACTGTTCAAATGACTGAGTTGGGAGCTGATTTGGGTCAGTTTTGATGGTCAGAGTTGGAACTGAATTCCCCACAAACATGGTCCATAACTCAGCTGAAAGATTGGTTGGCAGAATGTTTAGGGCTTAATCCTGAAACAGACACCGTCGGTGTGCATGCATTGTGGACGAAGTCAAGGTCACCGGTGTTTTTCTATTTGAGGCCGATAGATCGGACCTCTCAGTTGGTGCGCCGGCTGCAAGGTTGCGAAAGCAGGGGAACAACCCCTATCGCCTTACTGATACCTGTCGCGAAGGAGGTTAACCCTCCTGAAGGCGAGGATGGGCACGATCCTGGCCAGAGCAGCCATGAGATGCATTTATCTGCACATGATGATAGTCGAGAAGATGTTGGAGGTGGTGGTTACGATTCAGGGCAGAACAACCATGCAGAATTAGGAGATGACGACGGTGTTGAGGCAGATGCAGACGAGGAATCTGGGCATATGCAGACCCAGATGGAGGAGGAAGATACAGATGGTGACAGTGGTTATGCCGATGATTCCGACGAGTCGGATGACGAACAGGCGGTGCCTAATCCTGCGTCATGGAGTCATGACTTCTCTTCGGCAATGTCTGTGGACGATGGTCATGATTCTGCCTGGCAATACCACCAGAACCAGATTGCCATGGGTGCTCTATATCCCGACAAGCAACATTTGCAAAACGCAATCATTAAGTGGGCAATGTCGACTTGGAGGGTATTCAGAACCAAGGTGTCAAGTAAAAAATATCTGACAATGGAATGTGAGGTTACAGACTGTCCTGGAAGGGTGCATGGCCACCGCCCTCAATTCGGCATAAACTGGAAAGTGAGCGATGTAGTACAGCACACATGTAAAATTGGCTGTATCCCTCAGGACCATCGTAACCTTTCGTCGACGCTTATCGCTCGGCTGCTTTACTCAGAGATAGTACAGGGAAAAACGATGGGAGTGAAGGCTATTGAGCATAAGGTGTTTACGAGGTTTAAGTACAAAATTTCTTATGGGAAAGCATGGAGGGCTAAGCAGAGGGCACTTGAGATCAGATTTGGTTCGTTCCTGGACTCATATGACTCAGTTGTTCGTCTCCTCCACACATTGCAGGCCCGTAATCCAGGCACCTATGTAGACATCAAACACTTCAGGATGCCAGAGTTTCCAACCGTCAAGGTGTTGCATCGTGTGTTCTTCTCTTTCGGTGTATGCATCGAAGCTTTCAGTCATTGTCGACCAGTGATCTGTGTTGATGAAACTTTTCTTACTGGCAAGTATAGGGGACACCAATGAGACATACACACAGCTGGCCAACTGGATGGGTATGTACAACACTCCTCCACCCTACCCCACACAGGACACACAGGATGATGATGACGGGTCCCTGATTCCTGCACGTGGCATTCGGCCACCCCACAGGTTAGGTTGGTCGACGCCAAATCCACCACCTCCGTGCCGTGGCAGACGGCGTGGCTGACACTTCTAGAGATATGACTACCTATCTATGTATGAGATATTTTTATATGTATGTAAAACTAGACATATCTATCTATGCATGCGAACTTCTATCAGTCGTACTACTCTAGTCCTGATAATATTTTTTCCTTCATTAAACAAACATTACAAATTACACAGACAACAAAATATCGGTAGTAGCGAAAACACAACAAAAATTGAAGATACATGGTACTCTGCAAATTAGAAAAAGAAAAGTCATCTACCATCGACGCAGCCTCGCGCATCACCCTTGTCCTTCGACGACGCAACACCCTTGCCCTTCGACGACGACGTCGTCGCCGCTGCTGCAGCTTTCTTGCTCGCTTCACTCAGCATGAAGATATCATCTTCATCCTCGCTCTCCTCGAGCCATAAAATAGGAAATCTTATAGCGCTGGTCAAATCTGTCTCCCTCGTATATGTTGGCTTCTTCTTCTGCCACCTAGCATGCATCCTCAGAAGTTCTTCCCGTATTTCCCTCCAAGTCCTCGATGGCCACCCATGCCTACTTAGCTTCGCTGATACCTCACGAAGAGGAGGTGGATAAGTAACAATATCCTTGAATGGCACTTCCTTATTGTCTACCTTGAACTCGGCCGTAAACTTCAAAAGGAGTGCCGACATTCCTAGCTGGAAACTACGATCTGAAGGAAAGCTCGACATGTTCGAGTGAGTGGACTAGAATTCTTACCAACCTCAGTGAGAAGGGGTTTTTATAGGCCGAGATGAGAAGAATTGGCGGGAGAAACAGGCGGGAGATACGATGGCGGGAAAAAGGGCGGGAAAGAATTTGGCGGGAGAAACAGGCGGGAGAGAAGATGGCGGGACAAAAAGGGCGGGAACGGATTGGCCATAAATAAGACGGGAATGAATTTGGCGGGATCGTGCGGTGGCGGCAGAAAAAAATGGTCAAAATATCCGTTTTAGCAAAAAAAAAAATGCAGCAGTCGGCCCAGCAGCAGGAAAAAAATAGCGTGCTATCAAAAATAGCGTGGCCCTCCTCCAGAAGCTATACAAGATATAGCGTGATATAGCGAAATTACATATAAAATAGCGTGATGAAAAAGTTGTAAGAAATAACCCAAATATTAAGGATTTCAGCACTAATTTTTTTTCCAGAAACAATACATGCATAACCAGGTAACCAAATTCAAATGTCAAGGCCAAATCCATGGCACGAATACAAATATGAGGCTTAAAACCATGAAAAAGTAATAAACTAAAAGATAAATATTTTAAACTTTAATCAGAATCATTGACATCATCTTCAGAATAACTAGAAGAACCACCAGATTGCCCGCCATCATCATCACCTAACGTTATTTCCAGACTTTTTGTTAGCGTAGCTATAACTTTACCACGTTTAGTGTGGTTTTGAGCGTATAAGACGAAAATAGCGCCGTAGCGTCAACTTCAGGCTAAATATAGCGTAGCCTCTCCAAATACGCTATATCGTGCTATTAACCGGGAAATAGCGTGCTATTTTTTTCGTTGCCTCAGCAGCCGACTGGGCCTGGTCGGCTGCGCCAAGGCCGAGTAGCCTAATCGGCTTTGCCAAAGTCGATAGGGTCCTCACCCGCATGCAGCCGTCGGCCGACAACCTAATCGGCCCAGCCGAGGCCGACAGGGCTCTATCAGCTTAGGCGAAGCCGGCGCCGTATTATTTATGCAATTCTTTCGATTTGCGTAATATTAATCAAAATTGATTTAAAAAATGTATTATTTAAAAAAAATAGCAGCCGGCAAAACATGTGTGGGTGCGTGTAGCCATTCAACGGCATTGTAACAATCGTCTTTGGCCTTCTCTTATGGAATTGATACGTCTTCCAAGATGTATTATAAAAGGTGGTGGATTTTATTCAATAAGCATTACTCTCACAAGTGAAAATGAGGGAATGTGTCCAAGCTGAGTGGGGACCAACCGTATTTTGGTTAAATATACGTGGTGAAAAATCTCCTTGTTGGAGCTATATATCTAAGCTATCACGATGAATCAGTCACTGGAATGCCACAAAACATGGAAAAAACCATCCCAAGTTTCTGTCAAAGAAATTGAGAAGTTACATGTGTGTCCATCACACAACAGAGAGAATGTATTTGTGTCACTCACATACCAAAGAGAATGTTTGTCACGAAACAAATATTGTCGTGTGTAAGTCATACATCATGGGGAATTTTTTCGGTTGTTGAAATTTGCTTACATCGTTGCACGTGACGTCGACTTGACTATGCTACACTACCTTGTTTTCCTCGTCACATATGGCCAATGACATAGGGAGCGCGGTGGAGCGGGTGCATGAGCCAGTGGACTCCATTTGGAGATCGAGATCGAGGGAAAAGGTTCCTTGATGGACCTGGATGGTTTGGAGATCCTGTGTCTTGGTAGAAGTCTATGGTGGCCAGGTTTTATTAGCTACGGAGCACGGCAAGGATGGGTCATAACAACAAGAGACTAGCTAGAAATGAAACTAAGTAATATATGATTGGTTAATATTGTTTTGTCGGAGGATCGAGAGAAATGCTTGTTGTTTAAGTGTGGTTTAAGCCAAAAGGCCATGTGTTGGTGCGTGTAGATATTTAATGACATTGTAACAATCGTCTTTGGCCTTCTCTTATGGAATTGATACGTCTTCCAAGATGTGTTATAAAAAAAGCGGTGGATTTTATTCAATAAGCATTACTCTCACAAGTGAAAATGAGAGAATGCGTCCAAGCTAAATGGGGACCACTCATATTTTGGTTAAATATACGTGATGAAAAATCTCCTTGTTGGACCTACATATCAGAACTATCACAATGAATCAGTCACTGGAATGCCACAAAACATGGAAAAAACTACCCCAAGTTTCTGCCAAAGAAATTGAGAAGTTACATGTGTGTCCGTCACACAACAGAGAGAATGTATTTGTGTCACTCACATACCAAAGAGAATGTTTGTCACAAAACAAAGATTGTCGTGTGTAAGTCACACGTCATGCATAAATTTTTCAATTGTTGAAATTTTCTTACATCGTTGCACGTGACGACGCTGGACTATGCTACACTACCTTGTTTTCCTCGTCACATATAACCAATGACCATAGGGAGGTTTCAAGAGGGAGCACGGTGGAGCGGGTGCATGAGCATGTGGACTCGATTTGGAAATCGAGATCGAGGGAAGAGGATCCTTGATGGACCTATATGGTTTGGAGATCTTGTGTCTTGGTAGAAGTTTATGGTGGCCAGGTTTTAGTAGCTACGGAGCACGGCAAGGATGAGTCATAACAACAAGAGACTAGCTAGAAATGAAAGTAAGTAATATACGATTGGTTAATATTGTTTTGTAGGAGGATAGAGAGAAATGCTTTTTTTAAGTGTGGTTTAAGCCAAAAGGCCATGTGTGGGTGCGTGTAGCTATTTAATGACATTGTAACAATCATCTTTGGCCTTCTCTTATGGAATTGATACGTCCTCCAAGATGTATTATAAAAAAGTGGTGGATTTTATTCAATAAGCATTACTCTCACAAGTGAAAATGAGGGAATGCGTCCAAGCTGAATGGGGACCATTCGTATTTTGGTTAAATATACGTGATGAGAAATCTCCTTGTTGGAGCTATATATCAAAACTATCACAATGAATCAGTCACTGGAATGCCACAAAACATGGAAAAAACCATCCCAAGTTTCTGCCAAAGAAATTGAGAAGTTACATGTGTGTCCGTCACACAACAGAGAGAATGTATTTGTGTCACTCAAATACCAAAGAGAATGTTTGTCACAAAACAAAGATTTTCGTGTGTAAGTCACGCGTCATGCATAAATTTTTCAGTTGTTGAAATTTTCTTACATCGTTGCACGTGACGACGCTGGACTATTCTACACTACCTTGTTTTCCTCGTCACATATGACCAATGACCATTGGGAGGTGTCAAGAGGGAGCGCGGTGGAGCGGGTGCATGAGCATGTGGACTCCATTTGGAAACCGAGATCTAGGGAAGAGGATCCTTGATGGACCTGTATGGTTTGGAGATCTTGTGTCCTGGTAGAAGTCTATGGTGGCCTGCTTTTAGTAGCTACGGAGCATGGCGAGGATGGGTCATAACAACAAGAGACTAGCTAGAAATGAAAGTAAGTAATATACAATTGGTTAATATTGTTTTGTAGGAGGATCGGGAGAAATGCTTGTAGTTTAAGTGTGGTGTAAGCCAACAGAACATGTTTGGGTGCGTGTAGCTATTCAACGACATTGTAACAATCGCCTTTAGCCTTCTCTTATGGAATTGATACGTCTTCCAAGATGTATTATAAAAAGTGGTGGATTTTATTCAATAAGCATTACTCTCACAAGTGAAAATGAGGGAAGCATCCAAGCTGAATGGGGACCATCCGTATTTTGGTTAAGTATACGTGATGAAAAATCTCCTTGTTAGAGCTATATATCTAAGCTATCACGATGAATCAGTCACTGGAATGCCACAAAACATGGAAAAAACCATCCCAAGTTTCTGCCAAAGAAATTGAGAAGTTACATGTGTGTCCGTCACACAACAGAGAGAATGTATTTGTGTCACTCACATACAAAAGAGAATGTTTGTCACAAAACAAAGATTGTGTGTGTAAGTCATACATCATCGGGAATTTTTTCGGTTGTTGAAATTTGCTTACATCGTTGCATGTGACGTCGCTTGACTATGCTACACTACCTTGTTTTCTTCGTCACATATGGCCAATGACCATAGGGAGGTGTCAATAGGGATCGGGGTGGAGCGGGTGCATGAGCTAGTGGACTCCATTTGGAGATCAAGATCGAGGGAAGAGGTTCCTTGATGGACCTGCATGGTTTGGAGATCTTGTGTCTTGGTAGAAGTCTATGGTGGCCAGGTTTTAGTAGCTACGGAGCATGGCAAGGATGGGTCATAACAACAAGAGACTAGCTAGAAATGAAAGTAAGTAATATACGATTGGTTAATATTGTTTTGTAGGAGGATCGAGAGAAAATGCTTGTTGTTTAAGTGTGGTTCCAGCCAAAAGTCCATGTGTGGGTGCATTTAGGTATTTAACGACATTGTAACAATCGTCTTTGGCCTTCTCTTATGGAATTGATACGTCTTCCAAGATGTATTATAAAAAAGTGGTGGATTTTATTCAGTAAGCATTACTCTCACAAGTGAAAATGAGGGAATGCGTCCAAGCTGAATGGGGACTATTCGTATTTTGGTTAAATATACGTGATGAAAATCTCCTTGTTGGATCAGAGCTATCACGATGAATCAGTCACTGGAATGCCACAAAACATGGAAAAACCATCCCAAGTTTCCGCCAAACAAATTGAGAAGTTACATGTGTGTCCGTCACACAGCGGAGAGAATGTATGTGTGTCACTCACACACCAAAGAGAATGTCCATCACAAAACAAAAATTGTCGTTTGTAAGTCATACATCATGGGGATTTTTTTTCGGTTGTTGAAATTTGCTTACATCGTTGCACATGACGACGCTTGACTCTGCTGCACTACCTTGTTTTTCTCGTCACATATGGCCAATGACCATAAGGAGGTGTCAATAGGGAGCGCGGTGGAGCGGGTGCATGAGCTAGTGGACTCCATTTGGAGATCGAGATCGAGGGAAGAGGTTCCTTGATGGACCTGGATGGTTTGGAGATCTTGTGTCTTGGTAGAAGTCTATGGTGGCAGGTTTTAGTAGCTATGGAGCAAGGCGAGGATGGGTCATAACAGCAACAGAGTAGCCAGAAATGAAAGTAAGTAAACGTCGGTTAATTTTATTTTGTAGGAGGATCGAGAGAAATGCTTGTTGTCTAATTGTGGTTTAAGCCAAAAGGCCATGTGTGGGTGCGTGTAGCTATTCAAAGACATTGTAACAATCGTCTTTGGCCTTCTCTTATGCAATTGATACGTCTTCCAAGATGTATTATAAAAAAATGGTGGATTTTATTCAATAAGCATTACTCTCACAAGTGAAAATGAGGGAATGTGTCCAAGCTGGATGGGGACCATCCATATTGTGTTTAAATATACATGATGAAAAATCTCCTTGTTGGAGCTATATATCTGAGCTACCATGATGAATCAGTCACTTGAATGCTACAAAACATGGAAAAAACATCCCAAGTTTCCAGCAAAGAAATTGAGAAGTTACACATGTGTGCGTCACACAACGGAGAGAATGTATGTGTGTCACTCACACACCAAAGAGACTGTTTGTCACACAACAAAGATTGTCGTGTGTAAGTCACACATCATGGAGAAAATTTCCAGTTGTTGAAATTGCTTACATCGTTGTGGTGAAACCATTTTGTTTACTTTATCTTTTTATTTTAAATAAAAAGGTATTCTTCATAAACAAGAACTTTACATATTAGATATTTGATTCAGAGGAGTGCTCACAAAATAAACAAATCCTGAGAAATCGAGCAATTACAATATTGATGACACACGTGATGACACTTGACTCTGCATACGGCCAATGACCATAGGGAGGTGTCAACAAGGAGCACGGTGGAGCGGGTGCATGAGCCATTGGACTCCATTTGGAGATCGAGATCGAGGAAGAGGTTCCTTGATGGACCTGGATGGTTTGGAGATCTTGTGTCTTGGTAGAAGTGTATGTTAGCCAGGTTTTAATAGCTATGGAGCACGTCGAGGATGGGTCATAAACAAAAACAAACTAGCTAGGGATTAAAGTAAAGAAATAAGCGTTGGTTAATGTCGTTTTGTAGGAGGATCGAGAGAAATGCTTGTTGTTTAAGTGTGGTATAAGCCAAAACGACATGTGTGGGTATGTGTAGCCACAACGGCATTGTAACAATCGTCTTGGTCTTCTTTTATGGAACTCATAGGTCTTGCAATATGTATCATTGAAAAAACCATCTTATCCATGAAGGCTATATTACCTCTTGTCTGCCAGCCTTTTCTAACTATCACAAGTCACGTTTCTATTTCCTTCTGGGAAGTTCGGTTCAACAACTACACAATGCTGTTGTGTATGAAGGAGGGAAAAGTTTAGAATCGATAAGTTGACCTAGGGGTTTTCTTAAGTTAATCTCGCCTTAAGGTGATGTTATCGGTTCAATTTTTCTTTGACCCTCTCACTCGTCCTCTTCCCTCTATATTATCAAGTTTTAATGAAACTATACTATATTAGTACATGCGGTGTGATTAATCGTCTGGATACATATACATACTGTGTATCATGGGGAGTATGCGAAGTGTAGTCTAGACCATTTTCCTCTTTCCTAAGTGTTCTTAACGAAGACCACGTCAGGTGGTTCCTTCAAGTTCACCATGTCATTCGAGATGCGGATAAGCATCAAAATCAAATGAAGACCTCATCCAGAAGTGGTGGGAGCGGAATGACTAACAAAATCATTACTTCTACCTCTATGTTTCCTATTGCCACTTTGATGATGTAGGTCATGTCACTGATGAACACGCATTCTAAAATTTGTAAGGGTGATGTACTATTTGTGTCGGGTCTGTTTCATGTTACTTTGCAGTAATTTGGATTGCACAAATCGCTGAGAGAATTAGGTATGTTGCAATAGCAGATTATTTTTTGCTAACCAAACATTCCCTCCCAGTGGCGGAGCCAGGAATTGAGACGAGGGGGGCGAACAGTAAAAGGTGTGCCACCGGCGAAATTTTTTTTTGACAACACATGTAATCCACAATTGTACGGAAAGAACAATGTAAACAAGTACAAACTGACTACAAAGAACAAAAAAACTACATAAAAAATAGTGCTACATTTTGATAAGAAGATAGTACCATTAAGTTGAATCCATGTTGGCAAGGCGAAAGTGTCAAGGAAGATGACCTCTATGATCATTGTCGGAATGGAAAAGCAGCATAATCTTCTTGTCATCAATTTTTGTAAATATCTCTTTCTCAACATAGCAAATCATCAAATTATTGAGCCAATCATCCCCTATCTTGTTTTGAAGATCTGTCTTTATAATATGCATGGCCGAGAAAACTCTCTCAACTTGTGTTGTTGCCACAGGTAATGTCAACACAAGTGTAATAAGACGATAGACCAATGGAAATGTCAAATGGTGTTTCTTCTGAACCAACTTGAGAGCAAGACCACTCAAACTATCACAAGCTATGAATTCAGGACTTCTCTTCATCACATCAACATATATGTCCAGTTCGTCAACCAAGAGACAACAATCATGTGCAGTGAAATCAGCAGAGTACAAAGTTGCAAGCTCAACTAGCATATCATTATCAAAACTGATAAATGAGTCTCTAGGATCAAGGTATGCAGTGCACAACAATAGGCGTGTAGAGGTTTTAGAAAATCTATGATTCATCTCACTTATGTTTCTATCAAGCACCTCATTAAAGAGTTGTACCTTGTAATGATGGTAGCTAGTAACCATCTTGCGTGAGCTCCTTGAATAAACCCTTGCCAAAATGTTATCATCCATGTTCGGCACCACAATATTTCTTCCAACACAAAAGTTAGTGGCAGCAAGCAATAGAGGCTCCCATCCATCATCTCTCAATTTCCGCAATAGAGTTTTAACTGAGACAATCATATTCATAGCGCTCACTATGTTCTGATCCTTGGATTGCAATGCCTGTGACAAGCTATTTGTTATACCAAGCACTCGAAGCATCAAATGCAAGATAATATCAAATTCAAAGCTTTCCATGTATATCATATAACCTGAAGCCAAACCTGTGAGGACCCCGGATTAAGTACCCGAGATACTCGTTATGTTTCCTGCAACAATCCCGTGATCAGTCTGTTGCTGCACATAACTCGAATTGGTATCACAGAACACCCCAAAAATACCGAATAAATATACTTACGTGATTGAAGTCATAAGCTTCAACAGGTACTTGCAGCGGAATCACCAAACAACGTGGAGCCCAAGTCACACGCCTTAACCCTACAGGCAGCTGACTGGGAAGCGCCCTAGTTCGCAAAGGCGTCAGTGAACTCCTCTTCTTCGAACTGCTCCTCTTCGAAATCTGGCTAAGACAATAGCCAGGGACGAAACCAATATGAGTACATTTGATTGTACTCGCAAACTACCCCAACTTGAGCATGCACTAGTTTTGATAATTTTTCTTAAAACCTTTATTTTTAGAAAAACATCTCTATAACTTTTTCGAAGAAAAGAAGAGTAGATACTCTAGCCTTGCTGAAGGCACAACATTTTGAAAAGTAGTTTCGCAATATCCTGGTTGGAAACACACCTTTGTGGAAAGTAGTTTTCTCCCTATCTTTGTTGAAAAAGATAAGAAGTCTTTTTAAAACGTTTTCTCGAAAATCACCATCTTGTCCATTTCTCTAAAAAAAAAACTCCTCCTTTTTCCGAACATATCCCCCCTTCAGGGTCGCTCCTTTCCCAGCAAACCTTATACCATCCCCTCGGTATAGTTGCACAAATCAACCTCCACGTCATTTTATTTTCAACACTCAAAACTTTGTAAAACTTGCACATGGTCTTAGGACAGCCTCCCAACTGTCCATATCCGAGGACTCGGCTATTCGAATAGTTTTACCCTCTGCAGAGGTAGCACGCTTTTCCCACATCCATCCGGTTTCCCGGCCATAGCCTCTCCTTTGCTCATGCTAGTATAGGACCCTACCGCTACGACACTTCCCATCCACACTTAAATCCTCAGAAACTAAGTGTGAGGACTCGTAGTTCTGCCCGGCGGACCCAAGGGAGCCCTTCAATCCTCTTTCTTCTTTACGCTCATACCGGCTTCCGGTAGACTTCTCTTAAGAGGACCCAGGTCAGGGGGTAGGTCCTCAGACCATCCCCTCATGGAACGAGGTTATCCTCGTTATTGAGGCATCCAGTACTAACACGAGCAAATTATATGACTACGCCCTTGCCCATATGTGGGTAAATGTGGTCGCACAGGTTATCGGCTGGTAGTCATAGTACAAATACACAATGTGCATTTTTCATAAACAACACCATACTTCTTTTCTCCACTTCCATACCGACATCTCGGCATACCATAATCCATCCAAGGATTTTCAAAGGAGTTTTGTATAAACAATGTTTTTTTTTTCCATCCTATAGTTTTATATAAACAACTGATATCTCTACATAGAGTGGCAAAATAGTTTTTCATAAACTTTTGAAAAGGTTTTCACGATCATTTCCAATTTTCTTAGCAAAATACTTTTAACCAAAACTTGGGTGGTTCGTAATCCCACCAAAAAGATTTTTCACAGAAGGTTTTGGAGTAAAACAAATTCATTTCGAAATCATTGTATACCACTGACACCTCTATATCGGTGTCTTAATAATATACTTGTAATTTGGAAAAGGGTTTTCAAAATCATAGCTTTCGTGGCAAACACCACGTAAATCATTATGCTAATTATAAGTAAAACAGGTAAATCAAAATAGATGCATATAGATGCAAGCTCAGTGAAGTAGCTTGCCTGGCTTCAGCATAATGTCCTTGGTCTTCTTCTCACTGATTAAAGAAATAAACTCCCATCCTCCTTCAATAGTTCCTCTCCAAAGACCACTCCGGTATCGGTATTATCTAGCGTCGCAAACAGGGAATAACAACACTCAATACACCAACAAAACCACGAGTGGGGAACAAAACAAATAACCACCACAAGCATCAAACTAATTAATTAAGCAATAGACTAGGATCTACACTTACAAGGGTCTTTTACAAATCAGTGGTCTAACACTGCTACACAAGCTAGGGCCAAATAATAGGTAGCAAGGGATGACATGCTACAATATCAGTAGCTAAGAAAGGCTACTGATGTTCAACCATCAATTCTGAATTTTATGCACACAAATGATTTTATTTACAAACAATTCCTAAAAGTTAGGAAATTCTAGGAAATATCCATACTAGGGATATTATTCCCTAATAAACACCAGCAACACT
Source organism: Poa pratensis (assembly GCA_947311845.1). Taxonomy (NCBI): domain Eukaryota; kingdom Viridiplantae; phylum Streptophyta; class Magnoliopsida; order Poales; family Poaceae; genus Poa; species Poa pratensis. Next base: position 24,789,571 of record CAMZMU010000108.1, on the reverse strand, counting down.
AAACTCTTCCTAACATGTTATCAAACCAGTAGCAATACGGCATGCTACTGATGATCTAGCAATACTAACTAAAACAAACGTCACACTAAGGATTTTCTACTAAAACAAGTCCTATTAACTAGGAGAATCTAGGAAAATACTACCCTAGTAATATTAACACTAGATAACTAAATGCAATACTAAACTTTTTCCAAAGTGCTAATATACAGAGCTAACACACTCCTAGTAATTAATATCACACCTATACATGCTAGAAAACACAAAAGAGATACTAACACACCCTATATAGTTAAATAAAACTATAAACATTAATTAACAGAAAAGCATAACACCTAGTTAAATACACCGAAAATAATCTATAGCTCTAAAAATCACACCAAGCTAGGATTAGGTACTCCTAATCATACAGAAGCTCACACAAGTGGATTCACACCAAAAATCATCACCAAACAATTTACAAAAATCCTAAAATGGCTCTCTGGTCATTTACCAAAATGCATGCCATTTTTGATAGGAAGCTCTTTTGCATACGAGGCAAATTTCTATGGCTAGGTATCACTTAGATCTTTCCAAACCAGTTGAGTTTGCATCAATAGCTATCTTAGAAAAATAGTTATTGATATTTTGGTGAGGAGCAGTAGTTCTAGCTCACATTTATTTTCTCCAAAAATATTTATCCAATAGTGTATCTACCACTGGGATCTGGCTAGGAATATGCTAGGGTACCTCCATGATTTTTGGTTTGGCCAAAGATGCACTTAAACTATTTTAAAACGATTTAAACTAAAGGTCCAGAAACAGATATATAAGGAAGTAAATAACAACCTTAAGAAAAAAAAGATTAACGGGCTGGATCTGGCACTGGAGATGGCTGGATCTGGGCTGAGCAACACGGGGAGAGGCCCAGCTTGCGGCCCATGTGCGCGGCGAAACGGTACCGGGCTGTTTCCTTCTTCCTCTCGATGGACAGAGCAGAGCGAAGCAAGGCAGGAGCACGGCGGCGACGGCATCGGCGGCTCCGGCGACCTGAAAGGAAATGGGGATGTCCGTGAGGAAGAGCTCGGCAAGGGGAACACATGGATGCGATAATGGCGAGGAATGGTGGGCTGAGCTGCTCGCGAGCTTGCTCGACAAGCCGCGGCCGGGGAGGACGAAGTTGAGGACGACAACGGCGATCCCGGGCTCCAATCTGCGATTCCTCGCATGGAGAGAGAGAGGACGACGCGGTGAGGCTTTTGGTAGGCTTGGATTCGGTCGGGGAGGTCTCTATCGCCGGCGGGGCGCGTCGGCGGCTTCGGCCGGGGTTCGTGTTCATGGAAGAAAATGAGAGAGGGAGAGAGTGGAGGAAATGAGTGAGGGGGGCAGAGGAGAGGCGGGCGGTGCTCTTATCTTCTCCTCCGCAGCAAGGAGGGAGGGGGCCACGGCATTGACGACGAGGGGAGCACGGCAGCAAGGCGAACACGGCGACGTGGGGCACGGCAGCGTGCGGGAGGTGCCACGGTTGTCCAGGGGGCAGAGCTGAGGTGAAGGGGGAGAGCAGAGCAGTCAGAGGCCAGGCTTCGCGGGGAAGGGGTGCACGGGGGGGGGGGGGGGGCGGCGACCACGGCAACGCCGGCGTGAGGAGCACGGCGCCGTGCCGGGCAGCGTTGTTGCTACAGGAGGTCAACGAAGTTTTTGCAAAGAGGCCCCTGAACTTGTTTTTCCACTCACAGATAGGTCCTTGTCTCTTTCTTTTATTTCCTTTTCAAAACCAGTAGGGTTTCCGGAATTTAATTGAGGTGCTTAAACATTTTACAAAAATTAGAGAAAATTCATGTAGCCTCCCATATATATGAGGAAGCTCCACAAAAATTGGTTTTACAAAATAAAATGTTTTGCTCCATTTTTGTTCATAGGATTTAAATAAATCATTTTTGGAAATTAATACTTTGATACTCCTTTAATATTTTAAAACCAGTGATAAAATATTGTGTTGAACTTTTGGAACTTCCTTGACAAATAAGGTAGCTTCAAAATAATTTATCTTTTCATAGAGGGAAAATTGGTTTGGAGGAAATAGAGAATTTGGGAGGGAATTTAGTTATGAAGATCATTTTTAACTCATGACCTTCATTTCCTTTTTGATAAAAGAATGGGGGGGGGGGGGGTTGTTTTAAATCGACAAGTAGGTTTACTTGTGGAGGGAGTGATATGAAATGGAGAGGATTATCATTTCATCTCCTCCTCTAGAATTTTGGGTAAAGAAAATATAATTGTTTTCATAGAATAGAGAAATAGATAGAGAGGGAGTTTTATTGAGATCATCTCCTTAAATTTTAACTTAGGGGTGCATAATTCTAGAGGGTTTGTTCCTCTTCAAGTCGCACTCCAAATTTGGTTGCCAAGTGTGTCCTATTTTAGTAATAACACCACTGAGGAATTATCCTCACAAGAAATTCACACACAACAGCAATAACACAGCCATAGTAACAGCACAACAATATCAACAACACCACAATATCCACATCTCAAACAAGACCACACACTTCAAACCACAAGAATAAATCACACACCTTTTTCCATAACTAACAATGCTATTTTGTAAAAATGGTCACACTCAATTATGACAAGATGTTGTTTAAGGGATAAATCAACTCATAACTTAATAGTTTTCAAAATGGTTTGATAAAGAGAAATATGTGAGGTAATATATTTCCCACTAGTTTTCCTTTTAAAATGGAGTTGAAACATAGGAGTTTTAAAAATAGGAATTGTAAAAATATCAAGGGTGAAGAATAGATAGGAGATATCATATGAATCTCCATATTCTTGGAAACACATAATTTTGGAAATACTTTTACTGTCTCAATTTAAAGGATATTTTATTTGTTGCTAAAACCAAATCATTATTGAAATAGACTTTTGGCCAACATAAGAATGGGAAAGATATATGGAATATATTCTTGTCATAACCTGGTCACCAGTGTGGTAAATATATTTTCTTACTTAGGTTGATTTCTTGGGTTGACATTTACTAGTCAAACAATCACAAACCTCAAGTTACACAAGGTTAACAGAACAATTTAAAGGAAAGCACAATCATTTGTGAAATAATTCAAAAGTTTTTGTTGGTTCTGAATTTTTGGGTCTTGTTTGATCTTATTATAAATTTGGGATGTTACAAAACCTCTCTCCTCGGCATCTGTCCCATCATGAGAAACACTGCATAGCACTTCAACAATTGAATCCCACATATTTTTAATCCTAATTAGAGTTTTATGGTGTGATCCCCAACGAGTATCTCCTGGTCTTGCTAAACTTGTCTCTTGATTTTGGCCTCTTCCCGATGAGATCTCTCCACTCTCTAGTTGTGCTACCAAACGGTCATGATGCAGTTGCAACAATACATCTTTCTTCTTACAAGAGGCACTCACCTACAAGAAATGCGCATGCAAAAATTAGAATTGAAATATAGATAAAGAGTTGACAACTATTTGCAATTATGTACAAGAAAAACTAACCATGCTGACAATCTTGTTTAAGTGACCAAAGAAGTGTCCAATTGGTAGAAGTCCTTTGACAACCGCCACAACCACCAATTGAAGTTGGTGGGCAAAACAATGCACATAAAATGCATGAGGGTTGTCTGCCAATACCAATGTTTTTAAACCATGTAGCTCCCCACGCATATTAGAGGCACCATCATATCCTTGTCCTCTTAATCTTGACATGGACAAATTATGTTCAACAAACATTGCATCTAAATATCTTTTCAAAGAAGCCGATGTAGTATCAAGAACATGCTCAACACCGAGCAATCTTTCCATGATCTCTCCTTTTTTGTTCACAAACCTACAAACAATAAGACAAGAACATATAAGATTACAGCAAGTAAGTAGGGGGAAACTAGGCAATAACATATAAGATTACAATAAATAAGCAAAAGACTAACCTCAAGATTACAGCCATTTGCTCTTTAACCGATACATCACGAGACTCGTCAACAAGTAGAGAGAAAGGTGCATTTACAAGCTCACTCATTATAACTTGTGTAGTCTCTTCTGCACATGCTTTTGCTATATCTAGTTGGATTTCACGAGATGTCAATTGACAATTGCCAGGAGCATTCTCATTAATCACATTGGCTACCTCCTTGCATCTTGCGCCATACCAATCCAACATCTCACGGAAATTGCCCTTATTCAAGGAAGTGCTAGACTCGTCATGCCCACGAAAAGCTAGACCTTGTTCAAGTAGAAATCTGACAACACCCACAACAGCCCTCAAACGAATTTCATAATTAATATGCAATTGTTCTTCTTGACAAACAAGAGCATATGCCACACTTTGCTTTTTATTGCTGAAATCTTCACACATAGCTCTTGCATTGTTGTGAATGCTATTTGGTCCACCTACATGAGACTTAAAATTTTCCGATGCTTTCTTCGAATTTCTAAACCCCGTCTTTGTGAAAACATCATATCCAAAGTGTGAACTAGTGCTTGAAGATTTGAAAAGAAAACAATGGAAGCAATATGCAGCATCCTTCTCCACACTATACTCTATCCAATCACATTTGGTGTACCATGCATCTAGAAATGACCGAAAATCTGGACCAAATTTTGTTTTGGGGAAATTATGACCAATTAAACGATTACGGCCTCTAGACAAATATGCCCATCTCATTTTATCTCTGATTTCAGAGGTACCATATTCATCAATTGGTCTCCGAACTCCAGGATCGGCAACAACATTTGCTATATCAAAAATTTCAGCAGCATTTGATTGTTGAGTATCCTGCAACACAGAAATTGAAATCAATCTTTCAGCAACATCTCCTACACACTGCTGGTCACTTGACAATAGACATCATCAACAATAGACAATAGACACAGAAATTGAAATCAATCTTTCACCTAACCTGGCGTAACCTCTTGAGGTTTCTAGAAATCGCTGCAGATTCTTCTTCCCGAGCTAGAGCCAAGGATGATGCAGCTTCGTCCTCCTCGGCCTGCATCTCTACCCACTCCCTTTCTTCGTCGGAATCCATCACAGAGAGCAGCGACCACCGGAAATTCGGAATCTCAGATGGGAGCCGTGCTGTCAGAGAGGTGGGGAAGGGGAAGGAATCTGGGAATCGGGTTCTCGCCGGCTTCCCCCGCCAAGGGAAGAGGAGACACCGGGGAGCTTCTTTCCGGTCGGCGAGGCGGGGACGGAGTACGGGAACCAGGTGCTCCCCGTCGCCAGGATAGCTCTGTGCTGCCGCCGGCCGAGAGATGAGCGGCGCGCGCGAGGGCGCGGCGAGGGCCGGCGAGGGTGCGGCGAGGGCCGGCGTGGGCGAGATCGAGATGGAGCGGGAGAGCAGGGGGTCGAGAGAAAGAGGACGGGGTCGAGAGACAGAGCAGGGGGTCGAGAGAGAGGACGGGGTCGAGAGACAGAGCAGCGTTTCGTCGATCTATTTTTTTCCGCCAAAAGTGAGGGGGGTCGACCGACCACCCTCGACCCCCTTGTGACGCCGCCACTGTTCCCTCCCCTCTACTCATATTTCGTTTGGTAACTAAAAAATATGTGTATGTTGTTGGAGATGCTCCAAGTATAGATTTTAGAGGCTTCACAAAATTTTAGGGAGTCTGCGAAATTGGGTTTTGCCTTCAAAAATATTTTGAAGTTCAAAAATTAAGTGGACATTACGCGTAATGCAAAGAGCAGATGAGACCCAGCTTGACTGACGGTCTACCAAACGAGCAACCCAGCTTGACTGGAGAACGACCACCACTACACAACAAAACAGGAGCTTCTCGTCTCGTCTCTATCCTTGCCAACCAAAACGCAAAGAGCATTCTTTTCTCCGGCGCTCAAAACCCCAAATCCCCAAACCCTCCTCCGCGGCGGCGCCGGCCATGGACTACCCTGCGCCACCCGTCCCCCTGGACCCCGTCAGGGAGGCCCTTTGCCGGGTCCGCGGCCACGACCCGGACGAATTCCAGGCGCTCATCGGCCGCATCCTCCACTACATCCACTTCGTCCTCCCCGACCCGCCCGTCTCCCGCCGCGCCACCCTCCGCGCCCGCCGCCCCCACGACGACGTCGACCGCGTCAGCGCCCTCCCCGACAAGATCCTCCGCGACATCGTCTCCCGCCTCCCCGCCAAGGACGCCGCGCGCACCGCCGTGCTCGCCACGCGCTGGCGCGGTGTCTTCCGCTCCGCACCGATCGTCCTCGTCGACTCCGACCTCCTCACCCCCGCCGCCGCCGCCGCCTCGGAGGACCAGATCGAGCGCGCCGAGGCGCGCCGCGTCACCGCCGCCGTATCCCGAGTCCTCGCCGCGCACCCGGGGCCCTTCCGCTGCGTCCACCTCACCTGCAGCTACATGAGCGAGTTCCCCAGCCTTATCGTGCGCTGGCTCCAGACCCTCGCCGTCAAGGGCGTCCAGGAACTCGTCCTCGTCAACCGCCCTTCCCGCTCGCCCTCGACCTCCCGCCACCTTCTTCAGCATGCCCGCCCTCACCCGCCTCTACCTCGGCCTCTTCAAGTTCCCCGACACGGCCGGCCTCCCGCGCACGGCGTCCTTCCCCAACCTCCGCGAGCTCGGCCTCTGCTCCGTCGTCATCTTCAGCCCGGACATGGACTTCGTCCTCGCCAGGAGCCCCAAGCTGGAGTTCCTCTGTATCCAAGCCAACTTGCTCAACGAGCACCTCCGCCTCGTCAGCCGCAGCCTCCGGTGCGTGCAGCTCATCTCAGCCACCGATCTGAACATCCTTGTGGAGGCGCCGCGCCTCGAGCGTCTCATCGTCTGGTCAGCGTCGACCAATAAAAGCTCAGGCTTGAGGATCAAGATTGCACATGCCCCCGCGCTAAGCTTACTTGGCTACTTGGAGCCGGAATTCTACGAGCTTGAGGTCGGCAACACCGTCATCAAGGTCAGTCCTCCTGTGCTCTCCATTCTCCCCGTGATTCTTTCTACTTGCGCACATGATCGATAGATGCAAATGTGTGAACTTCTATTACAGGCTGATACAAGGGCGAGTCCAATCACCATGGTCCCAACTGTTAAGATCCTTGGCTTAAAAGTGCGTTTCGGCATCCGCAAGGATGTAAAGCTGCTGCCTGCCTTCCTCAGATGCTTTCCCAATGTTGAGAGGCTGCATGTTGAGGTGAGAGTGAGGCCCTCGCTTCATTTGGCAATAATTTACATCTTCATGCACTAGCATCATAGTGCTACATACTGCTGCTACTGCTACATGATCAATCTCTAGCTGAAGTTTGTTTGATTTTATCAAATCACAGGCCATGAAAACTGCTGAGCCCACTGGCAAGACCAACCTCAAGTTCTGGAAGGAGGCCGGTGTCATTGAATGTGTTCAATCACACATTAAGCTGATGATCTTCCAAAACTTTCATGGGGATCCGAGCGAGCTTTCCTTCCTCAATTTCTTCCTCGAGAGCGCGCAGATGCTGACGAAGCTGGTGATTGTGTATCCCAAAGGAACCTTCGCATCGATGACCGAGGCCAACTCCAAATTGAAGCCTTTGTTCGCTGCAAAATGGGCTAATACATGCTGCTCACTCCTGCTCTTTGAGGGAGCATATGCTGAAGGAAAAGAACCAATTCAACTGGAAAACTTTGAAAGAGGAAATTTCTCTACGAGGGACCCATTTGCCTTCATCGTCCGTGCTTAGTTTCAATGGAAATGGTTAGTGCTCTGTTGCAGTATCTACATGAAAGGCTCTGTTTTGTTCGTTCAGTGTTCTTTGAAGACTCGTAGCTAGGGTATGTTGATTCTAATAGGATGACTACAAAAGTCTTGATGACTATGAACTACTGCATCTGTGTCCCCTGTGGCCCCCTTTTTATCTACTATGTAGCTTTGGCCTACGTTCACCATGTTACATCACACAACTTCTGCTAAATATGGGGCTAGCTTGATGCCGCTGGGCCGTGAGAATCAGACATTTGAGCTTATTCATGTGTTCCTTACTGTTCTAATCAATTTCCTTTAGCATCTTTTATGATATATTTGATCCATCTAAAGCATTATTTCTTGGATGTGGATTCTGTGGTCATGGTTTATCTTGCGTGTTGAAATGTTAATTGCCACCTGTGCTCTATACGTTTATTGTTTTTTCTACTATTAAATTTGGCAGCTATTTTGATTAACTTAGCCATGTGTTAAGGTGACGATCTGACAATGATATCTGCTACATGGTAGCCTTTACTGTTTTACTGAACCTATTTATGATATGTATATATCATACTATGGCTTAACTCTCAAGCCTTCCATCCACTCTCAGATCTTCTCTTCAGAGATAGTGTAGCACTGTCCTTATAAATTTTGTTAAATATGGGTCTGCAGATATCGAGTAAAGCATTATACCCCTAGAGTCTGAGTATATTGGATGTGGATTCCGTGTCATGGTTTATAATGCGTGTTGAAATGTTAACTGTCACATGTGCTCTATATGTTTATCGTTTGTTGTGCTGTGAAATTTGGCCAGCTACTTTAATTAATTCAGATCTTCTCTGCAGAAATAGCGTAGTACTGTCATAGGGTCTAGATTCTACAGTACGCTATTAGGTACTGAAATTTTCATGTCTTATGTTCATTGCCTTGTTTTACACCGTTAGCTTCTTGATCTTTTGTGTTTCCATGATTTCTACATCTGGTATGTGTGAATTTTCAGTGTTCTTACTAGCCAGCACTACCATTTCTTTCCGTGGTGTAAGAACACAGTACTTTAACTCCAAATTTCAGCCTGATGCAAGTTGCTCATTAGATAATACCTTCATTCCAAAAGAATTTATATCCTTATTTTTTCCATTACAAGAGTGGTTGTAATTAGGTACTCGAGTCTCCATTCACCTCTGTTGGAGGTTTGCTGAGAGGCTATTTAGGTAGTAGGTTGTTGCGGAGAGGGATACAGATTCAATGAACTGACCATTAAGAGCAAATTTTCGTATTCACTCTCATATTTAGCGTGATGGAGCCGTTAAGCCGATTTTTTTCTAACGATGGACCTTTTGCACCTATTGAAGTCTTTGAAAGGGGTTGCTGTTGTTATGCCGCATCTGTATGATCTGTTTATTCCTGGCAGTCTGAAGTTTGGGCTGGTCGCTTGGTTCTGCTAGCATGATTAACTTAAATTGTTCATGTAATCGGTAGTTCTGCTGTACAATGTGACCATGTATTATATACGAGACCAAACAGTTGATGATAGCTGCGTACTTGATCTCCTGGAGAACACCCAGCAGTATACTTACACCACATGGTCGCAAGATGAAAGCAGCAACTCCTGTTACAACCACAGGTCTCCGTAGAATTAACCGTTTCCAAGGTTTTAAAACAACTCAAGTTGGCAGTGCAACTAAAAACAAGTCCTAGGTGAGCAAATGTGGACAAGACTGCCTGTGCCTCCTCCAGCGCCTACCTCTATTGAAGCCAGCTCTGCAGTCTGTTTACGATTTTGCTAAATTCCAGGACAAGAAACCAAGTAGTTGTGCCAAATTTCCTGTAGTTGTCACGTTCTCTTGCACAACGCTGCAGTAGATGATTTCCAAGACGAATTGGAGGTTTTACAAACAGCATAGCCACCAACACTACAAATGTAATATTACAGAATGACGGCGTGGTCATTAATATTGCAGGACTCCTGTTATAGCACAACCGCGCATAGGCAGTTCCGTTCAGCACAGCTGAAACTACTCCCATTAGCCTCAGTGTGTCGCTCTCGCTCTAGACCTAGAAGCAGCTCCAGATTTCTTCTTCTCGGCTACTAGGAATTCGTCACAATCCGCTCCCTCCACGGTGAACTCCATGAGCAGCTCCTCAAATAATCTCTTCAGTGAGGTTTTGAACTCCAACGAGCAGCTCTTGTCGCCCTCGTCCACATCCTGGATTCCATTTCCAGCAAGGCACCCTACCTGGGCACCGTCCAGGTAGGCTTTGCAAGCAATGAGGACATTGCGCCCGTGCTTGCAGAAATGGCCCACAACAAAATCCTCCAAATTCTGCACAAAGTGCATCCACATTAATCCTTTTTGTAGGTATCAAGGCTGTATGTCAACAACACACGATAACAGTTTCACCACAGAAATTCCTGGTCGATAAGATAAGTGTCCACAGATCTATCTATCATATTGGTTCCAAATAGCTTTAGAAATTTACAGAACAACAACTAGCCACTTCTACAGCAACTATGATAAGCACAGGTATATATATATTCTTACCCTTGGTGGATTTCTAAGAGAATACAGCATTGTCCTGCATGATAGCAGGAAGGTATCTTCATTATATGTTAGGGATAGCCTCTCCCCCTCAGGTGTATTAGCTGTACCAGGTTCATTGAAATAAGGCTTGGCATTCAAAACCAAAGCCTGAATGGAGACCAGGACCTGCAGCATTGTCGAACTGTATGGACCCCACCTCTCATATTCACTACCACTCCAGGTATTTAAGAGGCTAAGGCACACCTTCCCAGAAGCATACAAATTTGGATTTGGCCGCAACCCACCAGATCGGTAGTTAACCAGCTGCATAAAATTAACTGGTTGTTATTGCAGCGTGCCTAGAAGCTTACTGAAACAAGTAGAAGAATCACTGATGGAGACAAAAGCCAACAAAAGACTTACTGGGGGTGTACATGGATATTGAGCAGGGAAGTAGATGTCAAAGAAGAAGAGCCCGTCATGGTAAGGAGTGCCGGCTGGTCCCACTATGACAGCTCTAAGCAGATCCATTCTCTCCTCGTATGCCCTCACAAATATAGTATCTGATCAATTTGGAGAAAAGCCAAAATATAATCATGAGATGCCCTCATAAACACAGTGTCTTCTGAAGATAGAAGGAAATATCATCACTACAGAGGCATTTGAACTAACAATGGCATGCCACTTGTCAGAAAAACCAGTACCAGCAGTTCATGCAACAGAGAGCATAAGAAGCAATATCTAGCTACCTGGCAAATCTCTTTCTAAGACTTTCCACTCGTGCTGAATAAGATTTGCCCAGAGTTTTGATGGCTGTGAAGAAGGCAACTTAGTACTGAACTAAGATGACAAAGGACAAACAAAGCATGCCAAAACAGTTACCTTATTTATCACCGCACCATCTGTTAATGCTGGTTTTGAATAGTAATGATCACTATGATCATCAACAGTATCAAATTTCTTAAATGCATTGTATTCAACTTTATCGTCGCCGATCAAAATGGGTTTGTTCTTGTTTACCATCTCAGTAGCAGTCTTCTGCAGCGATGGTAAAGGAGCCTCCACATCAGGATCAGGTGGAATATCTAAGTCATCAAACTTGGCAGCCAAACTGTAGTTATACTCATTATCAAAAAGTGTAGTATGGCAATCATAGTCATCATACTCATCTTCATCAAAATCAAAGGCATAGTCTTCCTCGAATGGCTCGGTAGTAATCAGGATGATTAACAACTGGGATATCTACAACTTTTTTAAGGCCTCTAACAAAAGTGGCATTATTTTTAGAAGAGTAAGTGCTTGGTCCAGCAATGTCACTAGCCAAACTAGTCTGGATTTGTTCCTACAGAAGTAGTATGAAAATGGAAAGACATGAAGGGAATTACCTTCACATGCAGGGGATATGCAACCACTTATTCTTATCAACTTGTGCTTTCTCACCAATAAGCACAACACCAAAAGCATCATCATCACCATCGATATCAATTACTTCATGAGGAACAACCTATTTATTCAGTATATAATAAAATTCAAGTAACCATTTAAGATAATACAACTATAACATTCTACGACAAATATATTATATCAAGGTGTGGCCATTGTCGATCTTATATAGGAAATCCCAAGCCATAATATACACAAATAGTTCAGAAGAAGCACAATGTCGAAATATCATGCAATTATCCACCGCTTAGAATGGTTTCCGCAATTCAATTTTGGTTTGTAATCAGCGCAACCTTTTCAACATGTGTACGGAAGCCCCGTGGATGCCAAGAAAAACAATCTGTATATATTAATCACTGTAAGGTCGACTGGCATTGGCTTTTTGTGGGCTACAAGGTCATAAATCAGATTATGACTAAACCATAATTCCGAAAGCACAGAAGGACACCAAATAATTTAGGATATTAACAGATACATGTAGAATTATGGATTGGGCTGGTCTGCCTATCGATGATAATTCCAATCTACAGAAGCCAAGTCCAACCTACTTCCAATCTACAAGACCAAAATATGGTATAATTCCAGAGCCCCCGACTCCAGATTGCATCTTCAGCTGAACTTTTGTACTTAGATATAACAAGACAAAGAACACTGAAAATTATAGTTTTACCACCAAATTTACCACAATTCCTCAATCAGATAGCAATGAGACCTTACTATCACAGGTCAACTCGACCCGACATTTAATTTAAAATACAAGCCCCCGGTGACTATCAAAGAACAAACATAATAACAATCATCAAGCATAACGATGCACATAACCTATTTCCTAACAAAAAACACAGATCATCGAAATTCAAAGGGATCAACCAACCCTTCCTCCCACTGCAATCCGATGGCGATCACACGAGCCACATTTTCTGATTGCAGCAAGAAAAATAAAAGGTGCACCGCAAAAAAAATGGAAGGGATCGTCTTGTCTTCCCACAATCACCTGCCTCCGCTTCCTCTTCTGGTGGTCGGATCTCCAGCCCCCGTCCATCAGTGACGGCGCCAATGCGCTCGCCGTAGTTCGCCGGGCGGGAGCGGAGCCGGTGGCCGTTAGGGTTCCCGCGAGGTGGGCGCGGGCCGCGGGGAGAGGCTTGGGTGGGCGTTGGCTGAAGTGACTGGTGCGCAGCATGTGACGGTGTAAAAACTCGGAGCCTTTGGATGGGTTCGGGTTTTGGGCTGACTGGATTTTGGGCCTCTGACAATCGGCAGTCCTGTCACAATCTAACGCCATTGTCACTCCTACGCGCCACCAGCTTGCTCCCCAACCGGCAGTCCTGTCACAATCCAACGCCATTGACCGGCCCCGCAAGCCACCGTGGCCTGCCTCCGCAATTCACCTCCACCAGCCGCGGTCGCCTGAGGCCCACACGGAGACGGACTCGGACACGAATCTGGCTGCGCGCCGCCCCAGACCTAGAAAAACCTAGGGTTTAGGCGACTTCGGCGGCTCTGCGACCGATCGTTCTGCACTCCGATTGCTTTCTCCACTCGGGCTGATCAAGGGGTTGTCTAGCACAACTACCCGGCCTTGGTGGGAGGCGATTGGGTGGAGATCAGATCGGTTTGGAGGACGCAACCATGGCGGCGGAATCGTCGAAACCAGCTAGGGTTTTTGAGGTTGATGAATTGCTGAAGAAACTGAACCTGAGCGAGAAGGAGAAGGAGAAGGAGGGCGTGTTCCTGGCAAAGGCGGACAGGGTAAACCTGCCGGAGGTGAAGTGGATGGCTGTGGCAAAACTCTTGACGGTGCGAGGCTTTAGCGAGCACTCGTTGGAGAAGACGATGCGGGCGGCTTGGAACGCATCGCGAGAAGTTGTTTTCAGGAAGATTGAACCGAATCTGTTCACAGTACAAGTATCCTGCCTGGGAGATTGGAATCGGATCATGGAGGATGGGCCTTGGTTATTCCGTGAGTGTGCTTTGATGCTGGAGAAGTATGACGACGCGACCCCGGTCCTGTCGGTGATGCCCAACAAGGTCCTTGCATGGGTGCAGATGCACCGCATCCCCCCTCTGTTCAGAATGGAGGAGATATTGAAGCAGCTGGTGGCGAGGGTGGGGGAAGTGGTGAGGGTAGAGACGAAGGCAATCTCGGGGTGCTAGTGGTGAGTTTCATAGGGCACGAGTGAAGCTGTTTGCAGACAGCCCTTTGCCTCGTGTGGTGACTTTCTCGCCAGAGGGGAGCGAGAGCATGTTGCTCTTGGTGATGTACGAGAAGATCCCGAAGTTCTGTTTTTTCTGTGGCAAGATGGACCATGACTACAATGAATGTGGAACTGGGGAGTTCGAGGATGCAGACCTGCACTTTGGAGGGTGGATGCTAGCACCGGAATTCACATGGCACCCGTCAACTCCACGGGTTCGCCGGGGTTTTGCCCCATTTGGGGATGGTGTACGCGATGGACGCGGTGCAATGGGTGATCGTTGGGGCCGTGCGGCTGGTCGTTTTGGTGGCAGGATGAGCAGGGGAGGAGCTCGGGCTGGTGGTAGAGGAGGGGTTTGGAAGGAGAAGGAGAACCGGAATACTGCTATCACGGTTCCTCGGAAACGTACCTCCGGGGATGCTGGCCTACAAGAGGATGCGGATGATGGACTCGAGGATACAGCAACTAGTCCGTTGAAGCCAGTACTGGAGGGGTCGGAGAAGAATGGGGAGAAACCGGCAGCTCAGAAACAGTTAGATATGGGGCTGGCACTGGATTTGGTGCCCCCTCCATCGCCGGAGTATATTTCACCGAAGGACAAGAAGCGTCAGAAGAAGGAGGCAGGCAAGAGTGAGTCAAAGACGGAGGCGGGCTCCCGTGAGGAGCACCGCCAGCAGCAATGAGTGCCTCGACTTGGAACAGCCGCGGACTTGGCAATGCCGCGACTATTAAGGAACTTCGCGATTTCGCGAGGACGTTTGCCCCCTCGGTTCTTTGTGTTCTAGAAACTCAAGTCCACAAAACCAGGGTAGAAGGACTTAGGCATACGCTAGGTTATTATCAGGCGTTTGCTGTAAGTAGCTCGGGCCGCAGTGGCGGATTAGGAATGTACTGGAATAATGAAATACAAGTGGAAATTTTACTGTACTCGCAGTATCACATTGATTCGATCATCACGGAGGCTGATGGGTCGAAGTGGCGTTTTACATGCGTGTATGGGGAGGCTCAGACCAGGGAGAGATTCAAGACCTGGGATATATTGAAATATATCAAAGCTTCGTCTGATATCCCGTGGGTATGCATGGGGGACTTCAATGAAGTGTTACATCCTTCAGAACATCACGTGCAAGAAAGGAGCGATGCTCAAATGGCGGGTTTTCGAGAGATGGCGGATGTCTGCGGCTTCAATGACTTGGGCTATGAGGGGCGCAGCTGGATGTTTGAGAAAAATGTTGCAGGAGGTACGTACCGTCGAGTGCGCCTGGACCGTGCGTTTGCTACGCCGGACTGGTGTGCACGCTACCCACTCGCGACAGTACGGAATATGACGGCGGCAGCTTCAGACCATGGACCCATCTTGCTAAAATGGCGACACGATGAGGGTCCGCGTCGGAGGAGAGCTAGGGGCCGGTTTAAGTACGTACTTATGTGGGAGGACCATGAGGAATTTACACCTATGGTCGCTGAGGCATGGCAGGAGGAAGGTACGGCGCAAAACCTTCCCGAATTGCAAACAAAACTGACATCTTTCACAAACCATCTCCAGGGGT
Organism: Poa pratensis; assembly: GCA_947311845.1. Taxonomy (NCBI): domain Eukaryota; kingdom Viridiplantae; phylum Streptophyta; class Magnoliopsida; order Poales; family Poaceae; genus Poa; species Poa pratensis. The sequence continues at coordinate 24,774,199 of CAMZMU010000108.1, read as the reverse complement.
GGGGCAAGACAACTTTTGGCCATGTTAGACTTGAGTTGAAGAAGCTTAAGGAGGAGTTGGAAGTGTTACAAGCTGATCCGAACAGATTGGGTCCCTCGCATGCAGAAATTAAAATCACCGATCGAGTTGTAGAGCTCAATCATAGGGAGGATATTATGTGGCAACAAAGATCTCGGATCCAGTGGCTTGCTGCCGGAGACAAGAATACACAGTTTTTTCACTTGAGAGCGAGCCAGAGGAAGAACAAGAACAAAATTACTTAGTTGAGGAAACCGTGCGGCCAAGTGACGACGGACGAGCATGAAATGATGGCTATGACGGATGAGTTCTACAAGCAGTTGTACCGCTCGGAGGGGATGGCAAACATGGAGGCGGTTCTTGGCACCGTCCCTCAAAAAGTCACTGCCGAAATGAACGACATGTTACTCGCTCCTTTTAAGGAGAGTGAGGTCAAGGAAGCGCTGTTCCAGATGTTCCCAACTAAGGCGCCAGACCCTGATGGGTTCCCCGCCCATTTCTTTCAGCGATACTGGGATCTATGTGCAGCTGAAGTGACCGCATTGGTATTGCGGGTGCTGAAGGGGGAAGATGACCCTGCCGTGATAAATAACACCTTCGTGGTTCTTATTCCGAAGGTGGCAACGCCGGAGGAGCTGGGACAATTCCGCCCCATCAGCCTATGCAATGTAATTTATAAACTTGCATCGAAGGTGGCGGCAAATAGGTTGAAGAAGGTACTACTGGAGATCATATCCGAGGAACAGTCCTCATTTGTTCCTGGGAGGTTAATCACGGACAACATCATCACCGCATATGAGTGTTTACATTTTATGAAGCGCAAGAGAGCTAAGAATTTGCGGTGTTGTGCTCTGAAATTGGATATGAAGAAAGCGTATGACCGCGTGGAGTGGAGTTATCTGCGGGAAATCATGGTACGGCTAGGGTTCTACCGTCTTTGGGTGGACCTGATTATGCGGTTGGTCACTACTGTCTCATTCTCAGTTCTTTTTAATGAAGAGGGTACAGAAAGTTTTATTCCTTCGAGGGGAATTCGCCAGGGAGATCCTATCTCCCCCTATCTTTTCCTGTTGGCAGCAGAGGGCCTCTCGTGCCTTCTAAAATCAAGAAGTCAGTCATCGAACTTAAGTGGTATAAAAGTGGCAGCGTCGGCACCGACGGTTAGTCACCTACTCTTCGCGGATGACAGCCTGCTGTTTTTATAGGGCAAATAGGGAGAGTGCTGAGGAGATCAAGGAAGTCTTGAATATTTACTGTCAAGCTTCAGGTCAGAGGATTAACACTGACAAATCTTCTATACACTTTGCTAAAGGGTGTAGTCAGGCTCTAAGAGGAGAGATAAAGGACATATTGGAGGTGCAAAACGAAGCTCTAAGTGAGAAATATTTAGGTATGCCATCCGATGTGGGGAATTGTACCAATGGTGCTTTCAAATATTTGAGAGATAGGGTTTGGAAAAGAGTACAAGGATGGTTGGAGCTGCTATTATCGGCAGGAGGGAAAGAGGTTTTGATCAAAGCGGTGGCGCAAGCGATACCAACCTTTTCGATGTCTTGCTTCAAGCTCCCGCGAGGCTTGTGTGAGCACATCAATGGTTTACTCCGAAGCTTCTGGTGGGGGAGCATGGAGGGCAAGTGGAGGACATGTTGGGTGGCCTGGGAGGAGATGACAAAGCCGAAACATCTTGGAGGCTTTGGGTTTCGAGATATCGAGCTTTTCAATCTTGCCCTCTTGGCTCGGCAAGCATGGAGGCTGGTGCAGGAACCCAACACGTTGAGTGCTCGGATTCTGAAGTCGGTTTACTACCCTACGGGTGATTTCTTGGATGCCCAAGTTGGTGCTGCGCCGTCAAGGGTGTGGCGCGCGATTATGGAAGGTAAAGATGTTCTTAAACAAGGTCTTATACGCCGGATTGGTACTGGAGAAGACACACACATTTGGAACACAAATTGGCTCCCGCGAGACGGTCTTCTTCGACCGGTTTGCTGCGCTCATGATGATACACCACAGCGTGTTTGTGAGTTGATTGATTCCCATACTAGGTCTTGGGATATGACCAAGGTGCAGACGTACTTGGCACCAATGGACGCGGAGATTGTTCAGAATATTCCGCTACCGTCGAGGCATCAAGGGGACTGCTGGGCTTGGCACTACGATCGGCGAGGCGTTTTCTCTGTACGCTCAGCTTATAACATGCTGGTTTGCACGCGGGAGCGGCGGACAGCATGGCTTGAAGAAACAGCGGGTCGATCGGACACAAAAGGCGAGGAAAATGATTGGACTGCATTATGGCGTGTGCAAGTTCCATCGAAGCTTCGGGTCTTTTTGTGGCGGCTAGTGAAACACTCACTTCCGTCAGCTGATGTATTGCATCATCGTCATATGGCACCTCAGAGTTCATGCAGATTATGTGGGATGCAAGATTCATGGAGACATGCACTCATGGAGTGCAATATGGCAAGGAGCGTCTGGGCTCTTATGCCGGAAGAGCTAGTAGAGGTTATAATGAATATTCAGGAGCCCGACGCGAGAGGATGGTTAGCTGAAATAACCAGTTCATTATCGCATGTAGAGCTAACTCTCACAGTGGTTACATTGTGGGCTGTTTGGCATGCGAGGAGGAAAGCGCTGCACGAGGAAGTGTTTCAAAGCCCTTTGTCGACGTTCAGTTTTGTTAACCGGTTCATTGCTGATCTATCTTTGGTAAAACCTTCTTCTAAGCAGGATCAGAAACCAGCTAGAGCAGTGCCGCGGTGGATCCCACCCCCGGCTAGTTTGGCTAAGATCAATGTAGACGCCGCACTCTCCAAGAATGGTGGAGTGGCGGTGGTGGTGGCTATTGCGAGGGATGAGTCCAGACTGTTTTTAGGAGCTTCAGCAGTGGTGATCAAGGGCGGCTCGGACCCAGAAATTATGGAGGCCGAGGCATGTAGGGAAGGTGTGGCTCTTGCAAAGGACCTGCACCTAACTAGGGCAAAGCTGGTGAGTGACTGCCAGAATGTGATACTGAGGATACATGGAGGAGACAAGCTGGGAAGGTATGGCCAGTTGGTTCGGGAGATTGAGGACACGGCAAGGGAGTTCCAAACTTTCGATTTTGCCTTTGAGGGAAGAACGACAAACGTTGATGCCCACAACCTAGCTAGGAGTTCTATTTCTTTAGATATAGGGAGACACGTTTGGTTTTGGATCCACCGGATGGTGTTTGTAAGCAGCAGGGGGAACAAGTTTCTGACGCGCTCTTTTCCTTACCGGGGTACCTAAGGGGGGCCGGAAGGTTTTTAATGAGGTGGCTTGTTTGCTTATATATATATTGAAAATTCTCAACAACAAAAAACCAGCCGCGGTTGCCTCCCTACTCTCGCGTCGAGTCGATGCCACGTTGGCTACAAACCGATAGTACACGGTCTTGCGTCGCCTCGTCGCATCCCGAGGCCTAAAGTAACATGCAAGCATCGCGATGGTTGTCACAGCACCCGCGGGGCTACAACACATGCCAATTGTGTGAACTGTTACGCACCCTCTGCCAGCTGGCCGATCCCGAGGATGTGTAGCGTAGTCGAAGGAGACGAAAGCGAAGAACACACATACAGAAAAGTAGAAGACACAGGGTGTAGGCAAAAGTATTCTTTATTAATCTCTCTTGTGTAACCAGTACGTACAATGGGGAGAGCCCACCGTAATGGGCTCCCGTGCCGCACACACGGCCCAAGTTTCCTAACACTCCCGCTTGGGTTTTATCCGTATAGTCATGCCTCAAAACTCCGAAAAACCCAATGGGAAAATCTGGAGAAAAGTACATGGTATACTCTTACTATGTTGCACGAATTGCCTCATTAAAAACCTTATGTGAGAAACTTCTCAAAAACTCACTAAAGGGAAAAAGAGTACAACTCACTTAACTTTTAAGTCAAGTACTCAATCATCGGGATCAAGATTTCAGCGATGAGTTTGTGAAGATTCTCCCCTTGAACCTTGCATCTCCCTGTCTCATCATACCCATTCCACGAACACATCTCTCAAAAGAAGATGCTGGTAATGATTTAGTGAACAAATCAGCAAGATTTTCACACAACTTAGTATGCAAGATTCTCACTTCGTTCGACTTTTGCAATTCATGTGCATAGAAGAATTTGGGGTCGATATGCTTTGTGAGATTGCTCTTCACATAACCCGTCTGGACTTGTGCAACACAAGCGACATTATCTTCATAGATAATAGTTGGGGTTTGGACGGTGTTCAGCCCACATGTCAGCTGGATGTGGCCAATCATCCGTCGAAGCCATACACACTCTCGTGATGCTTCATACAGTGCTATTATTTCCGAGTGGTTCGTCGAAGTTGTTACCAAAGTTTGCTTAGACGATTTCCAGGAAACTGCTGTTCCACCACAAAGGAAAACATATCCAGTCTGAGACTTGCAGTGTGCGGGTCTGACAAGTACCCAACATCAGCATATCCAACAAGTGAAAGGTCTTGATTCCTCCTGTAAAACAGTCCAAGATCTTTGGTCCCTTGGAGGTATCGGAAGACGTCCTTGATGCCTTTCCAATGTCTATTGGTAGGCTCAGAACTGTACCTAGCAAGCAAATTGACGGCGAACGCAATCTCCGGCCGTGTACAATTCGCGAGATACATGAGTGCGCCAACTGCACTCAAGTAGGGGAATTCTGGTCCCAGAACTTCCTCCCCCTCTTCCTTAGGCCTGAACGGGTCCTTGTCCCGCTGTAAAGATCTCCCAATCATGGGGGTCTTGGAAGGATATGCCTTATCAAATCAAAACCTTTCTAACACCTTCTGGGTGTAGGCAGACTGGTGCATTAAGATCCCAGCAGGGGAATGCTCAAGTTGCAGACCTAGACAGAACTTGGTTTTGCCTAAGTCCTTCATCTCGAATTCCGACATCAGGTAGGAACTCGCTTCCTCAATATCCTCAGGTGTACCGATTCGGTTCAAGTCATCCACATACACCGAGATAATAAAGAAACCATCTTGTGATCTCCGTATAAAAACACATGGGCAAGCTTCATTGCTCGTATAGCCCTTCTGATGAAGGAAATCGCTTAAACGATTATACCACATCCTACCCGACTGTTTGAGTCCATACAGTGACTTCTTAAGCTGAACACTGTATAAACTTCTATTTGCTCTACCTTGGTTCGGAACAGGTATACCTTCGGGTACCTTCATGTATATGTCTGAATCCAAGTTACCATAAAGGTAAGCGGTGACAACATCCATAAGTTTCATGTTCAAGTCCAAGTTTACTGCCATTGAGATCAAGTATCTAAAGGTAATTCCATCCATGACAGGTGAGTAAGTTTCCGCAAAATCGACACCTGGTCGCTGAGAGAAACCTTGAGCAACGAGCATTTCTTTGTACCGTACTACCTCGTTATTTTCGTTTCTCTTTCGAACAAAAACCCACTTGTGGCCAACAGGGCGTATGTGGGAAGGAGTTAGACAAACATGTCCAAACACCTCTCTTTTGTTAAGAGATACTAACTCGGCAGTGATGACTCCCAAGTGCAGGAGATCAATTGTAGTACCTTTCGAATAGAAAAGGTTGTCGAACCCACGAGGAGCTGAAGGTATTGGTTATTAGAAATGATAAATAGACAATAAAAGATGCAAGTGTTTTTGGTATTTTCGATTGTATAATTGCAAGACAGTGACAATGCAGCAGGTAAATGGTAACAAGTAAAAGCTCTCAAAGAGAGAGAAAGCCCAATCCTCTATGTGTAAGAGGACAAGCTCAAGTGATGTGTAACTTATATGTGGAAAACGTTCCCGAGGGCGGCATGGATATTGCTAGGCATATAGATTTATTAAACAACACGTTGAATATCTTGTCTAGTTTTAATCTTCTTCGGACGGAGCTATTATTAGGTACAGCTAAATAAATAGACTAAACCCCTTATGATGGATCATGTGGCCAATTAAATGACAGCACAAGAATTATTAAGATATAAAATCCCACCATAGCATTACGCTCTAGGTCCCCGATACTAATACCCCGTAAAGTAACTTAATGATTCGGTCTCAGGCTTTCGTGTCCTCCCAAGTCTCCCTCACGCCATTACACTACGGTGTTCTCCTATGAGCCCATATAGGTGAAGTGTTGTGCAGTCGACGTTCGCACAACACCATCATAGAATCACACAAAAAGATAAACACTAGACAAAATACCAACACATGTCATATATAAATCATTGCCAATTCATCCTATGCCCTCAGGAACATACGGGAACTACTCACAACGTGCAAACATGGTGATATCAGTGGCATAAATGGTACAACACAATCTGAAATATAACTCACCACAAATAATGACAAGTACTCAATCACAAACATGAATAGTAGCACAAGACAAGTATCTAGGGTATAGCAACTCTCAAACTACGAGGGGACGGAGTGGATCACGGAGATGATGATGGAGATGGTGCTGGTCTTGGTGATGGTGATGATGTAGAGGCCTCCTCCCACGCCAAGGAGGAGAGGTGATGATGATGACGATGATTTCCCCCTTCTCCGGAGCTCCGGAGCAGCAGGATCTGATCCCCCTCGGAGGGAATCAGGAGTTTCGCCGCCGCCGCGGCCTCGGATGGACTTAAAAATTAGGGCGTTACTTTTCGGGCGAGACGGAGACCTCGTTAAAAAGCCCCAGGCGAGGAAGTGCCCGAGGCTCCTTTGGTGGGTCCCACGCGGTCAGGGAATCTGGCCGCGTGGGCCCACCTTTTGGGCCTCGTGGCCTTCCTTGCTTGCTTCTTCTTCCCTCTGGTGTTCTCCCGAAGAAAAACCAGCTGTGCAATTTTCCTTTTATTAATTGGGCCTTCGTAGCTCCTGAAACAATAAAAACAAAAAAGGAGGTTTTCTGCCTCCCAGAAATTAAATACTAAAAATAGGGACTTTGTAGGAAAGTCCCCTAAATCATCTAAAACATGTAAAAACAATGATATAATAATGCAAATAACATCCTAATATGGTGGTATAAGTGGTATAGATGATGATATAAAATGCACGTATCAACTCCCCCAAGCTTAAACCCTTACTTGTCCTCAAGTAAGTAAGGACATAGATCATTACATGCATCAATGGACTTATGGTTGATAAATAAATACGAGCATTGTATCATCATCATATTCAATTGCAATGTAAGATTAATGAATTAAAACTCATACACATAAGGGCAGCATAAGTAGAAGCTCTAGCAATCACCCCTTACACTTTGAAAGCAAATAACCATTGTATGTTGGACAATTGAATCACACTATTTTTAACATGCTTTTGCTCTTATGGCTAGCATCATAATGTTTAATACTTTACTGAAGTTTAAAGACAAGATAAACTCTCATTGGATAACAAGTTAAAGAAGACAAATGAAAAGACAGATATAAAATTATTTGCACCCTTGCTTCACTAGTAACTAGTGCAAACTTTAGTCATGGATGTTTCAATCAAGTTCTTATGCTCAAACAACCTTTATCTCACACTTTCCATGGCTAACCGAATCCTCGGGTGCCTTCCTTTCATACACTTTACAAGAGCATAAGTATTGACACATCCATGATCATTAATTTGCTCAAAAGATACTAGATTCTAACAAGAGTGTTTCATATCCTTTTCATTAACTATTCCCAACTTTTTATGCTACAAGACTATATCTCAACCTTAAACTTATTAATTCTCAAGTCATAATGACTCACTCTTTTCTTATTTATATTGAGCTAGATTCTACAATTGTCCAACATACTCAAGTTAATTAAATTCAAGGCAAGATGTGACTGAAACCTCTAAAATAAACCACGCTCATTTGCATGAGTGTTACCCATAAATCTCCAAACAAGAGAATCATGGATGACACCATACTTTAATATTCATTGATAAACCATAAGATAGGGATACATGATAATGCTCCATGAGCTCACACAAGCCTAAAAGAGATTGATAACTAAATGATAAAAGCAAAACACACCATGACTAGATAGATATGATAAACTAGTAAAGATAAAGACTAGGTGGAACTCCCCCAAGCTTGACGTTCTGCCAGTGCTTTCTCTGCTGCAGCCTCTTCTTTCTCATATTCTTCCTCCCATTCAGCCCTCTTCCATGGGAAAGGCCTCCCATTGTAGAAGGAGTTAGGTGGATCATTATACCTGAGGGTAGCAGCTGCTGCAATCTTCTTGAAGCGCTCTTCATACTCACAGTTTTGATTTTCCACATCCCACAGTAGAGCTTGATGCTTGTCCAACTCAGATGTGACATGTAGATACCTCTTCTCCAAGTCCTCCAGCCTCTCCTTGTACTCTTCAACCTTCTTCTCCAGCTCCAGGTTCATGAAGTGATGAGCATCAAGGCTGCGTTCAACAACAGTATTATACCTGAAGATCTTCTGTTCCAGGTCCTCCAGCCTCTCCTCCACCGTGCCAATGATCTTGGGAGCCTTCACCTCCTCTATGAGCATCGCGCCCTCCTTGAAGGACAAGGTCTTCATTGGTGCCATCACGGAGTTGAGGTAGCGGTTCACAACACCTCCCTTGGGGAAGCTCTCCCCCTCATGATCGGATCCGGAGCTAGACATGGCTAAAACCTGACAGACAGAAACAGCAAAAGCAAAGAACGCTCGAAAGCTCTCGGTACGAGATTAGATTGACGAAACGGGGTATATATTGACGGTTTTTAGGGCAAGACGAAGAGTCGGAGTCGAAAACGGACGAATCGGGACTCCGAGGGGCAAAAGGAGTGGGCCCACGCGGTCAGGGAATCTGGCCGCGTGGGACCCCCTCTTTTCCTTCTCGAAGCTCCGTCACGTCCAGTTTTCTTGTCCCACACGTTAATTTCCATAAAAAATGATGTCCGTAAAATATTACGCAATTCCGAGAAACTTTCCAGAGTAAAAGTTACCTTTTATTGATTTTGGATTTCTGAAACTGCAAACTTCTTTGCAATTACCTCCTCCGGTGTCTGTAAAATGAATTCCTCCACCTTTCCAATGAAGCTTTTTCCTGCAATATAATGTTTAAGGCGTTGTCCATTAACCACATGAGGTTTACCTTTCATATCACCATGAAGACGGATAGCTCCTGAACGGTATACTTCCTGTATCACTAATGGTCCCTGCCACTTTGAAGCTAACTTACCTGCAGAAAACTTGAAACGAGAGTTGTATAATAGCACTTGATCACCTACTTTGAATTCTTTCTTTTTAATTTTCTTGTCATGCCAAATCTTAACTTTTTCTTTAAACATCCTGGCACTTTCATAAGCTTCATTTCTCCATTCATCTAGTAGGTTTAAATCAAGAATTCTCTTCTCTCCAGCAGTTTTAAAATCAAAGTTCAATTGTTTAATAGCCCATCTAGCTTTATGTTCTAATTCAACAGGTAAATGACAAGCTTTTCCATAAACCATTTTATAAGGAGACATTCCCATAGGATTTTTAAAAGCAGTTCTATAAGCCCATAATGCATCGTTAATTTTAAGTGGCCAATCAGACCTAGACTTATTCACTGTCTTTTCCAAAATGAGTTTAATTTCCCTATTACTTAATTCAACTTGTCCACTAGTTTGGGGATGATAAGGTGATGCAATTCTATGGTTAACATCATATTTTGCCAAAGTTTTCCTAAGAATACCATGTAAGAAATGAGAACCACCATCAGTAATTAAAAACCTAGGAACACCAAACCTGGGGAAAATGATGTCCTGAAGCATCTTCATTGCCGTGGCATGATCTGCACTTTTGGTTGGAATTGCTTCCACCCACTTTGTAACATAATCCACTGCAACCAAAATATGAGTATGCTTTGTCTTTGATTCGGGGAAAGGTCCCATAAAGTCAAAACCCCACACATCAAATGGTTCAAGTGGTAAGGAATAGTTCATAGGCATTTCATTTCTCCTACCAATATTTCCTACTCTTTGACATTTATCACAAGATTTAACATATTCAGCACAATCCTTAAATAAAGTAGGCCAATAAAAACCAGACTGTAATACCTTTGCACCTGTACGATCTCCTGCATGATGTCCTCCATAGGGACTGTCATGACAATCTCTTATAATAGCCTGTTGTTCATACTCAGGTACACAACGTCTAATAATACCATCCACACTCTTCTTATAAAGAAAAGGATCATCCCAAAATAATGTCTAAGATCATAAAAGAATTTCTTTCTTTGTTGAGTAGTGAAGTGTGGAGGTAAAACTTTACCAACAATAAAATTTGCATAATTGGCAAACCATGGAGATGCAACTTTAGCACTAGAAACATTAACAATTGCAAGTTGTTCATTAACAAAGCTATCATTAATAGGAATAGGATCATCAGGTATATTTTCCATTCTAGAAAGATGATCAGCTACTTGATTATCTTCCCCTTTCCTATCAACAATGTGTAAATCAAATTCTTGCAATAGAAGTACCCATCTTATTAATCTAGGCTTAGCATCTTTCTTATGCATTAAGTATTTAATGGCAGAATGATCAGTATGCAATGTGACTTTCGAATCAGTAATATAAGGTCTAAACTTGTCACAAGCAAATAGCACTGCTAAAAATTCTTTTTCAGTTGTGGCATAATTCCTTTGAGCAGCATCAAGTGTTCTACTAGCATAATAAATGACATTCAGTTTCTTATCAACACGTTGGCCCAAAACAGCCCCAACTGCATAATCACTAGCATCACACATAATTTCAAAAGGCAATTCCAATCAGGAGGTTGAATAATAGGGCACTTATTAAAGCATTCTTCAAAATATTAAAGGACTCAATACAATCATCATTAAAAGAGAAAGGAACATCCTTTTGCAAAAGATTGGTTAGAGGTTTTGATATTTTGGAGAAATCTTTAATAAACCTACGGTAAAAACCTGCATGCCCAAGAAAACTTCTTATACCTTTGAGATCCCTTGGGAATGGGAGCTTTTCAATAGCTTCTATCTTTGCTGGGTCAACTTCTATTCCTTTCCAGAAATCTTATGCCCAAGAACAATACCTTCAGTAACCATGAAGTGACACTTCTCCCAGTTAAAACTAAGTGTTGGTCTTCACAACGCTGCAAAACTTTGTTAAGGTTGAACAAGCAATTATCGAAGGAAGTACCATACACAGAAAAATCATCCATAAAGACTTCCATTATCTTTTCAATATAATCAGCAAATATAGCATTCATGCATCTTTGAAAAGTAGCAGGAGCATTGCACAAACCGAATGGCATTCTCCTATAAGCAAATGTACCAAATGGACATGTAAAAGTGGTTTTCTCTTGATCATCTTTATGAACAGGAATTTGGGAGAAACCTGAATAACCATCTAAATAGCAAAAGTGAGAGTGTTTAGATAACCTTTCTAACATTTGATCAATAAATGGCAATGGGTAATGATCTTTACGAGTTGCTTTGTTTAACTTCCTGAAATCAATACACATTCTATAACCAACAACAGTGCGTTGAGCTACAAGTTCATCCTCATCATTTGGAACAACAGTCATTCCACCCTTTTTAGGAACACAATGAACAGGACTAACCCACTTACTATCAGCTATGGGATAAATGATACCAGCTTCAATAAGTCTTATTACCTCTTTCTTACCACTTCTTTCATTTTTGGATGGAGACGGCGTTGATAATCAACAACAGGTTTTGCATCTCCTCCAAATTAATTTTATGCATACATAGAGCTGGGCTTATACCTTTAAGATCATCAAGAGAGTATCCAATGGCTGGTCGGTGAGCTTTAAGCACATCAAGTAATTTCTCTTCTTCTTCAGCTGAAAGGTTAGCACTAATAATGACAGGATATATGCTCTTCTCATCCAAATATGCATATTTAGATTTTAGGCAAAGGTTTTAATTCAAACTAGGATCCCCTTTAGGTGGTGGTAGCACTCCTAAATTATCAGGTGGGATATGCAATTGTAATTGTGGTGGCTGTTGTGAAAGTATTTGTTCTAAAGCATCTTTTTTCTTCATTAAATGGTTCATCTTGATTAAGCATGTATCTTTCCACCACGTCTGTTGAAGCTACAGCTACATGAGCAAGAGTTTCAATTACATCTTCAGAAAATGGCTCTTTCTTTGAATGCTTATCAGAAAATTTAGAAAAGTTGAATGCAAGTTTTTCTCCAGCACAATTAATAAACACTTTCTCTTTAAGCAAATCAATTTCAGCACCAACAGTATGTAAGAAAGGTCTACCAAAAATGATAGGACAAAATGAATCTTGAGGGCAACCAAGCACAATAAAATCAGCAGGATATTTAATTTTACCTACCAATACTTCAACATCTCTAACAATTCCAAGTGGATTAATATAATCTTTATTAGCAAGTTGAATTGTCATACCTGTCTCTTCCATACTGATAGGATCAATATCAGGCTTGATTTCAAGATACAGAGAATATGGAATGACACTAATGCTTGCTCCAATATCACATAAGCCATGATAACTAGAAGTCCCAATAGTGCATGATATAACAGGCTTACCAACCTTGGCCGAATTGCCTTTAACAACTTTAGTAGCATCTTCACATAGATAAACATCAACAGGATCTTCTTCATTTAATTGTTTGATAATAGAGATTTGACTGTTGACTTCCATCTGTTCATAAGGCTGAGATCTTCTTCTTTTACTCTTGTTAGAAACAGCAATAAGTAAATTTTCCTTGACTTGGTTTGGATATGGTGGTGCCTCAACATACTCCTCAATTGTCAAGGATGACACTGGTTCTACCTGTTTAATAACTTTGGGTACAACAATAGATTGTTTAACAGGTTCAACATAAGCTTCAAACCCAGTTTTAGGAATACCAATATGATTAGCAAAAGATTTAGCTACCTCAATTATAACATAAGGATCAAGATTAAAAGTATCACTCAGATTTTTAAACAAGGTAGAAGTAGAGAAATTCTCTACACATGAATACTCATAGTCCAGATAGGGCTCATTACCTTTATCAAGATCCCAATGACCAGTATTCTCAGAAATAGTCTCCAATAAATTCCATGCTTCTTCTTCAGTATTATTTGTAAAGCTTCCACTAGATGAATTATCCAGAAATTCCTTTTGTTGCCTTGGTAGCCTCACATAAAAGTTTATCAGAATAATTTTCCTTGTAAGATCATGACAAGGATTCTTGCGGAGGAGTTCCTTTAACCTCCCCCAAGCTTGAGTAATACTTTCTCCCAGATGTGGCCAGAAATTAAATATATAGCAGCGGTTCTCATAAGCTTCTCTAGGAGTAAAATACTTAAGAAAGAAAACCTTCCTCAAAATACTCCAGTCCATAGTGACTTCTTCATCTAAAGACCTGAACCAAATACGAGCATTACCAGATAAAGACAGATATAACAGCTTCCTTTTTACCTGATCTTCAGAAATACCAGGAAGTCTAAATAAACCACATATCCTCAATTGTTTCCATGTGTTCACGTGCAGATTTAGTTCCATCCCTGTAAATGGATTTTTCATAACTCTTTTAACATGACCAACGGGAATTTTATATCCCACTTTAGGTATCTCAGGCACAGTAGTTTCAACAGTTTTAGGAGCATAAGCACTTTCATATAGAGCAAGATGTAGCGAGGCACGATTCATAAATGCCATAGTAGCAATGAGATAAAACAGTAAATAAAATTCACCTTTCAAGTTTCCTTACCAAACTTCTTACCAATAGCGCTACGCTCCCCGGCAACGGCGCCAGAAAAGTATCTTGATGACTCCCAAGTGCAGGAGATTTCGAATAGAAAAGGTTGTCGAACCCACGAGGAGCTGAAGGTATTGGTTATTAGAAATGATAAATAGACAATAAAAGATGCAAGTGTTTTTGGTATTTTCGATTGTATAATTGCAAGACAGTGACAATGCAGCAGGTAAATGGTAACAAGTAAAAGCTCTCAAAGAGAGAGAAAGCCCAATCCTCTATGTGTAAGAGGACAAGCTCAAGTGATGTGTAACTTATATGTGGAAAACGTTCCCGAGGGCGGCATGGATATTGCTAGGCATATAGATTTATTAAACAACACGTTGAATATCTTGTCTAGTTTTAATCTTCTTCGGACGGAGCTATTATTAGGTACAGCTAAATAAATAGACTAAACCCCTTATGATGGATCATGTGGCCAATTAAATGACAGCACAAGAATTATTAAGATATAAAATCCCACCATAGCATTACGCTCTAGGTCCCCGATACTAATACCCCGTAAAGTAACTTAATGATTCGGTCTCAGGCTTTCGTGTCCTCCCAAGTCTCCCTCACGCCATTACACTACGGTGTTCTCCTATGAGCCCATATAGGTGAAGTGTTGTGCAGTCGACGTTCGCACAACACCATCATAGAATCACACAAAAAGATAAACACTAGACAAAATACCAACACATGTCATATATAAATCATTGCCAATTCATCCTATGCCCTCAGGAACATACGGGAACTACTCACAACGTGCAAACATGGTGATGATCAGTGGCATAAATGGTACAACACAATCTGAAAGTATAACTCCACCAACAAATAATGACAAGTACTACCGCTTTCAGCAAGGAGGAAGCCGGAAAATTTCTGAGATTCAAGAAGAAGCAGGACGGGAAGAGTAATTAACAATTGCCAACTCCGTCCCACCCATCCTAGTGTTGTGTTACTACTTACTACTACGCGTGTTGCTGCAAAACAGTAAATTAAACAATCATTTATTTTGTAACATTTAAAAATAAAATAAACGGAGGAAACACTGGAACTGGGGAGTCAAAAACACTTTCCACAAGATTTTCGCTTATACTTTCATGAACTCCACGTCGGGGCGCTTATCCTTATTCTTTCTCCCCAGTCCCTAGGACGCTGATGTGGTTCATGCTAGACATGCGGTTTTCTCTCCCCTTGTATGGCTTTTGTCTAGTCTTGCGACACGGCCATGCCTTTGCTTGCTACCGAGCACAGCCAACATTACTTCGCACGTCATCGAGTCCAATTTCGATGCCATTGTTCTTGGAACTCTTCAGATTTGCAAGCCCGAAGAACTTGACAGTCCAAGATGCCTTAGCAAATGGAAGATGGATGAAAGGGCTACCAGGGATAGACTCTCCAGATTTAATTGACCAGTTCGCTGAGCTCTGGAATTTCATGCAAAACATTCAACTCAAAACGTTGACAAAGGGGGGAAGAGTCCCTTAGTTGTCCATTGTTAGAAAGAATGAGACTTCTCCACGAATTAACACAGATAAAACCGCAGTGGAGTTCGCGCAGAGTGGGGGCTGGGAGCGCACTCGCTGCCTCTGCTACTGAGCTAGCGCAAAACATTCAACGCACGGATGAAGAGGACACAATTATTCGGACGCAAGCCTCCAATGGCAACTACACTACAGCCTCGGCGTACTCGACCTGCTTTCTTCGAAGAATCCCACGGCCAAACCTTGCTGCGGTCTGGGAAGTTAGAGTGCAGGGCTTGGTAAATCATCTTACAATGTGGAACAGAGGGAGTAATTGTATAGAAAAAGTACGGTACGATGAACTTCTTTATTTATAACTGTCATACATGCATCCACCCCATTAACAATGCTATACACATCATTCAGAACGGTACAGATAAACTACGGAAACTTGTCAAGGGGAATCCGCAGACATTCCCTGAACTCAACCCGCCTGGTTTCACTATGCGAGGTCCTCTGTTTGTTAGGCCAGTACGTCAGCCAGATCCAGCCCCTGACATCCCAGTCCATGGTCTTCCCCCGCGCCGCACCGCAGACCTTCCAGCTGACGCTGTCCCCGTACTCGTCGCGCGCGAAGACGACGCCGCCCTGCTTGGTGAACGGGCGGAACGCGTTGGAGTACCGGTCGCGGAACCATGCCCTGGGCTGGAGCAGCGAGAGCTTGGACGGCTTGGAGGAGCAGACCTCCCTCCCGTTGGTGCCGTCGTGGAGGAACCAGTTCAGGGTCGCCGTGTTCCCGTGCGCGGACTGCTCGAACTTCCATGGCTTCATGGCCAGCGTGAGGCTCTCGGCGGCCGAGGCCCTGAGGCCGAACGAGTTGGGCGGGTCGAACGAGGCCTCCATGCCCTTCTCGAGGCCGTACTCGTGGGTGGGGTTGTCGGAGGACTTGCTGACGGAGACTGATAGCACGTCTGTCTGCTGCATGGGCGTGATCTGCAGCATGACGCGAGACGGGAAATGCTTCTCCTCGGAACCGTATCCTCGCTCCGCCATGAGGTGCTCCGAGACCAAAGATTCGACGTCGCACCTGCAGAGACCGAAGAACACTTCAGTAATCCAGATATACATATGGTTGGTGTAAGAAAGAGTATCAAGATTATTATATGTGAGAAGCACTGACCTTATGTTATCCACCTTGACCTCAACATCAACCCAGTTCTCCCGTCTGACAGTTCTGTAGGCCAGCTGAACCACACCTTCAAGCTGCTGATACGTGAGCGAGAACAGAAGCCGCTCGTCCTGTGTCGCCGCCGCGGCAGGATCCTCCATGGCCATGGCGATCACCGGGCAGTACAACTGCACCTTCCAGAGCCCGCTGGCCTGAACCGCGTACGAGAACAGCGGCGGCGGCGCGTGGCGCGACGAGGTGGATGACGACCGCAGCTCGACTATCCAGTTGGTCACCGCGAGGTTCATCGTCCGCATCCACCGGTCCTCGAGGTTCGCGCCGAGCATCCTGACGAGGGTCTTCGCGGGGCCCCTGCACTTGGAGCCGGTCAGCTGGACCCTCAGCGAGTCGAGGCAGCCGCGGCGGAGGTCGCGGGGCGCCTCATAGGTGCAGACCAGGAAGGCGAGGGAGAGGAAGGCGATGTTGAACGCGTCGCCGAAGCTGCCGTCGTGGAGGTGCTGCGCGCCGGGGAACCGGAAGGAGGAAGCTTTGCTGCTGCTGTTGTTGCTGTCGGGTCCGTACCGCAGCACCTGGTTCACGACGTCCACGAAGAGCTGCACCGTGTCCTGCTCGTCCAGGGACTGCTGCGTCTTCGTCTTCAGGTGGACCGGCTTCGACGTCCAGAGATTGATCGGCTCGCGGTAGTTTGCGGAGGTGGAGAGGGTGAGGTGGGAAGGCTGGCCGGCGGGAGGTGTTTTGGTCACCGAGAGGCTCATCGATGGCGGCTGAGAAGATGTCGACGATGGCGTGGCGCAGATGCAGAGGGACATGGTGTTGGTGCGCCACTGGGAGAATGGGGGGAGGGTGGTGATCCAGCCCCATGCATCCGGCACGAAGTTGTGAGCCATCCTGATTTTGGTGGTGTGATTTAGGAGTGGTAGTCTTTGTGCTTTTATAAAGAGGATAAAGGCAATGGTAACATTGGATATTATCTTGCATGATTGAGTCCAATAAGGCACGCACGGCAAAGTTTTGGGTAAAGTAGATTCTCGCTTGGAAAATTATCTGCTACTACTATTTAGGACCTGACGAATCTCCCTTTATATATGCTTCCATGCAGTGCACATTTCAAACTCAAGTTGATGCCCATGGCACTGTCTGGGAAACTTGTGCTGTCGATTGGATTTCGGAACCTGAAGAATCCTATTCCATGCTTTCGTTTAGCTTCAGAATTCGTCGACTCCAGTCGCGTAGCATATCATTCAGCTTGCAGTTGACGGCATGTTACAAACATTTTTAGGCTAGCATTCAGTTACGATAAATTATATTTTATGCACGTGTACTTACATGTTAAAAATTAATGCTCATGCATGCAACCGGTGGATGAAAAAATAAAGGCGAGAGGTATCACACACAGTTGCGGAAATCCATATCAGGTCATGCGTGCAGATGTACCCACCGCTAAAAAACGATTTTCAAAATGTCAAAAATTCGAAATTCAAAATTCAGATATAAAGACATTTTATGTTAGCACAAAAAGTTTCGTGAAGAAAACGAAATTTTTTGTGACTTCTTTTTTGCACAGGTCAGAAAAATGTCTTTTCTCCGCGATTTTTTTTGTGCTAACAAAAAATGTTCTTATGTATATCCGGATTTTTTTTGACATTTTAAAAATGTTTTACACGACGGGTGCATTTGCACCCGTGACACAAAACACCGTGTTTAGCAGAGGGTAGGCTCCGTGCCTAGTGCTCTGTATCAGTGGTTAATGAACTGCCTAGCGTGTGACTTGCTGCTCAAGCTTGCACGAAAAAAATAGCCCCTATAATAGACTGTTAGGCAGGTCTGCAGGTTAGGGCCTGATAGTTGGGACGATATTCTTAGCTTAGCAGCGTTGCATTCAGTCCCAACCACCCATACACCTCACTGTCCCAGAGTCCAGATTCCCCCCCAAACTGGTCAAGACTTTGACACAGGCATGGAAGTAGTCCAACATTCCAAAATCCAAACAGACCACGGACTCATGCAACCCCAGCAATAACAGAGCAAGGCATGTGCCGTCAGCTTTCAAAACCAGTAGGTTTCTTTCGCTCCATGTCTTGGGAGTCACCACTCAAGAACAGTGAAAAGCTCAATTCATCCAGGCACCATCAAGGTGCTATCGGGTATCGCCTAAAAAAGCAAACAGAAACAACAATGAACTGCAACACCCGGACGCAGCAGGCGACTACTGGTGTTAAGCCCTTGTCTTACTGTGAGATCTAGTCTATGGTGTGGTGTCTTAGAGAAGCACCAAACTGATGGGTTACGTCTGTACATCAGCAAAGGGCGGCAAAAGAAATTCTCATGCCCCCAAACGTGGCAGGTCGACTACTGGTGTTAAGACCTTGTGTTGCTGTGAGATCAGCAAGGGGCAGCAAACTGACGGGCTACGCCTGTAAGTCAGCAAGGGGTGGCAAAAAAAATTCTCATGCCCCCAGTGGCTGTTTTGAGAAGAGGGCTTGAGACTGGCGTGTCACACTGTAGAGAAACCGCAGGCAACGGACAGGCGGATCCTTATACCTCAGGCAAAAAATGTGGGCAGGATATTAGATCTGTAGCCCTGTCAAAAGGCAATAGCAGAGGCAAACCTCCTCTGCCCTATCGCCTTGTAACCAGGGATAGACCAGCCTTGCCTCTCGTTGTAAACTTCCACCTGTGAAACCAAACAAGAGGGAAAAGGGTAAGACTCAAACAGATATAAATTTCAGTAACGGGGAGTGAGCTGTCAGAAACCTTACAGTTTCAACACTTTCTGAATTGGTTTTGACCCCACCGATGAGGTAAATATTATCGTTGGCTGTCACCGCACACCCATATCCTCTTGGGACGCTGAACGGACTGCTGATCCTCCACGAATCTGCGCGGGGGTCAAAGATTTCTACAGTGGAAACCATGTCATTTCCATCATACCCTCCCAGAGCATAGCTGAAACATAAGTTCACTGTAAGAAAAAATTATACTGCACAACATGTCAGTTTTATGCTGGAGAAACGTCAAGTAAAATACTTACAGTGACATCTAATTCCCTGACCGAATGCAAGAATTCAACTATTGCTAGTACTAAATTGTTTAAATAATGTGTTGGCATTTAATCGGCTTGATCATTTGGCTGAGAGAAAAAGAGAGTGATGCTCACAGGGTTTCTCCCAAGACAGCAACAGAGAGGCATCCTCTTTTTTGCGTCATGCTTGGAAGCTGGGTCCAGAAACCTTCCCTTGGATCATACCTTTCCACCGATCTGTGGGTATTACAATACTTCATTTAATTTGCAGGTTCAAATGGTACAATCATGATAAAAAGAATGTAGAAAATGCTGAGGTGTCATAACTGTAAATATGAATCGCTGTTGAAATCATAACCACCAGCCACATAGAGGATGCCATTCAATTCGGCTGCGGCAGGAGAAAATCGCTGGAACAACATAACAGTGGTATGAATTACTATTAGTTCTAACATAAAAAATGCATTGTCGAGTAGATAAATGTAGCACCCAAACAAATTAAAGTGGAAAGAATCCAACATTTATCCTTACTCTAAGGACCACAAACTCCCATCGAAGTTCCATGAAATCCTATCAACTTATCTCCATGAAATATGTTGGCATGCAGAGTTTGATATATGCATCGAGACACGGAGCTTTTACGTTTTCTCGAGAAAAAATTAGTTTGATATAACCATGATTACAAAACAGTACCATCTATACTGGTGCTAAAAATAACATGCACATGCATTGAAATCTGTCATGCTAATGCCTAAGCAGACAACCGACTTACCGAACCCAACTTAGCCAGTGCTGCCCAAACAGCTAACTAAGTTCTGTCCTAACAGATCTATGATGAGTAAACCAGGAACTAGTACAAAAGCATCCGTGTTGTACAATATGAATGATCCACAAAATTTTAAGCAGTTAAGAATACCATATATGCAGTTTAAACAGCCTTGATCAATAGTATTTCTTTTGTCTGCTCCAGCCAATCCAAAATGCAAGCCTTTTTAGCATTTAGCTAATTAAGTTTGATCCTATTGTATGTCTTTCTACATTCCAGATGCAATTCTTCTCATGTTGTTCCTATTTAATCCTTCACTAATTTCATCAAGAATTGGGCCTATAACTCTAGCATTTGTTGATTCACAGACGGCAAAGATTGTCATATACTAAATGAAGGGTAACATTTGCATTTTACCTACACCCTTAATTCTTAAGCCCGTAGAAGGACCTACATTTTGGATCGGAGGGGTAGATCCTAACCTTATCACTCATCACAATGAGAACACACCAATAATAAAGCCCTAGAGTCATCAAAACTGAAGTTAAGTTTAGAACACTCTACTCAATATAATTGTTAAGAGCATCTGAGACCATACACATTGCTGCAGAGACGGGCTGTCTATCCAACTCCCATGCGCTGGATCAAACATCTCAACTTCTGAAAAGGATTGAGACCCATTCCCCCCACCAATAGAATATATTTTTCCATTCAATGTAGCTCCAGCAAGACTTCCTTTATTCTGTTTCAAGCACGGGCATGTTATCCACACATTGCTCACCCTGTTGTAGCATTCCACTGATAAAAGCAATGCAGATAGTCAACACCTTGCAGTTCTATGAATATCTTTATTTGTCACGTAGAAGAATATATACCTGTGTCATACCACGAATTGCCATCACCACCACCAAAAACGAAGAGATGATCATTAAATGAAGCAACAGCAGCATATGCACGGGCTGAGCTCATAGGCCTTAGCGGCACTAGTCTGTCTGCTGTAGGATGAAAGGAATCAAGGGATGGCAACCAGGTAAGCCATCATGACCACCTATTAGGAATATTGATGGCCCTTCAATATTATTGCGCGTTTCACCAAGGAGTGCTGCTGAATACTCCAACTGTAATTTCTCATATTGGTATTGCAGTTGCTGAATTTTTCTTTCCATGGTCTTCACAGTTTCGTTCAATACAAGCCTTTCTTGATCTGATTCAATCTGGAATGTAAAAGCATAATCAAGATGAAGGGGAGGGGTGGGAATGCATAAAGAACACACATGGATAACATAATTATTCAACATCATGCAAATCTACAGCTTAGGAAAACATATACAGTTTCATACTTCCAATAAACATTTGAAAATTATTCAAAATTACATCTTTGTGCACATACCAACAAGAGCTTAAGACAATGATGAATGCGGCTTCATCTATTTATACTTTCTTCCCCAACAGATAACAACTTACACCAAAATTTCAACATAAACAATAAGTCAATACCTGCTTTTCGCTAATTGCCTCAGTCTTCTTGGCTAATTCATTGATGATTTGAAGCAGCTGCATACAACATCAGAAATAGAATTACGTAAGTGTGTTTATACAAAATACTAGAAATCATATCATTGAAAATCTGGAGCACAATGCGCAAATAATGAAGTGCAACATGTAATCAATAGAATAGAATAGCATAAGGCACCTCATCATTTCCACAACGTTGCTCAAGAGATGTGTTGTCTTCCACAGGTGCATCACCCTCGAAGGTGGCATTAGATGGATCTTTGGGAAGAGTAGCCCCTAGTGGTGATTTCTTAGGTGTGCTTTTAACTGAAATAGAGGATTGGGCCTTCTCCTGTCGTAGAAGAGACAATTCTTGCAACTTTTGCAAAACAGCCTTTGTGTCATGCTGTTCATCATGAACTGGATTGATACATGGATGGTAATCATACACAGACTCTATTCCTTTCTCGGTCACGCCATCATTCAAATCATTCCGCTCAGAAGCCTCCTCACCAAAGTTGCTCTCTGATGTTCTACTTGTACTAGCAATACCATAGTTGGCATTTCTATCGACCAATTTGTAATGAACCATATCATGTGAATGTAATGAAACGCCAAACTGATTGCCATCCTTTAAATTGGAATCAGTATCTTTTGGAACAGCATGAACAGAAGCAGGAGGTTCAGAAAGATTCTGGGCGCTTGGAATAGCATGAACAGGAGCAGGTACAAACAAAGAAACTAGGTCTCTTGTTTGTGCATGGTCTAGCTCAAAGTAGAAGTGGTGGCCTTTATGATAATTGCCACTAATCATACTTTTGAAGTTCTTCTCTGGAAGTGGTAGGCACCAAGTTTTGGTGGAGACGCGAACCTTAAGAACAAAAATGAAGTCACTCACACATCGCAATAAGTTTACAAAACTATAACCAGCACAATAATGCATACAAACTAAAGTGCCAGAAATATTGAACACTAACTGTTAATACGCTGATACCTGTGCGGGATATTGTGTCTTTGTTCTACCATGACGACTCCAAGCCAATTGGTCAATGGCAAGCTGGCCAGGAGTTGCAGCCTCGAAAATGCCATGCATTTTTCTGTCACTATAATTGAAGAGAAATAGAGGCATTCCGGGCTTAATATTCTTCACATAGGAGAAATGGCCATAAGGCAAACCTATCAAACAAAAGGTAGCAAGACAATGCATTCAAAATTAATGAGCAGTTCAACAAAATATGATGAGCAACAAGCTAATGTTGCAGAAATCAAGGATTATCTGATATCTGTACATGAAATATATATAGCGGTAAGAGGACAACAATATGTTAATTGTAGTGAAATTATCATACAGATGATACGGCTCAAAAGAAATTTACTGACCAAATAGCTGTTTAGAGAGGCATTCATTGATCGTTTGATGCGTGCAGCCAAAAATAACTCCTGCTAGCTCATCTTTCCCGAGATTACGTGCAGAAAATGATTGTTCGCCATACCGCCGTGTATTGCTTTGATCTTGTTTGGGCTTTGCGACATTGTAGGCCGCAGTCTTTCTTCCAGTACTCATTCTTTGAAAAGCATATCAAAAGTATGCAAAACACAACCATCAGTAAACATGTAGGTACACTGCAGCAGCAAACTTATGTATATAGGATCAATTATCACACCGACCAACACAAATACTGTAGTGAACTCAAATTCTAAACTAGCGATCAAAAGGGCACTATATACCCAACATTATACTTAGACAGCAAGATCGTATAAGACAATCAAACAATTTCAACATTATACTTAGACAGCAAGATCGTATAAGACAATCAAACAATTTCAACATTATACTTAGACAGCAAGATCGTATAAGACAATCAAACAATTTGGTTAAAAACATCATGTGCACGGTCCACCGGCTTACCAAATTCCCCCAAACCTGAACAATGGACATTTAGTTGTTTTTGCGTCCAGAGGTTTCTTGATTCTAGCTCTCACATCAAACACCCATTGTTTGACGAAATTCCAACAGCGCCATACCAACACTCCCTGCAGGAATTATAGAACGAATTCCAGGAGCAGTGCAGTCGGAGCAGCACCTAAAAATTCCAGACAATAGATCCAACCCACGAGCTCCACGTCGAAATTACAGTGACCCACCTCGCAATCCACAACGCAACCAGAAGGAAAACACTAGAACACCCCACCCACATACCATCTCCACCTTAGTTACAGTGCTACTCGCTCGAATGCGGAATGCTCCTCGTCATCTGCAACAACAAAACAGCAGCCCAAAAAAATCGAAACCCTCCCGTGTCTCCACAGGATCATGTTCCCCTGCTTCCGTCAAAATTATCAACGACCCCAACAAATAAAATCTAGTCTCCAAAAAACCCTTACCCACACAATTATCCCCAGTTTTACTAGGTGCCGAAAAACCATCCGAAATGGCAGGGACCACTGTCGCGGCACCGGAAAATTGCTGAAATGCCAAAGATATCCAGAGCCGTGTCCACGCGCACCCAAAATTGCATAGAAATCACCCAAAAATTCCATAAACGCAGCGCGTAAATCCGACGAACTTCTCGTGGAGAAATACGGAATCGCCGTATTCCGCGCCCACAGAGCCGCTCACCTGAACCCCCAACCTGCTCCACCCCGTACGCCCCGCCGCAAAATCGAAAACACCAAGCGGGCATGGCCGCATTGGCCGCCACCCACCCCGAATCTGCTCCAGAACCCCCAGACCACTCGCACCGCAACCCCAACTAAAACCCCACCAAACCCCTGCCAAAACGGCAAAAACCCGCACCAATCGCGCCCAAATCGGGGCGGGGAAGAGACGGCTCACCTCACCCGGGCGCTGGGAACCGGCGGGATCGACCGGCGAGGTCGTCCGCTGGAGCCGCCGCCGCCGCCGCGAGTTTGATCCCGGCGGCCGCTGCGTGAGACGGCGGGAGAACTGGAGAGCGAGTGAGCCGAGCACGGGTTTGGTTTCGTGCTGCGGGGCGGGCCGTGCGGGTTTGTGTTGCTGGTCGCTTGCTGCGGAAAAGCGGGGCCGCTTTTTGTGGGGTGGGGCGGGGTGGGAGGATGACGTGGAGCGGCGGGTGGGACCGGCTTGTCCCGCGATCTCCGGGACCGACCAACGGAGTGCACGGCTGCGCGTCTGTCACGGTGTCACCGATGAACAGAGACGCACGGTAGAAATCACTGTGTGAGGCTGTGAGCACATCCGAATTCTGGAAATAATAAGTATGTAGTTTTCCGACAAGGACTATATAATACAAATGGTTTTGCTAATTCTCAATCGAATGAGAATTAACTTATTTCTCATTCGTATGACGTCATCAGTTGTAAGTGTTTCGGACCACTTAATTTGCTTCGTGATTCGTGCATCAGTTGCAATTTAACTTGCAACTGAGATTTGATGACGTCATGTGAATGGGTAATTCTCATTCACATGAGTTGCAAGTGGACTTGCAACCATTTGATTTGCTTCATGATTCGTACTCATCATGAGTTGCAACTGAGATTGATGACGTCATGCGAATGAGAAATAAGTTAATTCTCATTCGATTGAATGCTAGAGAGACCCTAATACAAACACGTTAAAATTTGTTGATAATTGTCTAGAAATTTTCGTGCATGTTCCATGAGAACCCGTGTCACGAGCCTCGCAACTGGACCCTTGAATCAATCTCCTGACACTATATTTGCAACACTTTACATAAAACAAGATTCACTACTCAAATAGAGTGGCGACGAGACCATTCCCCACCCTCCTCAACACCACCGACAAAATCATCGTTGACGAGGTGGACGAGAAGATGTGGAAACCTTGTTCTTTTTTCCGCATAGTGTCGTCATAGCCACGATAACCTTGTTGTTGGTTGATCAAATTCTAATTCTAGAATATAATTACAACGCCGAGTGCGGATTCACGACCATCGTCCTCTCCCATCACCGGAGCAGCATGCAGAGAAAGCCGGCACCCATCAATTAATTGACATAGATAAAAAAAAGAAATTGGTTAGGGTTTCTTTTCTTTCTTGGTCGAGGTGTCTAGTTATACATGTAAGGAAAATGAAAAGTTTTTCACGAATGAAGAAAAGGCATTGAGCAGCAGCGTATACACGGTAAGGAAAATCCCACTGTCGTCCATATATACATGACGTGACCACACACTGGACCGGAAAGGGTAAGAAAGAATAAAGAAGAAGATTACCAAGCACACGTCGACACGTACGCAAAGTAACGCGACGTTACAATGCGGACGCACGCAGCTTTCAGCTGAACGGTGACGAGGTTGGGCGGACCGTGGTCTGCCAGGAGGTGAGCGCATCATCGAATATGACTAGCCGAAAACGGCAAGTCTATCTAATCCTCTCGCGTGCATCGCTGTCGAGAGACAAATCTGCTCGCGTGCATTTGCATCTTATACGTACGGCGCCAATCCGAAATGGAACGACACACACAGCGATGAGCCTCTTGATATGTTTCTTCCGATAGAAGATTATAAGGTCAACTGGAGGCTGGAACGCCTTTGTGGCATTGTTTTTCTTCATTTATTACGGGAATCGTCATTAATTTCTTTTCAGGAAACGATTTCTCTTGTTCTGCTTTTCGGAATCATAGCTTCACTCCATAATTTGCGTGAGTTTACTTTAGAAATCGGAGATGTCACACAACCATTAATTAGATCATAGTGGCGAATAGCAAGTATCCAGGCAAAGATTATAGTTCATGGATCACTCATGGTACAAAGATCAGCCACCCATATATAAAAAGGCTATGGCGACTACAATATCCGGGGTTTTGGACGGCCGGGACATCGAACCCAAATCAAGGAGTTTATTTCCCGAGAGCGTTTAGACTTCGTTGGCCTCCAGGAGACCATAAAATCCAGCTTTACCCCCGCTGAGCTGCGGAGTATCGACCCTGGGGGGCACTTTGCATGGCATCACACCCCAGCGAATGGTCATTCGGGCGGAATGTTGTTGGGAGTCAACGAGGATTCATATGAGGTGCAGAAATGGAGTAGTGGCTCCTTCTACATCCAGGCGGATGTCTTGCAGTTAGACACTTCCAAACACTGAGCATGCCTGGTGGTCTATGGGCCTGCAGACCACCGCCGCACTGATGAATTCCTGTCGGAATTGGCTACGGCCATTTCGACGTGCCCTCTACCGTTGGTGGTTGGCGGAGATTTCAACCTGATTAGGGGATCAGAGGATAAGAACAACGATAACATCAACTGGCCCCGAGTGCACAAATTCAATGACTTCATCGCAAACCTTGCACTCCGGGAGATTCGTAGAGGTGGTTCTCGCTACACCTGGACGAATAGGCAGCTGAATCCAGTTCGCTCTGTGCTAGACCGGGTCCTGATGACCAACGAGTGGGAGGCGCTCTTCCCACTCTGCTCGCTGACAGCGGAGACCATCATTGGTTCGGACCATGCAGCCCTTGTGCTCAGCTCCGGGGAAGAACTGAAGAGATGGAGTTCTCGGTTCTTCTTTGAGAAGGCTTGGCTAGAGAGACCAGAGTTTGCGGACTTGGTGCAGGAGAAGTGGAGGGGGCTCATGGGTCTTGTGGGCCCCTCAAGTGACCCCATCACTGACTGGAATAAGATATCCGCAGGCCTTCGTCAATTCCTAAAAGGCTGGGGGGCAATATAGGAAGAGAGGACAAGGACTTGAAGGCGGACATTCTTACCCAGATTCAGGGCTTGGATGCCCTCGCCGACTCCTCCGGTCTAGATGATGAGGGCTGGGCCCTCAGATATCACCTGGAAGACCAGCTCACCCATCTAGCCAAGATGGAGGAAGAGTACTGGCGGCAAAGGAGCCGAGTCCAATGGTTGCTGAAGGGCGATGCTAACACGGCCTTTTTTCATGCTATCGCCAACGGTCGCCGGAGGAAATGCGCTATTACCCGCCTGACCTCAGACCAGGGTACCATTTCGGACCCTAGGGGCATTCAGGCGCACATCTACGATTTCTATCATAGGTTGCTTGGCGAGGAGGGAGAGTCGAGGCTCTTCTCCCTTGCCAATACCCTTTGGGACATGGAGGGCCGCGTCTCGGAGGAGGAAAATCAGGACCTCATGCTTACCTTCACTTGTGAGGAGATGGACTCGGTCCTGAAAAGCATGAAGGTGGACACGGCTCCGGGCCCGGATGGCCTGCCGGTGATTTTCTTTAAGAAGTTCTGGCCTCTGGTAAGACCATTGATTATGGATATTACGAATGGTTTCGCTCTTGGGAGAGTGGACATTTCGAGGCTGAATTTTGGGGCCCTCACGCTTATCCCCAAAGTTCCCGGGGCGGAAGATATCCGACAGTTTAGACCGATAGCTCTCATTAACGTCATTTTTAAGTTTGTCGCGAAAGCCTATGCGCTTAGGTTATCTCCCGTCGCTCATCGCACGATTAGTAGGACTCAATCTGTGTTTATTAAAGGACGGCACATCCATGAGGGTGTTGTCTCCCTGCAAGAAATTGTGCACGAAATTAAGTCCAAGAAACTTGGGGGAGTTTTCTTGAAGCTGGACTTCGAAAAGGCCTACGACCGTGTGAAGTGGCCTTTCTTGCGTGAGGTGCTCCTCCGCAAAGGCTTTGACCCAGGTTGGGTTCATCGTATCATGGGCTTGGTCTCGGGGGGCCAAACCGCCATTACCATTAACGGGGAAGTGGGCAACTTCTTCCGCAATGGTCGGGGGGTGCGCCAGGGCGACCCCCTCTCACCACTTCTCTTTGACTTTGTGGTGGAGGCGCTTGCGGCCATTTTGGACGCGGCAAAGGGAGCGGGCCATATTTCTGGGCTCATTCCCCACGTGATACCTGGGGGGGTATCACATCTGCAGTATGCAGATGGTACGATCATTATGATCCAGCCGGATGACTTGGCAATCGCCAACCTAAAATTCATCCTCCTCTGCTTTGAGAGTATGTCCGGTCTGCGAATTAATTTTCACAAGAGTGAGGTCATGGTTTTGGGGAACCCGGACCTGGATCACCAACGGATAGCAAACATGCTAAACTGCAAATTAGGGGTGTTCCCCTTCACCTACTTAGGTTTACCTATTAGTGACAGAGCGCTGACGGCGGGGGATTGGGGTCCCCTTCCGATGAAGGTGGCTAAGCAGGCCGATCCCTGGATGAGGAATATGATGTCAGCTGCTGCTAGACTCACGCTGATCGACGCTTGCCTCTCCAGCCTTCCGCTCCATGCCATGTTGGTCTGCCTGCTGGGCGACGGGGTTCATGGGGCGATGAACAAACACCGTGCACGATTCTTCTGGGGGGACTCGCGCACGAGACGCCGCTACCACTGGGTGAGATGGGCTGACATGTGTCTACCCAAGGCCCTAGGGGGATTGGGGATCATGGACACAAAGTGCATGAACAAGTGCCTTATGGCCAAATGGATTTGGAAGCTTTATGCTGGAGAACAAGGTTTGTGGGCGGATATTCTCCGGAACAAGTACCTTAGGGATAAGGACTTATTGGTGGACTCCCACACCTACGGCTCACAATTTTGGAGATCTATCCAAAAAGTGAAGGATGTGTTCCGCTTGGGGGCGAAACATGATATCGGTAATGGACTTTCCACCAGGCTCTGGTTAGACTGGTGGATAGGCCCGGGTCCTCTTTCTGAGAGTTTCCCGGAGATCTTTACCATTACCGCGGATCCGGAGATCACTATTGCCGACGCCCTACAGCCAGGAGGTTGGGACATTCCTTGTAGACGCGCGTTTGGCCATGTAGAACACAACCAATGGGTTAATCTGTTGAGAACAATTCAGGGTACGCGGCTAACCCCGACTCCCGACCGTATAATTTGGGCCCTGGAACCTTCGGGGAGGTTCTCGGTTAGGTCCTTATACCGCAAGCTGTGCGAGGGAACCCCCCGTAGACATTTCTGCGAGATATGGAGGATTGTGGTCCCCCGTAAGATCCGAGTGTTCCTGTGGCAACTTATAAGGAAGAGACTGCCGTCAAACGACAACATTCACCACCGAAACGGCCCTTCCTCAGGCAGATGCGCCTTATGTGGGGAGTTTGAGGACACCAACCACATTTTCTTCGCATGTCCTCTTGCCAAGTTCATGTGGAGTGCAGTGCGGGAGCTGTTCCAGTGCAACTGGAACCCCACCTGCTTCCCGGATGTTTACCGAGAACTGTGTAGACACACGGGACAAGCGAAACGTGTTTTGTGGACGTGTTGCGCAGCGCTAGTCTGGTCTCTTTGGACAACTAGGAACAAATTCACCATTGAGGGGGTGATGGCTCCCAAGTGCAGGAGATTAATTGTAGTACCTTTCAATTAGAAAAGGTTGTCGAACCCACGAGGAGCTGAAGGTATTGGTTAGTACGATTGATAAATAAAACAATAAAAGATGCAGGTGTTTTTGGTATTTTCAGTTGTATAATTGCAAGCAGATAACAGATAGTAGCAAGTGAAAACTTTCAAAGAGAGAAAACCCAATCCTCTTATGTAGCAAAAGGATAAGCTCAAGTGATGTGTAACTTATATGGCAAACGTTCCCGAGGGCGGCATGGATGATGCTAGGCATAAAGATTTATTAAACAACACGTTGAATATCTTGTCAAGTTTTATTCCTCTTTGGATGGAGCCATAATTAGGTATAGCTAAATAAATAAACTACAACCCCTTATAATGGATCATGTGGCCAAGCAAATGACTGCACAAGAATTATTAAGACATAAGGTCTCACCATAGCATTACACTCTAAGGTCCCCGATACTAATACCCTCATAATATAACTTCATGACTCGGTCTCAGGTTTACGTGTCCTCCCAAGTCTCCATCAATTCATTACACTACGGTGTTCTCCTATGAGCCCATAAAGGTGAAGTGTTGTGCAGTCGACGTTCGCACAACACCATCATAGAATCACATAAAAAGATAAACTCTTGACAAAATACCAACACATGTCATATATAAATCAATGCCAATTCATCCTATGCCCTCAGGAACATACGGGAACTACTCACAACGTGCGAACATGATCATAATCAGTGGCATAAGTGGTACAACACAATCTGAAATTATAACTTCACCACCAAATAATGACAAATACTCAATCACAAACATGAATAGTAGCACAAGACAAGTATCTAGGGTATAGCAACTCTCAAACTGCGAGGGGAACGGAGTGGATCACGGTGATGATGATGGTGATGGTGCTGGTCTTGATGGGTGTGATGATGTAGAGGCCTCCTCCCACGCCAAGGAGGAGAGGTGATGACGATGACGACGATTTCCCCCTTCTCCGGAGTTCCGGAGCAGCAGGATCTGACCCCCCTCGGAAGGGATCAGGAGTTTCGCCGCCTCCGCGACCTCGGATGGACTTGGAAAAATTAGGGCGTTACTTTTCGGGCGAGACGAAGGCGTTGCTAAAAAGCCCCAGGCGAGGAGGTGCCCGAGGCCAGTTTGGGCTGGTCCCACGCGGCCAGGTACATGGGCCGCGTGGGCCACCCCCATTTGGCCCTCGTGGCTCTCCTCTCTTCGGTCTTCTTCCCTCTGCCTTTCTCCCGACGAAAAACTGACGCAGTATTTTTCCTTTTATTATTTGAGATCCTGTAGCTCCTGAAACATTAAAGACAAGAAAAAGGAGGTTTTCTGCCTCCCAGAAATTAAATACCAAAAATAGGGACTTTGTATGAAAGTCCCCAAAATCATCTAAAACATGTAGAAACAATCATATAATCATGCAAATAACATTCTAGTATGATACTAAAAGTTATATAAATGATGATATAAAATGCACGTATCAGGGGGTCTTCCCCGGTCAACCCGCTGACGGCCTCTATAAACTTTCTATGTATCTACAGGTGTGGAAGCCAGTGGCTAGGAGACAGGATCGCGAGACGATGGAGCTGACGATTAGCAGGATCCGTCGGCTCAACACACAGGTGCGGGAGGCCCCTGCACCTTGAGCCCCGCCATCCCTGCTTGTATCCCTCTTTTTGGTGCCTTAGTGTGCTCGTTCCAGTCTTGTGGGTCTGGGATCTTCCCTAGGAGGTGTAGCTCTGTGAACCTCCATGTGCGGTGTAGCTCTGTGAACCTCCATGTGCTACGCTTGCGCCTGGTGCGCTTCTTTATTTCCGAGCCTGCGTGCTCGTGTTGCCGTTTCACGGCTTGTAAGAACTATGTGGATACTGTGGCTTCATTAATTTAAAGCCGGGCTCATCTTGAGCCTAGGGTCTAAAAAAAGAAAAACGTAGTTTTCTTTGGGCTGGCCCGCCCAACCTTTGGGCTGGAGCTCCGCCAGTGGTGTGACGCCAATCAGTCTGGTAGTAACAGCCGAATGACAGTCATCAACCGAGTGCACCCAATATTAATAAGTTTCAGTTGCTCCACCCGCAGAGGAAAAATCACATGTTGATCCAATACAAGCCTATTTGTGAATAACTTGTAACAAATGAGAAGCTCCACCTTTGGTAAACACAACATCATTGCGACAATTTCAAATCTTCTCGACCAAAAGCACAAATACCATATCTATTTCATGCTTTTGTAGACTTATCAATCCCATTTAGCCATGTCTAATCTTATCAATCAAAATTGCAGTGGCGGCGAGATCACGTTCTCCCATACTCACGCGTCCAACTCGTCACATGTCAGTGGTCAGCCTCCCGGTCCATAAAAGAAAATCCGTATACCAAAACATGATTTTTTTATGAGCCTGTTTTTAACATACAATTAGTAAAAATAATACCTCCAAATCGTGTCAACCATTCTCTAATCTAAGCTATCCAAACAATCATTGTAACTTATTTATAATAAACGCTTTTACTTTTCTATAGCTCATGTTGTTACTAATGTTATGTTTTTTATTAGTATGTACCACTTCGTATACCATGCGGAATACTATTTCTCATGTATAATTTATCCAAACATGGCAAACATTCACATGTGTATTAATGAAAGTGTCACACCGTTCAAATATTTATCATGGCAAGCAATTTTTTATTTTCTTTACGATGTTTAAGAAACTCCCTTACTACAATGGATTTAGTTCTTAAAATTAGCAAACCAACATGATTTTATGTGTTCGGATGTATCATTTTCCATAGTACACTTAGATTTGTACATAACTTTGGTAGAGTTCCTAAGAGTGTATAAATCTAGCTAAGAATTTCGTAGAGGTTTCTAGAGTGAATACGAGTTTAAATAGATAATTCTGGATTGCATGAAGTGTCTACTAGAGGTTTGTGTTCGTATCCTTTGTTTCGATCTTGTTGGTCTTGGGGTCATTGTATATCAACTAGCTCTTGCTTTTGTTCTCATACACAATGTTCGGGCACTTGCTTACAAGTTTGATATTATATTCTGTGCAGAAGAAAAGTTAATGATATTAAGTTACAAGAGACGAACGCATCGTCGAAGATGACGAGCCGGAAACGGCAAGTATATCTAATCCACTCGCGTGCATCGCTGTCGAGAGACAAATCTGCTGGGGTGTATCTACAGGCGCTAATCAGAAATGGAACGACAAACAACGGTGGACCTACTGATATGTTTACGAAAGAAAATTAAGGTCGACCGGAACGCCTCCTAGCATTGTTTTTCTTCTTTTATGGGAGTCGTCTTAATTTTCATCAGGGAACCATTTCTCCTGTTCTGCTTTCTAGGATCACAGGTTCACTCGATAATTCGCGTGAGTTTATTTCAGAAATCGGAGATGTCTCGGGCCTGTACACAATGACCATGCACACAACCATTTATTGGAAGATTATAGTCATGGATTACTCGTCACTAGTAGGAAAAAGTCTATAGCCGCCACGCTACTACCGGCAAACAAAAATACACGTTCGCCAGCGGTACATTTAATACCTTTTGCATTTCTTGTTTGCCTAGTCCACTGAATTCTATTGGCTTGTTTACATATTAAACAAGATTTTCTTGTTTGTTCTCAACGTGTTGATGATCTTCTGCTTATAAGGTCGCATAAGCACCTCCGTTTGTACATGTGGTGTTCGAAAAATGCTTGCTGAAGTTTAGTCTACATTATTTCCTTGTGAACTTGCTGAGTTTGTTGTTTATTGGGATTCGTCTTGATCAGCAATTTGGATTTGGTAAGCTGTGACACCGAGGAGGACGTCAACATGGGGCTGCGGCGATGACATCGACACGGGCTGTTGTGGCGAGGCAGCCAGCACACGGACTGTTACGGCATTGACAAGGAATGCGGCAGCGACATCGATAGGGGCTGCGGCGGCAACATCGAAACGGACTGCTGCCGTGGCGACATCGACACGAGGCCGCGGCAACGACGACATCGACACGCGGTCGCGGCGACGACAACATGGCGATGGTGTGTCATTTTGTAAAATTCCAGACTTATATTGATTGATGTAATGGGGTACTTGGACTACTGAATAATGACATCTATTATTGATCAATGTACTGATGAATTCGAATTACTGGATAATGACGTGTCTGAATCTATTAGATAAATATATTAATTAATATGGTTTTGATTTTTTTAAATTCCTAAAATCTTACTAGTGGCGAACATATACTGCCCGCCAGTAGTAACTAGTGACGAACATTTGGCAGTGTCCGCCAGCGGTAACATTCTATACTGCTGGCGAATGATTTGTTCACCAGCGGTAGCACTTACCACTGGCTAGACTGTACCGCCAGCGGTAGCGGAAAAACGCTCGCCAGCAGTAGGCTTTTCCCTACTAGTGCATGGTACAAAGATCAGCCATCCAAATATAAAAAAGCTTCGGCGACTACACGCGCGCGCGCGCATATATATATATATATATAGAAGCTCTATTAAGTACCCTGGGTGTAGAATAACTATTCTGCTCCCTGGTCGATCAACCGAGCCTGACCAGGCAGCCAGGTTCCACGATACCTGTTCGACCGAGTCGGTCGCCCCGCCCCCGTGATACCATAATTTAGTTCAACTTTCTTTACAGCGACGGTTTTATCCCCTGCTTTGGGGTCGTGGCCTCGTGGGTACAAGCTAGAGCACGTTCGTGCTGTTCCGTATTTTCATCAGGTGGAGGCGAGTGGCGAGTGGCGAGCGGAGAGCGGTTGCAGTTTGCCATTGCTCCCGGCGGCGGGGTCTGCATCTCCGATTGCGGCGCGGTCCGGAGCTGGGGATTACGGCGGGCGTCGACGGCTGCAGCTGTGGACTGACCGGCGGCGAGCGGCCAATTGCGGCGGTTGGAGTGGGCCGGAGCTGTGGATTACGGCGGGCGGCGAGCGGCTTCAGATCGAATTGCGGCGGTCGGCGAGCGGGTGAGCGGACGGCGGAGAGCGGCGGGGCGGCTCTGCGTCTCCTCGGCTCCGTCCACGTTTGCTGGTGGAATCGGCAACAGCGTGGTCGGCCTACTGGATAGGCGGCAATGGCAGCGTGGTGAGCGGCCTCATTCTCAGATTCGACGTGTATATCCCCTTGCTAGGTACCAGAATTTACTTATTTTAATCTGCGTGCACAGATTTTTTGATGGCCTTCGCAAGATCTGATAATTTGCGTTTCTGATCTGGTCTCAGGGACAAATCAAAAAGATCTCTCTTCAGATCAGACCTAGGGCAGTACGGCTGCCTTGATTCCTGCTAGCTGCTACCAATTTTGTTTCGTCTTCCATAAACAGGTATACCAATCCTGTTGTATCTGTTCTGTTCCATCAAATGTTCATTATCAGATTAAGCAATAGGAGCTTTCATCATCACCTCCAGTATGCCTTTTTTTGAACATGAATACACGTATTTTTCAAGTCCACTGTAAACATTTGTAGCATTTTTTTTCGAAGGAATGATGCTCTTTCTGCAATCAGACTGTGCCGCATAGTGTGTCTTGGCTTAATTCTTTAATTGATACTCGTACTTGATTTGAGGTGGCAAAACATGCTGCTGATAATTATGTGACGGGAGAAACTTTTTTTTTGGATGAAATACTGCCGGGATCCATTATTTCCTCCAAGTCGACCGGCGTCATAAACTTAACCAATATAAGTCCAACGAGAGTTAGCTATCACCTTCCTCTTAATTTATTTGTTTTGCAATTTGTTTATTCCGAACTAGCTTGGATTGAGTATCAATTGGTACGAAGCTGGATGATTTTTACCTAAATCGTTTGTTTGCCAAATAAACTGCTGAGTTTTGATAATTGTTAACCAATTAGTGATTCGTCGCCCACAGGATTATGTCCGAAAGCTGAATGTTATGTTCCAGTTCCACATTTGAAATCTCCACGGGTTTGTGGACTGACCATATGATTAATGTCGTGTATTTTTTCATTGTTTAAGGCTGTTTTACCCCTATTAAGAACAAGTTACGTCATTCAGCTTATATAACGTAATCATTCTAAGATGAAAATCCTAACTTGGTGTGCACCTAATAAAGTTGTTGTTGAAGCCAGAAAACGTCTGAAAGAAGCACCGAAAGTTAAGGGCGGTCGCGGTCAGGCTATTGTGGCCGGTCCTGTTTTTTGCGGGCGCCGACACACTGCTCGTAG
This sequence comes from Poa pratensis, assembly GCA_947311845.1. Taxonomy (NCBI): domain Eukaryota; kingdom Viridiplantae; phylum Streptophyta; class Magnoliopsida; order Poales; family Poaceae; genus Poa; species Poa pratensis. Next base: position 24,738,072 of record CAMZMU010000108.1, on the reverse strand, counting down.
CGGTTAGCAGGAGGTGGCCAGCAGCAGCTTATTTCTGTATCCCAGATCGTCTCTTGCAGGCAGCTGCAGCCTACTCTGCTCTCTTCTAGTAATTTTATTCTTTCATTTTCCTACTTCCTCCTACTGCAGTCCCCATATTCCGTTAGTTTTGATCCTTGCATCATAATTTGGGAAAGTCCTAATTAGGTCTCAGATTTTGCAATAATAAATTGTCCAACGATTTCTATATAGTTGTGTGTTAGTGTCAATGGTTGTCGGGATACCATCGAGTCATGTTACAGAATAAAGAGAGATGAATGTGAAGCTAATTAACAAGTAGATTTTCTGATTTTCTGATGTAAGTAGGTAGTGATCTATACTAAGGAACTATTTTATTTTCTACCATGAATTTTGTCCCCAAAAATCCGAAATTTTATCCGCATGTTATATGCACACGAATAGGATCTATAGTAAATAACAAGGTGTTGCTTCAATTTGCTTCTCCGCTTCAGATTTTTATCTACTCATTCACAAGAATATCAATTAATCGAATTCTGAATTCAGTTGTACTTGAGAGCTGGAAATTGCAGTGGCGTTTATCAAATTAGCCCAATATTTTTTTAGCTGGTGCATGATGTGGTCCTTAGCCTTCGCGATGGTGGTTCCTTGCTTTTGCAGGATTTACTGTAATTTATGCTACTCTTGCATGCAGATATGTGGTAAACATAGTGCCTGCTTTTTATGACTGAGATACTCCAATTAAAACTATGTAGTTCATTTTGATTTGTGGCCAAGCAAGTACTCTGTAGCTTTATTCTATTTTATAAGAATGTTCTATTTTCGATCACAATAGTTTTGACGTTTCATTGTTCTCCGAAATAATACCTTCCATTTATCAATTGCTTTCTGGAATAACTATAGCAGTGTTGATCAAGGTATTTTTTGCCAGGTGTGGAATAACTTTGCCAGTGTTGATCAAGCTGCATATAATTGCTTACGGATTCCTCTGAACTTGGCATGTTCTATCCATTTCTTAGGCGCAGTAATATATGTTTACTTACTTCCTTCCGGTGATTACTCTCTCCAAAAGTGGAGTACATGTATAATGAGCATCTGCCAGTTTGTAATATCTAGCGAAATACTTTACCATGCTGGCCCCTTATTTTTTAGAGTTTGTTTTATAATTTTGTGAGTCATAACTATCTCTGATTTGAATTGTGTATACTCTATGCTTCACATGTAACTACTGGACACAATATTGTGTGTATTCTTTTCTTACGAGATCTCTCTTTGATCTCAGGTTGCATCTTTTAGAACGCACAGTAGGTACGTGATTTTACGGCATGTGAGGTCATGGCGTCATTTACAGGCACAATAGGCCTTATTATGTTGCTCTTTTCCTAACGATGTGTAATCAGGCCAGCAATCTCTTACAAGCACATCAAAGTTATCACGTCTGAACACTCCATTAGTTCTTAAGTCGATTGATGGTTGAATAACTGGCGCAAGATGAATCAGTGCACGTTGTCCTGTTTTTGTCCTCAGATTTCTTACATCAGCAGTCAGAAGATTCTTACATTGGTCATTCACAAAACAAATCTTAAAATAATTACAGCGGTTGTTAGGAAAATGGAAATAGTTCACATGGGCTCAGGTGCGTGGGCTGACTCCCAATGGTGGGCTGCTAGTTACGCCAGGCTCAAGTTTCTTAATGGGGCAGTTTTGCCGCACGTCGTGGACGCGCACGCGCGGCTTGAGAATCTTACGTCGCATGCAAAGAAATTTTACGCCGCGTGCGATCGGTCGAGACTGGGCGCGCGGGCGGCTGGCGCACGGTTCGGGCGGGGTGCAGAATAACTATTCTATACCTGGGTGTCAAATAGCGCATCCCTATATATATATATATATATATATATATAGAAAATGAAATTCTCCAAGTGTGACGCTAATGAGTCTAGAGGTAACAGTTGAACCGTCATCAAACGAGTGCACCCAATATTAATAAGTTCTAGTTGTTCCACCGGCAGGAGGTAAATTACATTTTGATCCAATTCAAGCCTCTATGTGAATAACTTGTAAAAGTAATGAGAAGATCCACCTTTGTTAAACACACCATCATTGCGACAAGTTCAACTCTTCTCAAAGAAAAGCAAAAATACCAAATCTAATTCGTGCTTTAGTAGACTTATCAATCCTAATTAGTCATCTCTAAACATATTATTAATATTTCAAATGCGTCACTCTCCAAATCATCCTATTAAAATGACAGGAAATAAACAAATGTCCAAATCGTCTATGAAAGTGAGATGTATCACTCTACTTACACTTCACGACGGTGTGTGTGACAATGGCACAAACCACGATTTCAGCGTAGAAAATTGCAATGACGGCGTGATCATGTTCTCCCACACTCACGCGTCCAACTCGCCACATGCGAGTGGTCATCTTCCCGTAAAACAAAATATGTCTACCCAAACATGATTTTCTATGAGCCCATTTTTAACATATAATTAGTAAAACTAATATCTCCAAATCATTCCACAACATCTGTTCTCTAATCTAAGCTATCCAAACAACCAGTGGAACTTATTTATAATAAACGCTTTTACTTTTTCATAGCTCATGATGTTATTAAAGTTATGTTCTTAAATTAGTATGTACCACTTCTTATACCATGCCGATCACTATTTCTCGCGTATAATTTAGCAAAACATGGCAAACATTTACATGCATATTAATGTAAGTGTCACACTGATTCAAATATTTATTATTGCATGCATTTTTTTAATTTTTTTATGATGTCTAAGATACCGCCTTATTACAATGGATTTAGTTCTTAAAATTAGCAAACCAACGTGATTTTACGTGTTCAGATGTATGGTTTTCCATTGTACACTTAGATTTGTACATAACTTCGATAGAGTTCTTAAGAGTGTATAAATCTAGCTAATAACTTGGCGGAGGTTTCTGGAGTAAATACTAGTGTAGGTAAAACTAAAACAGATAATTCTAGATTCTGTGAAGTGTCAACTGGTGGTTTGTGTTTGAATTATGTCTCTCGATCTCTTTTGGTGTGGGGGTCATTGGTATATCAACTAGCTCTTACTATTGTCCTCGTACACAATGTTGAGGCAGTTGCCTACAAGTTGATTTTTTTTTTATCTCGCTTTCAAGTTGATATTGTATTCTTTGCAAAAGAAAGTTGATTGCAGATTATCCTTCCGACCTTTTAATGGACCACAAAGTTACCCGAACTATATTTTATGCGGGGGTAAGGATACGATCCCGAAGTTCGTCAGCAAATCAGAGTTCATTTCTTGAGATTACAGAGTACTAGTAAGTGCAGGCTTAGCGTGGTCAAGAGTTTGCCGTCACCAACAACAACACGAACTCCGCTCAGAAAACAAAACATAAACATGAGCCATTGCCGAGCATCGGGATCATGGATAGTGGCTTTAGTTCGAGTAGGCTGCAGCCTAAAGGTTCGGTGGGTTTTGGGCTCAGCAGCGGACGAGATGTGCTTTTCTTTTTCTTTCCTGGTCTGGCTAACCTTCTGGCTCACGTCGCGTAGCCTACCTACGAGCTCGGAGCGGGGCGCCATCGTCTAGGTTATGGGGCATGACGTGTCGTGCGCCCAGTTTGAATTCACAATCAAACTAAACTCGCGGGTTATAACAATACATAAATCTAATGCTATGGACAGCTGACATTTCACTCTATACTGTTACCGGGTATAACTTCTTCGCATTAATATATATTGTATTACATTATAGGCGTATGGGATTAATTAAATATATTTCCTTAAATATAATTTCACATCATTGATTCCTGTTATTCTCACGATACTTTTGCACTGAAATTTTAATTATGAACGATTTAATAGACATATAAAATATTTGCAAGCCATAAAATTTTACATTGAGCTGGCACCTCAATCCAATGTCATGATTCAGGGGTTAAATTTGTCCACGTCCGGTAAGACGTCTGCAGTCCTCGACTGTTGAGCAAGGGTCAAAACAAAAATTTATAAAAATAATCATCTTGTGCTGAGCTTTTTGTGAGAGACCTTATGTCTTAATTTCTCGACGTCATGTCGTTCCTACGGTGTGTGTGTGTGTGTGTGTGAGGCAGAGCGACAATCGGGAAGTCCTCTTAAACTCTATGTTTGCCGAGTGTCGCAACATTTTGCCGAGTGCCGGATCCGTTTTGCCGAGTGCCCGGATCCCGGCACTCGGCAAACATAGAGTATTCTTTTTGAAAACCGCCTGGTTTGCCGAGTGTCCATCCAACGGCACTCGGCAAACTATGTGTTTGCCGAGTGTCTACTGGCTGACACTCGGCAAACTGTGTTTTTATTTTACTCTTTTACTCTTTTCTATAACGTGTTTTACTGAGTTTATTCGAATGTGCTTTGAAAATACCTTGTCAAATTCACTCAACAATGCATATTCGATGCTTGCACGAATATTAGACCATTATTTCATGCAGTTATAACTCAAAATCAATTTATACGAATTAAAGTTCTATAATTGTAGTAAATTGATTAAAATTATCAAACGGATCCGAAAATTCACCAAAATTTCACATGAGACAATCTATGTTGGTTATTTCCTATAAAAAAAGTTTTGAAGTGAACCTCAACTCGACCATCACTTTGACTCTAAATCTCAAGGAATCCTTCGCAATAGTAAGATTCTTGTTTGGAGATGCTTCGATTTCTAAGCAGCGTACATGACAACTTGTGCGAAACGTGCTCAATTTTTTATCACATGTTCCACATATGATATCATGAGATCTTGACAAATCTCATGATTTTCAGACTTTGTTTGTTTTTTATACAATTTTAAAACAATTCGGCCACACATTTATGGTCATGTTTCATGGACAAACATGTTCGAAATTTTCTATTACTTCCCGGATAAGGCTTCACATTAAACTCAATAACATGAATATAATTTTTTTATTCATTTTATTGCATTATTCGAATCACTTCCAGTTCAAATTTGACTTATCTCCAAAAATTCTATTAAATGAAATAAATTAACTAAATATAGCAAAAAGATAAAAAAATGTACCAAATTTTAACATGGAGTAGCATACACAGTATGTGGGCAGAAAAAAAGTTAGGAGGGCAGGTGAGGAAAAAAAATCAATTTCTTTGCCGAGTGTCAGCAAAAAACACTCAGCAAAAGAGCCTTTTGCCGAGTGTCAAACGTAGACACTCGGCAAACCGTAACGGTCGCAAACGGACGTCAGTTTTGTCGAGTGCACGGTACCTGACACTCGGCAAACAAAAGGTTTGCCGAGTGCTGGACCTAAGACACTCGGCAAACCGTAACGGTCGCAAACGGACGTCGTTTTGCCGAGTGCACGGTACCTGACACTCGGTAAACAAAAGGTTTGCCGAGTGCTGAACCTAAGACACTCGGCAAAGAAACTCTTTGCCGAGTGTTTTCTGTACACCGTGAGTTGTTGTTGTGACACTCGGCAACCGTCCAGTTTGTCGAGTGCCCGTGGAATTGCACTCGGCAAACCTCAGTGCACTTGGCAAAGAACCGGTTTCCGGTAGTGTACAAGAAATCTTCAGTAGGAAACGGGGCGCATTGTTAAAGATTCGTCAAGATTTCAATAAATCTTCAATGGATGCATACGTTCATGTCGATCAATTCACCGCCAATGATATCCAGAAGGACGCCAGTTCGCATCTCACTGTGGTATCCACCAAATTCATCTACGTGTGCATCGACTCCACACTTCGGGAGTTTAGGCAGCGTCGGGCATATATCCTCCCGTTGTGTCTCTTTGGGATGCCGATCAAAGAGCCGCCATATCAAGAGTTATCAACTTCAGTAGATCAAAGAGCCGTCACTTGTCTTTGGGAAACGCGATGCGATCCTTCCGTACATGGCGCCGAAGAGCTTCCTCGTCCGCCTGGAAAATCGACAGTGGCGGATGCGGCGCGCGCAGTGTTCGTGCGGTGCGGACACACAGCATCACACCACGAGATCAACGGACGACGCAGGCACTTGCACCGCCGCTTCAACAAACATCTCGTCCTATTCCCCACAAAGGCACTTTGGATCACATGAACCGCGGCCAGGAGACAAACTGCGCCACAGACACGCACGCAGTGCCGCACCGGCCAGGAGACAAACTGCACGCAGTGCCATTTTCTTCATTGCAAAGACTGTCATGTGGTAAGTATAGGCAATGAACAAGTGAAGCACTAAATGAATCTATCCCAACATTTTAAAAGGCATTGGCAACAAACACGTACAGTGCAGGCTCAAAAGAAAAAAACACGTACAGATCGAGCAACAATTTCTTTTTACGGACCAACAAAGATGTCTTCCGACCTCTCTGCTCAAGTGGAGAGAGCACAATATCAAAGCTGTAATTTTTGATATAACCGGATCAAAATAGTTCTAGTTTTCTAAAGTTGACATAAAAAACTCTAGTTAAGTTTTCAGGTACATCAATACAAATAGTTGTGGTCTTGTAAAATTTACTATAAGACCGATAAACAGAAAGAAAAATAGAAAACTGTTCAGCACAACTTACGTGAAGCGACGGCGTACAAGTAGATGAAGTAATGAAGTTCTCTAACAACAAAGGTGATAAGCATGAATGCTAGGAATGCAACTCCAGCCACAAAAATATCTTCTCTCTTTTCTGCGTCATAGGAAGACGACTCGCTTTGAGTCGAATTTGAACCGGAGCTTGAAGATGATAGTAGTGGGTCTCCCAGAAAGGAATTCTCATCGAAGGTGGAGAGCTGTCCAGTTCTCGTGGTATTGCCTGAGAGAAGCGGATTATACGAAACATTGAACTTGGTTAGTCTAGTGAGCTGGTTCAAGCTTGCTGGGAGCGGACCAGAGAAGTTGTTCCAAGATAGGTCGAGACTCACAAGAGAATCCATTTGACCAATCAGAGATGGAATATTGCCAGAAAAATAATTGTGTGAGATGTTCAGGTCATCTAGTGGGACCTGGCCAATCTCAGGGGGTATGTTCCCGGAGAGTTGGTTGCGATCAAGAAGCAACATGCTAAGGTTGCTCATGGTACCAATCGCCGCTGGTATCTTTCCCGACAACTGATTTCCCGACAACACGATGAATCCCAACCCTTCATCAAAGGAAGCCATAGGGATAGGATGATATCCAGTTGCGAGCCGGATCCATACGGTGCGACAGTACATCGGAGTCTTCATCTGTAAATTGATGAAGTTGTACTCCGGGTAATTTGCTGGAACCCAGTGGCTTACACCTTCACAGTTGGTGGTGATGGGTTCCAGTGGCTCTCCTTGGTTCTTCCGATTCTTCATGAAGGTTGGATCGGGGTTGCTCCCTATGGCTGTAATCTCCGGAGGGATTTCCCCAGACAGCTGGTTTTCAGCGATGTTGAGCCAAAGCAAGCTAGTGCAGTTCCCTATCTCCTTGGGGATCTGACCTGAAATTTGGTTTCCATCGAGCGTCAACAGGAGAAGGATGTGAGGTTCCCAATTTCTGGTGGAATCTGACCGGAGAGGCTGTTTTGCGATAGGTCCAGTATTTGGAGACGGACAAACAGTCCATACTCCGGTGGAATCGGACCGGAAAAGTTGTTTTGAGCAAGCATGATGACCGTGATGCTGGCAATTCTTGAGAAGTTGCTGCGGAGCTCGCCGGAGAAACTGTTGCAGCCGAGGTCAAGCATGGTTAGGTTTGGCAGCTGGAGGATGCCGGAGGAGTCGATGCCGGCGGTGTAGTTGTTCTCCCGGAGCACGATACTTGTCAGGCTTGTCAGCTCCCCGATGACCGGTTGTATCTCGCCTCCAAAACCATTGTCACTGATGTCGATGTATTTCAGCCTACTACAATTCTTCAGCTCAAGTGGTATGTCAGTACCAAACCGGTTACTCCCGAGAACCAAGAACTCCAGGCCTGTGATCGCCCCAATTCCTGATGGTATAGCACCACGGAAACCGTTATCCCAAAGAGACAGGAATTTCAGTGTCGTGCAATTGGAAACGGAACCTGGAAACTCTCCAAACAGGTAGTTACTACCAACGTTCAGAGTCTGCAGGTTGCACCTGGTACTAAACATGCTCCGAGAAATCATCCCTGTAAAGTTGTTGTTGTTGGCTATGAAATGCGTGAACCTGGTAGCACCCAGCAGAACGCTGCCGCTGAAGCTGTTCCAGCTGATGTCCACGTACCTGAGCCTCGGGCACCCGTCAAACATCCCATCCACGTCGCCGGACAGGTTGTTCCCGGACACGCTGAGGAACATAAGGTTCCCGCAAATCGCCGGGAAGTTCCCGTTGATCCTCCCTTGGAACCGGTTCTGAGACACGTCTAATACGTGAAGCTTGGTCAGGCTGGACACGTCGAGGACGCCGTCGAAGAAGTTGTTCGACAGGTTGAGGTACTGGAGGTGGCCGCAGCGCCGGAGGTCGTCGTGGAGCGGGCCGTTGATGCTGTTCGCTGAGAGGTCGAGGCGCTTGAGCCGGGGGAGCAGCGAGAAGTTGCCGAAGGCCGGGCCGTAGATGTTGGAGCTCGAGAGGTCGAGGGAGCTGACTCTCCCCGCGCCGTCGCAGCCCACGCCCGCCCACCGGCACGGCGCGGCATCCGACTCCGACCAGCCATCGTACACGCCGCGGTTCAGCGGGTTCTGCGCCTGGAAAAATTTCTTCAGCTGCAGGAGCACCTGCTTGTCGCTGCGCCCCTGGGTCGCCGGAGCTGTGCGCGGCCGAAGTCAGTTCTAACAACTCCTCCAGTCTCCAGATCAGTTCTAACAACTCCTCCAGTCTCCAGATACGATTAACTGATACTTTGATAGTAGAAGAAACGATGCAGCTAGCACCTGAATTGATGGATACACATACATACCAGCGATAAGAAGTGCTCCGCATATAAAGCTGAGAACCTTACACAAAGCGGACATTGACGAAGTATTGTGCATATATTTTGTAGAATAGTATGTGTACTATATCTATATTTTGGTCATGTCAGAGGGACTGATATGTAAAAATGTAAACTCCGTAAAATAAAGGAAGAGGGGAGACGAGGACTAGAGTGTTCTCAAGTTCTCCACCGTCACTCTGTTCTTGCTCAAACCTCCTGTTGATTTTCTTGTCAATACCAGTCTAAATCTAGAGTGATTTCAACATGGTATCAGAGCTATCGATCTGAGGGCTCGTCCGTGACTCGGATTTGGTCTGATTCGAGTCAAATTTTGCCGGGATTTGGAGCCGCCCGCTGTGGTCGCGGCCGCTCTTGGGCGCCGCTGCCGTCTCTGTCGCCTTTGTGCGCTATTCCGGTCGCCGTCGTCTTGGTGCAGTGTGTGCTGCGTTGTGCCGTGTGGCCATTATCGTTGTCCCCGTGCTGAGGAAGTTGGAGCTCTGCTAGATCGTGACCATCAGGAGCTCACCTCTCAGGTACTCTGTTCTGTCCGAGAGGGCTTGTTTGGGATTTATTTTCTTGGTCTGTTGGAGTCTCGCTTGCATTGTTGGTGGATATAGTAATTGGACTCTAGCTGATTTCTCAATACTAGTAATCATGGGAGACAAGGATGGAGATGTGGCAAAGCTGTGTGAAACCATGCAGCAGATGTTGAAACAGTTCATGGAACAATCTCAGACTAAGACTAATGTTACTTCGGAGGCTCTCAAAACACTTGAACCAAACCCAGTCAAATTAACAGGCCCTGGAGATTTTTTCAGCTGGTCCCGAAATGCTCTGTTAATTTTAGAGTCCCACGGTTTGCAAAGTTTTTTGAAGGAAGACGAGAAGAAACCAGGAGATGTCACTCAAGAGCAGTGGGATCAGAACACTAAACGTGTTATGGTATGGTTATTGGGCTCGATGGAAAAAACAGTCCGAGAACAAGTGGAAGGATTTCAAACTGCAGCTGAAGTTTGGGTGAGCATTGAGAAGCAATTTTCTGGGAAATCGAACAAAATGCAAGTTAGCAGAATCCTTCATGAGTTGAGGCACATCAAACAAGAAAAGAAAACCGTGACAGAGTATGCAGGGGAGATTAAAAAGCTCTATAGGGATCTTGAATATTTCAGGCCATTTAAGGCACATGATCCCAGGGATGTCCCTTTGCTTCGAGAGTGGTTTGAGCCAATTCTTGTGCAAGCATTTTTGGAGGGCTTGAATCCGGAATTTCATTTCAGAGCTCAACTAATATTGTCTTCCACGGATTGGCCTACTCTTGACCAGACAATTGCAAGTGTTTTAGAGGAAGAAACGCGACTAGCTAATCAAGATGGTGTGGCTCCAGTGTATGGAGAAAACCGAGCTGCACTTATGCACAGCCAGTCTGCTGCAGTAGGGAGTGACCAAGCAAATGCAATCAAATTTGACCCGAAGAAGAGGAACAAAGTAATATGTGATAACTGTAACAAACCGGGGCATATTAAGAGGAATTGTTTCGACCTTGTGGGGTATCCACCAGGCTGGGAGCGGAAAAAATTCAACAAATTCAATCCAAGCAATTATGGGGAGAGAAAACAAGACCGTGTCCATCTTGTGACTTCGTCAAAGGATTTACCTGAGGTGGCTGCACAAGCTTTAGAAGAATTCAAGGCAAAAGTGATGGCAGCAACTACTGATGGACTAGGTGAATCTTCAAGCTCCCATAATGGCAAAGGTGAGGAGGATGTAGCTACTCCCTGGATTATTGATTCTGGGGCAACAAATCACATGACAGGTTCTTCAAAGAATTTTTCATCCTATATACCGCGGTCAGGCAGAGATCGAGTTAGCATAGCTGATGGTTCGTCCGCGCCTATAGTTGGGTCTGGAACAGTTAATTGTACTCCATTGTTGTCACTAACTCCAGTTCTACATGTGCCTAAGTTCCCCGTCAGCTTACTATCAATTAGTTCCATCACTAAAAATCTACATTGCAGGGCTATATTTGAACCGGAGTTTTGTGCATTTCAGGAAATGAAGTCCGGAAAAATGCTTGGGACTGGGACTGAGCAAGGTGGCCTATACTACCTCGACAATGCATCTCCAGAACTTGCTCTTGCCTCCAAATACCGCTCACCCACAGATGAGTTGGTGCTACTCCATTATAGATTGGGCCATCTTTCATTCCAGTTATTAGGTCGAATGTATCCGTCTTTGTTTAGTTCATGTTGTAAGGAAAAGCTTATATGTGAAGTGTGTGAGTTAGCTAAGCACACAAGAAGTAGCTATCCTAGTAGTGCTGAGAGGAGTAAAGTACCTTTTGAAGTTGTGCACTCTGATGTTTGGGGTCCATCGACGGTAACCACTTGTTTGAGAGAACGTTGGTATGTTACTTTTATCGATGGACATAGTCGTTGTACTTGGCTATATTTACTAAAACATAAATCCGAAGTTATGTCTGCCTTTAAAAATTTCTATACACTGGTGTGTAATCAATATGGTGCAAAAGTGAAGGTGTTCAGGTCAGACAATGGAACCGAATATATCAACAAAGAATTTTCAGATTTCTTGTCCTCATTGGGAATTGTACACCAAACTACTTGTGTAAGTACGTCAGAACAAAATGGGGTAGCCGAACGGAAGAACAGACATCTATTAGAAGTGGCTAGATCTCTTATGTTTATGATGAATGTACCCAAGTTTCTTTGGGGAGAAGCGGTGAAAACAGCTGCATATTTAATCAACCGCATGCCTTCGAGAGTGTTAAACTTCAAGACCCCAATTGAGTGTTTAACCGGCACTAACTCATTTATCGTCCCTCCAAAGGTTTTTGGGTGCACTTGCTTTGTCCATGATTACAGGAATTCTGTTGGGAAACTAGATCCACGAGCAATCAAGTGCATATTTGTGGGCTATTCACCAACTCAGAAGGGATATCGTTGTTGGAGTCCATCAGAAAGAAAGTTCTTCATAAGTATGGATGTAACCTTTCTAGAGAAAGAACCTTTCTATTCATTCAAGCGTAATGATGGCAGTAGCGGCGATGATGAAGGGGAGACCTTAACTGACAATTATAATTCTAAAGGTTCAGTTGTTATTCCCGTGTTTGACAAAATTCATAGTGACCATACAACTCAGGGGGAGGAGATCTTAGGAACAAATGATGATGGTCAGGTATGTAATCTACCTGAGAACACTGAAGTTGAAAGCTTCATTGATAATATGTCTCCTACTAATAATAGGTCTCCTGCAAGATTATCTAATCTTGATGATGTACCTCTGGTTACAACTGGAACCGAAGGTTCATCACCACCAAGTGAGACTACTTCAGATGTCATGGAGGAAAGAGGTACACACAATTTGATCTCTCCATCAGTTGATCAACCCATTGCTTTAAGAAAGCCGCCTAGACACACAGATGTACCTGCACGGCTTAAGGATTGTGTAGGCTACAAACATGACATTGCAAAGGTTGTTAATTATGAAAGATGTAGTCCAACATTCAGAAGTTTCTTAACTTCTTTGGATAACGCTTCTATTCCAAAAAACTGGAAGGAAGCAATAAATGATAGTAAGTGGAAATCTGCCATGTTAGAGGAAATGAGTGCTCTAGAAAAAAATAACACTTGGGAGTTGGTTAATTTGCCATCTGGTAAGGAGCCTGTTGGGTGCAAATGGGTCTACACAGTAAAATATAGTCCAGATGGCAAGATTGAGAGATACAAAGCCCGATTAGTTGCAAAGGGATATACACAAACGTATGGAATAGATTACGAGGAAAAATTTGCACCAGTTGCTAAGATGAACACCATTCGGACATTGATTTCATGTGCATCAAACTTTAACTGGGATCTGCATCAGCTAGACGTTAAAAACGCGTTTCTTCACGGGGACCTTCAAGAAGAAATTTATATGCATATTCCTCCTGGCTTTAGCACTGTTCAAACCCAGGGAAAAGTATTGAGATTGCATCGCTCTCTATATGGTCTAAAACAGTCTCCCAGGGCATGGTTTGATCGCTTTAGACGAGCCATAATTCAAATGAAATACAAACAAAGCAACGCCGATCATACATTGTTTTACAAGCGTGATGGTGACAACTTGGCTCTTCTAATTGTCTATGTTGATGACATAATTATCACAGGGAATTATGAAGATGAAATTAAGAAGCTGAAGAAGCACTTAGCGCAAGAATTTGAGGTTAAAGATCTTGGATCGCTTCGCTATTTCTTGGGAATTGAGGTATCTCGAAGTCGGAAAGGTATTTACCTCTCCCAAAGGAAGTATATTCTGGATTTATTGTCAGAAACCGGAATGTCTGGATGTCGTCCTGCGTGTACCCCGATTGAACCAAACCAACATATCACCAAAGAGGGAGGATCTCCCATAGATAGAGAACAGTACCAGAGGCTAGTAGGACGCTTAATCTACTTGTCACACACACGCCCTGATATAGCGTTTGCTGTAAGCCTAGTAAGTCAATACATGCATGAGCCTAAGAGCCATCACATGGATGCGGTGATGAGAATCATTCGTTATCTCAAAGGGTGCCCTGGCAAGGGTCTATTATATAGTTGCCATGGTAATTTAAAAGTTGAATGCTATACTGATGCAGATTGGGCGGGTTCAATTGATGATAGAAGGTCGACTTCTGGATATTGTACCTTTGTTGGTGGCAATTTGGTTACTTGGCGCAGCAAGAAGCAGAATGTGGTAGCTCGATCTACAGCAGAAGCAGAACTGCGAGCAATGGCACATGGGGTATGTGAGGTACTATGGTTGAAAATTTTGTTGAGTGAGTTGGGTCTATTTCAATCAAAACCATTGTATCTATATTGTGATAATAAGGCTGCTCTTGATATTGCGCACAACCCAGTACAACATGGTAGAACTAAGCATATTGAAATAGACCGACATTTCATTAAGGAGAATCTAGATCAAGGAATTATTTGTATGCCCCATGTGAGCTCATCGGACCAAGTGGCTGATATTTTTACGAAAGGTTTATCTGAGAGAGTATTTCTCTATTTGTGTGGCAAGATGGGCTTATATGATGTATACAACCCATCTTGAGGGGGAGTGTAGAATAGTATGTGTACTATATCTATATTTTGGTCATGTCAGAGGGACTGATATGTAAAAATGTAAACTCCGTAAAATAAAGGAAGAGGGGAGACGAGGACTAGAGTGTTCTCAAGTTCTCCACCGTCACTCTGTTCTTGCTCAAACCTCCTGTTGATTTTCTTGTCAATACCAGTCTAAATCTAGAGTGATTTCAACATATTTACTTGCCTCTTTTGCGTTACTATATATAAGCTAACTTCTCACGGTAGCACGTATGCGCACTCTTGCTTCCTGGAGAAATGGCGCTGGTGTAATGGTACTTATTTAACTCGAGCAGTCTCACGAGCACCAGTGCATGCAGTCTCGATCCACCAACGAACAAACTTGCCCACGACAGCTAGCGGTTGGCAGTGCGTGAGTCAAAGTCTCGAGCAACTTGGCCACCACATACTGCCGCCGGAGAAATTCCGAGAGCTAGCTGATCCGCGCGTCCGGCGTGCGCGAGATTCCGCTGCTGCTAGTGCAAGTCGACGGTCTCACGAGTACTCACCGGTCACGATCACACCACCAAAATATTACCCGGTGGACACGGCTTCTGGACGATGGATGCCATCTATCTGTCTAGAAGCTCTTCGATCGGGTCTTGTAGGTAGATACTTCGCGGTCACATCACAGCCACCTCCCTTGGCATCATATGTTGGGTGCATCGATGTGACCCCGATAACTAATCTGATTCAAAGTTATGCTATCACATGATCGAGCACAAACAATAGAGCACACTGATACACATATATAAAAGGGATCGACTACTCACAAATCTATTCTTCATACGGCTCGGTCTCTATATATTCTTGATTGTATATAGCTTTATAAAAATTTAATCCTACAGAAAAATTTGAAATTTAATTAATTGTGAACTAAAGCAATGAAGAACAAGTGGTCGCCCCGGCCGTGAGCATCATGGGCTGACGGACTAGTATATAGATATAATGATGGCTATCTCTTTCTTCATCGGGATATATAGAACTGCGCAGGATTTCGCTGCCTTGGGGCCGGGGCCCGCCTGTCGGCGTTTGACCAAACAGCAGTGGCCGCTTCCAATAGAATACTTGCACTTAAGTATGTGCTTCAAGTAAGCCGGGTTCGTATTGACGGTCCAGCAAGCACCTGGTCGCTCAACGATTGTAAAGCAGCGAGAAAGTGGTGCCATTAACCACGAGGGACGTCGAATCGATTCATGCTTGTAAGGAAAACTTGAATTATACGTCATCGGAATGATGTGAATCAGGCTAATAGGGCGAAAATCAGCAATGGAGTCAGCTCCTCCTTCTTTGGTAAGAGGGCAATGTTCGCAGAGTTGATGACCTGGAAGTTGTTGACAGACAGGTCAGAGAAGGCATCAATGACCCTCATGAAGTCAGCCTCAATGATGTCCCAGCATGAGGAGAAGAAAGCCACGGTGAAACCGTCAGGTCCAGGGGCTTTGTCTTTAGGCATATCCTCAATGGCGGCCTTGATTTCATCCTCCGAGAAAGGCAGGGCTAGATCATCCAAGTCCATTGTGTCTGGCGCGATGATGTCCCAGTTTAGGTCAATCTGCCTGGGAGGGGGCGGCCCTAGGGTAGTAGTGAAGTGTTCCAGAATCACCGCAGCTTTATCCTCATGGCCGGTCACCCAGCCCCCATGTGTGTTGTAGCCGCTGGATGTTCGTCTTTCGACGGCGAGAATTTACCCTCATGTGGAAGTATTTGGTGTTAGCATCACCCACCCTCAGGTTCATGATTCTTGAAGCTTGCCTCTTGCGTGTGCGTTCCAGGACCGCGAGCCCCATAACCTGCTTCTTCAGCCCCCCGGAGGTTCTTCTCGATGACCGAGAGAGTCCTGGATTCTTGAGCAATATCCAGCTGCAGGATGACATCGAGAGCCATGAGGAGTTGTAGCTTGTGATCTGAGAAAAGGCTTTTGCTCCAAGCACGAAGCTTCCCCGCCGTCTTCTTGAGCTTGTGATTGAGGACATGGACCGGCTGCGTGTGCGTGGTAGGCTCATTCCACGCCTCAAGGACCACCTCCTGGAAGCCTGGCATTTTTGTCCAGAAGTTCTCAAAGCGAAAAGAAGGACGTCGCTTCGGGCCGCTCAGACTTGACAGCATCAGAGGGCAGTGATCAGACAAAGACGAGGAGAGAGCCGTGAGGACGTGATTACCGAAGACCAGTTCCCAGCTTGAATTGCAGAAAGCCCTGTCCAGCCTGACCATGGTAGGGTCGTTTCTTTCATTGCTCCAAGTATACTTCCTGTTCTGCAACTTGACCTCCTTAAGATGACAAGTGTTCAGAGCTTGCCGAAATTGCCCCATGAGCCGGACGTTCAGGTTTGAATTACTCTTGTCTGCTGCCTAGTAGATGAGATTGAAATGTCCAATAATCAGCCACTTTTCATCATTTGCAGGAGCCCCATGAGCCGGAAGTTCAGTCCTCGAGAAGCATCAAGTACCTGGGGCTTCCTCTTGCGCTTGGGAGGCTTCGCCGTGCTGACCTACAAGCTTACATCGACAAGGCTGCCTCTAGATTACAACCTTGGAAGGGAAAGTTCCTGAACCGGGCAGGTTGTGTGGCCCTAGTAAAATCTGTGCTATCCTCGATGCCCATCTTCCTGCTCATGGCCATCAAAGCGGATAAGAGTTTGCTCAAGGCTTTCGACAAAATCAGAAGGGGCATGCTATGGAACTGCACTGAGAAGGTCAGCGGTAGCAAGTGCAAAGTAACCTGGGACAAGGTTTGCAGACCAAAGGTCTTTGGCGGGCTCGGAATTCTGAACTTGGAAAAATTCTCCAAGGCGCTTAGGCTGAGGTGGTTGTGGTTTGAATGGACCTCCCCTCAGAAGCCTTGGGTTGGCACCGAAACTCCGACGGACTACACCGACAAATGCCTCTTCAATGTGGCCACTAGGGTCACTATCGGCGATGGCCTCAAGGCTTCCTTCTGGGAGTCTTCCTGGCTACAGGGCTCAGCCCTAGGGTGTTAGCCCCTGACATCTTCGAGGCCTCCAAGCGGAAAAACAGAAATGTCCAAGACGCACTCACTGACTTCAAATGGATTACCGACATACGCGTTGACAACTTCACAGTGGAACACATTTCGCAGTTCGTCAACCTCTGGAATCTCACCCAGGAGATCGCTCTATCTCCAGGCACGGAGGACACCATCACTTGGACCCTATCGACTACGGGGGTCTACTCGGCCAAGTCTGCATACGAGGCTCAGTTCATCGGCTCTTCTACATGTCCTTTCATGTCAGTGGTTTGGGGCACTTGGGCCCCTCCGAAGTGTTCCTTCTTCGCCTGGCTTGCTGTTCAGAATCGCTGTGGACCTCTGACCGCCTCGCCATCAGAGGCCGGCCCCTTCAGCCATCGTGCCAACTTTGCAGATGCCAGCCTGAGACGGGAAGGCACATTCTTTCGAGTGCCGCTACTCCAAGAGGATCTGGTCTGAAGCTTCGGCGTGGCTTCACTGCCCCTCCATAATCCAAAGCCTCCAATCTACCAAGCCCACTATGCTTGACTACTGGAAGGAGCTTGCCTCCCTACCCTCCCCATCTCGCAAAGGAATGCAGACGGCCATCATCCTCATCACTTGGGAGCTTTGGAAGGAACGAAATGCGAGGGTCTTCAGCAACAAGTTCAATATGCCCTCGGCACTCTTTCAGAACATCAAGAGCGAAAGCAAGAACTGGATCCTGGCGGGCGCGAAAAAGTTAGCAGAAATCACCGGGGGTTAAGCGATATGTAATCTTTGGGTCTCGGCCCTGTTTTTTTAGGTCTTGGTTTTGTGCTTGTCTTTGCTCCTTCTATATCAATATAAAAGGCAAAGCTTTTGCCTTGTTTCTAAAAATTATACGTCATATGTACATATTCCCTCCGTTCTCAAATTAATGTTGTCATTGACTATAAATATTAACTTTAACCATTCTCTTATTCAAAAAAATTAATTCAAATCTAAAAATTTATAAGTTATAATTCAAACAACTTTGATGATAAAACAAATTATAACAAAATATTTGAAATTTATCATATTTTTTTGAATAAAATGAATAATCAAAGTTAATATTTATAGTTAATGATGATATTAATTTGAGAACGGAGAAAGTACGCTTCTAAAAAGGAAAACTTCTTCCGTCTGAACAGTCGCCCTGACCATGGTGGCATCGTACAGCTGCCTCACGACGAAGGAGACCGACGAAAGGGTATGGACCCAGTAGGCCTAGTAATTGGTTGGGTCTCGTTGGCCACATACTCCTACCCAACAAGAGCAAGGTCCACGAGCTTTCCTGTTTTGTCTTCCTTTACCCCAAACTAATCGTACGGCTGAGTTCCTTTCATAAATAGAAAAGTACACATGTTTGTTTCTGGCTTGAGAAAAAGATTCAAAAGGCTATGTAAACATTAATGATTATGAACCGTTGGCTAGTCTTTATCGGGCATATTGCTAGTCTTTCACAAAAGGTCTCTCTCCCCGAGTGCTCTCGCGACTCTCCCCGCGCTAACCCTAGCCGCGCCGCCGACCGCCGCCGGTCGGCCAGCGCCGCTCCACCCTCCCCCTCCCCTCCGCCTCCCCCCTTCTCCTTCCCGCGTCGCGCCGCCCCCGCGGCGGCCGGGCGCGGCCTCGTTCCCCTTGTCCGAGCGGACCTCCGGCGGCTCCTCTCCGCCGCCGTCGGCGTGAGCCCCCGAGCGTGGCTCGGGTGGAGCCGGCGGCGGCGGTGCTCCTCTACCGCGCACGAGGGAGGCTGCGCGGGACGGCACCTCTCCTGGCGGCGGTGCGGCTTAGGGCGACGGCTGCCCGGCGACCCGGGTGGTGCTCCTCGGCGGCGACTCCGGCGTGGCGGCGAGCTCTTCCTGGTGCAGCGCGGATGGCCAAGGTCGTGGGGTGCTGCCGTTGGTGGCTGGGGCAGCGGTGGTGAATCCGGCCCTGCAGGCCCAGATCTGGGTTATGGCGGGTTTGCCTCGGTGCCCCGGTTTGGCTGATGCGCGGCTCGCGACGGAGATGACAGCGGTGACGCCACCCTTGCTGCAGCGTGGCGGTGGGCGCTTCACGAGCCTAGCTGGGTCGGCTGAGCCTAAGAACCGAGTGGGTAGCGGCGGTGGCGGCCTACGTGCAGCAGCATGGCGGCGGGGACTTTACGAGCCCTCGGGCTCGGACGGGCCTGATTGGCCTGGTGTGTCCCCACTACAAGAAATATGCTATAATGTGACCTTTTATAGTGACCCCCAAAATATTGGTCATAGATCTATGACCATTTTGAACCAGTTGGTCACACGCTGGTTTGAGGGCGTAAACAACACAAATTTATGACCAACTTTTTCCTAACATGAATTGGTCATAAGCCAGCCAGCACCAATATATGACCTTTTTCTGACCATTTAAATAGTCATTCACATATGTTGGCAGCCAACTCAGCAAAGTTACCTACGTGTCACTGCTTAGGTGTGATTTTCGCTTACGTGTCAATCTACTGGACAGCCAACTCAGCAGTTTCATCTACGTGTCAATCTGACAGGTAGGACCTTTGCAAAGAAGAAGCACATGCGTTGACTTTATTGACTGACCTGACATGTGGGACTGATACGTCCATTTTGCATCACTATTTTATATCATAATTTACTGCTATTCATCGATATATTTCATATTTAGAAGTGTTACTTATGTTATTTTACCTATTTTGCATGTTTGATGAATAATGGAGAATTGGACACCGGAGTCAGGATTCTGCTGGAAAAAGCACCGTCGAGATGCACTATTTCTGAAGATCAATAAATCGAAGGAGACATATGGAAGTTCCTATTTTACCAGAAGATGGAGGAGGCCAAAAGGGGGAGCTGAGATGGGCCATGGTGGGCCCTCCTCACCCCTTGGCGCGGTGGGGCCCCCTGCCGCGCCGAGAGGTGGTTTGGGGGCCCTGGCCCACCTCAGCCGTTCCCCCTTCGCGTACTTGACCCCCTCGAACCCTAACACAGGAGAGGCCATCGAAATATTCCGCCGCCTCCACGAGGCGGAAAACACCAGAGAGCGAAAAGCTCCCCTGCAGGAAGAAATCTGCCGGGGGAAATTCCCTCCCGGAGGGGGAAATCGTCGCCATCATCACCGTCATCGAGCTGGACTTCATCGGGATCATCATCATCATCATCTCCACCGCCAACACCATCATCACCGCCGCTGCACCCGTCTCCGCTATAACATCTAGGGCTGAATCTTGTCTATTTCATAGGGGAAACTCTCCCGGTGTTGATTACTCTTGTTATTGATGCTATTGGGTGAAACCATTGGACTAAGGTTTATGTTCAGATTGTTATTCATCATCATATCACCTCTGATCATGTTCCGTATGATGTCTTGTGAGTAGTTCGTTTAGTTCTTGAGGACATGGGAGAAGTCTTGATGTTAGTAGTGAACTATGTTGAGTAATATTTAATGGTTTGATGCTTAAGTTGTGGTGTTATTCTTCTAGTGGTGTCATGTGAACGTCGACTACATGATACTTCACCTTTATGGGCCTAGGGGAATGCATTGTGTATTCGTTTGCCAATTGTGGGGTTGCCGGAGTGACAGAAACCTGAACACCCGTTGGTATATCGATGCATGAGGGATAGCAGGATCTCAAAGTTTAAGGCTGTGGTTAGTTTAACTTAATTACTTTCTTGTATTTGCGGATGCTTGCAAGGGGTATAATCACAAGTATGTATTAGTCCTAGGAAGGGCGGTGCATTAGCATAGGTTCACCCACACAACACTTATCAAAACAATGAAGATTAATCAACTATATGAAGCGAAAGCACTTGACAATATTCCCGTGTGTCCTCAAGAACGTTTGGTCATTATAAGTACAACAACCGGCTTGTCCTTTGCTGTAGAAAGGATTGGGCCACTCGCTGCAACTATTACTACTGCATTTTATTTACTTGTACTTTATTTATCTGTCATATCAAAAACTCCTAAAAACTTGTCTGTGAGCATTTACAGTGAATCCTTCATCAAAACCGCTTGTCAACACCTTCTGCTCCTCGTTGGGTTCGACACTCTTATTTATCGAAAGTACTACGATACACCCCCTATACTTGTGGGTTATCAAGACTATTTTCTGGCGCCGTTGCCGGGGAGTGTAGCGCTATTGGTAAGTGGAATTGGTAAGGGAAACATTTATTGTACGTGCTGTTTTTATTTTTGCCTGCTGCTATATCTCATTATGGAGGGGTCTTCTCTTGAATTCCTATTTGGGAAAACAACTACCACTGCTAAGGTAGTAGAGGAGGCGCAGATGAGCAGGTAATACCGTTCAAAATTCCTATGAAAATTGTTGAACGTGTCACAAATAACCGCTATGCAGGAGATGGAACTGTCCATCCTGGAGATCATTTGTTATTTCTGCATGAATTGTGCGAGTTATTTAAGTGTGCAGGTATCTCGATGGGAGAAGTTAAGAAGAAATTATTCTCTCTATCACTGTCTGGTAAAGCTGCACATTGGTATAAACTGCTGAAGAATGGGTATTCTCTTGGATGGGAGGAAATTGTACCTCTCTTTTACTCCAAATTCTATCCTCCAAGTGAGATTCATAAGGATCGGAACCTCATATATAACTTCTGGCCCTATGATGGAGAGAGTATCGCTCAAGCGTGGGGGAGATTGAAGGCATTAATGCTCAAATGTCCCATTCATGAGCTTCCTGGTAATATTGTTATTGATAACTTTTATGCAAGACTCTCCTTTCAAGATAAAACTCTATTGGATACCACTTGTGCTGGATCGTTCACTCGTAATAAAGAAGAGTTTAAGTGGGACCTTCTTGATCGGATTCAGGAGAACACTGAAGGATGGGAGAATGACAAAGGTAGGGAGTCAGGTATAAACTATGACTTTGAGTGTGTTAAAAATTTATGGATACTGATGATTATCGCAAAATTAGCACTACTTATGGTCTTGACTCTCAAATTGTTGCAAACTTTTATAAAGCCTTTGCTTCCTATTTCGGTTTGCCGAAGGAGGGTTTTAAAAATTATCATGAACCATATAAAGATGAATCTGTTTCTCATATATCTAAAGGTGTTGAGGTTAATGTTGCTGATCGCATTATTCCAGAACCTTATATTGAAAAAGTTCCTTTTCCTAATAAGATTAAGGAACATACTATCATAACTGGTGTTGTTAGTAAAAGTAATAAGAAAACTACCAAACCTGATGAGCAAATAACTGTTGAACCTGTTGTAGCATTGGTTAAAGATCTTGTCACTGAAAATTTAGAAGATAGACACATTATCTTTTGTGAGGATGCTTCTAATATTGTCTCACATCCTAAAAGTTCTAGGAAGTCTAGTGTTCCTGTGCTTTCTGTTGGGATAGGTGATCATTGCTATTATGGTTTATGTGATATTGGTGCAAGTTCTAGTGCTATTCCTTATGAGCTTTACAGGGAAATTATGCACGAAATTGCTCCTTGTAAACTTGAAGAGATTGATGTGGTTATTCAGCTTGCTAATAGGGAAACTATCTCTCCAATTGGTATCATTAGAGATGTCGAAGTCCTTTGTGGTAAGACTAAATACCCTGCTGATTTTCTTGTACTTGGGTCGGCTGCCAATGATAGTTGTCCTATTATTTTTGGTAGACCTTTTCTGAATACTTGTGGTGCTGTTATAGATTGTAAGAAAGAGAAAATCTTTACTAAATTTGCTGGTGAATCTTATGAATTCAATTTCTCTAAATTTGCTAAAGCACCTTATGAAACTGAATTGCCTAGTGAGGATTTTGAAATTGCTCAACTTGCATCTATTGTTCTTGCTCCTAACAATGCTTTGCAGCAACATATGGAGAATCATGAAAGTGAGAACTTCAGGGAAGAAAGGAATGAGCTTGATGAAGTATTCCTTCGTCAACCTATGCTCAAACACAATTTACCTGTGGAAGATTTGGGTACCACAATGCCACCCAAGGAGGATCCTGTTTTTGATTTGAAACCTCTGCCTGATAATCTTAAATATGCTTATATTGATGATAAGAAAATATATCCTGTTATTATCAGCTCTAAACTTTCAGGTACAGAGGAGGAAAGGTTATTGGGAGTGTTGAGGAAACACCGCGGAGCTATGGGATATACTCTTGATGACCTGAAGGGAATTTCTCCTACTATATGTCAGCACGCCATCAACATGGAACCTGATGCAAAGCCTGTTGTTGAGCATCAGCGTCGTTTAATACCCAAGATGAAAGAAGTGGTAAGAAATGAGGTATTAAAACTTCTTGAAGCTGGTATTATTTATCCTATTGCTGATAGTAGATGGGTAAGTCCTGTGCATTGTGTTCCTAAGAAAGGAGGAATTACCGTTGTTCCTAATGAAAATGATGAACTAATTCCTCAAAGAGTAGTAGTTGGTTATAGGATGTGCATTGATTTTAGAAAGGTTAACAAAGTAACTAAGAAAGATCATTATCCTTTGCCTTTTATTGATCAAATGCTTGAGAGGTTGTCCAAGAAAACTCACTTTTGTTTCCTTGATGGGTATTCTGGGTTTTCTCAAATTGCTGTGAGAGCGCAAGATCAAGAGAAAACTACTTTTACTTGTCCTTATGGAACTTATGCTTATAGACGTATGCCTTTTGGTTTATGTAATGCTCCTGCTACTTTTCAAAGATGCATGTCTGCTATTTTTCATGGCTTTTGTGAGGAAATTGTGGAAGTCTTCATGGACGATTTCTCCGTCTATGGAACTTCCTTTGATAATTGTTTGCACAACCTTGACAAAGTTTTGCAGAGATGTGAAGAAACTAGCCTTGTTCTTAATTGGGAGAAATGCCACTTTATGGTTAATGAAGGAATTGTTCTTGGACAAAAATTTCTGAAAGAGGTATTGAAGTTGATCGAGCTAAAGTGGAGGCAATTGAAAAGATGCCTTGTCCCAAAGATGTTAAAGGTATTCGTAGTATTCTTGGTCATGCTGGTTTTTATAGGAGGTTTATTAAAGATTTCTCTAAAATTTCCAAGCCTCTTACTAATCTTCTTCAAAAAGATGTACCTTTGTTTTTGATGATGATTGTAAGGAAGCTTTTGAAACTTTGAAAAAGGCTTTAATCACCGCTCCTGTAGTTGAACCACCTGATTGGAATTTACCTTTTGAAATTATGTGTGATGCTAGTGATTATGCTGTAGGCGCTGTTCTTGGGCAGCGAGTAGATAAAAAGTTAAATGTTATTCATTATGCTAGTAAAACTCTTGATTCTGCTCAAAAGAATTATGCCACTACTGAAAAAGAATTTCTAGCTGTAGTTTTTGCTTGTGACAAATTTCGACCCTACATAGTTGATTCGAAAGTCACTATTCATACTGATCATGCTGCAATTAGATACCTTATGGAAAAGAAAGATGCTAAGCCAAGGCTTATTAGATGGGTACTTCTTTTGCAAGAATTTGATTTGCATATCATAGATAGAAAAGGTGCTGAAAATCCTGTTGCTGATAATTTGTCTAGATTGGAAAGCATTCCTTATGATCCTATTCCTGTTAATGATAGCTTTCCAAATGAACAATTGGCTGCAATAAGTGTAAGTTCGCGAGATAGTCCTTGGTATGCTGATTATGCTAACTTTATTGTTTCCAAGTACTTGCCTCCAACCTTTTCAGCTCAGCAAAGAAGGAAATTCTTTTATGACTTGCGGCATTACTTTTGGGATGACCCACACTTATATAAAGAAGGAGTCGATGGTATTATGCGAAGATGTGTTCCTGAATATGAACAACAGGAAATACTGAGGAAATGCCATGGAAGTGCTTATGGAGGGCATCACGCTGGAGATAGAACTGCGCAGAAAGTTCTACAATCAGGTTTTTATTGGCCTACCCTCTTTAAGGATGCAAGAAAGTTTATTTTATCTTGTGATGAATGTCAAAGGGTTGGTAATATCTCTAGACGCAATGAAATGCCTATGAGTTATTCTCTTGTTATTGAACCATTTGATTGTTGGGGATTCGACTTCATGGGTCCTTTTCCTTCTTCACAAGGTAATACTCATATACTTGTTGCTGTTGATTATGTCACTAAATGGGTAGAAGCTATACCTACTAAAAGTGCTGATGGTGAGACCTCTTTAAAAATGCTTCAAGATGTCATTTTTCCTAGGTTTGGTGTACCTAGATATCTTATGACTGATGGAGGTTCTCATTTTATCCATGGTGGTTTTAGAAAGACTCTTGCTAAATATGGTGTTAATCATAGAATTGCTTCAGCCTATCATCCTCAAACTAGTGGACAAGTAGAATTGTCAAATAGGGAGATTAAATCTATCTTGCAAAAGACTGTTAATAAATCTAGAAAAAATTGGGCTAGTAAGTTAAATGATGCTTTATGGGCTTATAGAACTGCTTATAAGAACCCCATGGGCATGTCTCCTTATAAAATGGTTTATGGTAAAGCTTGTCACTTGCCTTTAGAATTAGAACACAAAGCTTATTGGGCAGTGAGAGAACTTAATAGAGATTTTAAACTTGCCGGTGAGAAAAGGTTGTTGCACTTAAGTTCTTTAGATGAATGGAGAAGTGAGGCTTATGAAAATGCTAGACTCTTTAAAGAAAAAGTTAAGAGATGGCATGATAGGAGAATTCTTAAAAGAGAATTTAATGTTGGTGAGAAAGTTCTATTGTATAGGTCTCGTCTCAGATTTTTTGCAGGAAAGTTACTCTCAAAATGGGAAGGACCATTTGTTATTGTGGAGGTGTATCGTTCAGGTGCAATAAAAATTGCTTCATTGAAAGATAACTCTACACAAGTGGTAAATGGTCAAAGACTCAAGCATTATATTTCTGGAGATTCTATTAATGAAGAGGTTGATACAATTAAAGTGGTGACTCCGGAAACTTTCATTGAAGAACATTTTTCTGGGACTGCAGAATTCGATTCGAATAGGTAACAGTTTCGGTAAGAAAAGTTTCGCGAATAACTTTCTAGAAGATATTTTCGTCGTTTTTATTAAATATGGAAAAATAAGAGACCGAACCGGATGGGAGACGGCACCCGTGGTGCCCAAACCATAGGTCGGCGCGGTGGGCCCCCAGCCGCGCCGCCTGGTGGTTTGAGCACCCCGGAGCTCGTCTCCGATCAGGTTTCCTCCTGTACCTTCCTTATGTTGTAAAACTTTTTGCTATATAACTCACCCGAACCCCCGAGGTTCGTATCTCGCCTTTTCATCGTGTTTCGTTTCGAGCTGTTTCTGTCCAGATATTGTTTTCAGATTTAGAAGCGCCATGGTCTCCAACAACAACAACAAGGGCAAGGAGCCTTTGGAAGACGAGACTCAAGACCCCAAGCTGAAGGAGGAAGTCAAGAGCGAAGATGAAGGAGAAGTGGAGGAAGACCCGCGCGAATACCCGCGCGCTACCGTTGCAAGCATCGGAGTGGTGGCAAATCCATTCAAGCCCAGGCAAGGGCGCGGATGAGCACCGGAGGGAAGGTTCCACGACACTTCTTGGCTCCCAGGACATCTTCCCCAGGCAAAATAACCCCTTCCATACTCTTATCCATAAGCATCAAATTGAGAGGATCCCGGAGGCTGAGTTGCCTAGTGGTTGGAATATAGATCGTTCTAACAATACAGGAAAGAGGGATTCTGCTGCTGAGGAGTGGGGAAACAACTCCAAGAGTTGGGACTCGCAGTCTGACAAGTTTATGAATCGCATCGAACACAACTCTGAGCTGATTCGCGCCCTCACCTACAAGATTGATGAACTGAAGGAGCTGGTTGATAAGCTTATCAACAATCCACCACCACCGAAGGAGTAATTCATCATAAGTATTGGCATCCCCTTGGTTTGTTCCAAGCTTGGGGGAGTGCCGCGGTATCACATCATTATCTTTACCTTTTACTTTTCCATAAAGTCATATCGTGAGTAGGGAAGTTATCTTATATGATGGTTTGCAATGTGGAAGTATCTCTCTTTTAGTTGGTTATCTATGTATCCCTTGGTGTGAGTTGCCGTTATGAAATATTAATGAGAAGTTTTATCATTTACTTTCTGCATACTTTATTTTAGCTTGCAATTCTCTTTCATATTGATAACCTTGTTGTTAGTATAGGGATCACTTTTTAGAGCACCAAGTTAATCTTTTTGGTTTTGGCAAACTTAGCATTGGTCAGTAGTAGACAATACTTTGAGACTTAAGTAGAGAGAGGGAGTGCATGCAAATATATTATTCCATGATCTTTCTTTCTTTGTGCTCATAAGCTTAGTATTCTTAAGTTAAACTATTTGTGCTTCTAAGGAAGATTGCATGATTATTCTTATCACTTGTATAATTGTTTGTATCCCTCAACTCTTATGCTTGCTACATAACCTTGCTAGCCAAAGACCTGTATCGAGAGGGAATGCTTCTCATACATCCAAACCTTGAGCCAAACCATTGCCATTCGAGTCCACCATAACTTCCTACTATATGGTATTTTGCGCCATTCCAAGTAAATACTTCATGTGCTACCTTTAAATTATTCAAAACTTATTACTCCTAGTTTTGTGTCACTGTTTATTAGCTCATGAGGGTTCTGTAGAGTTTCTCTAGCACTTTTGTCAAACAGACTTTCACCAATGGACTAGTGGCATATACACCGCTTATCCAACAATTTGCAAAAAGAGCTGGCAAATGGGGTGCCCAGTCCCAATTAACTACAACTTTCATTAATAATTCTCTTCACATGTTTTGCCCTGATTTATCAGTAAGCAACTTAATTTGCAAATAGACACTCCTCCATGGTATGTGAATGTTGGAAGGCACCCGAGGATTCGGTTAGCCATGGCTTGTGTAAGCAAAAGGTTGGGAGGAGTGTCAACTATAAAGAAACTAAAATACATGTGTAAACAAAAGAGAAGAGGGATGATCTACCTTGCTGGTAGAGATAACGTCCTTCATGGGAGCCGCTCTTGAAAGTCTGGTTGACAAGGGGTTAGTGTTCACTTTACTACGATTCGTTGACAACGACATACATAGCTCAAACAACTATTTTCATACTCTCTATATGCTTTGCAAAACTTAAAAGCTCTAGCACATGATTTAATCCCTGCTTCCCTCTGCGAAGGGCCTATCTTTTACATTATTGTTGAGTCAGTAAACCCATTCCTCTCTATCTCAAGCAAGCATTTGAGTTGTTGAGATCCAATTAGTTATATGTGTTGATACTTCTAATCATATCTCTCATTTCCTTGTTTCGCACAATAGCTTTTATCCGAATGAATATAACTTTGAAAGTTATCAATGACTGTAAGGAGACTGTTATGATTAAGGCATGTAAGTTCTGCTATATAAGCTCTGATATAAAGACTCTTCTCGAAAGATAAGTATGATCTGTTAATTGTTCTCTGACCAAGAGTTTAAGTTTGCCTTCACCAATCATGGTTCTCTTTATGCACTTCATCGTGGTTCCCTTTACTTATTTCAAGTTAGATTATATGAAGGGAAGTTGCTGTCTAGAATGACTTGTGTATCAATGAATGTGATGCTTCTTGTCCGTATTTTATTTATCGACACTTTGCTCCATAAACTTGTGGTCATGTTTACTGAGCTCAGTTTTCGCTTGGGGACAAGCGAGGTCTAAGCTTGGGGGGGTTGATACGTCCATTTTGCATCACTATTTTATATCATAATTTACTGCTATTCATCGATATATTTCATATTTAGAAGTGTTACTTATGTTATTTTACCTATTTTGCATGTTTGATGAATAATGGAGAATTGGACACCGGAGTCAGGATTCTGCTGGAAAAAGCACCGTCGAGATGCACTATTTCTGAAGATCAATAAATCGAAGGAGACATATGGAAGTTCCTATTTTACCAGAAGATGGAGGAGGCCAAAAGGGGAGCTGAGATGGGCCATGGTGGGCCCTCCTCACCCTTGGCGCGGTGGGGCCCCCTGCCGCGCCGAGGTGGTTTGGGGGCCCTGGCCCACCTCAGCCGTTCCCCCTTCGCGTACTTGACCCCCTCGGAACCCTAACACAGGAGGAGGCCATCGAAATATTCCGCCGCCTC
This sequence comes from Poa pratensis, assembly GCA_947311845.1. Lineage (NCBI taxonomy): Eukaryota > Viridiplantae > Streptophyta > Magnoliopsida > Poales > Poaceae > Poa > Poa pratensis. Next base: position 24,709,074 of record CAMZMU010000108.1, on the reverse strand, counting down.
CACGAGGCGGAAAACACCAGAGAGCGAAAAGCTCCCCTGCAGGAAGAAATCTGCCGGGGGAAATTCCCTCCCGGAGGGGGAAATCGTCGCCATCATCACCGTCATCGAGCTGGACTTCATCGGGATCATCATCATCATCATCTCCACCGCCAACACCATCATCACCGCCGCTGCACCCGTCTCCGCTATAACATCTAGGGCTGAATCTTGTCTATTTCATAGGGGAAACTCTCCCGGTGTTGATTACTCTTGTTATTGATGCTATTGGGTGAAACCATTGGACTAAGGTTTATGTTCAGATTGTTATTCATCATCATATCACCTCTGATCATGTTCCGTATGATGTCTTGTGAGTAGTTCGTTTAGTTCTTGAGGACATGGGAGAAGTCTTGATGTTAGTAGTGAACTATGTTGAGTAATATTTAATGGTTTGATGCTTAAGTTGTGGTGTTATTCTTCTAGTGGTGTCATGTGAACGTCGACTACATGATACTTCACCTTTATGGGCCTAGGGGAATGCATTGTGTATTCGTTTGCCAATTGTGGGGTTGCCGGAGTGACAGAAACCTGAACACCCGTTGGTATATCGATGCATGAGGGATAGCAGGATCTCAAAGTTTAAGGCTGTGGTTAGTTTAACTTAATTACTTTCTTGTATTTGCGGATGCTTGCAAGGGGTATAATCACAAGTATGTATTAGTCCTAGGAAGGGCGGTGCATTAGCATAGGTTCACCCACACAACACTTATCAAAACAATGAAGATTAATCAACTATATGAAGCGAAAGCACTTGACAATATCCCGTGTGTCCTCAAGAACGTTTGGTCATTATAAGTACAACAACCGGCTTGTCCTTTGCTGTAGAAAGGATTGGGCCACTCGCTGCAACTATTACTACTGCATTTTATTTACTTGTACTTTATTTATCTGTCATATCAAAAACTCCTAAAAACTTGTCTGTGAGCATTTACAGTGAATCCTTCATCAAAACCGCTTGTCAACACCTTCTGCTCCTCGTTGGGTTCGACACTCTTATTTATCGAAAGTACTACGATACACCCCCTATACTTGTGGGTTATCAGGGACCCAACCCCTCTTCAAGCTGCCATGTGGGTCCCGCCCCAACCCTACCAGACATGCGGGTCCTACCCCACACTACCATGACATGTGGGACCCACCAACCCTGACATGCGGGTCCCGCCCCCACACGCTGACATGTGGGACCCACCCAACATGTGGACCCGCACCTACCCTACAAGACATGCGGGTCCCACCATGCGCCCTGGGATCCACCCAACCCCTGACACATGGGACCCGCATCAGTCATACCTGACACGTGGGACCCACCTCAACCCCCGACCTGACATGTGGGACCCACACCAACCACTGACAAGTGGGACCCCCACCCATCATACCTGACATGTGGGTCCACCACGCGCCCATCATACCTGATCAAATTCGGTTTAATCAGCAAAAAGAGGACCGTGGGACTCGAACCCACGATCTCTTCCTCTCTGCATGGCGAACCTAACCATCAGGCCACCACTCATTCAGTGAAACAAAGGCGCCTCGGCCTAACTTAACCCATGTTGCCGACTGGGCTTGGGAGGAGGCCTCCTCTTTTCTTCTTTACGTGTGCAGAGTAGGCCTTGGCCCATGCAGAATAAATGCGGGATGCCTCATACTCTACTCTCACATGTATTCGGCCCATACTGAAAATAGGAAAAATAGCTGTTTTTTCATTATATCTCTATAAAAAAGGTTTCTCGTTATAGAAAAATTGAAAACCACAATATAGAAAATAATAAGAACAGAAACAATCATGAACTCCTACACGAAACTGGGGTCTAATTATTTTCAAAAATTGTGTGCAATTTTGCAACATAATGACACTTTGCGAAGGATTTACATCTTTTTGATTTTTTTTGAATTATCTACGCCGATTTCAAAATACGATCAAAACGACGGACATGACCGATCGTATCTAGAGGTTGAATATTGTGGAACTCTTTGCGTATCTATGAAGAAATAGATACTTTTGTACCCAAAAATGATTTTTACAAAAAATCTTGAGCAAACTACGAGGCACCCGTAGTTCAAATTTGACCCGGTTTCAACTGAATTGACGGAAATTTGTCTTTTTGACAAGGGGTGGATGGAAACCATTTCACACACAACCATTTAGTTATTTGTACATCAAATGTGGTCTCATATTTTACAAAAATGGTGTGATCCCAATTTGCAACATATTTTTGGTATGTGCTTCACAAAAACACCCATTTTTCGCAATCGGAAAATGAAAAATGAATTTTTTGTGTAATAAAGTTGAAAGATTTGTTCGGCAACATTGTTCTCCATTCCAAGATACACTCTTGTGCGCAATATCGGCATATTTGAACAAACTATGTCATGGTTACCGCATAAACATTGGTCAATTGGGCTGAAAGCCACGAATCTTCATACATGAGAGGTCATTTGTGTGAACACTTTTTTAAGATATCTTATATTTTCCATGTTTGTTATTTTTTCTTAAAACTAGGTCACATATAATAACACTTTGCGAAGGATTTACATCTTTTTGATTTTTTTGAATTATCTACGCCAATTTCAAAATACGATCAAAACGACGGACATGGCCGATCGTATCTAGAGGTTGAATATTGTGGAAATCTTTGCGTATCTATGATGAAATAGATACTTTTGTAGCCAAAAATGATTTTTACAAAAAATCTTGAGCAAACTACGAGGCACCTGTAGTTCAAATTTGACCCGGTTTCAGCTGAATTGACGGAAATTTGTCTTTTTGACAAGGGGTGGATGGAAACCATTTTACACACAACCATTTAGTTATTTGTACATCTAATGTGGTCTCATATTTTACAAAAATGGTGTGATCCCAATTTGCAACATATTTTTGGTATGTGCTTCACAAAAACACCCATTTTTCGCAATCGGAAAATGAAAAATGAATTTTTTGTGTAATAAAGTTGAAAATTTGTTCGGCAACATTGTTCTCCATTCCAAGATACACTCTTGTGCGCAATATCGGCATATTTGAACAAACTATGTCATGGTTACCGCATAAACATTGGTCAATTTGGCTGAAAGCCCCGAATCTTCATACATGAGAGGTCATTTGTGTGAACACTTTTTTAAGATATCTTACATTTTCCAAGTTTGTTATTTTTGCTTAAAACTAGGTCATATATAATGACACTTTGCGAAGGATTTACATCTTTTTTATTTTTTTGAATTATCTACGCCGATTTCAAAATACGATCAACACGACGAACATGACCGATCGTATCTAGAGGTTGAATCTTGTGGAACTCTTTGTGTATCTATGATGAAATATATACTTTTGTACTCAAAAATGATTTTTACAAAAGAATTTGAGCAAACTACGAGGCACCCGTAGTTCAAATTTGACCCGGTTTCAACTGAATTGACGGAAATTTGTCTTTTTGACAAGGGGTGGATGGAAACCATTTCACACACAACCATTTAGTTATTTTTACATCAAATGTGGTCTCATATTTTACAAAAATGGTGTGATCCCAATTTGCAACATATTTTTGGTATGTGCTTCACAAAAACACCCATTTTCGCAATCGGAAAATGAAAAATGAATTTTTCGTGTAATAAAGTTGAAAAATTTGTTCGGCAACATTGTTCTCCATTCCAAGATACACTCTTGTGCGCAATATCGGCATATTTGAACAAACTATGTCATGGTTACCGCATAAACATTGGTCAATTGGGCTGAAAGCCACAAATCTTCATACATGAGAGGTCATTTGTGTGAACACTTTTTTAAGATATCTTACATTTTCCAAGTTTGTTATTTTTGCTTAAAACTAGGTCACATATAATGACACTTTGCGAAGGATTTACATATTTTTGATTTTTTAATTATCTACGCCGATTTCAAAATACGATCAACACGACGGACATGACCGATCGTATCTAGAGGTTGAATCTTGTGGAACTCTTTGTGTATCTATGATGAAATAGATACTTTTGTACCCAAAAATGATTTTTACAAAAAATCTTGAGCAAACTACGAGGCACCCGTAGTTCAAATTTGACCCGGTTTCAGCTGAATTGACGGAAATTTTTCTTTTTGACAAGGGGTGGATGGAAACCATTTCACACACAACCATTTAGTTATTTTTACATCAAATGTGGTCTCATATTTTACAAAAATTGTGTGATCCCAATTTGCAACATATTTTTGGTATGTGCTTCACAAAAACACCCATTTTTCGCAATCGGAAAATGAAAAATGAATTTTTTGTGTAATAAAGTTGAAAATTTTGTTCGGCAACATTGTTCTCCATTCCAGGATACACTCTTGTGCGCAATATCAGCATATTTGAACAAACTATGTCATGGTTACCGCATAAACATTGGTCAATTGGGCTGAAAGCCACGAATCTTCATACATGAGAGGTCATTTGTGTGAACACTTTTTTAAGATATCTTACATTTTCCAAGTTTGTTATTTTTCCTTAAAACTAGGTCACATATAATGACACTTTGCGAAGGATTTACATCTTTTTGTTTTTTTGAATTATCTACGCCGATTTCAAAATACGATCAACACGACGGACATGACCGATCGTATCTAGAAGTTGAATCTTGTGGAACTCTTTGTGTATCTATGATGAAATAGATATGTTTGTACCCAAAAATGATTTTTACAAAAAATCTTGAGCAAACTACGAGGCACCCGTAGTTCAAATTTGACCCGGTTTCAGCTGAATTGACGGAAATTTGTCTTTTTGACAAGGGGTGGATGGAAACCATTTCACACACAACCATTTAGTTATTTTTACATCAAATGTGGTCTCATATTTTACAAAAATGGTGTGATCCCAATTTGCAACATATTTTTGGTATGTGCTTCACAAAAACACCCATTTTTCGCAATCGGAAAATGAAAAATGAATTTTTTGTGTAATAAAGTTGAAAATTTTGTTCGACAACATTGTTCTCCATTCCAAGATACACTCTTGTGCGCAATATCGGCATATTTGAACAAACTATGTCATGATTACCGCATAAACATTGGTCAATTGGGCTGAAAGCCACGAATCTTCATACATGAGAGGTCATTTGTGTGAACACTTTTTTAAGATATCTTACATTTTCCAAGTTTGTTATTTTTCCTTAAAACTAGGTCACATATAATGACACTTTGCGCAGGATTTACATCTTTTTGTTTTTTTTGAATTATCTACGCCGATTTCAAAATACGATCAACACGACAGACATGACCGATCGTATCTAGAGGTTGAATCTTGTGGAACTCTTTGTGTATCTATGATGAAATAGATACGTTTGTACCCAAAAATGATTTTTACAAAAAATCTTGAGCAAACTACGAGGCACCCGTAGTTCAAATTTGACCCGGTTTCAGCTGAATTGACGGAAATTTGTCTTTTTGACAAGGGGTGGATGGAAACCATTTCACACACAACCATTTAGTTATTTTTACATCAAATGTGGTCTCATATTTTACAAAAATGGTGTGATCCCAATTTGCAACATATTTTTGGTATGTGCTTCACAAAAACACCCATTTTTCGCAATCGGAAAATGAAAAATGATTTTTTTGTGTAATAAAGTTGAAAATTTTGTTCGACAACATTGTTCTCCATTCCAAGATACACTCTTGTGCGCAATATCGGCATATTTGAACAAACTATGTCATGGTTACCGCATAAACATTGGTCAATTGGGCTGAAAGCCACGAATCTTCATACATGAGAGGTCATTTGTGTGAACACTTTTTTAAGATCTTACATTTTCCAAGTTTGTTATTTTTCCTTAAAACTAGGTCACATATAATGACACTTTGCGAAGGATTTACATCTTTTTGATTTTTTTTTGAATTATCTACGCTGATTTCAAAATACGATCAAAACGACGGACATGACCGATCGTATCTAGAGGTTGAATCTTGTGGAACTCTTTGTGTGTCTATGATGAAATAGATACTTTTGTACCCAAAATTTTTTTTACAAAAAATCTTGAGCAAACTACGAGGCACCCGTAGTTCAAATTTGACCCGGTTTCATCGAATTGATGGAAATTTGTCTTTTTACAAGTGGTGTGTGGAAAGCTTTATACACACAACCCTTTGGTTATTGGTACATCAAATGTGGTATAATATTTTATAAAAATGATGAGATCCCATTTTGCAACATATTTGTGCTAGGTGCTTCATAAAAATACTCATTTGTAGCACTTATAAACAATTTTAAAAGTCACTTGTCACGAGCCAATCAAAATGCAGAACCACACTCTCCCACGGATCACTCTGCTAGCCGATCTGAGCCGTCCACACCTTGACGATCCGATGTCTCTGCCTGACTTCGCACACAACACAGAAATGACTGGAATATCCTTCCACACTTAAGCAAGCACCACACAACCAAGGATAAATGTGTAATTTTCTCCCAGACTAACAAATATCGGCGCCATCCCCCTCCCGAACCCTAGCCGCCAGCAGTCCAGCACCCTCGTCTCTTTCCCGTGATCCACCCCACCCTAACCCTAGCCAGTCGCCTCCCTCGACCCCCGCCGCCGCCTCCCTCTTTCTTCCTCGCGCCGATCTCCTAGGGTTCCCGCTCCGATTCGCGCCGCTGCCGACGCCGCCCCCTCCCACTCCTACCCCAGCCCCCTCCATCCTCCCTTCCACCACCACCTCCGGCAGCAGATCGAGCGCGTCGCGCAACCTCACCGGCGACAGATGCAGTGCCGCCCCGCAGCCACAGCGCCGTGGCCGGTTGGCTCGCCGGCGCGCGCGTGCTCCCATGCGCGCCGCTCCGTCGAGCTGGCCAGACCGCGGCGGCTCGTGACCTAGTGTTTGCGGTTTCGTTGCCCCACGCCGGCCACGGATCTTCGGCAACCAGAACCGCGACGGCGTCGACGAGATCCTCGCTCGGCCGTCGTCCACCTCGCGCTGCAGGGAGGGATTCCGCTCCTCTATCTTCTCGCGTCTGTCCACAGCAGAGACGGCTCAGATCTGACGTTTTTGTTGTTTTACTGGTTTTTCAGGTATCGGGTGGTGCAGTGGCCGCAAGAACACGCTCGGGAACTTCGAGGCCTGGTCAACTAGGGCGGGAGCCGTGGACGCAAGCGGCTACTACTTCCTATACAAGGACTACAAGCTCGCTCACGAGTCACTGCCCTCCAGGTCTCCCTCTGATCTCTGATTGGAGTATGGGAAAACCCTACTCGATCTGGCCTTTGTTTCCGTTAGTTTTTGTTTGCAATGCTACAAGAATGTCTTAATTTCAGAATCCCATTCTGTTATATGCACTTGTAAGTGAGCTAAGAAAGTTTTTCCTATAATTCAACAAGGTAAGGCTTGTGCGCTAGTACATCGGAAAACTGGTGATAGTCGTGTTTGACTTGTGTGAATATATCGAGTACATTTTTATCATGCTGCTGTGATATGTAGTGCTGTATTCAAAGCTTGTTTACTGTTGTAATTGACTATTTATATATATACAGTTGTATCCAGTACTTCTGCCTACATGCTTGATCAGACATGACATGCAGCTATATGTAACACCTAATTATCAATGCTACATGCTCTATAGCTTTTAGTCATGCTTTCTCTATACTTGCAATATTAGTTGCACTGCACTAATGAGTACTCAAATTACTGTTAGCACATGCATTATTAGATGCCACATTGGCTGGAGTGTTGGTGGCATTGTGAGATGTATATTCTTCAGCTTAGGAGAAGTGGGTATGTCATATTGCTGTTAACTAGATCACACTACTCATTTATTGCAAGAATAGTTTCACAAGAAAGTTATGACCACTGCTAACACAGAGTGTATGAATGCATGCTCCCAAATACTAGTCTTTCCAAATGAGTTTTTACTACTGCTATCACAAAGAGTATTTACTACTGCTAGTATTTTCTTATTATTATTTCGCCTTGGCATGGATATGTTTATTCGGTTTGAACTCTGCTTGACATGAAAAATCATTTTCAGTGTTTTCTCAACTTGTTTTCACTGTCATTCGATATATACTTAGCTTTTACTTGAAGCTGTGTGTTAATGATGGTGATTTTGTTCTCATTGGATGCATTGGTACCCCATCATCGAACGCAGGGACGCAACAATGCCAAGATCATGGCCGTGCGCATCATCAAGCACACCATGGAGATCATCCACCTCCTCACCGATGCTAACTCAATCTGAATCATCTTCGACGCTATCATCCACAGGTATCTCTCTCGGTTTCCTTTATTCTCTCCTGCTTTTGTGATGTTAGTATGCGTGCGCTGACTAGTATTGTTTGATCCTGCCAGTTTAATGGATGGCTCTGGTAGTAGAATGATATTTTTGTTAGGCGCAGTGTGTTGCAGTGAAGTTTGTTGCACGACCTCAGTTGTGCCATACATAATTCATATTGTCTTTGTTTTCTTGTTTGAATGAGCATCTCATTCTAACTTAGCTGGACAAGAAAAAGCCTGGAACTATAGCTAAATTTGTGTTATTTTCATAAAGAACTATGTCCTTTTTTTGACTGGTTTGTTCATTATATATTGGCTCCAGTCTTTTGATTATTCTCTGCTGATTCATGTAACAGGGCGACCGTTTCTGTTACCTCAGTCCTGACTATGGTCTTCCGGCATGTGGATCATATCGACAGGAGCATGTGCCCAGTTTGTGATTCGAAGGTTCTCCATGTTGAAGAAGATATCACTTACAAAGCTTGTAAAGTATCTAGTTATTACACTCGTAAAGCTTGTAACTGTGATTGCCATTGTATTACATGCTATTTGTAGAGCAGAAGCTCCATACTGAATCTGGCTGCTGATATTTGAAGGATTACGTGTATTTTGTGTCAGTGTGAATTTAAATACTGGTTGTTTTACTGTCAAATTGAATTATGAAGATTATGCACTTTCATGTAATAACCACTTACCAGAACCTGACAGCTGGGTCCCGCTTACCAGAACCTGACAGCTGGGTCCCACTTACCACAACCTGACAGCTAGGACCCACCTTATATTAAAAAGAAATAACGAAACTCTTTGAGCCGAAAAGGCAGGCCCAGAAAACATAAGAACCGAATTGTTGGGCTTGGCCCATCTATCCCTTAAAAATTAGCAGCGAAAAAACATTAAATGGGCTGATTTATTGGGCCCAGCCCATATAGATGGCTGAACCGGACCGGGCTGATTCTGTTCTACGACCATTTCATTTGGTCACAAATTTGCCACGCCAGCTTTGCCACGTTGGATTTGACGTGGCGTGGCCAGATTGCCCGTGACCAAAATATTGGTCATAAAATCTGTGACCTTTTCTTTTGGTCATAGAAGTCTATGACCAATCCCAAAAAAGGTCACATTGGCTATTTAGTGACGCTCATAACGTGACCAAGTGTTTTTGGTCACAAAAAGGTCACAAATTAAAATATGTGACCATTCGGTGACCAATATTGAGGGTCATAGAGTAGCATATTTCTTGTAGTGCCCTGTGCCGTGTCTGGTCAGCACCCGTCGATGGCGGTGGAGGACGCCCTCCAGGTGGCTGCGCTGCTGCCGCCCTCTAGTTCCAATGTGGCTCGGTGTGCTCTTGCCGTAGCGTCAGGTCGGCTATCGTCTTTGACGGTGGAGGTTGTTCCCTCCCGAGTGGTTGTGCCTCTGTCGGACCTTGTCTACGGCTGCTTCGTCTCGGGCTGACTGGCCCTGCTATGTTTGCCATGGTGAGACGACGTTGGTGACTTCAAGACCGTGGTGGCGTTTGTTGGTGGGCGGCAAGTTGGGTGGAGCGCTACTGATTGTCCGAGACGTGGTTTTTTGGGGGTTGGGAGAAATCCCTGCCATTGGCACCGACGTGGTGACGCTTGCGAGTGTCACCCTTCCCTCTTGAGGGGCGTCGGGTGTACCTCTTCCCCATTCCTCGGAGCGTACCGGGGAAACCCTAGGTCTGTCCGGGCAGCAGCGTCGTCGTCGTCGCTTTCCTTCTTGGAGGTGCTGTTTGGTACGCGGTGATTTAGAGTGCTAGGTTTGTGGTGGGACTTCGCCGGAGAGGGCGCAGCGGTTGCGGGTTACCTTCGTTTTCGTTGATCCGCCGGTGTCGGCTTTGTTTTCTTTTCTGTTTCTCTTCCTTTTCTTTTGGGCATGATTGTGATGTTGCCCCAGCGGTGGTCTCAATGTTGTATCGGTTGGTTTCTATATCAATATAGCGGGGCGAAAGCCTATTTCTTCGATAATAATAGCCGCTAAGGTATATCGAATGGTATACTTTTACCTCCTAGAAGATAAGACTAAAAATCAATCTCATCCGTTAAATTTTATAGTTTTTAAAAGTATGCATGCATTAGTTTTCAAAACCGTCTAATAACTTTTCAAATTGACCGCTACAACAACTACTCCCTCCTTCTCAGTTTATAAGGCTTATGCGTATCCCTAGGTTGGCAAATTGATGAACTTTGCATGGAGTATATACACTAGTAGAGACAGGGCCTTTCGTCCAACCCTTTTGTCCCGGCCCACTTACAAACCGCGACAAAAGGCCAGGCCACGTCGCCCGAAATAGCCCAGGCGCCCCTCCCCCCTTTTGTCCCGGCCCGTGAGGACCCTTTTGTCCCGGTTTGAGATACAAACCGGGACTAAAGGGGTCCGCGGCCCGCAGCGGCCAGGTCCCCCCTTTAGTCCCGGTTTTTATCTCAAACCGGGACAAAAGGGCTGGCACCCCTATATGTATGGCAGCACCCTCTCCACTCACTCTTCGTTTTTTTCCTGGTGGAGGTGGTGTGGGCTAGTGCTATTTTTTTCTCTCCTTCATATGCACTCAAGGTGTTCGATGAAATGCCTGTTAGAGTGATGCCATTTGAGTTCACACAATACAAACATATATGAGGTGCCCGAGCCACACTTAAGCTTTCACCTCTTTATTTCCACTTGTCCTAAAAGGTTAGCAACTATTTTCTAGTCGGTCACCGTGCGGTACTAATTTTAGCATCGTCATTGCGTTTGATATATAGTTGTATGATGCAGATGAGCCATCCATGGATGTACGGTGACCGACGCACAGCCGCTTACAGAGCAGGCGTGCATTCTTTTCGCGATGCGGCCGAGGCGAACAAGCATGGGGGTGGCTTTATGTTTTGTCCATGTGATGAATGTCGGAATGTGAAGGATCACACTAACTCAAGAGTCATTCAGAGCCACCTGCTTCGGTCCGGTTTCATGCCCGGCTATAGTGTTTGGACCAAACACGGAGAAAGAGGGGTTATGATGGAAGACGGCGATGAAGAAGAGAACGATGATGACAACTACCGATCTATGTTCCCTGAATACGCTGATACCGCAATGGAAGACAATGAAGAAGAAGGTCAGGGCGAAGAACGGGCACCAGATGAGCCCGTTGATGATCTTGGTCAAATCATTTCTGATGCAAGGCGAGACTGCGACACAGAAAAGGAGAGGTTGCAGTTCGAGCAGATGTTACAGGACCACAACAAATTGTTGTACCCAACTTGTGAAGATGGCCAGAAGAAGCTGGATAGCACACTGGAATTGCTGAAGTGGAAGGCAGAGACCGGTGTGACTGACTCGTCATTTGAAAAGTTGCTGGTACTAATGAAGAAGATGCTTCCAAGAAAGAACGAATTGCCCGCCAGCACGTACGAAGCAAAGAAGCTTGTCTGCCCTCTAGGATTAGACGTGTAGAAGATACATGCATGCCCTAATGACTGCATCCTCTACCGCGGTGAGAAGTACGAGAATATGGATAAATGCCCGGTATGCACTGCATTGCGGTATAAGATCAGAAAAGATGACCCTGGTGATATTGAGGGCGAGCCACCCAGGAAGAGGGTTCCTGCCAAGGTGATGTAGTATGCTCCTATAATACCACGGTTGAAACGTCTGTTCAGAAACAAAGAGCATGCCAAGTTGTTGCGAGGCACATGGAAGACCGTAAGAAAGACGACAAGTTGAGGCACCCCACTGATGGTCGGCAGTGGAGAAAAATCGAGAGAGAGTTCGGGGACTTTGCAGGTGACGCAAGGAACTTATGGTTTGGTCTAAGTACAGATGGCATGAATCCTTTTGGGGAGCAGAGCTGCAGTCACAGCACCTGGCCCGTGACTCTATGTATCTACAACCTTCCTCCTTGGTTGTGCATGAAGCGGAAGTTCATTATGATGCCAGTGCTCATCCAAGGCCCGAAGCAACCCGGCAACGACATTGATGTGTACCTAAGGCCATTAGTCGATGAACTTTTGCAGTTGTGGGCCAAACCAGGTGTAAATGTGTGGGATGAGCACAAACAGGAGACATTTGACCTACGGGCGTTGCTTTTCGTAACCATCAATGATTGGCCTGCTCTTAGTAACATTTCAGGACAAACGAACAAGGGATACAATGCATGCACGCACTGTTTGGATCAGACGGAAAGTATATATCTGGACAAATGTAGGAAGAATGTGTACCCGTACAATCGTCGTTTTCTTCCGCACAAGCATCCCTTAAGGCAAAAAGGCAAGCATTTCAATGGCAAGGCAGAAACCCAGACGAAGCCTGTCACCCGTACTGGTGCTGAAGTATTTGGTATGGTCAAGGATTTAAAAGTAATCTTTGGAAAGGGTCCTGGCAGCCAACCTGTTCCGAAGGGCGCTGATAAACGCGCACCCATGTGGAAGAAGAAATCTATATTTTGGGAGCTACCCTATTGGGAAGTCCATGAGGTCCGCTCCGCAATCGACGTGATGCACCTGACGAAGAATCTTTGCGTGAATATTCTAGGCTTCCTGGGCTTGTATGGGAAGTCAAAAGATACACCAGAAGCACGGGAGGACCAGGAACGTCATAAAGGACGAGACGGCATGCATGCAGGGCAGTTTCAAGGGCGTGCCAGCTACGCTCTTACCAAGGAAGAGAAGGAAATCTTTTTTGAAGTCCTTTTCAGTATCAAGGTCCCGTCTGGCTTCTCGTCGAATATAAAGGGAATAGTAAATATGAAAGAGAAAAATTTCCAAAACCTAAAGTCTCATGACTGCCACGTCCTTATGACGCAATTGCTTCCGGTTGCATTGAGGGGAATTCTAGCGGAAAATGTTCGACTGGCCATTGTGAAGGTATGTGCATTCCTCAATGCAATTTCTCAGAAGGTAATCGATCGAGAAAGTCTATCAGGGTTACAAATTGATGTGGTCCAATGTCTGGTCAGCTTCGAGTTGTTGTTCCCGCCATCCTTCTTCAATATTATGACGCACCTCGTAGTTCACCTAGTCGAAGAGATTAGAATTCTTGGTCCTGTGTTTCTACACAATATGTTCCCCTTCGAGAGGTTCATGGGAGTCTTAAAGAAATATGTTCGTAACCGTGCTAGGCCAGAAGGAAGCATCTCCAAGGGCTATGGAACAGAGGAGGTCATTGAGTTTTGTGTTGACTTTCTTCCTGACCTTAAGCCGATTGGTGTTCCTGAATCTCGGTATGAGGGGAGGCTGACTGGAAAAGGCACACTAGGAAGGAAAGCAACGGTATGTAGGGACGGACATTCTTTCACTCAAGCACACTACACAGTTCTACACAATTCCACCGTGGTGGCTCCGTATATCGAGAGACACAAGAATATTCTACGCTCCGAAAACCGTGACGGGGAACACGAGAAGACTTTCGGCAGTTGGTTGCAGATACATCTCATGAATAACACCATTGTTGGAGATCAGCTGTACTTGTTGGCCAGGTGTCCATCTTCGAGTACCATATGTACTTTCCAAGGGTACGAGATAAATGGTAATACATTTTACACGAAGGCCCAAGATAAAAAGAGCACCAACCAAAACAGTGGTGTCCGCTTTGATGCAACAGACGACAATGGGCAGAAGGACACATATTATGGGTACATAGAGGAGATATGGGAACTTGACTATGGACCTACTTTTAAGGTCCCTTTATTTCGGTGCAAATGGGTCGCAGCTAGCAGGGTAAAGGTAGACCCGCAGTACGGAATGACAACAGTGGATCTCAAGAATCATGGGTACCACACCGAACCATTCGTCCTAGCCAATGATGTGGCTCAGGTTTTCTATGTGAAGGACATGTCTACCAAACCGAAAAAAAGAAAAGATAAGCAAAAGAATACATCGTCCGATGAGCCAAAGCGCCACATAGTTCTTTCAGGGAAAGAAACATCGTGGGAGTGGATGACAAGACAGACATGTCAGAAGATTATAATAAGTTTCATGAAATTCCGCCCTTCACAGTGAAAACTGGCCCAAGCATCCTGTTAAATGATGAAGATTCTCCATGGCTACGGCTCAGAAGAAAACAGAAACAATAGATAGGGATGTTGGTGATGTGTAATAATGTATTAAACCTTTTATGTAATGCATTCTATGGAATGTATTAAACCTTTATGTAAGGAGCATGTGTAAGAAGCTTCAATCAGCTGCATTCTCCAAGATCTTTAGCATTTCCAAGTGATAGAACAAAACATACGGTTTCCCCTGCCTACCTTCTCCAGTGGCCACTCTGACCGGCAAATCGGCAAATCATCGCGTGGTCGTGAGACGGCAAATCGCCCTTCGATCCAAACAGCGGCAAGACGTCTCTGATGATTTGCAACCGTCCGAAGAAGTGTTTGGGATGTTGCTAATCATCAGAGATCCTTGCCGCTGCTTGGATCCGACCGAGGGGAGGGTTCACCTTCAGCCTCCGCTCTAGGAACTCCTGCCTCTCAGAAATCTTGCTCTCTGCTACCCGTGTACTGCCAAAATGAATTACAATGAGTAGACACTGAGTGCTGAACATGTCCGGAAGGGGGGCTATATATAGGGTACGTGTGCTTCTTTAGTCCCGGTTGGTAACACCAACCGGGTCATGTGCACTAGTAGAAAACCCCCATATAGTCCCGGTTGGTTTGAGTCATTAGTCCCGGTTCCCGAACCGGGACTAGCCAATCGGGACTAATTCTAGTCCCGGTTCGGCCACGAACCGGACTAATGGGGTTCCACGTGGGGGAGGAGCTTTAGTCCCGGTTCGTAATACGAACCGGGACTAATGGGGCATTTTTTTTCAACAATTTTTTATTTTTTGAAAAAAAAAATTAAGTTTGTAATCTTTTTTTTACTTTTTAAATTCTATTTTGAAATTTTCCACTTAGCCACATACTTAATCTCTAATTACACACATAGTCATAGGTCAAAATACTTACCCTGGTCAAACTTTCCATTCGGTCACCCATCCTCAGATTGCTCCAGCCCAAGCATGCTTAACTTTTGAGTTCCTTTCAAATTAGCTTCCAAATAAGAAGTTAGAACTTACTGATATTAGTATCCTATCAATCATATTAACCACTCGGTTACGATGTTACACTTTTTCATTGTTTAAATTTAAAATTTTGTTTGAATAAGTAACAATGATTATGTAATAGTATATTTTGAATAAATAACAATAAAATATATTTTACTTTATTTTTTCTTTTTACATTTAATATGGAATAATTCATATCTTTACATCCGTAAATCGAAATTGACAAATAAAATGTCTAAGTCGATTAGAAATATGGAGGAATTCAAATATGCCATCCATATCAAGATCCACCCAACTCTTGCAAAGTTTCCTCCGTTTCGCCCGAAGTGGGAGTTTTCACCTATAAATCCACCAACTTACTAGAGAGAAAGTGAAGCCGGTCACACACTGGAGTAGGATCATGGACATGTACAACACCCAACATACTTGTATACATATGGTATGGAACCACCTAGGTTTTGGGGGGTTTCAGACGCTCTGAAGCCCCGCTTCGGCGAAACCCTAGACCCGCTGGAAAAAGTCAAAATTCCCATGTACCCCTTTGAACGGAGTCAAAAGGGGGTAGGCCAGTGGAATTTTTTTCTTGGTTCTGTTAGGTTAGGACATAGGAACATCAAAAACCAAGATCCACCCAACTCTTGCAAAGATTCCCTCCGTTTCGCCCAAAGTGAGAGTTTTCAGCTATAAGTCCACCAACTTACTAGAGAGAAAGTGAAGCCGGTGAAGCCGGTCACACACCGGAGTAGGATCTTGGACATTTACAACACCCAACACACTTGTATACATATGGTATGGAACCACCTAGGTTTTGGTGGGTTTCCGACGCTCCGGAGCCCCGCTTCGGCGAAACCCTAGAACCGCTGGAAAAAGTCAAAGTTCCCGTGTACCCCTTTGAACAGAGTCGAAAGGGGGTAGGACAGTGGACTTTTTTGCTTGGTTGTGTAAGGTCAGGACATAGGAACATCCAAAACCAAGATCCACCCAACTCTTGCAAAGGTTCCCTCCGTTTTGCCCGAAGTGGGAGTTTTCAGCTATAAGTCCACCAACTTACTAGAGAGAAAGTGAAGCCGGTGAAGCCGGTCACACACCGGAGTAGGATCTTGGACATGTACAACACCCAACATACTTGTATATATATGGTATTGAACCACCTAGATTTTGGTGGGTTTCAGACGCTCCGAAGCCCCGCTTCGGCGAAACCCTAGACCCGCTGGAAAAAAGTCAAAATTCCCATGTACCCCTTTGAACGGAGTCAAAAGGGGGTAGGCCTGTCGTGGGGTAGATAACACGACAGATGTTACCATGAGGTAACTTGAGATTGGGGCAAGGCGACTCTGGTGTTCAGGAGATGGTCTAGCTCTGCGGGGAGAAGATATTTTTTACCCAGGTTCAGGTCCCCTCGGTGGAGGATCCCTACGTCCTGCTATAAATCAATATGATAATATGTTACATGGTGCGCCAATGGCGATCACCGGGTTTGGATGATTCCGGCGTGGGAGCTCTCTCTTGGGTTCTCTCTCTTTTGTCTATTTCCCTTGAATCTGTCTATCTATGACCTAGGAGCCGGTTTATAAAGGCCACCGGGTCTCCTGGTCGCATACAAGGTAAGGCCGGGTTATACCCGTACTTGGAATCCTACTCTAACTCGTCTTGTCTTTCGTATCCTCCAAGTCTTGGACTTCATGACGCATACTACCTCCGGGTCTTCTAGAAACTTCCTTGTGTAGACCGGGTTACCGACAAGCTCGCCGGCCCATCAATATAACCCGGCCCATGATGATGATGGCTGGCCTCACCCGGCCTCCTGCCTAGCGGGTCATGCTTTCCTCTCCATGAGCCTACCGGGTTATAATCCCCCCATCAGTAGCCCCCAGGTTAACTTGGACGTCGGGTTTGGCGTGCTTTTCCTTCAACTTCAAACTTTATTTCTCAAGTGGAGCCGCCATCCTTGACGTCCGGGTTAACCTCCTGAAAATAAGAAATACTCACAAAATATAAAGTCCGGGTTACATTGCTTTCTCTTTAGCTAGGCCGGCTCTTCTTGGCGGTCCATATCATAACCAGGTCACTGTCTACCGGGTTCATACGCCTCCGGTTTTCTATTCAACGCTTGATCTTTGAGCATCCAGGCTAACCTCCTGAAATAAGAAAAATAAATATTTAAAGGGACAAAAACCCGGGTCACACTTGCTAGGCCTGCTTGTTTTTCTTCCTGAGTTCATATGCCTCCAGGTTTAACTCGTGCTTATTCTGCCAAGAATACTCCAGATACTTTCTTTTGTGA
Source organism: Poa pratensis (assembly GCA_947311845.1). NCBI lineage: Eukaryota > Viridiplantae > Streptophyta > Magnoliopsida > Poales > Poaceae > Poa > Poa pratensis. Next base: position 24,691,489 of record CAMZMU010000108.1, on the reverse strand, counting down.
GTCCTTTGACTCGGTTTTTGATAGAGCCCACTCATACGGAGCTGTGCTGAAGGATGCTCCAGATTCCCTCAACTCGGACTTGATGAAGCCTACTCACATGGACGCTATCTTTCAAGACCCGGATTGTTAAGACCCGGCACAAATACTTCCAGTTTACTAGCTCTCAAGAATATTAACTTCGATTTTTCTCGTATATATAACCTGTAGCCCCCCAAGCTCCGAGTTTATCACCTCGCGATAACTTGGTGCTTGATGAATGAATATAAAACTTCGAACCGTGTAGCCCCCAAGTGCCAGGTTGTATGCCTGCAGCGACCTGGGACTTTTGCATCTTGTACCTCTGAAAGAAATTTTGAACTTCAAATACTGTAGCCCCCAAGTGCCGGGTTGCGTGCCTGCAGTAGCCTGGGACTTCTTCATTAATTCAAAAAATTAAGCTTCAAACTGAGTAGCCCCCAAGTGCCGGCCGGGTTAGCTGTCCACAGTCACCTGAGACTTTGATAATTTGCCTTGGATAAACTTTTGACTAGTGTAGCCCTCAAGCGCTGGGTTACATGCCTGCAACCACCCGGGACTCACACTTTTCCTTTTATAACCTCATAAATTAGAAACACTATAGCTCCGATCAAGAATTATCTCCACTGGAACGATCAATCTGGCAGAAACTGGTCTAGCAATTCATCAATGGTCCTGAACAGTTGGAATCGGTCATTTGCCGGGTCATCATTTTAATGCTTGAAGCCGGCCATGAACATAAATGCTGATGACCCGCCAACCTGGACGAAGCCGGCCGTGCTGGGATAAGACTGAGCCGGCTAGGCTGAAATGAATCATAAACTGACTGTTCTTCTCTTTTTTTTTATTGGGATCGTGAATATGTATGATGGCCTTTGATTGACCTGTATGTGTAGTAGTATCATCCAGCTTGTATTTCTCCTTTTCTCTTTTTATTCCTTCACATTGCTTTGTCCGCATGCATGCATGACCACGTGACAATGCAACAACTCCATCTGACTGGTACTGCAAAACTTCTGTAGCGTGATTGCTTCAAGTCCAGGCTTCCCTGCTGTTTTGTCCTGACGCCAGATGGCTCGTCGATGGTAGTGAAAAAAATTGAAACCGGCCCATGGGCGTATAATCGATTCCTGGGACTTCTGAGCTGACCGCACTCTTTTCCTTCTTCTTCTTACAATTACATACGTACGGAGGCAACAAAAATCTGATTTTCCTTTCTCTAGCCTTCACGTGTCCTTCCTTGGTCCATGTGAACTGCTAGTAATACCCTGATATAATTTTCTTTTTTGAGTCGCCAGCTGCTGCAATAATGAAGCGAGAAGATCCTTTTACTTCCTTGTTTTTTTCTTTTTGCTGGAAATAAGATCACGTGGTATTGCTGCTTTTAGCATGAAAACTTTCTGACTTCCCAGATATCAAACTTGATGAGCCAGCTTCTGCTGCCGGGTTATAGATTTATCCTGCAAAAAACAATTTCCTTATGCAAAAAATAACATTATTCAACATGATAGGCTTATAATAAATTAGTAACTTATGATATTTATGCTGATGGTGTACGTGCACCCTGAGGGTTTGCTTTTTTGATGAACGTGATATGTCGTTCTGCAAATCCCTTTGGTTTAGATGACCCTTTTGGTTTCTATAAACTGTAAGCCGGCTTTCGCATGGATCTTCATTGTTGCGACCTCTCTGTTAAAAACAGGGTCAGTCAAGTCCCAGTGGGCCTCATGACTGATTGAATTTACAGGCACGCAATCAGGCCATATAATTGCGTTTCACATCGAGCTTAAGTTTAGATAACCAAGAATATAGTGGCTCTGAATTTGGCCGGGTCATGGGATTGCAGCTGTACCAATAACTGATAATCAGCCCCCATGACCAAAGTGACTTATATGCCGGGTCTTGAGTTTGTAACTGCGCTATTTGAGCGATCAGTCCCCAAGACCCAGTATGCACAATGTTGCGAAGCACTCCTGGGCACGCTAACCGAAGTTGTGAAACACTCCTGGGCACGCTAACAACCTGCAAATATTTAAGTCGGGGGATGTTTCATGGATTTTCCATGTCTTCAACCCAACAATTGATAACTGAAAAATAACTGAAGCCGGGAGATGTTTCATGGTAAGATCCATGTCTTCAACCCAACCATTGATAACTGAAAAATAACTGAAGCCGGGAGATGTTTCATGGTAAGATCCATGTCTTCAACCCAACCATTGATAACAGGGAGACCCGGATTTTAGGATTCGCCCCTCTGATTGATAAATATTTGGCACGCTCTTGGCGTTAATCGATGTACAAGCCAGAGTATGACGATTGGGCCGGAATAATGATAATGAATAAGCCGGAGTACGGTGATAGATCTGAAAAGATGATGAATGATATATAGACCAGCGATTGAGCCAAATGAGGATAATGAATAATGAATAAGACATGAGCCGACGATTGAGCTAGATTGATGGATATAGACCGACAATTGAGCCAGGATGATAATGATAAATAAGGCATGAGCCGGTGATTTGAACCGGAGCACATCGATGGCACTTTAATAGCAACCTTGTTATCTAAGAAATCCATTGCAAGCAATAGATAGCTCGACTTTGATAAACCCATTGCGAGTGATAAACAACTCGACTTTGAAAAGTTTCCTGCAATTTTTTGGATGATCTTTGTAATTTCCTTATAAACAATATATTTAACTCTCAGGATTGACTCAGATTTAATTGACTGAATAAAGTAAAACATGAAATTTAAACATAAATGCAACTTAGCTTGTTTTGTCCTGTGTTGAAGACACAGCGTGAGCGCACGAATCGTCATGGACTGAGATTAAAGGCGTCCATGTTATTGAAGGAGCCGGGTCATCGTCGCTTGAAGCCGGCTTGTGGCCGGGTCATCATCACCCGAAGCCGGCTCGCGGCCCGGTCTCCTTGGTCGATGCTTTTGCGCTTCTACATCTTCCTTTATCATTGTTACATGAGCTGCTCTTTTTCATGCGTAATCGTAAGCCAGCCAAATCCAACTTTTCTACTTTTTGCAAAATGTAAGCAGATACACAGGAGTAGGACTCGAGGGCACTCTCCGCGTCGCTCTATTTTTCCTTCTTCCTTTCTTTTCGCTAATAGTCTTGGAGACCGCGTCGCACATGGACTGATCGATCCAAGTGAATTCTAATACCGCTCGGTTTGTACTCTTTCCTTCTCCACACGTGATTTCCCCTTGGCATTAATTGACTAGTGATGTACGTCTTCAATTTGAACTCTCCAGATAGCATGTTTCTTTTCCTTTCCTTTCTTTTCTTTCTAAACCTTGGGAACCGTACTGCACATGGATTTGTTTCCCACGTGAGTGCTAATCTTGCAGGTAAGCACACCGGTATATCTTTAGCTGGAAATACTTCTTTGAATCGAATCCAACTCCTTCGTCTGGATCAATACGTGACTCGATTCGGTTGGGCTGCCTTTCCTTTTTTTTTTCCTGCATCAATACGTACGCATGCAACGGCAAACCGGACGGCTCTCAGCCACGTCCAGCTCGACATGCTCGTTCGCGCTGCTTGCGGAAAAACTGAACGCGCTGTCCGGACTTGAGTAGAACTCGCCGTAACTTCCTGATCTGCTGTCTGTCGAGAGAGGATCCGATCTGGTCGACTTTCTATGACCCTGTAATTTCTAGATACTCCGAATCCAGCCGAATTTTGGCCACGTGCAACTCAACCAGACCCAGCTTGCAAACGACGCGGGATCTGGCCGCCGGCCGTGCTTGATGTGACTTTGATGACGATGATACCGATCTCTGCTATTACCGGCTCCCCCGATCTGGCTTCTCCATGGCCGGGTTTCTTTTTGTTCTTCTAGCGAATCTGCTTTCCGGCTCTCAGCCGAAACCATGGATGATACGATCTTCTTGCAGCTTTCTCCATCCCTCGCAGAGCTTCTCCCTTGATGAGGACACACTTGGACGCGAGCCCCACGGTGGACGCCAACTGTCGTGGGGTAGATAACACGAGAGAAGTTACCATGAGGTAACTTGAGATTGGGGCAAGGCGACTCTGGTGTTCAGGAGATGGTCTAGCTCTGCGGGGAGAAGATATTTTTTACCCAGGTTCAGGTCCCCTCGGTGGAGGATCCCTACGTCCTGCTATAAATCACTATATGATAACTAGCAAACATGCCCGTGCGTTGCAACGGGCGAGAAAAATAAAGTAAGTTTTAGATTAAAAACGTCCCCCATTAGCGAGCTCCCTGATTCAACCAACGGCCTAGGCAAGACTAATCCACAGTTCCACATTGCAGCGCCTCCTTCGATAACTTCGATCAATCTCACATATATTTTCAATTGTTTCTAGGAATTAATTCTTTATAGAAGAATCGTGGTTAGGGCGTGATCACCATTTGACTTGGGGTGGTTGTTGAACGACGTCCCGGCGTGACGGCACGGAGGGGGTCGGCGAGACAGCGGCATCGGCATGGTTAAGATACGGCAAGTGAGATAACGGAGCAGAACTGGCCGTCACGCAAATAAGCTTAATATATTGTCATGATTTAGCTCACATATGCACTTGAACGGTATCCACTGCTAGCGTCAGACTCACTTGTTTTTTTTTTTTTTTTTTTGCGGTAAAAAGGAAGTGATATTATAGCCTCGATCTTACAGACAGGTCCAGTACAAGATTGAAATTACACACAGGTCCCCAGGACCACGAACCCCTGGACCCCGATGACGATGACGAAGACCACGAAGCCGCCGGTGGCGCGCCGCCGCCGTTGCTCCCCTCGATGGCTTGGATCGGGAGCACCCCTTGCGCGGACGGGAAGTCGCCGGTCGCCGGCTCCAGAGAGCCTACCCCATAGCCCAACATCTTCACCGCGAAGCCACACCTCACCTCCTCCTTATTCAGCTCGAAGATCCGACGCAGCCGCCACGCCGTCGCCGGAGAAGGGGAACCCAACTCGACGGATCCGAAGACCCACGAGCTCGGGGAAGTGGAGAGCTCGACCACAGCGCCCCGAAGAGAGCCATTGTACTCTACACATATACACTTGTTTGTAGTGGTACAAAGCTGATAGATTAAGACACAGACACGTATCCTAGCAACAGCACATGGGCCGGCAATGTACGTCGCTGGTTCCAACGCGTGTCGCTTGGAGTAAAGAAAAAACACACTGACACACACGCTGACACGCACCATCCACTCAGGACTCACTCCCCTTCTGAAGCTCCTTGTCTGTCCGCCTCCATGGCCGCCGCCCGCCCCTTCCCCTGCCTCGTGACTGCTGCAGTCATTTCTTGCCGCCGGCAGCTCTCCTTCTGTCCCTGATCTTCGATTGTCGATTCGTCACAGCCCCGCTCTCCGATTTGTGTTATATTTCCGATCTGGTCGAGTTCGCGCCATGGATTTTCTCTTCTCCGTTCCGCTGTGTCCGGCCACACGGGGCAGAGTCGCGTGCTACCTCCGCCGCGTCGGTGAGGCTGGAGGGCGTCAGGAACAAGCTCTGCTCTTCCATGGCTTGCCCAACGCATTTCTAGCAGTGATGTGCCTGAGACAATTGAGGGGAAGAAGGTATGTTGTGTTTCTTTAGTTTTGTTATACAAATGTTGCAATTCTAAATACGCTGATCCTAATATTTGCTCTTCTGGTTACTGCATTGTGTTTGGTTTATCTATGCTGTTCTACTTGAGCTGGCGTGCTTCGTATTTTACTTCACGTGAATGGTAGAACTTTCATATATTGCGTTTAATGGAACGTTACAACTTTCCCATCAAGTATATCTCAGTTTTTTAACTAAATTTTTTAATCCACAGACATATAAGCAAAACGAGAATTTTGTGTCAACTTCCATTGGAGAAATAATGCAGGGAACAAATGCAATCCTCTTAGTAATTGTTAATGACAATTAGAAAGTTCCATACATGTAATTATACGTTGAAGAAAAAAATGTATTGGACATTATCGGTACCATAGTTGATTGTTACCATTTTGTGTGGTGGTCTTTTGCATTGTTTTGAAGAGATTGCCAGAAAGATCATCTTCGAAACCATTTACTGCAGGTCATTACCCTTGATATGGGTCTTCTTGTTGCTGGTACGAAATACCGTGGAGAATTTGAAGAACGATTGAAGAAACTGATGGAAGAAATCAAGCAGAGCGATGAGATAATTCTCTTCATTGATGAAGTTCACACCCTCATAGGAGCTGGAGCTGCCGAAGGTGCTATTGATGCTGCTAATATCTTGAAGCCAGCATTAGCAAGTGGAGAGCTACAGGTATGTCGATGAGGTTATGTTTTCTTTATGTTAAATATCAAGTCTCTGCTACCCTTTCATAAAGATAAGTCTATATTTTTTTTACTGAAATGCTTATATAATTATCTCTACGTGTGAATTTCAGTGTATTGGAGCTACCACACTTGATGAATACAGGAAGCATGTTGAGAAAGACCCAGCATTAGAAAGGCGTTTCCAGCCAGTAAAGGTACCAGAGCCATCAGTTGATGAGACCATAGAAATTCTTAGAGCTAGGGCTTCGGGAACGATATGAGATCCATCATAAACTCCGCTACACTGATGATTCTTTGATTGCAGCTGCTAAGCTATCTTATCAATATATCAGGTATGTGAACTATAGGGTACAAAATGTGAATATATGATATTCTGAGACTTCAAAAACATCGAAGAGAAAACTACTGTGTTTTTTGTCTGAACCTCATATATATATATATATAGCTTGACTGATATCTTGTTCCTTTAATGACCTGACAGATGGTTTTGTTTGCAGTGATCGTTTCCTTCCAGATAAAGCAATTGACTTGATCGATGAAGCAGGTTCACGTGTAAGACGTTGCAACTTATTGCTTTCCTTTGTTTCTTTTGAACTACATGCGATGCCTGCAGGTTTTATTAATATTTTTTTGCTTTATGTCGTTGCCTGTATATCCTTTGACTCTAAAATGGTAGTAGTACATGTTAATTGAATGCTCTAGCCTTAATATTTATCTCTTTTCCCTGCCAAAAAATATGTCTTTCATCACATATTTCTCACGTGTAAGTCAAAATGCACATAGATATTCATATAAGAAAAAATTAAATATGTTTGTATCCATTACATTTTGAACGATATAATTATCATAAAGTAATCTGCTCAAATCAGGTTCAGCTATTTCAGATTGTAAGGACTTCCTTGTAGACTATGTTCTTTGTGGTCTTTACTAAGGACTCAGTTCGTTTTCTCTTCTTTGAATTCTTGGTTACGTCCTTTCCTTTGACTTTCATGGCGAGGATCTTGATGTTTCTTTTCGCGGTCGCTCTGGATAACGCGACGTATAGCTGACTATGAGAGAACACCGGCTCCGGTAGGTACACGCCTACAATTGGGATGGTCTGCCCTTGCGCCTTGTTGATTGTCATGGCAAAGCTAAGCCTGATAGGGAACTGCTTCCTCTTGAATCTGAAGGGAAACATGTCACTGTCGGACGGACAAAGAGGTATCCGAGGGAGAAACACCCTCTCCCCAGCGTGCTGTCCCACCACAATCTCGGCGTCAATTGCGTTTCTCTGGAACCCACGGACGACCAGCCTCGTGCCGTTGCACAACCCATTAGCCGGGTCAATGTTCCTCAACAGTATAATGGGGCAGTTGATCTTCAGTTTAAGCGCGTGCGGGGGCATCCCATTAGGAGCCAGCGAGTTAAGAAACTCTTGAGCATAGTAGCCATGCGGATCATCCTCTGCACTATCGAAGCTATGGTAGATCATCTCCTCTCCCTGAAAACGCTCAATCATGCGCATGTTTATTCCATCGACGTTGTCGTTCTTTGTGGAGAGGATCGCTCGAGAAGTCATGTAATTTGTATTGTCCATGTTTTGGTCTAGGGCAGGAAACACATGGTCGATCAAATTCTCTATGTCAGCCGCGTCGCCCTTAGACGACACACATATATCTTCCGGAAGCTGGATGTTTCCTTCCTCGTCGGTTTCCTCGGTGCCGTTGCCTATCCTCAGCAAGTAATCCGCGAACCACTGGTCGTTTTGCGCCCTCATGTTCCTTACGAGCCTTAGTTGGCGCATACCCTTCCATAGGTTGGAACTCCGCAGGCTCGCGTCGATTATCTGACCTCGTGACCCTTTCCTTACTACCGGAAGCACCTGCCTAAAGTCCCCACCGAACACGACAGTCTTGCCCCCAAAAGGTCGGTCTTGGCGGCCCATGATGTCGCGCATGCTTCTGTCCAATGCTTCAACTGCCTGTCGTTTCGTCATGGTTGCCTCGTCCCATAGTATGAGTTTAGCCATCCTCAGGAGCTTGGCAGTCCCACTCTGCTTAGTGAAGTTGCATGATGCCCCTTCTTCAAGGTTTAGTGGGATCTTGAACCTCGAGTGGGCTGTCCTGCCTCCCGGCATGATTGAAGCGGCGACACCGGACGTCGCTGTGGCCACCGCTATATTTCCCTGTCCACGTACCGTAGCGAGCAGTGCCCTGTAAAGGTATGTCTTCCCAGTGCCTCCCGGACCATCGACGAAGAATACCCCCCATCGTCGTCATCAACTGCCTTTAGTATGTCGTCGTAGGCAAGCCTCTGCTCGGTGTTTAGTAAGGCTGCTAGTGCAGCGTCTTCCTCGTCAACCTTGATGTTGGTTTCCTCGATTACCTCCCTAGCCTCGCCTCCAGTGTTGTCATATGTCTCGTCTATGTCTGGAAGAGGGAACGACTTTATGTCTTTACCCATGGATTCTAGCATGCCCCTTATATCAAGCAACACCATTTGCTCCACCGCTTTTGGACACGTGTGTTGTCGTCGGTAGTCGTCTGACATCGCCTCAAGGTGTCGATCCCAAAGACCTCGCACATCGCCAGGCTCACAGAATACCAAGATCGTTGCGAAGAGCCTCCTGAGTGAGCTTGGCATGGCGAACTGCTCCGACTCAGTAAGACACTCATCAAGCGTGTTGTCGGCCTCAATTAGACCTTTCCTCTCCGCGGCCTCACGAAAGGTATCACATAGCACACCATCAACGGTTTTCAGGTCTTCGAAGGACGTCGAGCCTGGTACATGGTTAAGAAGCACCCTAAGAAAGTACCGCTCCCCCTCAGCGGGATTGGCTGTCACGATTCTGCCTACTTGGTGAAGATCCCTTTTCTTTTCCTTTTCCTCCAATACTTCTCTGGTTGCCATGTGAACCATTGTGGAAAATCCCTATAGAGAATACCTCTAGCCCACTCGTTGTTCTGGTTAGTCACAAAATACTCTGTTAGCATGGATGCGTTCTCCTGGGCTGCGACGTCGTTTAGGTTGTCTCCCTCTTTGAATGTGACTTTGCATATCTGGTAGATGAAGCGGCAACTGTAGTACAGACGGATGGATCTCAGAGAGTACGAAGCCAAATATCCTCCACATGGATTCAGGTGGTGTAATCCACCTTGCGTCAACGTATCTCTTTATCTCGTCTATGTTACCATCAGCGTCGGGCTTGTCGATGTTGAATGAAGTCTGATCGTGGCCCTTGTATATGTACTTATATAGGTACTTGACTGCCTTTATGCTGGAGCACACCTCCACGTTGATGTGGCAGTTGAACAGCCGCAAGAGGTGAGGGTTGTACGGCACAACCCATCTATTGTCGAGCGTTGCACCGCGGACCTTCGCTGAACGGCCGTCCTTCCGTCTCCGATAAATGGGGTATGAGTCCTTCCCTTGTATGGTTGTCTCGTTGAACGTCGTGGGTACCTACACTTGCACGACCCATCTTGCATACAACGTTGTTTGGCTTTAGGGCACCGCATGGGCCGTGCATCATATGTTTAACGACCATGGCGTATAGCTCCGGGTACTTATCCTTGTCTGGGAGCTCCGCTGATATGAGGTGGTCATACTGCTCCGGCACAAGTAGCTTATAATTGGCATCCATGATTAACAGGAAATGGGCATGCGGGAGGCCCCTCTTCTGAAACTCGACCACATAGACCCATGCCTTCACAATGCCTAGGATGTGTTTCTTGGTCAGCATATATTTCATCATCTCTAGCTTGGCCCTAAATACTGCGCCACAATATCTGGCCGGTCCTGCGGGGTTTGGCCTGGAAGAAGGGCATCTTGTATCTCCTGCCAGTTGGGATTGCATGTCATTGTCAGGAAGATGTCAGGCTTGCCATACGTCTGTACCAATGCCATGGCATCCATATGCCTCCGCTTCATGTCTCGGAAACACCCCTGGAATTTCCAAGGTAGCACAATCCTTGTGCCAACAGCACTCGCTCGAGTCTCCGGCCGTGATGCTATCGACAATGCCTTTATATAGATCAGCACGTATCTGTGGCTGGTGCTCCCTGATCCAATTCAACCTACAACCCTCGATCTTTATGTACATGTCCACCGCCCATTGCTGGAAAAGACGCCCTCCATGCAGTATGGGGTTGAATATAGCAGGACGCGTTTGTAGTCGGTAACAGTAGTAGTCCCTGACGGAGACGCATAGACGGCCACCCCCCTCTATGACAGAAAAATATGGTTATTCGACATTTGCGAAAGAAAAATAAGGTTATTCAACATATGCGAAGGATAGACTAAAATATTCAGAAGTATCCGAGATACCTGGATCATCTTCACGATCTGCTCTTGGTAGCTGCGCAAGGTCCCATGACTTATTATGTTTAGGTATATTCGGATGCCAACCAAGCTCTCCCTTTGGGAAGAACAGGGGGTACGAGAGCGGGTCATAGCATCCTTGTGTGGCATGTATACTGTGCCTCTCATTGTTGTTACCGTAGAGGGTAATGCTGCGCTTGAACCTATTTGTCGGATCGCTGCCCTCGACCCATATCGCAGCCACCTCGGACGACAGTGGTGTGTTGTATCTTCGTTGGTCTAGCTTTTTGTCCGTGTTCAGTTCTATGCGGTAGTCCTCAAGGTTATCCTTGTGCTCGCCCATTCTCCTAAACTGCTCGGAGTAGGGGTTTCCTCTCAGTATTTCCACAATTTTCTGGACGACCTCCTGATCTAGTTCCTTGGTTGCTTCCTTGCGATGGACCAGGCTGGGATCATCGTCGTAGAAGTAGAGTTGTAGATGTTCCGAGCGAGAGCCTGGCCCGAATGAATGCACGTTGTGGTACATTTTGCCTTGTGCTCGGAACGTGTAGACCCCAGACCTCATGTTCGTGCAGTCGTTGTCGAGACTGACGCCAAGGGTTGTGAAGGAGAAGTGGCCGTTAAAGAATCGTATGCTTTCTCGAAAATGTCGGCTGTCTGCATCCGCGCTAGACCATAACCTCATCAGCTCCGGTATAGGAACTTGTTCAGCTAGTTCGATCTGTCCGTTTTGGCAGCAAAAACCGGGTGTCTCATACTCAAACATCTTGGCATGGCAGTGTTCGCAGTCCGGGACTTGATTGAGTATGTGCGTGCTATCTGGGATGTTTGAGTACACAAAGTCAAAAGGATCTATATCAATAGCACCCTCATCTGATGAGTCCATTGTTGTATCTGTGTCCATGCCATCATCGTCGATACCTAAATGAATAAGATGTCACAACACTGAATCGTAAGAGATAGGGTCGACGGAAAGTCAGGACTAAAGTACCTTCACGTCCATACGTGTAGCAATCCTCGTCCATGAGGTCGTTGGTTATGGTATTCTCGTCCATGATACCGCTGAGGAAGACCTCCATGTCGCCTACAACATTTTTGATCGGTTAAGTATGATGCATTGATGTGCCATGACATAAATATAATTTATTAAATATTGGTGTGTTACCATCTGTCCTGATGGTATATTCCGGCGTGCTTGTTGGCAAAATTGATGCATTTTGACACGGCATCGTGATAGATTCAGCGCATGGGGTGTTCCTCCTAGCCGCGGCGTTTATCCTGTGCCGAGCCCTCTTCTCATCAGTTATTCTTTGTGTAGATGTGCTTTGCTCGGCTGCTCTTCTGTGTGCATTAATCTGCTCTTTTTGCTCAGGCGCCAAACTATTTCGCTTAGCTCTTCTAGCTGCATTAATCTCCTTCTTTTGCTCAGGCGCCAAACTATTTCGTTTAGCTCTTCTAGCTGCATTAATCTCCTTCTTTTGGTCAGGCGCCAAACTATTTTGCTTAGCTCTTCTAGCTGCATTAATCTCCTTCTTTTGCTCAGGCGTCAAACTATCTCGTCGAGTTTTATCACTTTGACGTCTTGCTTGATTTGTGTCATCTTGAATATTTGAAATCCGTTGCCCTTGCTCTGCCATTGCCTTAGCTGAACGCCTGTTTTTTCTGATCGTGATTCTTCCGATCTAGGGGATTATTCTTCTGCTGGATTGACTGCGTTAGCCTTGTATGTTTTTTTTTTGCGAAACACAGTACAACGCAAGCGCTCATATACACGCGCACACACTCACCCCTATGAACGCACGCACGCACACCCTACCCCTATGAGCACCTCCGAGAGACTGAGTCGGCGGGTCGAGTCTTGAGATTGACGAAGTCACCACGGGCGCCTCGCTGTCGACGGGAACGTCGCCTCCCACTGAAGAATATTCCGCCTTAAATGAGAAACACCAGCGTCAAACCTGGGGTTTGAACTCTGGTGGGCTGGGGGTACAACCACCCACCTAACCATCTTGCCACAGGCAAGTTCTCTCGTTAGCCTTGTATGTCGGTGCTATAATATAGGCAGCAGGGTCGGTGTAGCAATTTGACTCGGACATGGTTTTGTCCTTTCTGGTAAGTGCCGACAGAGGCAGAGTCCGGTTCGTATACGCATCAGAAAACTGTTCATGGGAAAGGCAGCAGTCCGTTTCGTACCCATGTCTGATACATGTAGCCAGGCTAACCCAGCGGATCAATATTTTTTTTTCTTTTTTCTCCGTATCTTAGCCAATGGGATGAGTGAGCCGATTTGTGATGGATAAATTTGCACTTAGAAGTGTAGGATAGCAAAATAATTAGTCTAATCCCCCCGTTTTTCTCGAATAAAAAAAATATCGTGGACACTGATGAAACAATTATCCTAAATTTAAAAAATACATGGATAAATACATATTCTCTTTCCAACTTCATTCTTTTTTGGTACGACTGCAAGATAGTTATTAAGAAAATTTGACAAATTGAAGTGACTGCAATCACCGACAGTGAAAGGGGAACAAGGCTTTGTGGCCCATGGCGAGACACGGCCGTAAGCGCCGTCTCCCACCACCGGCTCTATGCGCCCGAAATTGTTCCATCTCCTGGAGTGAACTCTTTTTGCACAGCTTAATTCACACACACCATGTAAACTAAACACGTCAATGGAGCATGTATTGATCATTCAATCACATCGCATGTCAAACAATAAACCAAAAGAAGAAAAAGGGCAAATGAGGCAACTATCATGTTTTCGATACAAAGCATACATCACTATTCGCAGAACAAAATTTTGGATACAAAGCCAAACATCAGTATTGGCAAAATATGTATTTTCTCAAAGCCGGACAAACTAAACTTAGGAGTGCATGATAGCCTTGAGGAGCAGCATCTTGAGATGGAGTTGAAGATGAAGTTTATTTATTGTTTTCTTTTTGCCTTTTGATCCTCATGTCTTCACTTCATATTGTTTTGGGTTTTCCTGATACAGTTGATGAAATCCTTGACACCTGATGGCAAGCTGTCTTCACATTCGTCCCCTTGAATGCTAGTAGTTGTCCCAAAATTTGTTTCCTTAGTTCGTATCCATCCTATACGTTATAAAAAATATCAGCATCTCTAGTGTAAAAAAGAGAATTATTTAAATGCATATAATATTGACCTTTGAAAATGGTACATGCACGCTTTCTTCAGCCCATGTGGACATGAGCAGTGTAACAAGATAACCTGACAGTTCCCTGTTATAAGATATAGAAATTATTAATCAATGCCAAAAATACAAAGCACACATATTTAGTACATCAAATATTTGTAATTATAGTATTTCTTAAAAAAAGTTACCTTCTGTAACGTGGAATATCATGGACTATTTTCTGCTGCCATAGAAAAATATTCTCATTCCATGTAGACCCAGGGCATGCTTTTGTCATGGCTTTAGGTAAATATTCAGAAATCCATAGAAGTTTGTGCACATATTTTGCATTTGGGTTGCGTTGGTAGATTGGATCAATAGGATTAGGGTCCAAAATGTAGACAGTTCTGGTATCTTTATCCGGTATGAATAGAAGAAACTCAAGGTTGGTTTGTATTGGAATATGAACCTGAAAGGATAAATATTAGATGTATCAAAAATAATAAGTACAGAATCTATGGCAGCTGAAATTGGAATAAGGAAAACTTATAGAAGTTATCTTACCGTTCTACATGATGAAACACTATACTTGATACCAGGCCAACTGCTAACGGAATATGATAGTTGTTCCATATCTATCTTTTTTCGGTAGCTTGGATGTCGTCCAAAATCAGTAATCATCTAGGATATTATAAAGTAAGTGTTTAGATAGGCGATAAAAAGAATTAGTATCTACATTTCTTAGAAATATCCAGGGAATGTAAGGACATACCCAAAATCGCATGTCGAGATAATGTGTTGATATCAATCCTCTGTTTTTCTTAACTGTTTGGATGTCGTCAAACATAATCTTCCGCACGACCAAATTGAAACAACCGCGGTCCATGGGCAACTCGTCCTTTAGAATTTCTTGTAGTTTTTTGAGAGTCAAACTAATGGGATATGGCTCAGAGCTTTGTACCCAGATTTTTCTGTAGATAAATATCATAAAGAAAATAAGATAATCATATGTTGTTAATTGCTAAAACTAAATTACATGAATACAAAATATTTAATTACTTACTGCAAAGCTTCTGCGGAATTGATTGATTTGATGTAGTTGCAAAGTCCACCAATTAACTCATCCAGGCTCAGGCTAGAAAGAACAGACATCAATGATTGGTATTTGTTTTCAACAGATAAGGAGTTCAAGTCTGTTGACTGATTTTTATCAAATGGCGTGTCCGACATCATAAAATCATTTGGATCTGCCACGATGTCGTCAATTTCAACCACTGTACTGGCTGGTGCTTTGTTTTTTTCCAGCATAATAGTATTGCAGCTAACTTAGATCTGAAAGAACTAATCATTTCCTGCGGGTGACCAACAAATATTAGCATATATATAAAATTTAAATGTAACTCGAATTACATATAAAAAAGAGTAGTTATTTACCTGTGTAATCGGATGGGATAGTCTATGTCCAGTCCAATATTCCATGAATTTAAGCATAAATAGACTACAAGATGAACTACATATATAAAAAAGAGTAGTCCACATTAACCATAATCTTTATTATATGGTAGTATTTTAAAGAATATGTGCTCTATATACCTGTCTTTCTGAATTGGCGTATCTAGTTGTTCTGTAATTGTCCATTTAGTAACATCAAGGTCTTTCCAATTATGAGAAGTTAAATTTTCTTGTCTTTTAAGGATGTCCAAATGATATTGTAGTCCTTGCAGCTGTAAAATGATTGGTGATAGAAAATGATACACGTGAGCAATGAATCAATTCACAACATTTTAGGAAAAACATTATAAATGATATATAGTAGCTAACCGTCATAGTGAGGTTAGCTCGGTTGTGCTCCCAACATAATGAGTCAAGAACTTGTATATCGTACTTCTTTTTTTTTATAGATAAAGAGTGTTTATTAATATCGAAAAGATACAACATGCACCCAGCCTCTGCAACAACGCAATAACCAAAGCTACTACGGATGCACACAGCCAAAAGACAATAAGAAGAAGAAATAAAAAGAAAAGTCCCGCTACAGAGTTACAGTCCTTGCAGCAGCCGCACAACCACCACCAAAACAACACCTGATGTCCAATTCTTCAAAAGCAACGTCTTCAAGAAGTACCGTGCCAGGCACAACCAATTAAGGCCAAACCTTGGGTTTTCACCCTGAAGATAATCCTCGCTCTCAAAACAATGTCTCCAACAAGACCACTGTCAGGCACAACCAATTAAGGCCAGACCTTGGATTTTCACCCTGAAAGGTAGGACTTTGGACTTCACGTATGTTGTCGCCCCCACTTACATGCCGCTGCTCCAAGTCATGAAACACCAAGCTAATTCCTCATCGCCAGAAAGATTCGAACCACCATTGCCAGTCCTCAGATCTCGCCTTCCATGTCATTCTCCGCCAGCACCATGGAACGAGAAAGCGTGCTCCATGATATTAACAGCCAGCAGAGCTTCGAAGCGCTCCCTCTGAAACCAAACGGTCAGAGAAAAAACACGGGTGCGCACGATCGAATACCATCCGATCCAGCAATCTCCAGACATGAGTCGCCTAGTGGAGTTCGCCGGCGGAGCCTTCCGAAACACGACCGTCCAGCCAGATCGATGGGGACCAACATCCGGTAGATCTACATCTCGCCGCGAATAAGAACCAAGGACCACCGCCGTTATTCTGGCCGGACCAGCAGTCCCCACACCGCCTGCCGACCAAGGACCACATATCGTACTTCTTAACATTGATGGAGGCTAAATACCAATGTGAGTCCTTGATATTTATTGGAAGATGAATCTATAATCAAGACAATGAGTTATTTGTAGACATGTAAAAGTATATGAATTAAAAATCTACTAAACACAAAACTTGAAAATTGTGAAAATCAATATTACCATGTCATGGTTGAGATAGTTTTTGACAACATTGGTCATACCGCTAGGTCCATCTATTCCAATTTGAGCATCCCGCTTTAACAGGCTGGTCACAAGAGGATTCTCAAAATACACTTTAGCATCACTCGGATTTTGCGCACATAGTTGGTCCTTCAAACAACATATATATGCACTGATTACCTATATAAAGATTGAAAAAATACGTTAATAATGGGTATTAATAAACAAAATCTATTTCATTGTTAGTAAGGATTACTTACTTCATCATCTAGCCATCCATCTTTATCTAGCAGGCACTTCAAATAACGTTGTTTGACAGATATTTCGTCTATCATCACCAATACATCGTTTTCCGAAGAGTCTTCTATAACAAAGTGAGCACATTCATCCTGTAGGGTCAATGTATAATCTGCATACAGAAGTTAAATAAAATGAAGCAAGCTTATGTTTAAAATAAAAGCATAGGTACAAAAATAAGAGGAAATTATGAATATTCTACCTTGTGGGAGGTAGTCATATGTGACATTATTTATTATTTGTTTAGATTCATCTTTTTCTGGAGATAATGTCAACATAGTTGGCGATGCAGGTGATGGCAATGGATCTTCATTTATTTGCTTATCTGATTCTGAACTAATTGATTGGGAACATTCAGAAACCAGGGATGATGTCGAGATGGTAGGTGATGGCAATGGATATTCCAAACCAACTGATTCAGAACACTTTGCTTTTTTTGAAGGCCGCTCGTCAAAATCTTCCACAATGTTTGTTTCAACGTTTTGTTCCATATCCTGCAATCACAACAATACTCATGTCAGGCATTATATTTGTGCTTAAATATGAAGTGGCTTTTGTAGAGGTGCATCCATGCAGAGGTGTCCAACTATGAAGCACTCAGATTGATCAATATCCCTAGTCAGGTTAGCCAACTATGAAGCACTCAGACATCATAGCTTGTGAGTGCGATCAGGGAATTCCTACACAAAGTACTAAGATACTTACGATAGCATGGAAAGGCAACCTTTTGTGGAGGTTCAGCTATAGCATGGAAAGGCAACCTTTTGTGGAGGTTCAGCTATAGCATGGAAAGGCAACCTTTTGTGGAGGTTCAGCTATGAAGAGGTGTCACAAGGTACGCAAAGCTAATGAGGTAGATAATCAGGTTTGGCAAAGCTAATCAGGTTTCGTAAAGAGTGTGGACGGGGTTCCAGCAAAGTCTAGACGGCGGCGTTCCGGCGAAGTCGAGACGGCGGCCATGTCGCCAGAGCGTTCCGGCGAAGTTGAGACGGCGGCCATGTCGTCGCCAGCAAAGTCTAGACGGCGGCGTTCCGGCGAAGTCGAGACGGCGGCCATGTCGCCAGACGTTCCGGCGAAGTTGAAACGGCGGCCATGTCGTCGCCAGCAAAGTCTAGACGGCGGCGTTCCGGCGAAGTCGAGACGGCGGCCATGTCGCCAGAGCGTTCCGGCGAAGTTGAGACGGCGGCCATGTCGTCGCCAGCAAAGTCGAGACGGGTTTATGTCGAAGTCAAGGTTGTATGCTTGGGATAAATCTTGCTGGTTTCGGTGCAGTTTTATACGCCGATTGTCAGAGTTGTAATCAGGTTCGGAAACTCATCCACCCATGAGTTCTACGTGTCGAAGCAGAGTTCGGTTCAGATTGTTTCAGAATTGTTTTGTACTCCGATTGGTCGTGCCGTTAACGTTTTCTTGACTGGGCCTGGCATGTCGACCGTGCGTGGGGCCTGTTATGCCGAGGGAGGATCGTTTGGGTTTTGATGGTTTTATCTAGCGTGAGGAACCGGTTTTTTTAGCGATTAGCGAGGAGAGGGGTTTTCTTTTACGTACGACCACCACGGTCGCTTATGGATATTATATAGTAGAGATATGTTACATGGTGCGCCAATGGCGATCGCCGGGTTTGGATGATTCTGGCGTGGGAGCTCTCTCTTGGGTTCTCTCTCTTTTGTCTATTTCCCTTGAATCTGTCTATCTATGACCTAGGAGCCGGTTTATAAAGGCCACCGGGTCTCCTGGTCGCATACAAGGTAAGGCCGGGTTATACCCGTACTTGGAATCCTACTCTAACTCGTCTTGTCTTTCGTATCCTCCAAGTCTTGGACTTCATGACGCATACTACCTCCGGGTCTTGTAGAAACTTCCTTGTGTAGACCGGGTTACCGACAAGCTCGCCGACCCATCAATATAACTCGGCCCATGATGATGATGGATGGCCTCACCCGGCCTCCTGCCTGGCGGGTCATGCTTTCCTCTCCATGAGCCTACCAGGTTATAATCCCCCCATCAAGGACAGTGGAATTTTTTTGTTGGTTGTGTTAGGTTAGGACATAGGAACATTCAAAACCAAGATCCACCCAACTCTTGCAAAGATTCCCTCCGTTTCGCCCAAAGTGAGAGTTTTCAGCTATAAGTCCACCAACTTACTAGAGAGAAAGTGAAGCCGGTGAAGCCGGTCACACACCGGAGTAGGATCTTGGACATTTAAAACACACAACACACTTGTATACATATGGTATGGAACCACCTAGGTTTTGATGGGTTTCCGACGCTCTGGAGCCCCGCTTCGGCGAAACCCTAGACCCGCTGGAAAAAGTCAAAGTTCCCGTGTACCCCTTTGAACAGAGTTGAAAGGGGGTAGGACAGTGGACTTTTTTGCTTGGTTGTGTTAGGTTAGGACATAGGAACATCCAAACCAAGATCCACCCAACTCTTGCAAAGGTTCCCTCTGTTTTGCCCGAAGTGGGAGTTTTCAGCTATAAGTCCACCAACTTACTAGAGAGAAAGTGAAGCCGGTGAAGCCGGTCACACACCGGAGTAGGATCTTGGACATGTACAACACCCAACACACTTATATATATGGTATTGAACCACCTAGATTTTGGTGGGTTTCAGACGCTCCGAAGCCCCGGTTCGGCGAAACCCTAGACCCGCTGGAAAAAAGTCAAAATTCCCATTTACCCCTTTGAACGGAGTCAAAAGCGGGTAGGCCAGTGGAATTTTTTTCTTGGTTGTGTTAGGTTAGGACATAGGAACATCCAAAACCAAGATCCACCCAACTCTTGCAAAGATTCTCTCCGTTTCGCCCAAAGTGGGAGTTTTCAGCTATAAGTCCACCAACTTACTAGAGAGAAAGTGAAGCCGGTGAAGCCGGTCACACACCGGAGTAGGATCTTGGACATTGAAAACACCCAACACACTTGTATCCATATGGTATGGAACCACCTAGGTTTTGATGGGTTTCCGACGCTCCGGAGCCCCGCTTCGGCGAAACCCTAGACCCGCTGGAAAAAGTCAAAGTTCCCGTGTACCCCTTTGAACAGAGTCGAAAGGGGGTAGGACAATGTACTTTTTTGCTTGGTTGTGTTAGGTTAGGACATAGGAACATCCAAAACCAATATCCACCCAACTCTTTCAAAGGTTCCCTCCGTTTTGCCCGAAGTGGGAGTTTTCAGCTATAAGTCCACCAACTTACTAGAGAGAAACTGAAGCCGGTCACACACCGGAGTAGGATCTTGGACATGTACAACACCCAACACACTTGTATATATATGGTATTGAACCACCTTGATTTTGGTGGGTTTCAGACGCTCCGAAGCCCCGCTTCGGCGAAACCCTAGACCCGCTGGAAAAAAGTCAAAATTCCCATGTACCCCTTTGAACGGAGTCAAAAGGGGGTAGGCCAGTGGAATTTTTTTCTTGGTTGTGTTAGGTTAGGACATAGGAACATCCAAAACCAAGATCCACCCAACTCTTGCAAAGATTCCCTCCGTTTCGCCCAAAGTGAGAGTTTTCAGCTATAAGTCCACCATCTTAGTACGGAGAAAATACTCAAAAAGTGAAATCATTTGGCATGGAGTCCTTTTATGTGTACTAGTTGCTAGCAAAAATGATAAACTTGAGTTTCGACAAACATTTCAAAAAAAAACCTTCACAAAAATGTCTATCATCTATAGACATGTATAGGATTCGCTTCAAATGACCAAGTTATGACCATCCCCGTGCCATAGTTTGTGATAATGTGTCCATATTTGATACATAGGTGTGTCTTGGTATAGCAAACATTTTTGTCAAAAACAAAATCCAAATTATTTTTATAAATATCATTTTCCATTTTTTAAGTGCCAAAAATGACTTTTTTTATTAAGCAAGTACCAAAAATATGTTGCAAAAAGTAATATGCATGGTGAAAATGATGATATGGATGTCATATTTGGATTCCTCTCATTTTTCTAATCGATTTAGACATTTTATTTGTTCAATTTCGATTTACGGATTTAAAGATATGAATTATTTCATATTAAATGGAAAATAGAAAAAATAGAAAAAATATTATAGGCAGGGGAGGGGTATTAGTCCCGGTTCGTGGCACGAACCGGGACTAATGCTCTGCGGCATGCCACGTGTCCGGCGCGTGAGCTTTAGTCCCGGTTCATGCCACGAACCGGGACTAATACCCCCATCCGAACCGGGACTAATGACTTTTGGGCTCCGGACGAAAGGCCCTTTTTCTATTAGTGGTGGCTCATGAAGTGGTCGTGATACTGCTGATCCAACAGCTCACAATCCCTCAAAAGAAACACACCCCTGATCCAACGTCTCACAAGCGCTTGAAAGAAACACACGATCCGTGTGCTTCTTTAGTCCCGGTTGGTAACACCAACCGGGACTAAAGTCGGGCTTTGCGGTCCTGACTCGTGTCAGCCACGTGTCCTCCCCCAGCGCTGCCCTAGCCACGTGTCCTCCCCTAGCGCTGCCCTGGAGGTCTTTATATATTGTCGCCGACGGGGTAAACCCTAATCCACCATTCCTAGCCACGAACGCATCGTCTCCACGAGATGGATCCGCCACGCCCGCCGTAGCGCCTTCTGGACGAGGTCGAGCGTGCTCGGCAGAGCGCGCTTGGGCGCTACCGCGGGAGCCTATCCCGCCGTATGCCCACGAGCCCGGCGTGGAGAGGAATGCCCTGCTACCGGCCTCCTGCTCCGGTGCTGGAGGAGGTGCGGAGGACGTACGAGCGCGCGTGGTCCGACGTCCCTGACCCCGACGAGGATGCGTACGCCGCAGGGGTGGCGTGGGGATCCGCGGCCGTACCTCCACCAGTCGCCGCCGCCCCTCCCGACGAGGAGGATGACGACGACGACGACTTCGACTGGAGCGACCATGGGGAAGAGCGCGGCGGGCCGCAGATGCAGGAGGCCCTTGAAGCCTCCTTCCAGTCCGTCCACGACGACCGTGTACAGCGAGCCAGAACTGTCTGCCAGCTCAAGGCGAAGGAGGCTTCCGAGCTGGATTGGGCGCTGAAAGACTCATCCTCCATGGATCTTTCCCTCCGCCGCAAACGTGCGCGCGAGAACCGGGCGGTCGCGAACGGGGCTGGCTCCTCCCGCCGTTCCTCCTAATCCTACGGCCTCCGAGCCAGCAAGTCCGTTTATGTAGAATAATATTGGTGATGTGTAATAATGTATTAAACCTTTTATGTAATGCATTCTATGGAATGTATTAAACCTTTATGTAAGGAGCATGTGTAATAATAATGAATGTGTATTTCCAATGTGTATTGTCAAGAAGCTTCAAATCAGCTGCAGTTTTACCAACACAATCTCTGCATTCTCCAAGATCTTTAGCATTTCCAAGCAATTTTATAGATGCAATTTTATAGATGGAATTTTATAGATGATAATATTATGCATTTTGAAATAATATTGTGTGCATTTTGCAGAAACTATGGATCCAACGGCTCACAAGCCCTCAAAAGAAACACACCCCTGATCCAACGGCTCAAAGCGCTCGAAAGAAACACACGATCCGTGTGCTTCTTCCTTATTGGTGGGATTCCCTTTAGTCCCGGTTGGTAAAATTGCGCGGGAACAAATAAGCCTCTTTAGTCCGGTTGGTGGCTCGAACAGGGACTAAAGGTCTGTTTCTTCCCGCGCTTTCCACCGCTTCCCGCCTCCGTCTTCCCGCCATTTCTCACTATATATATGTAGTCATGGCCTCCATTGGCATAGCACATCTAAACTCATATCTGCAACCTCATCACTCTCCCATGGCTTCTACCGTACCCACTCTAACCTACTCGGAGGCGGAGGCGCTTTGCGCCTCGAACTACCCCTGCCCGCCCGGCTACGACGTCCCCGCCGGTTGGGGGCCGAGCACCGGAGGCGTGTCGGTCCCTCCTGTCCCTCAAGGTTTGGCGCGCCGGGCGGCCATCACGAACCACTACTACCTCGAGCTCACGAACCAAGGTTTGACTAACCTGAGCCACATCATTGGTTAGGACAAATGGTTCGTCTATGTACCCAAGATTGTTGTCATTCCCTACTGGTCTAGCTACGACGACGATCGTGTAAAATGTATTCTTTATCTCTGCATTTCCAACTAATGATCTTTAGCATCTGAATATGAACTGACTATCATTTCGCAGTTGTTGATTCATAAGGGAGAGGTAGTATTGCAATTCACTGTGGCAAGTTAGAATAATTATTTTATAAAACAGAAAATGGTTTTGAATTGATTATTTAAATTCAAACACTTTTCATGTTGAAAGTTTAGTGAGATTAAAAAATATGCAAAAGATAAAAGTTAATGCATTTTTTAATTCAAAATAGGCAAAATGGTTAATAGTTTGTAGAGTTAGAATAATTATTTTATAAAACAGAAAATGGATTTGGAATACTTATTCAAATTCAAGCACTTTTCATGTTAAAAGTTTTCTCAAATTCATAAGTATGCAAAAACTGTTTCATTCGAATGTTCAAATATTTAAAATTGTGCTAGATTTAAAAAAAAGTAAAAACTGTCCATCCCGCGCAATTTTTTGGCCTTTAGTCCCGGCCCATATCACCAGCCGGGACTAAAGCCCGTGCTGCGCGCGGGAACGCGAAAAGCCCTCCCAAACCCTTTAGTCGCGGCCCGTGGCTCAGACCGCGACTAAAGACCCCCCTTTAGTCGCGGTTTGAGCCACGGGCCGCGACTAAAGGTCCCATTACTACTTAAGCCACGGTTGGGACTTAGCCATTTTTTCATCGAAGACGACGGAGCGCAGAAGCAGAGGAGACGCCGCCAGGCTGCCAAAATTTTCCGTCGCCGGCGAGGCCGTCCCCGACGCCGCTGCCGTCTTCGACACGGCCGCTGCCCGTCGCCGGCGCCTCCTCTACTTCTCCACCGAGTCGTCCGTGGTAGGAAGGCCGGAATACGGCGAATCGAGGCCCCCAACTCCGGCCACCGCGTGCGAGCACGATTCCGTCGCCGTACGACCTCCCCCGACCTCGTCGTCCACTCCATCGTGCTCAGGGTGAGCTTTTGCATCCTCCAGTGCCTTCAATTCGAGTTATTGCGCCCCGTAGCTCCGCCGCCGCGTTGCCCGTCGTCGGCCGCCGCCAAACATCGTCGCCGGCGTTGCTCCAGCGACCCAAATTGGCGGCGCCGCTACCAAAAGGTTCCCTGCAACCTCCTCCACGTCGCAGCGCGTTCGAATCATCCAGAAACGCGCGGATTCGAGCAATCTTTGATTAACCCGAAATGTTCAGAAAAATGAATGCTATTTATTTATGTCAAATTTCATTCATGTTTGAACAATTCAAATTTGCAAGTACTTGGAATTTACAAAAATGCCATTGAATTTGATATAATGTTGTTGTTGAAATATTGGAGAATTTGATACTGTGATGTTTTGATGATTTGATGATTATTGATGTTGATGAATTGATGATTATTGAAGTATATTTTGTATAATTTGAAGTATATTGTTTGTTATTAATATTCAATAATCTTATATGTTTCTTTTACGAATCATTTTAAAATAGGGCTTTATAATGTATATTTTTATCTCAATTAAATTCTAGGAATATTAAGAGTAATATTTTGTAATATAAAATATCTTGAACTCATTTTCAAAATGGAATAAGTTATGAAAACCATTTTATGTTTTAAGGTATGATAATTCATTTAAATAAATTCTAGGACTAAGTAATTTTTAGTAATTGATTTGTAGTGGATATATTGTGACTTAATAGATTTGTAGTAATTTTTTAATTACAAAGTATTGATGATAACAATTGATACACATTAGATAAGTGACTTGTATTCATTGCTTTAGTAATTATTTATAACAATTGATACTCATTTTATTTGATGCATTTTGAAATAATATTGTGTGCATTTTGCAGAAACTATGGATCCACCTAGTCCAACCCGCAGAGACCTAATACAGGAAGAAATTCTCGAGAATATAATCCACGACGCCCCAGATGCTGATCCAGCCGAATCTCCGTCGTCGTATCTGAACCCCTCCGGGGATGGAATGGAGGTCGACCGAAGTGAGGATGAAGTCGACGGCTCCGATGATGGAGAAGGCGATAGCTCCGATGATGGAGAAGCCGGTGGACCCTTAACGAAGTCCGGCGAGGTAGATATGAAGTTCGGCGATCAGTAGATGCATTACTTGAGTTGTATATATATAAATTGACGAATGTTTCTTCTCTTAGGCCTCCACATCGAGCAAATCTTCCAAACGAGGCCCGACCAAAAGTTGGCCCCATCTACGCATTATACATTTGAGGTCATATCCCCTACGGGCGAACCGAAGGAACCCAAGAAGGCTGCCGATGTATTTAGAAAACAATGCGGAGTTCTGGTTAGGGATCACGTCCCGATCACCGTTCGAGACTGGAATAAGCGCAAAGGGGCGAACGATAGTGAGTATGTCGCCGAAAGGTACAAAGAGGGTCTTTGGAATGACCTCATGGCACATTTCACCCTGCCAGAATTTGAGGATCCTGCCGACACTGCAAAATTGAGGAAGAAAGTCATGAAGTGGACTCTTACGAAGATGGCCGAACTATTCCGGGTGTGGAAGAAAAGATTATGGCAAAATATCTGAGAAAAAGACTGCTCCAGTATTTGAAGGCTATCTAGCGAAGCAGGCGAATCACTGGAACGCATTTAAGGAGTACAAGGAGTCACAATGCCAAGGCGATCTCAGTAAGGAACAAGAAAAATGCTGACAAGAAAAAATATCACCATAAATTGGGGCCAGGGGGCTACGAGACTGCCATGCCAAAGTGGGATAAAAAAGAGCAAGAGCTGCTTGCTAAAGGGATCCAACCAGAATGGATGCGCGACGAATGGGAATTGAGGGCAAGAAATTGGTTCCTTGCGCATGGGGGTTCATACGACGAAACAACAGGGGACCTTATTTGCAGTGACGGGATTAGGGTACCCAGGGAAAATTGGCTTAAAGTGGTGAAAGAAATTAAAGAGGGGAAGTTAAAGTTCCGTCCCGATAGAGAGAAAGACTTGCTGACACTGGTCCTCGGGAATGACGAAAAAGGAGGACGAACACGAGGCTTTGGCCCTTCCGTCCCGTGGTGGCTTGGGTTTGCCAAAGACGTAGAAACTTACAGAAGCCGAGCGAGAGCAAAGCAGCGACAGCAGGAGGAGGAGGGAGACAAGTTCAACCAGTTGCTTGCCAGAATTAACCACCAGCAGCAGCAGATTGACGAACTTAGAGGAGTAGTGCGCCCGCAAGATCCTGTACTCGATATTACCGCCGGTCCATCTCAGCGGAAAAGCAGCGTGGGTGACTCGGAGGTCCCGGCTGACGATGCACGGCGGATGATAGATGGCGGTCCCGGCTACCCCGTGGATGGAATCAAGGATGCAATATCTTGTGAGCTCCATCAGAAATTGAAGAACATATCCATGAAGGTGGCGGTCGGATATGCTTTACCTTGTCCACCTGACGCACGCTGGCAAGACCGTGAGATTCCAGCTGGCTATGCTAAAGTCGTGGTGGATGAAATCGTATCGGGGTCTCATGCTATGGAGCTTGACATCCCTGGACCTGGAGATGAGAGGACACTCGGAGAAGTTGTGGGTGATACCATTCTATGGGACAAGAACTACATCAAGTTTCCAGGGTCGACGCCAAGGACAACACCGCCTCCGAGTCGTCGCAGGTCACCTACACCTCCATCACCTCCAAGAAGCACACCCCATGACTACGACCACCACAGCGCGAGTCCATCTCGATCTCCGCCGCCGGACTTGGGTCGGCCGTCTTCGCCGCCGCCTTTGCCCGCTAAGGACAATAAGCGGAAGCGTGCTCCGTCGATGAGTACTAACCGACGCAGCAGCCCAAAACGACAAATGTCGCCCCTCCCAAGAGTACCTCATAAGAATCTTCCCATCAGAGCTTACGATCTTACTGACGAGCAAACCGCAGCGCAATGGCCGAAAAAGATGCGCATTTTGCAAAGATGAAACCCAAGCCCGCCCCGGTATACAGAAGAAAAAAAGCGTGGGCACGTGATTTTCTGAACACAAAATCGCAATATGAGTTGCACCATAAGCCAGATGACTATGTACGCACACTTCGGAAGGAAGTGAGAAGAGCAAATCAAGTAAAAGTGCAAGCGGGAGCAAATCAGGTAAAAGTGCAAGCGGGAACAGAAGGGACGTTCCCCAGCTCGGAGAACAGGCCAAACAATCGATCCCATCCCTCAAGGTGTTATCCGAAAACGTTCCCCAGGTGCTGCAGCAGGATATGGAAGAAGCTGCGAAGTTGGCGGCCTCTATGGGTGTGACTGTTGCTGAATTGCTAGGTTCCCAAGACGACAATTTACCCAAGGCTGATGTTGTCCCTACATATGTCCCAGGGAAGCCTTTGGTCAGCAAGAGAAGTTGGAACAACTGCCAACACATATGCGGAATTTGCATGACTGGTACTTGAGTGTGGTGGGGGGGGGGGCAGAACAATGATCGTGGCGAAAGTCCCACATGAGTACTTCTTCCGACCCGAAGAGGTCCATGTTGACTTTTCAGAATCTTCCAGTTATACAATTTCGACGCCCTCGACAAAACTCTCATGAGTTGCTATTGTCTGTAAGTTGTTGAATTCATTGTCTACATATAAGTTGTTCAGTTTTTCAGTTGTTCAGTTCATTGCATGTAATTATCCTCATTATATCCTTTTGTACTCTATTATGCAGAATGAAGATCCGGGAATGTAAAAGAAAGATCTATAGTGTTGGGTTCATTGACCCAGATAAAGTAATATATATTCGCTAACGACGAAACCCGACGAGACGGCGGATAACCTTCTAAGGTTTCTAACGGAGCAACATTTCTGTGACCACATACTGTTTCCTTACAACTTCCAGTGAGGGTCTTACTCTGTTGTACACATTCACTTTTGCTTACTCGATGTTAAGTGTAATTGATGAGTTACTGACGTATATATAAACGTGTGCAGGTTCCACTGGATTCTGCTAGACATTCAAGTTGATAAGGGAATAGTTGAAGTCATGGACCCATTAAAGAGACACCTGGAAGAGTTCCGCGACATGCAGGACATGCTCCAGAGGTAATTTTCGCGCTATATCGGTCTCTTTCGTTGATTTCATGAGATATCAGGTAATGAATAACTCATTCATTAATTCATTTTCTTTGCCGGGCAGGGTTTGGAACCTGTTCAGGAGTGTGGTGACGGGTTCCTTTAGTGAGAAGCTGACGTTTACTCCGGTCACGGTAAGTAGTACGAGATATGTCCGCGCATCTCTTTAATTCTAGTTTCAATACAATTATGATGCTAGATTATTATTTTGATTGAATTCTATTCTCGTAAAGTGCGCGAGGCAGCCACCGGGGACGAATCTATGTGGATACTACGTTTGCGAGTTCATTCGCACGTTTACCACTGAGCACAATGATTATAGACTCTACGTAAGCAATACATTCACAACATTATTTTATTACCGTCACTTT